>JARDYJ010000004.1:48895158-49495991 GCA_029215755.1 Spea hammondii
TCAAAGTCAGAGTCTGGGGGAGTCCATGCACAGGAGATGGCGGTAGAATTCTGGGGACGGCAATGGAGGTGATGTATCCTGTCAGGTTCTAATGGGGAAAGAAAAAGAAATCACAATGCTTTATGCTAAATATGGTTTATATTTGCCAAAATAAACTCAAAAATAAAATTATAATACAAATAACATAACATGCATAAAGAGTGTATATGCAAGTACAAAATGATTTTTTCTAATTATTAATGTGCCTTACTTGTTCTCACAGTCCCGAAGATAGGTGCACTCAAAGACTTCTTGATGTTACCGCTGACACTTCTAACACTAAATGTGTAAAGGCGCCCTGGCCGAAGACCAGTAATGATTCTTCCCTTGGACTTGCCAATGCTATAAGGGTTAAACACCACCAATTGGTCTTTAGGAGTCCACTGAAGTTCAAAGTCATCATAGTCTGTCCAGTCTGGAGGCCCCAACCAAGTAATTGACACAGAAGTGTTCTTGATGTCAGCAAATGAAACTGAGTTGGGAGGTTTTGGAGCTATTAATGGTAAAGAAGACAGAACCAAAGGATTAAAAGATTAATGGATGCATATATTTTTGTTTTCAATATTAACAATTATTAAGAAATATCATAGAAGGAGAAGAGTAGTAATTACACATTATATATATATATATATATATATATATATATATATATATATATATACGAAACCCTATGCACACAGCAAAGAGGCACTAGAAGCCATAGAGCTTCTAATGCCTCTTTCCTGTGTGCATAGAGCTGGTTCTGCAATACATTTTTCTTTACCTGTTATTTTCTGTTCACAGAATGAGTACTTATTACTTAGTCTCATTAAAATGCCCATGTGAGGTACAAAATCATCTTTGCTTTGAGAAAATGAAAGTCAGCAGCTGGATAGTAATTGATTTCCCATTTCTTTAATGCATTACAATGTTGCACAAAAGTCCATTCATGTATAAAAGAGAACAGTGTAAGTGTACTGCAACCAATACCATATCTGTGTGGCAGTCTGAAAGGTCCGTCATGAAATAGACAGATGATAGTCTGGCATGACTGGAATGACCACCCTTGTAAATTTAAGACATGCTATTTGAATATTGGATGACACTGGATATTATGAGAGAGAGGACTTCACCTTTCTACATGCTGTATGTCACCAGAGTATTTCATGCAGATTTAAACATTTTTCGAAGAAGAGAATCAAGTCAGTGGCACAGCATCACAGCTATATAGTCCATTGTTTGGTTATAATATTGTGTAAGTGTATTTTGAAACTAATGTTGGTAAAATTATGCACTTTATTCTGTTTAGACCAAAAATATATTGTTTAAATATAGAATAAGACTGCTTAGCTTCCTCACAAGAGTTGGCCCCAAAAATCAGATTTTACTTTAAAAATGTGCCAATTCCTATTTATGTTTGAAAGCTACGTTGCAGCATCCTCACAGAGACTGAATTGATACTCTGTAGGTTCACAACGAAGGAATGATTTAACCTACCTGTGCTGGACTTGTTACTCATAAACAAAAATTCACAATACATCACAAATATATAACCTTCACTAAAGTTGCGGATATAGTGGGAAAGTAGTAATTCATAAAGACGCAAGCCCACATTAATATTTCCAACAGCAGCAGCTGATCTATCATTTATGTGAGATGTCAGATTTTTATTACAAATAATTTGGTGTTCGATTTTATGGGGTAATTAATGAAATAGACTATGGAAGTCGCACTCTTACTGCCACCTGGCAGTAATGACACCCACCTGTTCTTCCGCTAGCGGTAGCTCTGTTAGATAGATCACCACTGTGGGTGATGACAACAAGTGAGTACAATCGTCCTGGAACTAGACTCTGAAAATGCCATTCTCTCAAGTCGTTGCCATGTCTCTTTTCTTTCTGCGTTCCATTTGGATTATAGAGGATCAGTTCATAGGAGTCAACATCTCCCAGCGATGGTGTCCACGTAAACCAGAGGCTGTCAGATGTGTTTTGGTTTGAAGCTTGCAGAAATCTAACTGGTGCTGGGACTGCAAACAAAGAGAAATGTCCCAACTTAGCTATGCAGAATGTTACTAACCGAATAGTAAATCAATCACAGGGTCTAATGCATCCTACTGCCATTTAATATAGACACAACTTAAAAGCTGTGCACGAAACACTCATTTTGATTTGTCTTCTTTTTGCCAAATAGGCTGTACATTCTAACAGATAATCAGACAAGCTAATTAATAAATAGACGATGGGACATCCTGAAAGGCTTCATCTTTTGAATGACTGATACAATCATTACCTGTCCTTCCATGGATTGAAGACTCGTTGGTAAGTGGCCCACTGTGAGTAACAATCACCATTTTGTACAGACGGCCTGGCAGTAAACCATGGAATGAACAGTGTTGAAGGACTTGGTTTCCAGACTTCCGATCATGAAGCGTGTTATCTGGGTTGTACAGGAATATGTCATACGAGTCCAACTCTCCTTCTGAGCTGTTCCATGTAAATGACAGGCTGTCCGTGCTATTTCCTGTGATTTTTAATCCAGTTACCGCTGCCGGAACTGTAAATAGGAACCAAAACAAACCATCCTTACAATCGTCCACTATTTCAGCATATTTCACAAGTCAAACAGTTGATGGGAGAAAAGTAGGCAGGATGTTTTTATAATGTCAGATAAAATGGACAATTGAATAATTTAAAATCATGACCATTAAGAGAAAGATACTTGTGAGCCTGGAAAACCGAAATTCCAAGTATTCCAGCATTCGGTTTTCTGTGCTCAAGCATTACTTCTATACTTGACTATTAGATGACTCCTCATTCAGTACTTATTTGTAAAAAGAAAATACTAATTTGTCACCAAGTTACGTAGCTTACCATAGTTAGTTATTGTTAGAATAGTGACTCTATTTTACAGTATATATTATCTTCTTTGGAATGTTCTATTACACAGGTCAGGATTTTGCCTTTTATGAGTCTTGTAAGTATGCAATAATTACCTGTTCTCCCCACAGCTTCTTCTGGTGTGCTGAAAAGGCCTCCACTGATGGTAAAGACACGAATTTTGTATTTTTTCCCAGGCACCAGGTCTTCAAACTTGTGCGTTTTTGAGGTGGCTGGCTCCGTTTTATTACTTATAAGGGAGCCTTGCTCAGTAAGAAGAAGGATATCATATCTGTCTGCAATGCCCTGTGCACTCTGCCAGCTGACTACTAGCAAATGACTGGTGTAAACATTATCAACCGATAACTTGCGAACTGCTGCAGGAACTGGAAAAAAAATAACAAAAACTGTTTCTTAAAAAAAATAAATATATATATATATATATATATATATATATGCCATTTTATGCATTTTGCCCGAAACTAAAATTCTTAGAACATGTCCCTGTATTTATATATATATATATATATATATATATATATATATATATATATAAATATATATAGTAAATATAAAATATTTATAAAATATTTACTCCTTAAGTTTGTAGTAATGAAAACGGCATTGTAGACTTTTAATGGGTAAGGGTACTCCTCTGAAAGTGCTTTTGAGAATGAGTATAAAAAACTAATAATAATTTAAAGCATAGGATTATCATAGCTTTCTTTTAATAAAGATTGCTCATCCTTTCCTTAAGAAAAAAACCTGCCCAGCGTGTCCTAAAGAAAAAAGACACAGATGTTGAAATGAACAATTAAAAAGTAGAAATTGCCAAGTAATGCATATTTACTTACACGTTCGCCCAAGGGATGTTAGGTTTTTGTGCAAAGCCCCACTGTTTGTCTGTACCACAATTTTGTATTGTTCACCCGGATCCAGGTTGCAGAATGTATGTTCGTAGACATGCTTTGATATGGTCTGCGATTCTATTTGGTAGCTTTGGCGATTGACAGTCACAGTATATGAATCAACATCACCTCCACCAGGTGTCCAGTTCACTTTTAAGCAGCTTGTCATTCCGTTGGCTGTAATATGAATGTTCTTCACAGCACTGGGAACTAGAGAGAAAGAAAGTGTGTTGTTGTGATGCAAGACATGAATTGCACTCTCTACCCAGCAAATAGCAGATCTCTTATTTTATTCCTTGCTCTCGATGAAACCTTTAAGACGCCTTTTCAGGTTCTATGACTACAACTTATCCATGCCCGCATTTGTGCCACATGACAGTTATGTGTCTTACAAAAAAATACACTAATTAAACAAAAATGAACATAAATAAAGATATATTTCAGGGAAGAGTGTTGGCATTTAGAGGTCCTAAGGATGATGTTTGTAAGGCTGTTTTTAGTACAAAAGTGGGAATGATTAGTCCACTTTATTTCCTTCAGTCTTTATTTAATTAGTCCTCAACACTTTACACAATCTATTACTTTTGAGATAGAAACATTGGGCTTTACGAAGCTCATTACCGTTCCACTACCCGGGTCAGAGTCAACTCAGATTAAGGTATTTAAAGGAGTTCTAATCAGTCATCTTATTTTCTCCTGGCACAAAATGTACAGTTACACAGTTTATTAGGCTACTAGTTTACGGAGCTATCACTTAACTCTTTTTTTTTTATATAAAATATACAAATCACTGCTGCCAAATGATTTGATTTATCAGGACACCTGAGCACTGAGCAGAAACTGTACTAAATGTATTTTTTATTTATTTTTTGTTTCAGATTAAAAGCAAAGCTTCTCTGCCTAATGCATACTTTCCTATTAAACAATGCACTGCAATATTAGCAGTAAATCAGTTTGTTCTTGAACAGGATGTAATCATGCATGTGACTCATTACTTTAGTCATTTAACAGACGAAAAAGCTTTTTTTTGGCAAGATTTCTTTAAACGTGCCTCTTTTGCAACATAATTTCTTGTTATCTCATATTCTTGCACTTTTTCCATAACTGTTTTTTTCCCAGAGGGAGATGTCCCTGCTTATAGGCGGCAGATTGCTAAAGCGGTGGCATAAAGACCCCCTCGCTGTCCATTTGATGACATCTTTTACCACATTAGTACAATGGACAGTGTTAACAGAATTCCAAAATTACTTAAATACAAGTCAGTTTGCGATTCAGACTCTACTGTGTAGGTCAGCTGTAGAACAGATTCAAAATTTATGATGGGACAAAATCCTCCAGGCATATTTCTTTTTCTTTGTATTCCGAACTCTATGGATATGCTGGTTTAATGGCTTCTAATAAATATAGATTTGTTCCTAATGAGCCTCCTATATTACACCAATGTTTGATTGCCTATCCTTCCTGGTGGCTTTTTTTCTTTACATATTTTCATAGTTTTACCATTTATGGAAAAGAGACATTTTAACATGAAATGTGCCATGAGAATTCTAGTAACTGTCCTTTTGAATTTATTATATATATATATATATATATATATATATATCCTAAAACCTTTTGTAATGGTTTTAAACACAACTGGTGGGCCATTTGGTATGCTCTCTTAATGCAACATTTTTGGGGCGCAAGTCACTTTAACTGCCTAATTTCAGGAAAGTTTTAGCCCTGCCAGGAACTACTGCCAACAAGAGAAAATGTGAAGTACAAATTTACATCCGGGTAATTTTATATTTATGATATTATTATATTTTACTATATACAGTATTACTATATTATTCATTTTTCTTATATTTGTAATTCATCTATACTACAGAAGTGCAATATCTTGCCATTTAACGTCACATAAGCAAAGCTTTGTCGTTATCTTAGTTGTCACTGTTGCTCTGAATATTTTAAGTTCCTATCTTGTAGTAAGTCCATCGTGTATGCAACATTTTACCTGTTAAGCCCTCCACAAATGTTGCTTTTTGTGCGTCACCGCTGAACGTCAAAATGACAATCTTGTAAAGCCTTCCAGGGGTGAGGGAAGTGAAACGATATTCAGCAGCAGTATTGCTCAAAGTTATAGGTGGGAATACTTTCATATCATTGAAGAGCAGCTGGATTTCATAGCGATCCACATCACCGTCCGCTCTTGACCAAGTCACGTGCAGCTCTTCACTACTCCTGCTAGCTAGTGTGAGTTTCTTCACAGTCTCTGGGACTAGGAAAGAACAATTGATTCAATTATCTTCATGTCGGCAAGCATATTCCTTAAAGCATTGGTAATACCTTATTATAATTTAATCATATACGTAGAACATGACAAATTAACAGATACGATTGTTTATAACATTTATAGCAGCCAGTATAGATAAAGCAGTCAATGGGACTAGCACCGAAACACAATTAAACAAATATACATTTGGTATTGAACGTGAATTCTTACTGACTTTTGGTTTTCAGTCAATTACAAGACAAATCATGGAGACATAACACCAAAAATACCCAAAGCTTATCACATTCACACAGCGATATTTGAGCTTGTCTAAAGGTTAATTTGAGCAAGTTAAATACCCCATCATTAGTTACTGCCTTCTACTTGTTTATGTTTAGGATACAGTGATCAACGTATTGTAATGATATCTAAGACCAGGACATGTATTATATTTTACTCTCACATCGTCCCACACAGAGAAAGTGTACAACTTTAATAAAGCTTACTCTGTGAAATTGCTGAATGTGCCCTACCAGCGTGTTACAGTGTTGATCAACTGACTGATAAAGTAAAATACAAAAAGCTGCATCTCTTTATGAAACATTAAGCGTGTCATAAGCTGTTATATTGTTTTATTATTTATTCAGCAGTATACCTTTTATGGCTAATTGAGATTAAAACAAGCCAACAAAGCAGTGATGTTTGCTACGTTAACAGGTTTGTGAGTTAATTTGTGTAAAACTCTGCATGATTAATGATAAGTAAAACTCTGGTATGATGTTTATAGACAAGGTACAGTGTGTATCTTTTGGATATTTTAACTGTTGGCCAGTGCAATATTGGGTAAGTATGAATTATATATTCCTCAAACAGTAGATACTACATTGCAAACAGGACCTGATCCATTACATCTTTCCTTATCTAAGGGTAACGAAAGCAAACATTGCGCAAACCACAATCTGCACTGAGAAAAATGTTTTGTGTTACATTTGCTGATGACTTTAGCTAATGAAGTTTGCATTAAGGATACACATCTACAGGTTATTTAACAGGTACATAAAAAATCATTTTACAGAGTTACTACTTCATGTTAGTAGACTTACAGGTTCTACCACTGGCCATGGTGCTGGTTTCATATTTGCCACTCTTGGTACTAACAGTGACACTGTATAGTCTTCCCGGCACAAGATTTGTAAAGACGCATTCATTTTCTAATTTAGTGACTATTTTGGTTTGTATGAAGTCATTGTTGTTTTTAATGGTCACTTGGTAACTATCAAAGTCTCCAATAGCGCGGAGCCATGACACCTTGAGGTAGTCACTTCTTGCTTCGTTGCTCACTGCTAGCCCTTGGACAGCCGAAGGAACTGAAAAGAAATGCAGAATCGTATGAAGATGAATTTATAGTTATAGTTCAGATAGAAAGCAGTGTTTGTGTGTAGAAGTAATTTATCAAAAAGCATTTTCTATCCATGACATCATTTTATAATTAGCTTACACTGCAAAGCCATATGATCAGAAATTCCCTTTACTCTCAGCAACAATCAAATAAAATGACAGCTCTGGGAAAATTTTACAATTGCAAATAAAGTTCTTATACTATGATAAAAGTGATCACATTTTTTAAAGCACTCCCTAGAATATTTACTTTCACAGACAGCACTGATCTTGCGTTTTGATGGACTTGGACTTCCAAAAAAAAGACTGCACCAACTATTGAAATGGGGAGTAATGTAGTTTGGGCATTTTAAGATGTAGCAAATGTAGACAGAAAACCATTGACAGAAGAGAGGAGATGATATCCATCCCCTTTGATACATTGAGGTAGAAAGAATAAAGTTTCAGGACTCTGCATAAAAAACGGCTAATTGTTATAGGTGGTGATAATTAGAACTTCTATGCAACCAACCATGATGTATTCTGCACCTAAGTACAGGGTACAAAACGCATTACAAATTCTTTGGGCAATTATATCTTTATGTCTTAATAGAGGTAACATAACATGTACATGTGAACAACGTTCTTCCAATTACAGATGTATTAGACTCTGGGTTCAATAAGAAGGTAAACAGAAAGCTTGCAAGTCCAATCTTATCTATATAGGTCATTAGAATCCATTAAGAAGATATCGTATGTGTTTTAATAGCTATCTTAGACAATTACTTCTACATTAATTCATTATCTTCATATTTTTGCTGGAGAACCCTGCCAACAGGGTGCCCTTCTTGCTGGAGAACCCTGCCACATTGTGGGTGCAAACCACAACTATTTACATACAGCTGTTTTTTCACCTTGCATATGCAGTGTGATGGAGCAGGACCCTTACCTGTCCATTCGTGACTGAAAGAATGGTTCTCAAACTTCCCGCTCCTTGTGATTACCGTCACATTGTAAAGTCTCCCAGGAGTGAGAGAGCTGAAAGAACACTCGGTGACAGATTTTGAGACAGCTAACGGTGGGAGGATGTTACTATGGTGAGACAGCACTACCAAATAGCTATCAACATCACCGGCAGCTGGAAGCCAAGATATGCTAAGGTAGTCACTCCGACCAAAATTACTGACAGTGACGCCAGTTACACTGGACGGGACTAGGAAAAAAACAAAATAGATTCATAATTAGCATAAATGCTTCAGGGTAATGTTTATTATTTGTATATGAATACCCTGTTGATATTTTGGGTTCTTTCTACATTAAATATTTGTCTGGCAAACAATATCAAAGCAATGATGTGAGAAAGCTATAGAGATAACACCGGGGTTTTCATTATTCAAGAACCTAATCACATTCTCTTATTAGGACACTGACAAAGAAGCGTGGATCTAAATTAAACCCACTGGCTGTAGACAGGGAATTGGCACATCTGTGTTCCCAGTGAAGCAGAGGCTTCATTTAGATCATTATATACTAAACCCTCATTTGTACAAATGATCTAATGTGCTAATGTTCCAATTGTGAAGGCACATGTAAAGTAACTTAGAATTAACTACAGAAGCAAAGGTCCACTTAACCACTCACACCTAAAAAATGGCCTCTCCTGCCCTCTAGTGGTGACATAACATACCGCGCGTGCTGCGACCAGAGTGGTGACAGACTGCACGTTATCTTTATTATTTTAAACGTTAACGTTATTTTTTTGAGAAAGCTACATGCCTATTGTTTAAAGGAGTCGAGGTATGTCCCTTGAGTGCAGGAAAATAATCACTTGAAGGAAGGAAACGGCATGATTAAGTTCACATAACTATGATCCTAAGGATTTTGCTGATCTTTTATAATTAAACATTTTTTTCTTGTCTTAATGTTCCTGCTTCCTGTATGCTGACTTTTTTCAAGTAGTCTTTATCCCCTCAATAAGATCTCCTCTAATATTTCAGGGGGAATGTGTTGTATGTATGTATGTATATAATGCAGAAACAGCATATAAACATAATAAAAAGGCAGGTACAGCTTTTCCATTAGGAACGGAACCTCCTTTGTGTCCCATAGAGCTTGCAGTCTAGTTTACATATTTTTCTGTTTCTGCTGTATTATTGATCATTTACTATAATGTTTAATAATAATACTAGTTATGTGTAATAATAATTATTAGTATGAAGTGTCCTTCCTTTTCAGTTTTTTTAATTGAAATAATAATATGTTATGTAGGTGTCTCCCATAAGAGCTCAAATATGGTACATGACATCACAACCCTATTAACAGGTGTTTTTTTTTTTATCAAGGGTGCTATAGTGATTTTTGTATTACAATAAAAAGAGGAAAACAAATTTAAACCTGCGTACACCTACTCATCATGAATGCTTTTTTCAATTTACAGTGTATTCTACAAAAAATACTAAATTCGAAATAAAAAAAACCTCTTCTAAATTAAATATAATGCAACACAACATTATAACTAAAAAGATTTAAAATCATACTTACTGTTGAATGACAGGGCCATTATTGTATAGTAATTTTTAGAATAATGCATTTCTTTTATCTTTTTCTGCAACATTACTTTCTCAACTACTAACAAATTAAAAAAAAACAACGGTATTACCTGTTCTGCCCTCTGCAATAGTCTGCCTTGATGAAACTCCTCCACTAACGGTGGTCACCACAACGGAGTAGAGTCCTCCTGGCTTGAGGGAATGGAAACTGTACTTATTGGTTTCACTGGATACACTCTCATTTTTGATGACAATGTTCTCATGGATCAGTAAAACTTGGTAAGATTCCACATCTCCTCGACCTCTTGTCCAGTCAGTCTGTAAGCTTGTTGTCGACCCCAGGTTTGCTACATTGAGAGTTGATACCTGTGCTGGGACTATTTAAAAGGCACATTTAGAAAAAGAAAGAAATACATATTCTCAGCCTAATTATATGTATGAAAATGAACATTTTATTCATTCGAAGAATGTATGCTCCACTCAAAATGTTGGGAAACATGATATTTACTAGAATAGTCCATAGCCATAAAAGAGTAGACCTTGCAGGAATGTCCCATTTTAGAGAGGACTAGATCTTGAGCATGTCATTGCTGATCTTAAGTTCACTTATGTGATTACTTGTTGCATTGTAAATGTGTCCATGCATATTAATAAAATGACTAAGATTGTATTATTATTTTCTGTATCTGTTTGGATTTTTGCTTTTTCTCAGCTTTGTCAAAGATAAAAATGTGTTCTAGCAACTAATGGAATTTGTGATGACTGGCAGATAGCGGCAGATAGGAAAGATGACATTTCAAAATTTGTACCAAGATCAATTTTGAAAAACAAGTCATATTGTATGGAAAAATATCTTAAACAAAATACATTCAAGAAATGCTCTCACCTGTTCTTCCATCAACAGACGTTGAGCTACGTAAATCGCCACTCATACTTATGACTGTGGCTGAGTATTTTCTGCCTGGTACAAGATCTGTGAAGGTGAACTCTTTGGCGTCTTTAGGAATAACTTTGTTAATGAGCGTAAGGTCTCTATCTGTGAGCAAAACCACATATCTATCCCATTCAGCAAAAGGTAGCACCCACATGATACTAAGGGAAGATTCATTGGCATGTTTAACCCGAAGATGCAGGACAGACTGAGGAGCTGTTGGGAAAAAAAAACATATTTCTGTTTAAAAAGAGAACTTTTGCTGTTGTATGAGCTGGCTGTTGTGTTATTGCTTTTTTCACAAGACACCTAGGCATTACGGTGAAAGACACATGTAGAATGCAGACTTTTGCCGATGTATACAGTATGTCTGTGGCCCCTTGTATTGGCTTCACCAACTGGACTTCAAAAGAAGGTTGCGCCAAACTCTGTGCTCACTGCCAGCAAGACATTTCTAGCCCAAACCACTTACAAAACAAACAACTGCTCATCGTTTCCCACTTAGATTCTAATACAATTGAGGTTGGCAACTACAACCTAGCAAATTTACTAATAATCTAGACTTGAGTCTTTTTGATAAAGAATTCCTACTAAGTGTCTGATTCACTGACTCATACTGACATTATATTGTATTTAACCTGGCAAGACTCAATCTACTAAATCCTGTTTGACCTTGAGAAGGGGGGGGTGCGTACTTGCTATGTTTACCATAGTTTCACTTCTTATTGTTTATAGAATGTGAACCAACTAACCTGTTCTGCCTTTGCAGTGAGCAACATTTTCTAATCCCCCACTCTCCACAACAAGAGCAACGCCATACAGTCTCCCAGGGATGAGGCCAGTATCTGAAATAATATACTCTCTTTGGTGTTTTTCTACTGTAGAGTTCAGCAATACAGAAGAGTGGTTGAATAGCACAACTTTGTATTTTTCCCAGTCTCCAGAAGGTGGCAGCCAGCTCACTTTAAGTCCTTTTAGCCCATCACTGATTGCTTTCAAATCCGAAACTTTCTCAGGAACTAGATTAAAAAAAAAAGTAGAAATAAAAAAAGCACTTATAAATTCAAAAAATAAAATTTCTTTGAAAGCTCGTAAAAGGTTCTAATGAGGAATTTCCAAGAAGTACGACACAATGAAGAATAGAATTAATGAAAAAAAGTCATTAACAATGGACTAGAAAATAAAAAGTCTATTGTTTTTGTGTCTGCATATAACAGAAAATGATATACTCATACTGAAAACTTAATTTTAAAGATGTATAAATTAAAAATGAGGTACACTGACTAAGTAATCCAAGTAACTCGTGTTTTAATTGGAAAATACATATTTTGCTATAAAACCCTTCTTGTTTAATACAATGGACATAATAGGAGAACTACACAACAGAGTATTTTAATTTTTCCTTGTTTACTTCTGCCATGAGATTTTTAATGGATGGTATAAAGACCACATACATCATATCTACTATTATATAGAAATACATTTTATACAAGATTATAATAACACAATTATGACACAAGCCCCAAAATACTTACTGGTTCTACCAGTTGCCATCCTGTTAGTGCCTAATTCACCAGCAACGGTGGTGATGTTGATCTGATAAAGCCGTCCTGGAGTAAGGTCAGTAAAGGTGACCTCTGTAAGCCCAGATGGTACGGTCTTGCTATATTTGATTGAATCCTGGTCAGATACTGTGACATTGTAGAAATCTAGCTTGCCTTGAGGTCTTTTCCATCGGACTCGTAGAGTATTTGAGCTTCCATCACTCTGTACAGATAATTCGGATACCTCAGCAGGCGCTAATAAAAAGGACATTGTATTATGTGAAATATAGTGAAATTATCACTTAACTAATTTAACATTGGTAAAAATGCTACATGGGAGCATTTTACATTAAAGGGCTTGGAGCAGAATAATCCAACTGGCGCACATTACAGTGGTTTAGATTCATTAATAAATCAGGTGTTGAGTGTTATCAGGCTTGATTCCCTATAGAAAAAGCTTGCAGGAGAGTTGTGTTTCACTTTCTTGACTTTACTTTACATTATGAAGGTCCAGCTCTAGTAAGCTTCTGTAAGAGCTTTTGGCTAGCCTTGTATAATAATTCCCATTGAAATATGCAGTATACAGTGCCAGCTCAGCCCTCATTGTAGGATAAACTTGGTTGCATTGGCCATGCATAATGAATAGTGACGTGAGACAGTTAAAAAGCACAACTCACCTGCAAACTCCCCTACCAACTCTCCCTTGCAGCACTAGAGTTTATGAGCTAGAAAACATGTTTGTAGAATAATTGTACGAGTCAAGAATATTGTACATCAATAGATCCCCTTGAAAAAATATATTTGTCAGTTCTAGAACTTACCCTGGATTTGCCAATGTATGTTAAAAGAAGGAAAATACAAATGTTGTTGAGTAGACAGCTGTAACTACAGAGGTACTAAATATAAATTTTAGGCAAAAAAAAATAACTGTATACAATTGGTATTGGGCCAAATTTCTGAGGAGATTTTGATCTTATTAATAAAAGTACAATTGGCCATTCAGAAGCAAAAATGTCAAAAAAAACTATTTTAGGATATGACATTTCAAATTTGAAGTGTGTGGCTGGCAGTGCATCATCTAATAGATAAATCTGTCAGACTGTCTTTTTGGAAATGATAAAAAGATAAAAGAATTGGTACTGTGAAAAGGGGGTTGGAAATCCAAGTAAATCCACATAAACTCACTGTCATAGTACCTGTTTGTATTAATACGGAGTCCCCGTTCTTCAGGCCTACGGCCTCAGTAAGCACAGTAAGGTTATATACGTGTCCAGGGACAAGGCCATAAACAGTGTGCATAGTAACAGTATTTTCCAGGACAATTTCTGTAGTTGTTCGGCCTTGGTCCAATAACAGCAGCTTGTAAAGCTCTACGTTCCCCGAGCCGGGCACCCATGACGCACGGATACTGTCTGGCTTGCTAAAAACATTGATATTCTTCACTGGACTTGGAACTAATAAATGGAAAACAGGTTATTGGAAACACATAATTCTAAGTCTGGCTGAGGTTTTTAAAGCTGTTGTGAAAGACAAGTGAGATGAGGATTAAAGTCTCTTTAACTTGAAGAAATTATTACTTATTCAGATGAAGAGTGGGAGTTAAGTGACTACGTTAATTGTCATACCTGTGGACCCATTAATTAGAATAGTAGGCGTGCTCTTGTTTCCAGAAATAGCTGTGATGATAATGCCATATCTGGCGCCTGGGATTAGTTTAGTAAATGTGGCTTCTTTTCTCGAAATATTACCAGGGATTTCAAGTTTTTGGACACTTTCCTTTTTGTTATCAAGCAGGTGCAGTTCATATTGATCCACCGAGCCTGGAGAAGCAGTCCAAGAGACCTGGAAACTTGTTGATGTGACTGTGCTCTTTCTCACTTCAAACAGACGAGGTGGTAGAGGATCTTGAAACAAAGAAGTACATACTTACATAAGAAACCGAAGATATTTTGTATGTTGTACCTTTTTATTTATATAGCACTAATAGACATATATAGTGCTTTACAGATTTCAGTATGATAAAAAAGGCATAATAATTGCAGTCATCTTATAAGCACATTAGTAATGATCGAGGTAAAATAGTTATACATTAGGAAAGGAGGTCCTTGAACCATAGAGCTTACAGTCTTTTAGGTCATAATTTAATTTAACATTTTGTATATAAATTGAAATTTATTGCATTCTTCTAAAAATAGGAAGTATAATAAAGAGAAGGGACATAGGAGCCGTTAAGGACAGGCATCATACAGGTGGTATAAATAGTGGCAGCATAGACAGATAGGTTTTTGAAATCTAAAGTGGGTTTGATAACAAATATGGAGTTATAACAAATCGAACAGAGAAAATATCAGATGATGCTTTTGGACCAAACAAAAGTCTCAGATTTGTTTAAATGATTAAAATAATAATGACACGATCATATGCAAGGAGGTAAATGAAGGAGAAGGAGCCAAGTTTTCAGACGTACAGGAATCTTAATTCTTTGAACATTTTTCTAGTCATGTCACATAGAGAGCAAAAAGAGAAAAAAAAGCTTGCGTGCCTACAAGGTGCAGTTTAGAAATCCAGACTTTATCTAATCTATCTGGCCCAGAAAACAAAACACTTAGTCCCTTTAACATCCGTTAGAACAAAGGAACAATGAGTTTGGGAAGTGCCTGCAGTGCGAGAGTTCTGTCTGGAAACAAACACTTAAGCCATTTACATTGTTATAAAAATTCTTTGCTGGCGGCGGGCCATCAAGCAATATCACCCACTTTACTTATGGGTGAAAATACCAGATCCACAAGCCGTGCAAACTTTGAAATTAAGTGAAATTTTCTTGAAAATGTAACCCGGGACATTAGTTCAAGAAGTCAAGAAGATAATATCAAGATGCTCAGTACGAAGAACGTGAGGGAGATATGCCACTTGTTCTTAGACAATTCCACCTGCTGCGTGGCGAGTTGCCACTTTATGAAATATATACTAAGATTTGTATTTTATCTCAGTTAAACATCACTGGTTCTTGATGTTATCATATAAAAACGTATTAACTTGGTTGTAGAAACACAGAAAGTATATGATTTTAAGTGGACATATTTTTTCTTATAAATTACAATTAGTGTGCCATTTGACATCTAAGATCTATACAAGAATCGACCCTCTTGTCTGTAAAAAAAAAAAAGTCTCTTTTATACCTCATTTTTATATCCAGGATTTAAAAATTAATTTGAATAATCATTTTAAATGTCAGATTTGAGGATCCTTGTATTTCTTATTCATTTTACAAAGTTTAAACAGTATTCTCTGAAGATGAATCTGGCGACTTTATAATGTTCCATAATAAAAACATTAATGAAAAGGTTACTGCTGTAGTGTCTCAAATTTGTTCTATGATACAGAGGTGAGTCATTAAGATTTTTTGTCATTCATGCTATTACTCATTTTTTATACTTTTTCTTTTGATTTTGTCTTCTAGGAAAATGGGGGATTTCTGTCTATATACACAAGTAATAAATATGGGGAAGATTGAACTTTCTCGAAATCTGAATGATTTCGTATATTATTAAAGCTTAAACGTCTAGTCTTTCACTGAACCTTAGACATATGATAAATACCAATATACCAATACCAATTTGCTATGTTAGTTGTTTGATTAACCAACAAGACGGTTTCTTAAATAACTAGACAATACCAAACGCTCTATGACCTGTTCATTTCTAGGACTGAGCAAAGCACAAGAGGTCATGTATTCAGACTTGAAGAAGGGAACTTTCACTTAAAACAGCAAAAAAGTTTATTTACAGAAAGAACAATAAAGGTGTGAAATTCCCTACCCATAGCTGTTGTGCTGTCAAATTCAATAAATCCCTTTAAATATGGAGATGATTCTTTTAGCAAAGAATAATATAAAAGGATGTAATTGTGCATTAGGACAGGATTAGTTTGTTCCCAACAGCAAAGTTCAACCTAATGGACTTGTGTCTTTTTTAATCTAAATTACTATGGTATCTATTTATAGTGAAACCACTGCTAACTTTCAGCAACAGGGGATGGGTGGTCCAGGGAGCAATTGTTCACAAGGGTTGATTCAAATTATTCAAAAAGGGCTAGTCCAAATTGCAATGTACCCATGAGCGTGGTAGTAAAAGATTGATGATAAATTATCTTATTAATCGATATGCATGTGTCTGTCTCTATTTTTCCATTTAATATATATATATATATAGTAAAGGACATTTTATAATATTTTATGGTTATAATCTTCTTACCAATGTCATCATATGGTATTAAAGTTACCAAGATTCGTAAACTGTGTATCATTCAAGGCTGCCTTCAGGGGGAAAACATACCTTCTGCCAAAGGCCCCACGCTAAAGAGTGCCCCAGAGTACCATTGCTTATCACTCTCATCACCACTCCCATGGTCTCAGCATTGCTATGTGAAGTGGAGCACTGCGATATGATGTCATATCACAGCATCAGTGAGTATAAATGTGAGTGAGAGAAGAAGACCTTCCTAAGGTCAAAGGTGCTCTGAAAACCTTTCATGCCCCACAAACTCATTACTGCAAAGTCATTCCTTAGCACCAAGGCTTGACCCTTTGAATGTACTACAACTTGAACACATTTACAAACACTATTTTAATGTTATATCCTAAAGCATTTTTATGTTCAGTTTACACCCCTCTGACATTATACACACTTACTCTAACCTGCACATTCTACCATACACACGGTTACACCATACACACGCTTACACAATACACACACTGACTGCAACACATACACTTACACACTATATCATACACGCACTCACTCATTTACACACAAAGTTATAACACACAATCACTCTAACACTCACAAGTACCTTTTTGGTAGAGCTGTTTGCATGCTGTTTGCTGTTTGCATGCGGTGCACACTGCCGCACTACTACTACTATGAAGTATTAAAATCCCCAAATTCAGTGATCTTTACTTAGATGCTCCTTACTAACAATGTGCATTACCATATATACATTGCCAGGTTGACAAGCACTTAATCTTGAAAATGTACTTCTCCATCAACCATAATGTTATTACATTACTAATCGAAGTGCACCACAATACTTTTTACTAATTTTATCATATTTTTTATGGAGCCAGGTAAACTACCTTAAAGGCAGGTTAAGTTACGTGGTAACACAAATAGAAATAGAAAGAGCGAACTGAAGCATGAGAACTAAAGAGTACCACCAACTAGTTGACATAGGGGAGTAAACCATACGTAAAATAATTTGACTATAATACAAATGCTGTATTATACTTTTTTTATTTGGATTTTGAAGTGGAAAGACAATGTGAACAGAAATATTACCACTAAGCAACAATATTATTTTTCTTGAAGGAAGACCTGTAGCATCTTTGCTCTCTGGGGACATTTTATTTAGAAGAAAAAATAAATTGTGGATATGTTTGGAGATGAATATGTGTAAAGCGAAGGTCTGAAGCAAATGGTTAAAAATTAAACAATGAGCACAGACATCCCATTGGTTGATACGGTCTTTGTTTTTATGTAGCAGAGAAATTGGTATCTATTATTCTATTTGTTTTCAAAACAGGAGAAAACTCAAGTAAATATGTTTCTAAAAGAATGTTCTTAAAGAGAAAATGACAGCTGGATTGCAGGATACAATAAATAATATATCCTTGATGGCCATGCATCTTATTCAATCTATAGATGTACCTACATCAGAAAGATTTTCCATTTTCCTCATACTGTGTCACCCTACTTCTTCTATTTTTATGATGGTAGAAATGGCATAATGTATGCATATAGCCTTGTCACATTTTATCTTTATCACTCACCAGTAAAGATGTTTGGTGTCCAGCTGGGTAGACAATGGGGTCTACAGGAATTCAGGACTATAACTGGACTATAAATATGTTCTTATGGCCACAAGGCCGACCTTTAGTTAAACAGAACTAACACAAATATACAGCTCTGTTACAGTTATATAGCATCCTGTTCAGCAGGATCCGTGACTCACCCCCTGATTCATAGATGTACAGTAGCACCGGGGTTTATTACAACAGAATTCATAGGAAATTGAATAGCATATGCAATACGCGTGCGGTATTAACTTTATAGATTTTTACAAACTGCCTACAGACCAATCACAAAAGCTGGACAGGATGGCATTTTAGATTGGACACTAGAACTCCTATTAGGTGCAGATATACCATAAAGAGTCAGCCACTTATCAGACATGGGTAACAGCTGCTGTACACGGTAACACACTGGCAAAATATCCTGAATGTTTTCTAGTTCTAACAACGTTATTTAAAAAAATATATCTTTCACTAAAATAATATACTCAAGTAAGTGAATTTCCTCCCACTGACGATAGTCATCAAAATCTACTCACCAACGGCTGTGAATCTGCATTTTAAAGCTGAATGGATCAGTAAAACTACCTGTACATGGGTACATCAGGTTAAACACAGGGAAGCAGGCAAACTCTACTCACATAGCTGTTCTTTATTACCAATCCCGACAACCTAAAATTACCTGTGAGTGGAGGGTGTGATTTGTAATTTAAGTATTGTGTCAAAAGAAGGCTGCACCTGCTATATACTATGGACAAGCATCCTATTTATGGAAGAAACTTAAAGCTCAGCTTGAGAATTAGATGATGAAAGATCCTCCAAAAGGAAGCATATTGTCCCCTAAAGTTATTATTTTCTTTGCATTCATTAAATTCTAGAACAGCAAAATTCTTTCTGAAGAATACAATGGTTATTGGAAATTGGTTCACAAGGAGATAACATAATAATAAAAAATATCCACATCATATGTACATACATATCACAAATCTTAAATTTTAATCTTAAAAACACATAAGTCAGGAAAGCAGATCATAAATTCCTATTTTAGCATTTAACAGCATCTCAGCTACCCCCTTGCATTCTTTAATGTTTCTATCTGTAGCACAGATACAAAAATTTCTCTCTGAAATTAAATGTGATTGGAGGATGCATGTATGCAAACAGAACATCATGTGATGCTACCTTGCATTCTCCACTTCCACCTGCTCCTCTTACCTGTTTGTAGAGAAAGATTCTTCATCTCTCCATCCTGAAGAGATATGATTTTTATGTCATACACGGTTCCTGCCTCCAACCCAGGCTTCATACACTCATAGGTGTTGTTTGTCTTTTGAATGGGAGTGCATGTGGTTTCCCAAAAGTTGCCTGCACTGTAAGTCAAGGTAAAGTTACATGGGTGTCCTGGACTGCTCCACTTGATGTAAGTGGTCTCGGAGGAAACATTTGTATCTGTGACATTGATGGTGCATTTCACAGGCTCCACATACTGTGAAAAGAACATGCCCACAAAGTAATGTTACATAAGAACATATAAATGGCATTAAAATATTGGAATCATCTCAGAATTCTACTATTGTTAATTTTAGATATGAAGAAGCAGAAAGAAAAACAGATTTGAAATCTAATGCTGAGAGTGAGGAACAAATGCACATTATCAGCTAATATGAGCATACGTTGGCACACATCTACACATACATCCACATAAGTGCTCACCTTGATGAGGTTCAGCGCAATCCACAATGTCAATCCACACACATATCTTAGCATTGCGAGCAATCTTATTTAAATAATCCTATCTGGATAATAAATTACATTGCAAATCCCCAACATAAAGATTTCCTTGGTAATCCAAAGTGCAGAAAAGATGTTTTTTTTTAAGGAGGTCCATAAACTTGAAACGCGTGGCTTCTCTCCAGGTAAGTGAGTACAGGAGGCAGGGTTTTCTACATGGAAATGTTTCAACAGGTAGTAAAGAAAATTAGCACCTAAATCCGTGTGGTTTCTTTCTAAAAGGGGGTGCAGGTAAGGAAAGGGGAGCTAGGAAAATCCGATTAGGGGAATAATTTAAGTAAAGGGTATAGAAGGCAATGTCTTTCAGCCCCCACATTGCCATTCTGACCCAGTCTATGTCTGTTCAGGCTTTTCCATCCACTTCCGCAATCAAGAGTCAGTTTCCTTGGCTGATTCTAAAAGCGACGATAATGAGCAGGGAGTTGTGGCTGGATCCAGCCCAGGCAGAGCAATAGCCAAGACCTCCCCTCATTCAGGAGTTAAAGAATAGTGCAGCCTGTCTTCTTGGCAGCTACCAACCCTGCCAACTTCCTGTGACTGCTGAACCTTCAGTAACCTTCTTGCCCCTCGTGAAGAGCTACCATTGCCCATCCACTAATCCCTGCTGTCCTGTGCCAGCACTTTCACTTTTCTGGTTTGATCCTTCTTTTGCTTAAAATCTTGTTTCTTTCTCCCTCCAACTTTCCTCTCCCCCACCCTGCTTTCCTTCCTCCTATCTCCTCGTTTTCTCTCTCAGGCTTGTTTCCCGAGGCTATTTTTGGCCCTTTTTGTTTTCTTTTCATAAAATGTTTGGCCATTATAATTTCACACAAGCTGCCTCACCCAAAAGGTCTGACTCTTTCACCCGTTCTTTTTGGTTTGTGAAAGCTGAAAATCAGATCTTTTTATATTATTACTCTGAGAAATGTTGCAATTTACACCACAACATAAGTACACAGCTATTCCACACAAAAATGCTTTCAATCTTATATTCCAGTTATTTCAATGTCCAGTAACAACTTTCAACAATAGGCATCTTAATTTTCTGTATTACAGCAAACAAATTACAACATACCTAAAAATATTGACTTGCTGCTGGCAACACCTGAACAACGCTGACACTGATACAGTAGCATGTGTGATTCTAAACCAGATCTTCCCTTCTTTACAGCAATTGATGGTACATCATTACTATTGCTATTCGTGGATTTTCAATGACACAGCTATGCCTACAGCCTAATTTTTAACCCACTGTACTATCAAAGTCTTTAAAAGACAACCAATACCCTGTACACACTGTTATACACAGACACACCAA
Source organism: Spea hammondii (assembly GCA_029215755.1). Lineage (NCBI taxonomy): Eukaryota > Metazoa > Chordata > Amphibia > Anura > Pelobatidae > Spea > Spea hammondii. Next base: position 48,916,555 of record JARDYJ010000004.1, read on the forward strand.
CATGCTTAGCACTGTATGCCTGCTATGTGTATTTTATACTGAATAAATTGGTCCCATTATGCAGACTTATGAGTGTGCAAATACATAGAAGAACCTTATATAGGCATTTTACACAAGTAATGTTGCATACTTCATAAATATTTCACACATATGTATAGGACAAAAAACATCGACTTGTTCTTCATGGAGATGCTCTTAAAAAGTATATTCGAATGGCTGTGAGGATGTCTGTTTTATTTACAATAAATAAAAACAAAGCATGTTGGCTTCCATTAGGCTATGTGAGAATAAAGAGAAAGTGTGTTTGCCAATGTGGTATTGGATTATACAATATAGTAAGCCAACTGGGGTGCTCTAAAGTAGTGGTGGACTATGGCAACACACATCTCTGTCCCTATAACCACATTACTACAATAGATCATGTGCACATTATACACACAATAGATACATCTGCTACAGGGATAATCCCAATGTTCCACCAGCATTACACAGTTAACACAAAATTTATCAAGACAGGCTGAGAGTGAAGGACGTCAAAGGAAAATATCTACAGACCACATGGAAAGATCTCTGCTTTCTCACCAAATAGAAGTTAAAGTTAATTCATAAAGTATATCAAAAGAGCTTTTTTAGAATAGTCCTGCAGTTTACTGCAAGGGATAAGGAGCAAATGGAGAAACTGGTATAGTGGGCCAGCAGATGAGCAATGTGATAAAATAATTAATCTGGCAGGAGTGTTAATGATGGATTGGAGTGATGAAAGGGGAGGAAAATTAGTAGATAATATGTAATGGCTATTACAAGGGAATGGCTTAGTATTTTGGTAGTCTCAGGTGTAAAGATTTGGTGAAGAAAAGAGGAGACCTGAAAGTCTGAAACCAAGGCAATTAATTTGGCCTATTGGGTAGACTGAGGTATTCTAAACAGTAATAGAGTTATCAGGAATTGTGGAGATGGGGAATAACCAGAGGCTCGGTGCTTGGAGATATTAAGGTTCAGGTATGCCATTTAGGATGCGTTAGAAGAGAGAGTGAGAGGTCAGGGGAGGAAAGGTGAATAAGCATGGTGTCAGCATATAGGTGGTACTGGAATCCAAAGGAAGAGATTACTTGTCCCAGGGAGGAAGTTTATATAGAGAAGAGAGGAGGCCCCAGAATTAAGTCCAGTCACACCAACAGAGTGGTGGTGGAGGAGAACAGATGCCTTAGAAGGAGAAGATGAAGGTATGATTCAAAGAGATAAGATTCGGTAAATAAAATAATAACAAACTGGTACAAAACGGGAATAGGGCCCTGCTCTTACACGCTTACAGTCAGTTGAAACAATAGGGGAGGACTGCTTGAAAGAGGATCAGCTGGTTGATGAGCTGTCTAGGTCGTTGGGTGTTCAACTCAGATGGCTTAGACAGAATGCTGGCTTATAGTGTTATGAAGAAAAGGTTGTATCCTTCTTAAAAGAGGTAGGTATTCAGAGAGCTTTTAAAATTTGCATATGATGGAGAAAATCTGACAGAAGGGGGAAAAGGTACTGATGGTAGACAAGAAACAGAGGTTAGGAGAGGAATGAAGACAGCAGTTAAGGATGTATTTGGATAGGAGGGTAGATATATACATGTATGTGGTGCACAGTTATTAAGAGCTCTGTAGGTCAGGGTCAGAAGTTTGAATTTGACTTTGAATGCTATCGGGAGCCAGTAGAACGATTGGCACAGAGGAAAAGGTGACAGAGTAAGATTAATCTTGCTGCAGTTATGAGGATGGAATGGAGCGGTAAGAGGTGTAGAGCGGGAAACCAATTAGTATGTAGCTGCAATAATCCAGGCAGGATATCACAAGGGATATCACCATAATAGACTTGAAGTAAGGGGCTGATGGTAGGACTGTTTGCAGAGGGTCATGTTTGTCATGTGTGGTAACGGAGGATGCAGCAAACAGGAGTTTAGTATTTGTTAGTTTCCACTGCCTCTGGATAACAGTGAGTAAGAGGCAGTGGAATTTTGAGACTGGAACTAGATGTTTATAAGCAGGGCAGAGATGCTCAGGGGTGAAATCCAAAATACTGCATTAGGTAGAAAGAAAGGAAGTGTAGAGGTAGAACAAAGGAGTGCCTTGGGAGTAAAGGCCACAAAGGAAATGCTGAAGAAAAGGTTGTAGCACCAGAATGAGATCCATGGGAAAAAAAAGGTTGGAATGGTATAATTATATTCCTGGGAAAGTTGTGGAATTACAATAACACAATGATCTTGCACAGGCTGTTACTAAATAAATACACTGACCCAGAATATAGTATCGCTGAAATATTTATAGCTTCTACATTGGCAATATTAGCCCACACTAACAACTGTGGATGCCCATGCACAGTAATATTGCATGTTGTTACTGATTCTAACATTTTATTTAACTAATCCTCAATTAGCAGATCCCAAATGCATACAATAAAGTTTTTTGTGCCCCAGCGTTTTATGCTGTCGATCTAACTACTAGAAATTAATCGTAGCCCCTACAGCTGCCATTGTGGCCAGCCCAACCATATAGCCAAACTAGGTGGCTGCCTAGTACTGTGATGAAGCACTCTTATGGTCACAGCATGATGTCATTATGACAAAACTAAGATACAATTGCAAAATGAACTTTGAAAACAGTAATGGAAAAACTATAGGCTGTTTGTCCAATAGATGAGATTATTCCATGAGGGTCTCCTCAACTTGATCCAAAGTGACATGTTTTACAGAATCTTTAATCTACATTCTCTAAAACAACAGGATCTTTAGATGAAGCGAGTTTGATATGGCTTGTTCTGTTTCCAAACTCAATAAAGATTGTAATTTTTGTATAAAACAAGTGCACTATATGACCTGCAATAAAATTCCTCCAGCAGGTACTCCAGTAGTTAATATGTCTTCCTGTGCAGAATAATTTTACTGTACAGGCTGCGGAAGTGAGTTTAGGGAGTGCCCGGATATGTGTCTAATAGCAGGCTCCAGGGTCTTTAGCTGCAGACACTTTCCCAAGGTTTCCTGACATTTTTTTTAAAATACCAACTTCACTCCCTCTTTATCAGGAGGAAATGGGCTTTGAACAACCTTTGTCTGTGCTGCTTTGAAAGCACAATCTGTAGGTTTACTCGCAGCTGAATGTTGGCGGATAAGCTAAACATATATATTTTTTGAAAAAAAGAAGAAAGCATAACCAATTTTTTTTTCTTGAGTAAAAGTATATGTCTGTTATTTTTGAATTGTAATACTTTGATCTTAGCTTGTAATGTGTACATTGAAAATATATTCCTTTAATAATGACGTTATGGAATTTAAATTTACCGTGATCTGTCTTGGGAACTTTTCAAGTACTGATGCATATGACGCATACCTTTTTTTAATGTAATTTTTCAGATGACGTCAAAATACTTTTTTTTGGTTGTGGAATATACTTTAATAAACGTTGGAATACTGGAATAAACGTTGATTGTTCCTTAAACATATAAAGCCAAACAAAACATTCTTGCCAAAGGTTTGGATGGCTCTCGGTATTCATACACAAAAAAAACCCCTTTGTTATATTGTTACCTAGCCCTTGAGGTCAAGGATCACACACATTTTGATATTGATTCCAATAGTGCCTTATACTGTATTCTTGTGACTATTTTTGTTGTGTGAATGAGCACTAGGGCTGAAACAACTAATCAATAAAATCGATAATAATCGATAATGAAAATCGTTGTCAACGATTTTCATTATCGATTATCGAATCGATTTTTATCGATTATAAAAAGGTTTTTTTCAGAGCAAATGCTCTGAAAAACTCCTCTCATTATATAACCCGACTGCAAACAGAGATCGGATTATAACACTAGAATCCAGATCCCCCGCAACGCTGCAGGGGACCTGAATTCCCCTCACTGTCGGCCGGTCTCTCACTTCCGTCTCTCTCCCCCCTCCCATACACCCCTCTGACTCCTCCCCCCTCCCATACATCACTCTGCCTCTCTACCGACTCGTTACTTACTTCATAGAAGCCTCAGCATAAGTGAAGGGCAGTAACGGAGGCTGTCTGTGCGCATCGTGCAGACCCCCACCGGCTGACAGAGAATCATCCTCTCTGTCAGCCGGTGGGGGTCTGCATCGCACAGACAGCCTCCGTTACTCACCTTCACTTACGCTGAGGCTTCTATGAAGCTGCAGTGAAAGTGCCTGTCAGTAACGGAGCCGGGTAGAAAGGCAGAGCGGTGTATGGGAGGGGGGAGAAGTCAGAGGGGTGTATGGGAGCCACCCTCCCATACACCACTCTGGCTCCTCCCCTTCCCATACGCCACTCTGCCTCTCTACCCGGCTCCCTGGTGTCTTGTGAACCTCCGTTGCTGACAGGAGGCAGAGTGGAGTATGGGAGGGGGGAGGAGGCAGAGTGGAGTATGGGAGGGGGATGGAGGCAAAGTGATGTATGGGAGGGGGAGGACCCAAAGTGGTGTATGGGAGGTGGCAGAGTGGGGTATGGGAGGGGGGAGGAGGCAGAGTGGAGTATGGGAGGGGGAGGAGGCAAAGTGATGTATGGGAGGGGGAGGAGGCAAAGTGATGTATGGGAGGGGGAGGAGCCAAAGTGGTGTATGGGAGGGGGAGGAGCCAAAGTGGTATATGGGAGGGGGGAGGAGGCAGAGTGGAGTATGGGAGGGGGGAGGAGGCAGAGTGGTGTATGGGAGGGGGGAGGAGCCAGAGTGGTGTATGGGAGGGGGAGGAGCCAGAGTGGTGTATGGGAGGGGGAGGAGCCAGAGTGGAGTATGGGAGGGGGAGGAGCCAGAGCGGTGTATGGGAGGGGGAGGAGCCAGAGTGGTGTATGGGAGGGTATTATGAATTTCAGGGCATATAGGGGTATAAGGCATATCGATATTAGGCATATCAGGGGGGCATAAAACATATCTGGGGGTAAACGGTATATCAGGGGGCTCAGTGGCATATAGGGGGTATAAGGCATATCGATATTAGGCATATCAGGGGGGCATAAAACATATCTGGGTCAGGTGTGCATAACCGGGGGCAGTTTGGTAAATAAAAAAAATTAAACAAGGCTTTTTTCTCATAGTTTGTATTAAATATGAAAAATAGTTGACATATGAATTAATATTTACTAATAACTTTGTATTAAAACCTAGTTTGAGAAACACTGTGTTTGGGTTCTTGTAGCTTTTATTATTATGTCGGTAAAATAAGAAGGTGAATAGAGAGAGGCCATTGCAATAAAGAGATGAAAGTGTAAATTGTATGTTTTTTATTACATTATTTTAAATTGAAAAAAAATTGCATTTTTTTATCTGATTAATCGATTAATCGAAAAAATAATCGGCCAACTAATCAATTATTAAAATAATCGTTAGTTGCAGCCCTAATGAGCACAATACCACAATATTCAGGAAGCTTGTAGATAACGTGCTATTACTTGTGAAAGCCTATGCCGCCCCAACTGTCCTATTTTATGGGACAGTCTTGATTTCAGGCACTGTCCCACTGTCCTAGGTAGCTGCCACACTGTCCAGCGAGGAGATCTTTTGATATCGGCCCAGGCAGGTGAAAAAGCAATGCGTGCTGTCGCCGGTGACCATGCCACCCACCCAGCCCACTTTTAGGAGCAGTAGTGCCCTCCCTGCCATTTTGGCCACCAGCAATATTGGGGGTTATGAAAGCCAAATTTTGAGAAGACACTAAAATGTAAATTATAACAGCCCACCAAGATAGAACAAGACTTATGTAGGGTCTTGATAACTTATTTAAAGTGATTGCTCTGTCAACTTTAATCTTTCATGTGTCCATTGGTGTATGCAATTACAGCCTGTATCAGGCTATGAAGGGCTATGCGTTTACATGGGGTAGTGACTAATCACTATACTGAGTATTGGTGGTAATGTATTATAAACTATATGGGGACAATAGTTATATAGCATCAAATAATGAAATAATAATCAACAATAATAATATGCAAGATGTACGCTGCTAGTTATGAAATTTTGCTGTAAAAGCATTATATCTGGATTAAGAATAGCCATATTTCAACTTTTCATAAAATCCAGTTTGTTCAGAAACTGAAATTTCAAAATGAGTCAATGTGCTGTGCTCATGATTTTGACTTGTATGAAAGTACCAATAATTACATCAGACACAAGGCCAGATTTAAACTCCAGGTATTTCTAGGTAAAAGATGGAATGTCTTCTTCGTACGGTAAAACGAGAAGCATTTATATGGCTTTGTAGGGTGGCTTGAAGTGTGAATATGAGCAGAATTTTGTTGGGGAGTTATTAATAATTGTAGATAATAGGCTGGGGTTTAGGTGGAGGCAAGTGAGGCTATAGTTAAACCTCAGCCTTTAGGTCATGTTTGGCCTGGCTAGTGGGAATTCTGTACTTGCCTTGATGCCAAAAAAAACCATATGTTACCAGTTTTGTTAGTAGGCTCAACCACTTAAAACTCTACAGTAGTTTCAATTGTATTTGTTCTACTGTATTGGCACAATGATGGCAGCACCTTAATAGCAAGCTAAAGATTTGTGTACGATAAATGACAACATTTTGTTTGTTGAGCAGTGTAGGCCAGAAAAACCCAAGTAATTTACATATTTAAATAACAGCTCCCCAAATGTTTATATATTATTCCATACTTCAACCGTTTTCATGAAATGTTTACAAAGATGTTATGTTAATTTGTAAAAGTGTATGATACTTATTGCACCTAAACATTGAAAAAAATAAAATTTGCATAAATAATTTTGAAGTAAGATGAAAACCTACCTCTTCGATCGAATTGACGTAGAGCTGTGTTGTCGTAGGCATCATGACTTCTGTAGTTGTGGATAGGTTTTCAGTATCATTTGGACTTGCTGTGCCAGTGTGCCTGGTAAGTTGTGTAGCATTAATAGTGCTCATCTCGGGACTACTGGTTTTCAGCACCCGTGGATCAAGGGTGACAGATAATGCATTTCTTGATGTTATTGTTATGGTAGTCTGTTCTGGATCTGAAAAGAAAAGAGGGGATAATTGCAATTTGTACCTTCAGATCTAAAAAATTATCTTATATTATCATGCGCCATAATGAACTCCCCAAATCAGAGCTCATTACTGGGGCTGTAGGTCAGTGTGTTTATTCTTTGGATGAGGTAGCGGTGTTTAGCATTATTAATATTATTTATGGTTTTATACGGTGGCATCATATTCCGTAGAATAGAACAATTAGACTTACAGAAACAGCAGGTAAGGAGGACTTACAATATTATAAAGCAATTATTAGTACAATAATAATTAGTGCAATTATTTGGGCATTAGTCCCAAATCCTTTTTTGAACCACAAACTATCCCAGTGTTCACTTTCCTTACTACAATTCGCTAAATGGACTTGTACGGGAAGACCACTAATAGAGTTAAATCTAAGATGTGCTCTGTGGCCATAAGTGGAGCTTAAACACTTAAAAGTTGAATACGTTTGCCCAAATCTATAGCTGTTCTTTGCATCAAGCACCAGGGGTGCCAGAATCATGGGGGGACGGGCAGCAAGGTATTCTTCCTAGTGAGACAGAGCTGAATTGGTGGCAGCCTCTGCAACACTTTGCTAGAGTCAGGTCTCTCTACTGTGACCAAAATCTCAAAATACAGAGCTCAGAATGTTTGGTGTATATGGGCATATGACAGTATTCTTCAGCCCTGCAAGTCAGAACAATCAGATAAATCAGCAAGGCAAAGTATTTACAAAATAAGTTGTGTGAAAACATAGAGCTAAATCTAAAATGGAAGAATATGGGAGGGGGCACCAAGGATTCTGCAGTGTTGTTTGATCTAAATAAGATGGGGCTCCCACCCTACTACTGAAGCATGTGTTCTCTACCTGCCCAACAATGTGTTTGTTAATTATAAGGATTTTATATTCATTCTTCTGCAGCTCTAATTTGCTGTATTATTAATAAATTGCAAATCTGCTTTATTTGCATATGTTAAGTAAAAGGTGCTGTTCCACTTAGACAAAATATCAAATACCGTATTTGCTCGATTATAAGACGACCCTGATTATAAGACGACCCCCCAAAATCTGAATATTAACTTAGGAAAAAAGAAAAAGCCTGAATATAAGACGACCCTAAAGGAAAAAAGTTTTACCAGTAAATGTTAATTCATGTAAACTATTTTTTTTAATAAAAGCTATGATTGAGAAAAATATTTTTTTTGTTTTTATTTCTTGTATTTTCCAGCCTGTCCCCCAGTTACGCACATCTGCCCCCAGGCTTGCCACTCCAATATGGCACTGTGGCCCATGATATGCCTTTTAACCCTCTATATGCCACTGTGCCCCATGGTATGCCTTTTGACGCCCTATATGCCACTCTGCCTCCAGAAATGCCTTATACCCCTATATCCCATTCTGGCATTTAGGGGGTTAAAATGCATATTATGGGGCAGAGTGGCATATAGGGAGGTATAAGGCATTTCAGGAGGCAGAGTGGCATTAAGGGAGTTAAAAGGCATTGTATAGAGCACTCTGCCTCCAGAAATGCCTTATACCCCTATATGCCACTCTGGCATTTAGGGGGTTAAAAGGCATATTATGGGGCAGAGTGGCATATAGGGAGGTATAAGGCATTTCAGGAGGCAGAGTGCTCTATTAAATGCCCCCTTAACGCCACTCCAGAAATGCCCTATGCCCCCATTTAACTAACACACACACACACACTCTCTCCCCCCCTCCCCTCCCCTCTCCTCTCTCCTCTCTCCCCTCTCTCCCCTCTCAGCCCTCTCTTACCGGTGCTTCCAGCCGGGGCAGCGGGTTGACGTCGCCTTCTGCTGCAGCCGGAAGGAGGTGGAGTTGGCAGCGGGGGTTTGTATGCGTCCGTCGCGTATACTTTCCCCGGCTGTCAGAGATCAGAGATCTCTGACAGTCGGGGAAGGTCTACGCGACGGACGCAGACAACCCCCGCTGCTAGCCACACCTCCTTCCGGCTGCAGCGGACGTTGTCTACGCGGATCGCGTAGACGTCAACCCGCTGCCCCGGCAATACAGCAGGAAGCACCGGTAAGTGTGTATGATGGGGGGGGTGAGACAGGAGGATCCAGGTCCCCTGCAGCGGTGCGGGGGATCTGGATCTTAGTCTCCTAATCAGACTCTATTTCAGGTCTGATTAGAAGACGACCCCGATTAGAAGACGAGGGGTATTTTTCAGAGCATTTGCTCTGAAAAAAACCTCGTCTTATAATCGAGCAAATACGGTACTCTATGTAGTCAATATTTTTTCCAAATAAAAAATAAAATAAACAGTTCAGAAGTTTTTAAGATGCCCTTTCAGTTTCTGTTGCAGCAAACTGAGTTAAGCATTTATAATTGGGATAAAAATTTCCTTGATTAAATATATTCATGGAAAGGTCATGAGATAATGCTGCTTTTAGTTGCAGCAAACATACTTAAAAGAATACCTTTCATTTTGAGGGTTTATAGAATAAATTGGATATATATCTATATAAACATGATTTGAAATAAAAGATAACCTGTGACAAAATAGTCAATAAGCTGGTGTGGGAAATGAAGGTAATTGAGTAGTCAAAATATGCAGATAGATTAGAATCTCATTTGCATTCCATTCTAAATGCTCTTTTCAGATATTTCTGAAATAATATTGCAGAAATGAGTCAGAGGAAATTAACTTCGATGCTAAATTGGAGCATTAAACATCATGTGCAAGCTACAAGTGAATCTATTGTGCATGCATTGCTAGTGAGCAGTGATATTTCTCTATTTGTGATAGTTGTTGATTTTTATGTCAAAAGTACTGGTAACTACTGACCACAGGTTATGGGCTAGTTTACTGAACTTGAAGGGCCAATGTGGATTACATGCTAGGAGGCTGTGCCAAAACTCAGCAGCGTATGTAAATGTTAGGGTCCCTCTTTGGCCATTTGAAATGTTGGAAGGTATGGTGTATGTTTATATGCGTTATATTCCTTTTCAGCTAGTGATCTGAGCCTTGCTACAGGGTGGTAAGATATTATAGCTCCTGACACTTGTAAGACAAAAAGTGTAGATGGGTGTAGTTTAGAAAACTAGATTAATTGGGCCAGTGATTTTAATGTACAAAATTAAAGGGAAGTGTCATCTTCATAGTTTTTAGCTTAAATCAATTATTTAATAGATATTTCCTTTGAGGTACTACTAATATACCTGAAAGAAGATCAGATTTGTGGCTAATGGTGTGAGCACTAGTGCAACTAGTCAATTCCCTGTCCTGTCAGATCCCTCTCCTCACCACAGCCAGATAAAGATTACCAGAACCATTAAGTAGCAATCATAAACATCAAAAAAGCTGAAATATAAGTTATTGGAGGGTTGAACATGCACATCCTAAGAAATGGATGATAACATGGCTGCTCCCAAGATATATGGAAAAGGTGATCTTATAGAGACTAGTGAGCTGACAGTGGTCTGACAATCGCCACACGCAAGTCAACACATACCGTACTTGCCAGCTGCATAAGTAAAACTAAAATAGTAAACATGGCTTAGTACGAGAGCAGACTCTTCTCTGATCATGAGCTAAGAACTGTGTTGGGCCAAAGCACTCACTTCCTAACCAAACCATTATTTCTAATATATTGATAACTATTGCTTATTTTAATCTGTTAACAAAATTAGATGGAACATTGATGAGAACAGCTCTCACTGAAATACAAAGAAAGGGGAGGATCACCTCACTTTATGGTCAATAGGTAGGGTGCCTAAAATCCAAGTGGTAAAGTAAGATGAAATATTACCTTATCCACGATACCTATGGTAAATTGTATGTATTTCTCAATCTGAAAAGATTAATTTCCAAGCCCATGTAAATTAGTTTAGCGTTAGTTTGCCAACAATTTGCCATTCAGAAGCAGCTCTGCAGTAGTTCCAACTAAGCATCTAGTTTATCCAGTGTTATTTTTAGGAGGCATATGTGCTATGACTTAAATTGAAAATCATATCCTTATAATAAAGTTCTATATGCGATAACTCTGATTATACTACTAAACACATATTTGGAAAGCAGAAAATCTTTCCAAAATGGCATATTCATATAGTTTCTATTGGTGGAAAACAAGTAAAGATCATATTATGCCTGTCTTTACTATTCTTCTACTCCCAATAATATAGGTTTTATTGATCTGTCTGGAAGTAAATCACTGTCTGTAATCTCAAGTGTGAAATAACAGAAAACAGTTAAAAAAATTAACATGTGCTGTGATATTATCAGACTGAACTTTCACAAGTTCAATAAGAAATCTTGTCCAAACACTCTATGTTCCATTCAGTATTAACAGGTAGATGTCAGTAGCAAAAAAATATACTTTATTAGAATTATATAATTATCCCTCAATTTATTAACGTAGGCTTACAAATAAAAAAGAAGCTCAATCGTCCTGATGTATAACTGTGAAAATAGGCAAGTAACTCACCCTCATCTAGACATATGTTTTTATAAAGTTCAGTTCCGTTTTCATCCACTTCAATCCTCATCCAGGTGTTTGGATATTTTCTTCCCTTCTTAACAACAACTCTTTGGCCTTGTTTTCTTAGGAAGAGCAAGGTTTCTGACACTTCAAGAACGCGATCAGCTCTGTGACAAGTCCACCTTGGAGCCCAACTGCAATCCACCAAAACTGCTGGTCGAAAATGAGAAGCTGAAGAATTGGACATGCCAAGACACAAGCTTGACTTAAAGTTTAGTAGCTTTCCATTGTCCATCCACTTCCATTGCTGGCTCCGATGAGTAGAATTGCATTTTCCAACACTGACCACCTTACCGCCAATAAGACACAGATTTTTCTGGTCATGGAAGATCAAAAAACTCTCTACAAAAGAAAAGAGAATCATGCCAGCTAAAGATAAAACAATGTGTAACAGACAATTATTAAATGCATTTTATTAAAACATCAAGTGTAATTAGTTTAGACAAACTTTGCTATTCTGTACATGTGGAGTAGCTGACACCATTAATTAGCTTGTAAAACCAGACTTTTGTAATCTTGATAAATGCGCTTGTTGAGTTCATACGATACCCCAAAGACACCTGAGGTACAGTATTTTACTGTTCTTAAAATACCAATGAGGATTATACAAGAATCAGATAACAAGGTTAAAAGTTGGAGAATAATACTGTATATTAACCTAATAACCCAACATTGTGCAGCAGTTGTGATAGATATGTTACATAGTTACATAGTAAATAAGGTTGAAAAAAGTCAATCAAGTTCAACCCTTCTACCTAACCTTCATACTCTTGATCAAAAAGAGGGCAAAAAACCCTAATTAAGCTATTTCGAATTCTGCCATCAGCTCTAAAATATGAATGTTATTCTATTATATGTATCTCATGCCTTTCTAAAAATACATCCAGACCCCTTTTGAAGGCATCTAATGTATTTGATAACACCACCTCCTTTGGCAGTGAATTCCATACCTTTATTGTCCTTACTGTAAAAAATCCCTTCCTTTGTCATCTATGAAATCTTTACTCTTCCCCCCACCAGCTGTCAGAGAGAAGGATCCGGGTCCCTTGCAGCGCTGTGGGGGATCTGGATCTTAGTGTTATTATCCAACCTCTATTTGAGGTCGGATTATAAAACGAGGGGTATTTTTTAGAGCATTTGCTCTGAAAAAAACCCTCATCTTATAATTGATAAAATCGATTCAACTAATCAATAAGGAAATTCGATTTTCAGTATCGATTAGTTGTTGCAGCCCTAATATATATATATATATATATATATATATATATATATATACTCAATCTAAAATTGAAAGCAAACAGACATAGAAATTTCAAGTTTTCTTGTGGCAGTGATGTGAGAGTTGTATGCACACACGTGGATGTGTGTTGTCACAAAACAGTGTAGTTGTGTAGACTGAATGCGGCAGTGCAATTTGTATTTTCTCTTTTGCCAGGTAGCCAACATAGAGACTTTAGAAAAACATCCAAGTTCAATATAATTTGACCTTTGCATTCATGTGCAAAATGGCAGTGGTAGTAGTAGTTATGTAGCACAGATCAAATTTTACCTCAGTGCCATATTATAGACCGTATGACAGCAATGGCACTGTTATTGTTTGTAATGGTAATATGAAAAGCATTCATAAAAGTGAAATCTAAAGAGCATAGCTAGGGCAATGTAACCATTTAATGGGGTAAATGCGGGAAACAATTCAATAAACACTGTAAATTTAATATTCACTATTCATATTACAAAGACTATGAAACTTCATTTTAATGAAGTCTATGTGCTAACAAATTGGATCTGAAAACTAAAGCATTTTTACCCTTATATCTGATATATATATATATATATATATTTATACAGTATGTATAAATATATATGTATATATATATACCGTATATATATATATATATATATATATATACACACACACATACATAAATGTTTTGCTAACGTTCCTCTATGTTGGCTACCTGACAGAATATACAATAAAATACACAGGTGCATGCAGTCTATACGACTATGCAGCTTAAATTTTGTGACACAGATAAAATTGTGGACAGAACTCACACATCAATACTACATGCAAACTTCAAACTGATTTGTCTGTTTACGTTCAATTTTAGACTGAGTATTATATATGTATATGCACATAATATATAAATAATAGGGCTGCAACTAACGATTATTTTAATAATCGATTAGTTGGCCGATTATTTTTTCGATTAATCGATTAATCGGATAAAAAAAACAATATGCACATTTTTCGTTTATTTAAAATAATTTAATGAACTGGATGTTAAAAAACAACTTAAAATTTACATTAACATTCTTATTTTGTTATGATGTAATAAAAAACAATATTTTCAAAGTACAAGAACCCAAACACAATATTTATAAAACAAAATAACCCCAAACATTCTGAAAAGAGGTGGACTATTATTGTTCAAGAAACTGTGCCCCAGCCCTGGCACTTTGCACCCAGCACTTTGCACCCAGCACTTTGCACCCAGCCCTGGCACTTTGCACCCAGCACTTTACACCCAGCACTTTGCACCCAGCCCTGGCACTTTGCGCCCAGCACTTTGCACCCACCCCTGGCACTTTGCACCCAGCACTTTGCACCCAGCACTCAGTACTTTGCCCCAGCCCTGGCACTTTGCACCCAGCACTTTGCACCCAGCCCTGGCACTTTGCACCCAGCCCTGGCACTTTGCACCCAGCACTTTGCCCCTGCACCCAGTCTCCAACTCTGCCCTGCACCCAGCCCTGCCCCCACATTCTGCCCTGCACCCACACTCACACCCTGCCCTGCACCCACACTCACACCCTGCCCCCACACTCACACCCTGCATCCCCACCCCCACTCTGCCCTGCACCCAGTCTCCTGCCCTGCCCCCACACTCACACCCTGCCCTGCATCCCCACCCCCACTCTGCCCTGCACCCACACTCACACCCTGCCCTGCATCCCCTGAAACCCCCTCCCCACCCCCGAAGCGAACCGCTCTGTGCGAATGGAGCCACTCGCACAGAGCGATTCGCACAGACATGAAGAATACGTGACGCGTTCCGGAGGTAAGTAACTAAAAGAAGGCGGAGACTGCAGAAGCGGGGAACGCTCGCGGAGGTAAGTAAACAACGAATCGATCACTCGATTTATCGATTTTTTGTTTCAGCCCTATAAATATATATAATACACCATATGATGCATTATGTAATCTATTATTTTTAGGAGTTATTTAGTGCATAGAAAGTGGAACATGGCACACTTTTCATTGATAACCCATTGTAAAGAGAGAGGCAAACTCTCAGTACACTATCTGCCCTGACTGACAACCATTTCCTGGTAAAGTGAAGTCATGCTTCACATTGGTACACCAAAACTACATTTCTGAATATTATGTAATTTGTGTATTTTAGGAAATAAAACATGTGATATTTGAATCCATTGTAATGGTACCTTTTAGAAAGGATGCAGAGTTAGCAGGGTGATTTTATGCCATATTTTCAGAAATAATACTGAAGTGGAGGAGATATCTGACATGCATCTTTCTTGGGCTGGAAACAATTGTCAAAGATAAGTTTATCCCACGTAGTTTAATAACGGTACCTTGTACTTTGAAATTAAAAAAAAGAGATGCAGATCAATAATGAATTTTGTTTTGGGGGGGAATATGACCTAGTTGTGTTTTTTGTGAAGCATATTTTGAAATCTAAGATGGTCGTCCATTTTGTATTCTTATAGAATGTCCGTATTCTATTGCTGTATATGAGAGAGTCTCAGACCGGTGATTACAAACAATATGACATCCATGGTGTTAACGGTGCAACATTTGGGCAAACAATGTACATGAAGCAACAAACTTCATGCATCTAGCAAAGAAAACATTGAGTAGTTTGATTTGGTAAACAGTGAATATATTTCTGACAATTTTGCCATTAAAATTATAATATAATTCAAATATAATATAACAAATATAACCCATGTTACTCCAAGTTACCTCCAAAGGTAAATGTTACTGCCAAGTAGGAAGAGACTATGTATAATAAATACATTGACTTCACAATTTCTTCTATTTAATATGGTTATATATATATATATATATATATATATATATAAAACCATATAATAGAAGTTGTATATATATATATATATTAAACATATATACATATTAAACATATATATATGTTTAATATGGTGCAATATAAAGCATAAAGCAGTATATATTTAGTGATGTCACTGTAACTGAAACCAGTACATTTTGAAAACCACCAACTTTATGTCCAGAGAGACCTAATACACTTTTTTAACATATGTTTAATGTTAATTAGCAGCATGTTGTGGATTAAAAAGACATTTTGAGAATTATAAACCTCTAAAACCAATAAAACAAAAAAAAAGAATGTATGCAATGAAAACATGTGAACAATTATTTGGAATATTCTGTTTTATATTATATGTAATCCAGACTATAAATCAGTGTTTCAAAAATTGTAGGTTATATGACTTCCAAAATAATTTAGTGACTGGCATTCTGGCAATTGTTTTTCTAAACATCCGAGAATGTTTTGTAATAATAAATGTCACACATACTGTTTGTTCAGAGTGACACCCAGGGAATGTCTGGCCTGTGACACGGCTTTACCTTTACATGCAAGGCCCCCGAACCTGCCCCCACATCACCTGTAGGACTGATCTTTGAGGACAACCAAGAATACACTCAGGTGCAAATAATAAATAGGACTCAACATCTGTAAACACCTGTAACTCCGCACCGCCTGACACTGACAATGGGGCGATACTGCCAACAGGTATCTGCGCCCCAATAGCTATTCGCAAGTCTGCATTATGGATTTGGGGATCATATGAATTTGTAAACAGCATGTTATCATCACATTGAGTCCCAGCCTCACAAGTACATGTAACATATCAGTTTAGGTAATGTGTGCACCATACATGTAACATATCAGTTTAGGTAATGTGTGCATTGTATATGTAATATATGTATCATACATTGAATATATGGGTATAGGTAGTGTGTACATCATACATGAAATATATGGGTATAGGTAATGTATGCACAGTACATGTAACATATACATATAATGTGTGCATGGTACATGTAACATATAGGTAATGCGTGCATGGTACATGTAACATATGTGTATAGGTAATGAGTGTATGGTACATGTAATCTATGTGTATAGGTAATGTGTGCATTGCACATGTAACATATACATATAGGTAATGTGTGCATGTGTAAGGGTCCAGCTGTGGCGGCAGCCTGTCTTCCGGGGAGTGAATGATATGATTGCAGACCGGTACAGATGTCGGTGTGAGACTGCAGTGTGTGTCCTCACGTCCCCCCGGCATCCCAGTCACCCCGTCCACGCGGGAGCGGTCCCCGGAACCCGTCCATACACTTACCTGTGATTTCCCAGAGGAGGCAGCCCGCCAGCAGCGCCCGTATAAACGCACCCATTTCCCACCTAGCTGCAGCAAGCCATTGCTTCTCTCCGGCAAGCTAGATAAGAGGAGCTAAGGCTAGGAAGGAAATGCGCCTTCACGGAGGGAAAAAGTCAGTGACGAGCACTTCCTTCTATTCAATTGTTTGGGGAGACTTTACTCCGCGCAGCACGAGTCTTCAGCATTGATTTCATATTTTCTGCTGTGTGTGTGTGTGTGTCCGGGACCCGCCACCGGCACGTCCCCCGGGCAGCGCGAGGCAGACTGCACCGAGTCACGGTGCAGCCACCTGGCCTTCCTCACAGGCGCCCTACCGTTCTCACACGGTAAACATCTGCAGCTGGGTAACGGAGGGATGCGAGCAAAAAAATGAGTTACTTATCCGTGCATATTTGGTTACCATCATGTGAACTTGGTGGAGAAGGGACCATAACAGGATGAAGTTCATTTTGGTCTAAAATGATAAACTTTCATTAATGTATGCATTACACATTCTATAGACGCAATCTGCATTATAAAGCCCACAGACACAGCATCATGACAGCAGTAATAGGGGGTAGAATCATTTTTAATCAAGTGTACTTTATTGGCAATACATATCAACAGGTTTACATGAGAAATTCAATAATCCCTTTGTACATATAACATTTTTTCGCCAATAAAAAACCAATTCACTGGACATCAAGATCCTACAAAGGAATAGTAAACCTATCTTATGGCAGGTAAACATTTTTCTATAATCATTTCGAGAGCTCCCTGCCACTAGGACATTCAAACAGGTCAAGTACACAAAGTCATAAATTAATCTTTAGTAAAAGACAATAAGATTTTTTGTTTTTTTCTCCTTTTTTTTGAGTATATGCTATAAACATATATGATAACACAGAATGTACAAATACACTGTATTTAGATCTGGGGGGAAAAGGAAGTATTACACCATATAGTATATATAGTAGAGATGCATTTCCACAAATTAAAGGGCTTTGTGCTTTGTAGCTACTTAGATATTTCTACAAAAAATAAAATCACAAATTGGTTATAGAGCAAGACCACATTTTCATACAAAATATTGACCGCTTGTTTAAACGTCTTAAAAAAAAATGTTCTTTTTTTCTTCTTATAAACCAAATGAAAACTACCACTTGCAACACTAGCAGCAAATATCTGATGTGGTTAGGGAATTGGATCACCACATTGACCGTAATAGCACTTGACAGGTACAGAGTGACAGCTGACAGTCCATTTACGAGACACAGTTTGCAAACATTTTTAATACACTGAATAATCTTTAGAAATCCACTGTTAGACTGTATCAGTATTACATACATTCTTGGTGATAAATAATTCTATTTGAGAAATACATCCCCTTTCGGGATACATGAGTAAAACCCATATACAACTACTGTATACCAAAGAAGAACCTCTCCTTCTGTGCAGAAGCTTACAGCTCAGTTACATTCAATGACATAATATTGTCCTCCCTGTTGAGCTGGGCTCTCCATCAAGCCTAAAACAGGTTGTCTTCATACATCCTTCCTAGCAGTCTTCTTCACTCCTTCATGAAACTGCTGGTTGGTAATCGAATTACCTTAAAAAGAGATCAATTTTATTTGTCGTCGGTTCCTCACTGGACGCTTTGTGTGGACAGTCGGCTTTCATAAAGGCTGAGGGCATGGTGCACAAACTGATATTGCTCACTCGTTTGGACCATTCCTCCCCTGTTTTAAGAAAAAGGCAAGAATTACTTTGTGAAAATTAAATACATAAGAAAGTTCTAAAGTAGATCTGGTAATAGCCTATATATGTTAGGGATGTCACTGACATCTAAACAAATATCTGCTTTGAATCCTTCCTCTCTCTGGTTATCAACTATTGTTTAATTGTAAGTTAAAACAAATCTATCGAATTTTATATAATCATTTTTGACTTATACAGAGGTAAATTGCCAATAACTGCCTGTTCTCTGCTCTCAGTAGAATTCTGCAGAACTACTGATTCCTTTTGTTAACTGAGTTATATTTAGACATTTTTGTTCAGTTACAATACTCAAATTGTTCACACCCTCCGTGACCATGAGTTCACACATACACTGGACAGCATTTCCTGCCATTTCCCTAGCAGGCTGCAATGTATCCTGTGTTATAAGTGGTCAAAGGACACATCTCTTCGTTGTCAGTCTAGTTTTCAGCAATAAATCCATGTATATAACACTGCAGTAACCTTTCCCAAAAGAGAAATACACCACTCTTTGTAAATTAAAAATAAGGCTAAGAAAGAAAAATAACCGAATCCATTGTAAGGGATGAAAGCAATAGAATCAAGTATTAACTCACAAATATTCACAATGTCCATGTTCAGCAAGATCGAGTTTAATAATAAGCTACTAATAATGTCATTGTCTTTTGGTCAACAATGACATTCTTACATAGACAGAAAACAGTTCAACCTATCCAAAAAAATCCTTCATCACAATCATCCAGAAGGCTTTATGACTCAATGGGTCAACAACTTGCTTAATCAATGGTATAACTACTGTTCAAAAGTTTGGGGTCACTTAGCTGTTTTACTGGAAAACAAGGACATTTCTAGCTGAGCTAACATAATTGCAAAAGGGTTTTACAATAATCAGTTAGCCTTTTAAACTTCATCTTGGATTAGCGAACACAACGTGCCATTGGAACACAGGAGTGATGATTGATGATAGATGGTGATAGATGATAGACTGTTGACAAGCAACGACATGACAATACTTTTTTTTCAAAATTATTGATTTCAGTTTCCCAGCTCTGTGTAATTTTTACTTAAACTCACCTGTCCATCCTCAGCCGGCAGACAATTTTTAACACATCTACAACATCCTCGTCTTTCAACTGACAGCAACCAATAGATGTAGCGATGAAGCAACCAGTTCTACCGATCCCCGCACTATAATAAGAACAAGCAGATGTTTAGGATCAATTTGTTCAGCTTAAAGTAGCAGATTAATATATCAATAAATGCGGAAAATGAAGTTTCTTCACAGACTATAATCATAGTGTTTCGACAGCCCACTGCCAATCCAGGCTTTAATTTGGAAGGCATTATAAGCTATAGTAAAAAAAGGGCTGTCCTCAAATATTATATGTATTTATTATTGTCTGGGGTTTTAAAGTGTTATAGCAGGCCTAGGCATACCTTAGGGGTCCACTGCAGATCCCCTTTGGGCCTGTTCCACAATTGTCATTGCTTTTGGAAATTGCCGACAAATACAGATCAACTAACTTTTTTTTACACATTTTAACTCTCTTGGATGAAGAGCGGTTTTCTTCTAACCTCTAATTTAAGCATCACAAATTGTGAGCAGCAACTTTGCTTTGGGGTAAACCATTCAAGTGAACGGCCAACGCTTGACTTGACTTAGAGCCCAGCTGATATAAGGACACTTTCATTATCTTGCATAGATAGTAAACATTTGTGACTAATTAAGCTCGGTAAATCTGTGATGCAAGCCTTGCAATAATGAATCAAGCATCACTTTACATTGAAACACAGGGTTAGTTTCCGCTGAGACAGGAACAATGAAGCAACCGCCTCTCCTCAAAAACTGGGATATGACTACCCTTTGTCATCAGTCAACAACTTAGTTAATAGCTTGGTTATGCTATTCTGCCTTTGTACTATTTTTTGTCCTTGAATGTTTCAAATAATATTAATGTCAAAACCAATACTAGATAGACAGAGTTAATAGACAATGCTTTAAACCCGGTCAAGTGTGCATTAATACCTTGAAATATTCTATGGTATCCTACTGTTAAGAAACGATTCAAAAGGTAGCTAAGAAGGTTATCACAGTACCTGCAGTGTACGGCCACTGGACCCCTGCCTGGAAATGCTTTTCTGTCTTCCTCAACATCTATCATTAGTTGAAGAAGAGGCTGTGCGCTGTCTGGAGTCTTGTGATCAGGCCAGGAGGTGTACCAGTAATGCTTCACAATTCGTGACTGGCTTCCTTGCTGACAAAAAGACATAGAAACATAATCAGACTATCTTTCTGTAGCAGAAGCAAATCATAGATACTGAAAGATTAGATTTTTTACAGTTCCATCTAATCCTGGTTAAATCCATATGCAATAACAGTCTGTGGTTGCATCCCAGCCAAATAGTTAGTAAGCCCCATTTTCATAATGTTTCTTCTATATATTCCACGTTTCTTTAAATTTAAGCCCATTCTTATGGTACACTAACCTACTTTTTTTTTTAGGGTTTTTTTTTCTCTATGACCCACTACAGTAACATCACATATACTCCCTCATATATGTTTGCTTACTGAAGAATACAGCTAACTTCTATCCTACAGGGCAAGGCCAGCCTAGTAACACAGTGGTGCTTCAATCACATAAGGAAGACAATAATTTTTTACTTATTCATATTTCAATGGCTCATTATAATACCAGTTATGGTGCTATGCTGTTGTGCAGTACAGTGCTCAGTACAGTGTAAACAGAGTGAGAGCCCTGGCACAACTCATTGGCAAAGAGTTTGTTCCCCAGTACTTATTCTCCACCTCAAGTTTGAAGAACCCTGCCCAACCCTATTTAGCAGGAGTACATGACACAATACTGATTGAGGCACAAATACATATATGCCCTTCTAGCTCCTGAGGTGCGACATTGATTACTAAGTGAAAGCCATTAAACTCAGTAAGGAACTAAACATTCACTGTTTTTCACTTCTGCTACACTGGTATATTGGGCCCCCCAAGAGCAGGTGGGCTAGGAGGCAATGCTTGGACTGGTCCACTTGCGGAGGCTGGAACACAGCAGGGTCATGTAATGCAAACTTACGTGACCTTGCGGTAAAAGTGCGAAGCAAGCAGCTAGAAACATGAATTAAGGGACAAGGTTAAGGGGGTATGAGAGTGAGAAAGAGAGTAAGAGTGTTAAGGAGTGAGGAAGGGATTATGTATGTACATTATATATGAGTATATATTCATAAAGTGCTGTCGTCTTCTAATAAACAAAGAATTAGACATAAGCATAAAAGGGGGGTACTATACACACAAAAAAGACTTGTTTAACATCTTGAAGTCAAAAACAATTCTCTCATAGAAATTACCTTCAGAGTGAGAATCCGAACGGTATAGTATTCACATTTGTTTACACTTTTAACAAGGACTTCAACATTTCCATAGATTCCTCTCTTTTCTGGCCAGTAGAGAACACATTTCTGAGGGGAAAAAGAAGACTGAATGATGTATGCATTTTATCACATTACATAGTTTTGCAGAACAGTGAGTGGCTATATACAGTGCAGCATGTATAGCTTGGAAAGGAAAATAAAGAGGATGGATATGACAGAAACATTTTATTACATAAATGGATTTAAGTGCAAGTGGAAAGTATATTTCAAAGGAAGAGACAAGCTAGGGCAAGAAGCCATACTCTGAATTTAACGGCTTAGATGAGTTGTCAACAAGTTTTACTTTATTGGAAGACCGATAGAAAATTGGAGAACCCGTCTAACAGAAGTGGTAGAGCTAAATGTACACTCCAACCATCATATGAACTCCCTAAGCACTTGCCTCTTTTCCCATCTTCCAGCTCTCTTGCTTTCTAAATTCAGCCAAACACATGTCTTACTAGTAAGCATGCGCACTATACTTGGAGTGATTTCCAGCTATTTACTGGCTGCTTCAAGCAGAAGGGATCCTAAAAGTGTGCCTTCATATGCATTTTTCCTTATAAGGCTATTGTTAATATAAGACCAAGGACCAAATAAGGTCTGAGATTTTTGTAGCTGGAAAAAATAGGCAGAGTAAAAGAGCCAAGTAGCCAAATTTTAATGAGTATTTGATACGTTACAAGAAAAAGCATGTATTGTTATGAGGTACAGCCAGTACCAGCATATAGGGCCTAGGCAAGCGGGGGGGGGGGGGCTCAGCCTCCCTGATTTGTCACAGGCACCCTCATTGGCCCTCTCTGTCCTCTACCTGGAACTGGGCCCCTGCAGCCCACTACCCCTGTCTAAGCCCTTGTGGGCCTTAGGGCCTAGATGACCCTTTTCAAGGGATTGGAGTCTGGTGGGCTCTTTCTGAACGTTGGTGGGAGGAGCATGGGGCAGATGATAGGAGGTACATGGAGCAGTGTGGTTGGGATGATGGGAGGTGGATGATAGGAGGCATAGGGAGAAGTGTGGTTGGAGGAGCATGGGGTGAATGATGGGAGGTGGGTGACAGGTAGCATAGGGAGAAGTGTGGTTAGAGAAGCATGGGGTGAATGATGGGAGGTGGGAGACAGGTGGCGCATAGTGCAGTGTGGTCCTAGGAGCATAGGGTGAGTGATGGGAGGTGGGTAATAGGAGGCGCGTGGGAGCAGTGTGGTTGGGGAAGCATGAGGTGATTGATGAGAGATGGGTGATATAAGGCACGTGGATCAGTGTGGTTGAAGGAGCATGCGGTAAGTGATGGGAGGTTGGCGATAGGAGTCGCGTGAAGTAGTGTGGTTGAAAGAACATGAGGTACGTGATGGGATGTGGATGATAGGCGATGAGTGGAGCAGTGTGGGCGGGGGAGCATGTTGTAGGTCAAGGCGGACTTCTGATGGTGGCCTTGATTATACTAAAGATTCCAAAAGAAAATATAAATACCTGTACATTACTACAACTCAATACACCATAAAGACAAAGGTAAAGTGCTCTTGAGGGAGCTGTAGAAAGGGTGCTAACAATTATAACACCAATTCTGTGTGCACCCCACTGCTCCAGCATCATATCTATTAATAGTTTAAGGAATACACCAGACAATATAGATCAAAAGGCATTTATGTGATACCCCATTAAATATATACCTTAAATAAACAGACAGATTATAATGGATAATTATATCCTAGTTATCTGTTCTACAAATATATGACAGTACAACAAGAACAAATATCTAAATGGCACATTGAACATGTTCACAACAGTCTAGCTCTATAGAACAACAAAAGTACCTATGTTTTCTCCAGAGAATGACAAGCTACTTAAATGTAAAGTATAACGTGTGTAGATAATACAGTATAAAACATAACTGAAAATATAGTTATAGTAATGGGTACATAGATGGCACAGAAAACAATGACAGGTGGTTCCGATCTATATGTATAGAACAGTATACTCCTGTGTATTTGGAGAAATCTTACATTTAGATAAAAGCTCTAAACAATAATATTTTTGCAATCGTACTATTATTTTTGAATAGGATAATCACCGGTAAACCACCATCCTTATTCCATCAATCACTGATACCATTTTCACTTATACATGTGCACACCAAGTTTATAGTACATTTCTTATAATATATTTAAAAGATGAAGAATGCGTATTAATATGTTCTTCCATGGGACAGAGCATAACATACTTTCTGCTTTGTATGGTGCTCTTGTCAGTTCACTGTACTGTATTATACCAAACTGAGATCCACTTAACTAAATTCCCCCACCAAAATAATCTATTTAATAAACTATTAATAAACTACTGTTTGTTAATACAGATCATTGAGGTTTAAAGATAAAGATCCTAAAAATGATAACGCTCAACTTAAATCTTAGGCACTTAGGTACTTTAGATGAGTATGCCCAACATAGTGTATTTTAGACACTATAGGTTCATGAGAATCTGTCATTATAGAGAAAGTATGATCCCTATCTATCTACCATTACATAGGAACATATCAAACACATGCACTGCTGCTAGGTTGAAATTGTTATGTATGTTAATATTGTATACTCAACTGACCTGTTCAGCTTTCACAATTATCAAGAGGATCTTGTAAGCTTCCAAAGCTCTAGCATCGACTCAGTGTGTCTCTACACTACAAACTCTCTTATTAGATGATTAGGAATAAGTATTTAAAAGTTCAGCTGCCACCCACTGTAAAAACATTCACATTGTCACATTATCAGATCTCAGGGCCTCACTCCTCCCTGCGAGGCTAAGGAAAATTATAAACAAGGGAGAACAAAGGTCTAAAAATACAGTTGCACCCTGATCATTCCCAGCCCTTTCAATGAATGCCGTAAGCTGCTTTGATTGAAATATTTTTGCAGGCAAATAGAAAAATATGTTGAAAATTGGAATACAATTTATGTATAACTGAGGATTTTTCATTTGTCTTGTTGGTATAGCGGAAAACAGCTAGAGAACTTGGTAAAGAAAACATAGAAGCGTTTGGTTTATTCAGAGAAAGTCATGGCCTCAACTCACTATTCACTATCTAGCGCTACGTAAATTGTTGGCGCTATATAAATAAAAGATGATAATAATAATAATAATGAAGGGCCCGCACATGGCTGCCAGTGTATAATGGAAAATGTATAGTTCTATGGGTGTATTATACACTAGCAGCCAAGCTCTCCTTGCAGTAGAAGCTCATTGGGAATGGGCCTTCATAACATACACTGAAGTCAATGCTTTAAAACCACAGCTCTTCCTTTCGTGTCTTCAGTTTGGTGCTATGTTAAAAAGACAGAATATGGCATACTAATTTAGTCCGTAAACAAGCTCTCTTCCCTTTTTCATGACATTTACCTTTGTTGGGACATATTTTCCGCCGGGAAGGCTGGGCCGAATTGTGTTTAGTTATATTTGGAGACAATTTAATAAACAGCTTACACCTTACCAAGGAAGCTCTTCATATCTACTTTTAGGCAAGCTGTGGATGACATTACATAATATAATGGTAAAAATACCAAAACAAACAGATCAGCTGTAAATGTATTAATAAAAATTATTTATACAAGTGTGTAGGTTTTTCTAATGTATTGATGGGGAAGGGGAGCTTTGCCATGTGATTGATAACCCGTCACATCACCATGAACAATCCCTACATGCAATCTTGGTGCAATATAATTCAACCATCGCTGACATCTATTATAATGACATAACATTATGAAAAATTGTGATGTCATAAAAAAGGGCAACGGGATTCACTGTACTGTTATTAAAAACTCTTTGAGTTAATTCACCCATCTAACTCAAAACAACATGCTTTAAGGTCATCAGCAATATAGTTTTTGCCTTTTTGGAGAACATCCCTTTAAACTGTACAAGCATGATAGAATGTACTTGAAATGGCAGGGCATAGATGAAACAGGATTGCACAGCATATGTTAGTGAAAAGAAGAAGAATAGACAACAGGCTGGTGTTGGTAACCCAAGATTTTGTGGACTGCACATCTAAACTATAAAGTATTTCAAATATCCAGAGGAAGAAAGGTGGTCACATAAGACAATAGAGTGGTATACTAAGGATGCTGACAGTTTAGTTATCTTTGTAGAGATTGAATGGTTGATCTCAGCACAGGAAACTAAAATATGAGAAAATAGATTAGATTAAATTAGAATAATCTTGCATTTTATTATGGCTCATAGTGAACTACTAGGAACCAGACTGAAAGTGCTGAGATATTTTTAGGCAAATATCCAGCTTGTGCTGATTAAAAACATACTTTATATGCTACAGAGCTGCTAAATCAGCAACTAGACTCAGTATATATAATATATATAATTAACACTGCAGGATGGCTGCATTCATAGCAAACAAAAAAAGCTTTATTAGCATTGTAATTCTACCAAGGCACGTAAATAATATATAGCCTTTCAAATGGCACAGTACGATTGTCATTCTGCCTACATTATTATTTTGCCTTTAGATTATCTAAATGAAATAGGAATGACAATCTTCATTATAACTATAAGATTGTATGAACATTATTTTTATGAGTTTCATATTTTACACTATGATTTTTTAATGAAAAGTCTATTTATTAAGGTTTTTGGAGACATAATGCAGAAGTTTCGACATACTTTGTCCGACTTTTAGATTCTTTTATTGGCTGTCTGTCATTGAGGTAGCCAATCATAAACGTAGCTGGGAAATTCCCAGGGCATGCTACCTGGAGCTCTTCTGTGGGTGTGACTGGCTTTCCCCAGATAGCACTAAAAGGTTTGAGAAGTGAATGGGATGGAGAGTGGGCTTTGCTAAATGGTGTTCCAATGCCTCAAAGAAAGAGAAAAATGATTCGGACACCTGGCAAAGCATCACTTCACCCAGAGACTCTGGCCCAAACACAGAGAGGTCACAGGTATTAACATTGGCATGCTCATAGGGATACAGGAATATTTTGCAAAGGGAGGCAAAGCCAAGTCTTTCCCCCATACTTTCATACATACTTTCATTTCAAACAGTTGTCTCCCTAATTTAATTTTACACTTATTATAATTATTATCTTTTATTTATATAGTGCCAACAATGTACGCAGCCCTTCAACATTCAAGGGGTATGACAAGACTAGACTTGACAGACTGAGACAAACCGAAACATTAGGTGTGGGGGACCATGCTCGCAAGCTTACAATCTCGAGGGAATGGGGTGACAAACATAAGGAACAGAGAAAGGTGAGGGGTAGTGTGGGGGTTGCATATTGAGCCTTAGCCCATGGGAAGAACGTGAAGATCGTGTAGGAGAGTATTTGCTTATGACAGCAGAAATGTATGCCGAAGCAGTGTTATGGAGGGCCTTATATGTTAGTACAAGGATTTTAAATTTAATTGTTAAGTTTATAGGGAACCAGTGGGGGAGCGGTGTGCAAGGAAGATAAGCCTAGCAGCAGCATGAGAGAGCAGAGACAGTGGAATGCCAACCAGAAGAGTGTTGTTCTTTAATTCTTTCTGTCTCATTTTCCTCCTCCTCTGCCTGCTTCTACTAAAGCACGCAGCACACTCATGTATGCTGCCAGCACATTCACTGTAGGGCACAAAGGCCATGTCAGCTCGATGAGTGTTCAACTCTGTACTTATGAGCTAACCGTCAGTCATTTTCAAAAGTCCTCTTCTTGCCTCTTTCCTGGAAGTTGGAGCATCTTTCCCTATCTCAATACTGTATAGTAGAAACAATCTTTGCAACCCTTTGGAAAAGTTTTAAATCTGTTCTTGGGCTAAGTGTCATGTCTGCCCACACTTCTCTATATAAATTACCCCCCCCCCCGAAGAGCTCCTTAACACATGCCATTCTTGCAGAATGTATTAATACTTCTAAAGTGCTAAGGACATCTGTTATTTTTAAATTTATAAAAATATACACAAATACATCACATTATTTGCAAGTTGATCCCATTTCTAGCATGATGCTGGCTAAAACCACCCAAAATAAACATATTACATATTTTAAAAGAATTGTGTGCTTTACGTTCCTCCTTACAAGTAGTCATTGCCAAGCAGAAAATGAGACAGCACAGCAATGAAACACATGCTTTTCTCCACATGAGAAGAAGGCGCATACCTAAAAGTAATAGTCATAAGGTCAATGTTTGAGTATTCTAACCTTACCTCATTTTTTTCTTTTAGTTTGGTAATCATAACAATAACAGGACTATCTTCTTGCCAGATCATCTGCCAGAAATCATTCACTGTGTTAATCATTGGCCCTTGAGTAGCAATGAATGCCCTTGGAGCACCACCATAACCCTGCAATATCAAAGGTATATGATAACATATTACTGCAAGTATTTGGCATCACCATACCACAGGTCTGTGGCCAGACACACATACAATACAATAAAAAAATAGCCATATCCACCCTTACCTTGACAAAGTTAGCATTTATATACGTGCCCAGTGAATCCTTCATAATCTTTGGTTTCAAGCACACTCGACTTGCTGGATCTGATTACAAAATTAAAAAAAAGTTTAATTCTGTAGATATTTGTTAGTTATCCACAAAGTGTATTTTCTCTCAATCTCTGACAAAAAATAATATCTAGTTGCAGACAATTTAATTGGAATTTTTTTCTTAGTTGCACGGGATAAGTCTCATGCTGGCCTACAAGAAGACATCATAGTTTTAATTTGGTGCATGAGTTGGGGAGTGAGTGTGTCAACAAATACATTTTACAGCCACACTGCATGGTAATAAGAGTGCCCAGGCTCACATACAGTCCTGTTATACCCTGTAGGGAATATTGTTTATTAAGATCTACATGTATACAGTGCTACGGAATTTGATGGCACTATATAAAAAAATAAATAATAATAAATACGAACTTGAATATGACCCAGTTATTGGTGTATTGTATAATCAATCCCTTTCAAAAGATTCCAGTTACTGTAGCATTATAAATTCCCACTTTGTTTGCCAACTTGACAAAATATATTCAGGAACAACTTTTTCACAAATGTGAAACAAGACATTTTTTTTTTTGATCAAGGGAATTGATGTGCAGTTAGAAGGAAATAAGTATGTCAGTTCCACACCCAGATCACTATACTGGTGGAGCATGAATCACGATTTGGCATGAGAACACACTATATACATTGCTCGATATCTCAAATGAGGTTATCAAGTAACGTGCCCTACAGCAACATTCCTCCGGATGTTATCATAAACACGATGAGTGATTGTGGTACTAACAGAGGTTACCACTTCAGCTAAACATCTTTAAGTGCTCTGCAAACTCTTGAAAAGGTATATAAGTCATTAGCTTGGCCAATACATAAATATAATGTGTCCCTGGATACAATGTAAGTGTCTGACTGTCTTTCAGGAAAAGTATCCACAGACATTAGGAATGCATGCAACATATCCTCTCCTAGCCAATAAAACACTAGTCTGCTACACAGGTTAACATACCTGCTGATACCATAGACACAACTGTTCTATTAAGATATATTATATGTCACATGCAGAACACATGGCAATTTCCCAACTCTGATTTATTAATTTTATTAATCCTGTTGTTGGACGTTTTTTCTTATCTGAAAAGGGTCACCGGCATTGGGAACCTAGGTAGTCTTTACTTCCAGACATTGGGAGTTTAAGCATTAACGATAGTGATTTTATAATTATGTTATCAATGTATATGTTCCGAATGACACGAATGCAGGAAAACTCTCATTAGTCTAAGTTACAATAAATTTCTTAATCATTCAAGGCTTCTTAGTTTGAAGGTAAACATTCATTTCCTCCCATAATATAATGCTTAGGAATTTGATAACTCATGACTTTTGCCAAGCAAGCAAACTTGCAAAGGAAGACCATCAAGTCAAGTGTCATGTAACAAGTACACTGGTTTCCCATAATTATCTAGAAAAGAAACATTTTATAGTCTCAAAATGTGGTGTTACGCACTCTGTTAAAAAACTATACAAGACACCTTAGACATGCTCTATGGAACAACACAAGAGTTGCCACTATGACAAATTTGGAATAAAAAATAAAAAGATGTAATGTAACAAAGTTTTACTTTACTGAGATGGTGCTAACAGTCTGATATCCTCCCAGCAGGAGTCATAGAGGCTAATAAATGGAGGGTATTTAAACATGGATGTGATAGGAATATGGCTATCCTGAAACTAAGACAAAACCAAGGATGGATTAAGGTTTGAGTCTTTTCATGAAGAAAAATGGGCATACTGGTTGGGCTGGATGTTTCTTACCTGCCATCAAATTCTATGTTACATATTAATGTATAATATAGAGGACCTTAAAATTTACCTCCTGTCTTATTTTGATGAATGAAGAAGGCAACTGCACTTTTTTTGCTGACATCATAACATTGTTTTAGGGAGAAAAGATCTTACAGCAACATCTAAACTCACTGAACTGTAAACTAAAATGCACAAAAAATGTAATTGTCAAATGTGTTGCCCTTCCTGTTTTTCTCTTTGTCAATAGCTCTATTACCTCCCTCATTATATAACTTTCTCTTTTTTTGGTTTCTCATTCTCTAGAAAGCTTATGATTTCTTATCTCTCACATAAGAGTGAGGCGGAGGGAGAATGTATGAAAAAAACATAATATGTCTGAACCTTTTACTCTTAAGTAAATTAACATTGTAGAAATGATGAGCAGCCATTAAAACACTTTGTGCTCTTAAACTTTAGGAATTATGTATAAAGTTTAAAAAGTGGTCTTACCACCTTGGGAACCAGTGGAATGGTCATTATGATCTGACTGGTTCCATTTAAGCTAAATGTATTTAATCACATACACAGAAATGTAATTGGAAATGTCCACCTCAGTTGTAATACCTGTGTTTCAAAATTCAATAAAAAAATAGTTTATATGTAAAAAATAGCAAATTTATGCTGTCCCTGTCGATCAGGGTTACCCCTTCCAATACTATTAAACGCTAAGCCTTATGCTTGGAATGGAACCAGTGTTCACTCCCCCTGTATAGAGCCACCCTCTCCAGTCAACAACAGTTCAATGGGCTGCCTGTCTGGCCACACAGCCATTTACCACCCCACACTAGTGTTACTGATTTCTGAATGAAAACAGCACACTGGAGAAACTCTAGTATGAGAGAGGATACTTTTTGTCACTAAGAAGTGACATTATTTGCAAAGGAAACTGGTTTTGAGCCTGGAAATCATAGATTGGTAATACTAACACCCATCATGGGAAATCTATTTGAATGATTGCTTAGAGATGCTATCCAGGAAGTTGTTCTTTGCAACAATATCATTAGTAGGAGTCAACATGGTTTTATGATTAATAGGTCATGTCAAGTCAGTTGCTTGTTTTTTTTATGAAACTGCAAGCCATAATGTGGACCAAGGACATACAATGGATATGATCTACCTGGATTCTGCAAAGGTTTTTGATACTGTGGGACTAGAGAAGAAAGTAATGGACTTTTGTCACGATGGACAGATACTCCAAGGCTTATTCTTGGTCTTATTCTGTTTATTTATCAATTATCTGAACCAGGGCATTGAAAGAAACATGTCAGGTAATTAATCCGAACTGAGAATCATCTTCCTGCGAGGTATTTAGGTGAAATAGGAGAGCAATAAAATTACACAGAAATGTAATATAATGCATTTAAGAAACCATGCTAATTATAAAGCCTGTATAAAGCCATATTTGTTATGATTATCATATACCATGTGGTTACAAACGATATTCAAGGTCAATACAAAGTCTTGTCTAAAGGTCCTTCACTTCACCCTAGCAATCCTAGGGTCCTAACACGTAATACTGTTATTTATATGGAAGTAAATCTATTCAAATATATTACCTACCAGTGACCAAAGGGCCTTCCATTTTATAGGTTTCTCTGGGCACCATTAATGGATTAGTTTATATATAAAGAAAATGTCAGTCCCCAATACCAACTGTTAATCACGGAGGGGGCAAAGGAGTGTGGAGTAATTAGTCTACTTGGGGTTTAGAGCCCATTTATAACCCCCACCATGGAAATACATGGATCCTAGTCTAATCTGCTATTAGGGAGGGTCAAGAATCAATCCTGTATATCCTCCCGAGCCAATCTCATGCTTGGACAACAATAAACTACCTTCAGAACACACATAATCCATCTATGCCCCTTTATCCGTCACCTGGCCATTGTGATGGGGAGGTTAAAGCCCATCTTGTACTTCTCCCCCTCCCTCCATTTCTTGCCCTATAGGATAGAGCTGTTTAAGATACAAAAAATGGCCCTACTTTGCATTCCCCACTGACTTGACTAGAAGTGTATTAGTTGAAACTCAAGGGTCACCTGTTTTAGGCTGTTGACATGGAACATTTTGATGAAAGCAGCAAATTTTTCATAATATTTCTTGTGGTTCATAAAGTTATTATTATGATTATTATTATTATCTTTTATATATATAGCGCCAACAATTTACGCAGCGCTGAATACAATACATATATTCAAGGGGTATGACAAGACGAGAATTGACGGACTAAGACAAACCGATACATTTGGTGGAGAGAGCCCTGCTTAAGGGGATGGGGTGACAAACATAAGGTACAGAGAAAGGGTGAGAGGTAGTGTGGTGGTTGTATCTATGACAAGGAGGTTCTAGCAGCTAAGATGGCGCGGCTTCTCTGAAGAAGTGAGTTTTGAGATGTTTCTTGGATGTTGGGAGGGAGGGTGAATGCTGAAGGTTCCTTGGGAGTAGATTCCAGAGATATGGGGCAGCCCGAGTGAAATCTTGTAGACGGGAAAAGGAAGATGTGATAAGTGAGGAGGAGAGCCTTAGCCCATGGAAAGAACATAAGGATCGAGTATTTGCTTATGAGGGCAGAAAGTTCTGCATTCTACCACTTTTCTTATATAGGAAAACGTTTTTTGCCAGATCTGCTTTCTCACCTTTTCCGATCCTAACCAATTTAACATGTTTTTGTGAACATGGGAAATCGTGACATTGAGCACTTGTGAATGAATATGTATGGTGTGGCATATGTGGAATTTTTCAACCAACAATATGGTGACTTTTGTTTTTATGTAGTTTTCCATGAGTGTACTTTTTCACTTTAACTGTGAACTTACTTGGTAATATAGTTTTGTATCGGTTTTTGGTTCCATGACTTGGGATATCAAGTTCTTTGGGATCCACAAAATTCATTGGTATTTCCTGTTTAAGTAAGAAAAGAATAGCTGAACTTTAAATTAGAAAATTCCGCTTTGTACTAAACAAAGATAGGGTGCACCTTGCACAACTAATACATGTGCTGCAATGGTCTGTAAATCTAGACTGCAGTGGAAAAACATAACATAATAGAATACCAGCCCTTGTGGTCATTTTCAAAAAGCCATTCCCCCTGGACTATGGTTTACAATTTAATGGGCATTATTGAAACTCAGTTAGCTCAGTTAGTACATACCACTAAGTACATTCAATAATGCCTAAAAGTATGGATAATATAACAATATTTTTTGGGTTTTTCTATTCTCTACTTATTATTATTATGAATTGTTTAATACCATCACTCTAGCATATACAATGTTCTCTTATTCACTGTTGATTCAGGTTTTGTGTTTACTTTGGGTTGTGTATCTACTTAACTATATAATTCATATGTTTATTTTACATCTAATCTTTTACTGTACTGCCACTGGTTCTGTCAATATCAGATTCCCCAATGATAACATTAGCTTTGTGTCAAAGCCCACACAAAAGATTACCACTCTATTTACCATCATATAAGATTACTTTAAGATTACTACTCTCAATTAATCCAATACATTTAATGCTCTATACTGAAATTATGGTTAGCATATTAAAAATTACAATAATTAGAAAAATAAGCATTTACAAATAATATTAACTTTATAAAGTAACAATTAGCTAAATTAGATATCTAATAATCTGTTTTAGGAGTTGTGCCATTGAGTTAAAAAGAATGTGTCCCTTAGTAATCAATTGTTACTTTAAAAATAAGCTTGGTTCATATAACAGTGCAATGAGAAGGTGAAATATAGCTAAACATTATGGAATGTACCTATTTTACTTTGTTATTTAACAGTACAATAAAAAGGTCACATACTTTAGTATTTAGTATTGCATATGTAAATTGAATTCTGCAGAAACCACAAACACAAATAAAACATAAGTACAAATATACTTTGTGATTAATGGTACCATGAACTCGGTGTGAAGCAGATGGGAACTTTGAACCACATCACGCAGCTGCTGCCTCGTCAGGACTCGACTAGCTGACTGTAGGTATTCATTGGCTACTGTCTCCCGAGGTGTCTGTATGATGTTGAAAGGCTCAACAATTCCTAATGTGCTCATATCTAGGGTAAGTGACACATTGGAACCTCTCCTAAAAATAAGAGTAATATTTGCATTAATTGAGGAAAGTATTTTGCTACTTAATTGAGAAGTTTTGCTATGTTTTTAGTTTAGCCTGTGAACAGGGGCTAAGGGTAGTTTTCACTCTACCAAAAGGAAAAAGTTATCTTTTGGAGGCATTTTAGGTCTCTGAGCATAACAAAAACTGTACTACTGCATTACTCCATACTTTGTCAAAGATGATGTAGATCTTAAAGATAGTAGATATGTATAAGTTTACATGAACTGCCCTACTGACAATAGAAATATTAAAAAGTTATGGTGGCACAATAAGGAACAAATTAATTATATATTAAATGTATTGCTCTTGCGCCACAAATTATTAGTCCTATAAAACCATTGATCCAACCGGTTGACAGTAAAGTGTTATCCAGAACAAAGCATGTTATAAAGATAGCATCAATTAAGTATATGTTTTGTTTCTAGCATTAGAACAAAGTATAAGTTGAAGTGTCAAATCCCAACCTCTCTCTGAATGAATCTATCTATTTCTCTTGAGTAAGTGCTCATACACTTTTATAATAATAAACAAAAGCAAAAACACCTCCACGTGATAAATATGAAAAAGTAAATACCCTAATAAGGTTAGCAGCTCCCAAAAACAACACTCCTCATAAAGTGTACAACGGCAAATATATCAAGGAATGGGGCGCATAAACATGTGAAAAGAAAAGAACAAAACACAATAGTGTAATATGTCCAAATTATAAATATGGGTGATAACAACGTAATGCACTCACAAAGGTAGTAAGTAAAAGAGGCCCATCAAATGAGAAAAATTCTTCTGAGTATCTGGAAAGCAAATGAAGAAAACCACAAATGGTGCAGTATAATGAAACTATATTTAATAAAAAGAGAGCTTATATAACTCACAAAAGGGTTGGCATAACCGAAATGTTATGCAAAATAGCAGAGTAAAAATATATATGTATTCAAGCAGGCAAATGATCATTTGCCTGCTTGAATACATATATATTTTTCTCTCCTGAAGAAGCCAACGGAGTTTGGCGAAACGCGTTGAGATTGAGCCTTTATTGTATTTGGACTTCTTCTGATCTGCTGGACGTTTTTACTCTGCTATTTTGCATAACATTTCGGTTATGCCAACCCTTTTGTGAGTTATATAAGCTCTCTTTTTATTAAATATAGTTTCATTATACTGCACCATTTGTGGTTTTCTTCATTTGCTTTCCAGATACTCAGAAGAATTTTTCTCATTTGATGGGCCTCTTTTACTTACTACCTTTGTGAGTGCATTACGTTGTTATCACCCATATTTATAATTTGGACATATTACACTATTGTGTTTTGTTCTTTTCTTTTCACATGTTTATGCGCCCCATTCCTTGATATATTTACTTTTATAATAAATCAACCTACTCATCCATTCACAAAGAAGATAAATAAGAACATCATAAAATTTGTGGTGTATACAGGTCAAGCTATGGCACGTGAGAACATTTAAAAAATGGCCTGAAAGTGACATGTATTTTCCGAATGTTTATGCAATGCTTTAATTTCTTTAAATACTCAAGCCAATGTTTATTCAGCTCACTCTAAATATGAAACGCCCAGGGAGCCAAACTTCTCTATTTAGGTCCGCTTTGATGGACTAGAACATTATGGAGTACATTTTCTGCCTGGTCAAAGTCAATGCCCTTTTAGCCCTGGAATTTCAGAGAAGGGAGTAGCTTCCTCTTGATCTCAGCCGATAGTCCCTTAGCTGGGTTCTCTGGTGATTGGCCTATCGGCTAAACTACAAAAGCCAACATGTGTGCAGGTGGAAGGAAGACATTAATTAGATGGAAGAACTGTTTGCTGTGATTATGAACAAGGGAGCTAGATTTTGTCACAATGTTTTTCTCTAATGCCACTCTAATCCAAGCTACCATACAAATTAATATAACAATTAATTAATACAACAATACAATTGATTATGGTTAATTTGAATTAAAGCTCCGTATAAAAGCTCTTGCATTGATAGGCCCACATACATTGTAAAGTGCTTGATTGTATTAACATAACGGTTAAAGGGAAACTACTATTTTTGAACTATACTATATACAAATAGCGGCTGCTCTCAAGAAGTGGCCTGGATATGTTATGTTTTAAAAGTTTAGCAAAAATAAGCTGACATTTGCTTCATGGCATAATTACATACTATGCAGACAGACATGTATACTTGTAAAACAATATGGGCAATAAGTGATGTTAGGTATTATTCCTTACTATTCAAAAGTTTGGGGTCACTTAGCTGTTTTGATGGAAAACAAAGAAATTTCTAGCTGTGCTAACACAATTGCAAGAGGGTTTTTCTAATGATCAATTAGTCTTTTAAACGTTGGATTAGCAAACACAACATGCCATTGAAATAAAGGAGTGATCATCACATCCAAAATTGGATTTAGGCATCACTGATAACCAGACACAGGGTCGTTTTCAACCATCTTTAATGTAAGATTTAATGTAAAATGTGAAAAATGAACATATTGTTGGTGTGGCATATCCAAGTCAGTGCAGTTCACACAATTTTCCCTTTTATTAGTAATGTTTTTTTGTTTGTTTATTTTTTTTGTTGGCTATACTAAATTTGAGAAACAACTGCTTCGCATAACTGACTTGATACATAAAAGAGTTGCCACTCTAGGCCAGCAGATGGCGCTGCAAAGTAATAGCATGTGCTATCTGCAGAATATAAGGTGGGTGTTGGTTTCTATCTCCAAAACAGCAAAGACTGCTAAGCAAATGGATGAAACACACCAGTATAACAGACTTTTTAAAAATAAGTTTTGTGAAGAAAATAGTATTTGAAAAGTATGTCTACCTTACAAAAGCTTTTTTTTCAAACGCCGTGAAATGCTATAATATTAGTATTAGATATAATGGAACATTATATGAAGGAAACAATAAAAAAAAAAAATATATATATTAACATTATAAGTACTCTTTCGCTGTGTGTTGTTGGTAGTTAAAATACAGAGAAGAAGGTGAGCAGCCTTCCTTAATCTATATTATATATAATAATATATATATATTCTCTTTAATCCCCTGGCACGTGAAGAGTTAAAAGTTCAGGCCTTATGTCTGAGTCTGTCAGTGCATCTATTTCTCTGAGCCTAAGAAGGCTTTTCTTTTGTGCCCAATAAGTTCAGTATCATAGCTGCTTGGCCTGACTCACATTTTGCTTTATGTCAGCGTTTTACCAACCTCAGCAGTGAATTGAGGAAACAGCCTTGTCAAGTATTTCTAGACTAAGCTTGAAGCAATCAGTATCAGGGTAGGACAGGAATTACTTTGCATCCTGTGGCGGAAAGCTGACACAAGAGATGTTTTAGTTTTCCCCCTTTTAATTACACTTTCTTATGTACTGCCAACTAGTTCCTGTTTCTGCCCTCCTTGGCGAGTTATGGCACAAACTGGGGAACTCGCTTTTGAGGATTGGAAGCAAAAATACATCTCTTCCTTTAGGTTTATAATCTGATGGAAAAGGATTTTAGGGCATCCTACTTTACCCAATTATATAATTTAGGGGTGGATCACCACGTACCTCTTCCTACCACATCACTGATAGATACATTCCTAACCAGGTTTCAGTTGTCGTAGAAAGAAATTGAGCAATAATTAGAGCAAAACTCAGCCCCTGGCCCTGATCGTTTTTTTCTATTATGTACCCTTTTCTGAATTTTTACTTTCAATAGTTTTTTTTATTAATTTTCAAAGAAATAAGAAGTACA
This sequence comes from Spea hammondii, assembly GCA_029215755.1. Lineage (NCBI taxonomy): Eukaryota > Metazoa > Chordata > Amphibia > Anura > Pelobatidae > Spea > Spea hammondii. The sequence continues at coordinate 48,954,838 of JARDYJ010000004.1, forward strand.
AATAACACCAATAGTAATACATGAGAGACAGTCACAGCTGTCAGTTGTGATCAAACCAAGACAGTCGCAGCCGTCATTACATTGAAAATTGAAACCATCTTGATAAGCATGTATCTCAGTTACATTGTAACGTTATAAGGTAATAAAAAACGTAAACAAGAAAACTAAATACTACATATTCCTACGAAAAAATTCTATCTAGAGGTTCAGGCAACACAAAAAAATTCTCTATGAGATGGAAACCATGGTATTCTTCATCCTATTGTATAGATATTTGAGGTTCTTTAGTATATTTAAGGATTCCAGACCTACTCTCTATGCTATCTGTAATTACAGTCATCCTCACTGGTATGGCATGTCAACTATTAAAACTATTCACTATAAAATACTTGAGCAGATATACACTTTTTAAAAAAAAAAAAAAATTCACTCAGGCATACTGTTCTGTTCCTCTTCCTTTTCTGAATTTTTAATCCCACATCATCATATTTTTTTTCCAGCATAGCAAGAGCCACGTTCTGGACAAGAACCTGCGTGCAGTGAACATCGCCTTCCCCCAACCCAGTTAAATCACCGGATCAATGTTCATACTTCAAATTGATCTCTAATTTGCTAAATTGTGATATTAAGATCTATTCAAAAGTTTGAGCCAATAGACTGGGTTGTTTCCTGCCCAGCCTCTTACACTTTTATCAGGTTGGCTTTGTTTTGGAAAGACAGCCATCTGATTATAGTCAAAAGCTCATAAATGTAATTTCTGACTCTATTAGAAGACAGAAATCATGGTTCATGGTTTCATTTAAAGCTAAAACAACATTTGACAAACTTTATTGGATTTTTTGGGAAAAGGAAAAATAGCTTTGGGTTTGCTCCTGCAATGTTTAAATCTGAAAGGGCCCTACACAGGTCAATATGACAGGGTTCCTGACGGCTCATATTCGTGTTAGGAATGGAACCAGGCAGGGTTATATGTTTTGGCATTGGAGCCCCTGGCATTGTCTACCGCATTGTCTCTGGGTTTGACTCCCCATGCAGGTACACCAATTAAATCAGGCCTAAATACAGATGATGTGATGGCTGTCCTAACCAACACCCAGGTCTCTCTCCCCGCATTAATGCATTGGTCCAAGGAATACAGTGCAGTCTCCTATTATAAGCCTAAACTCTCCAAATTCCAGATGTTAAAATGTGGTTATCTACACCATATAATCTCCGATATGGAAAAAAAAACATGAGTTTGCGTTATAAAAATATTATATGAGGTATTAAGGAGTTAAATTGTTAAATTAAAAAGTTGAATGTTCCTGGTTTGGCAAATAAAAGGATGATTCTCCCACAGCTGTTGTATTATTGTAACGTTTAACCCTTCGCTGTCTGGAATTCTTCAAACTCTATGCTGCTTATTTTCTTTGCCAACCACTAGTGGCCGCCCTTGTCACTCTGCAGGACTCAGACCTGATTGACATGTCCAGGTGTACCTTATTTCCTGGATTACACAGCCTTTATAAACCTGCCCAGCCCTTCAGTCTGGGCCTTGACATTAATGTTTCTGGACTACCTGATTTGTTCCTGTTCCTGTTCCTGTTCCTGTTCCTGTTCCTGTTCCTGTTCCTGTTCCTGTTCCTGATTTGTTCCTGTTCCTGATTTGTTCCTGTTCCTGATTTGTTCCTGTTCCTGATTTGTTCCTGTTCCTGATTTGTTCCTGTTCCTGATTTGTTCCTGTTCCTGATTTGTTCCTGTTCCTGAGTTGCGGCCAGCACCCCACAAGCGGACTCCCAAGCCAAGTGCCCTGCAAGCAGACTCCCAAGCTGAGTACCTTGTAAGTGGGCAACCTGTCGTATGCGCCCTATCTGGAGGGCTACCTGATCTGTTCCTGAGTTGCGGCCAGCACCCCACAAGTGGACTCCCAAGCCAAGTGCCCTGCAAACGGACTCCCAAGCTGAGTACCCAGCAAGTGGGCAATCTGCCGTGTGTGCCCTGCAAGTGGGCAATCTGCTGTGTGTGCCCTGCAAGTGGGCAATCTGCCGTGTGTGCTCTGCAAGTGGGCAATCTGCCGTGTGTGCCCCATCCAGAGGGCTTCCTGCCGTGTGTGCCCCATCCAGAGGGCTTCCTGCTGTGTGTGCCCCATCCAGAGGGCTTCCTGCCATGTGTGCCCCATCCAGAGGGCTTCCTGCCGTGTGTGCCCCATCCAGAGGGCTTCCTGCCGTGTGTGCCCCATCTAGAGGGCTACTATCTGTGTGCCACGCCAGCGGGCTTCTAACCAAGAGACTTACCATCTGTATATGTTTATACTCTCTTTGGCAATACAATCCATATTATCATAATCGGTCTGTTGTTCGTTTCTTTCCGCCCGTCTGTAGTATCCCCTGCACCTGGGCTCCTTCCCTACCTGTGTACCCGGTCCGCGACAATTATATGAGAATGGTCCCCTTAAATATGTCTACCTGGCTGTTGAGAGAAATACAACAGTCCTCTCTGTCCTTCTAGAGGGGTATCTCTGGTCTCTACCAAAACACTTTTTGTGCCTAAATTTAAAGGGGGTCTGGGTGTCCCCACATAGAATTTTAATGTTGGGCTTCCAAACTTGCTCAGATAATTCAGATCCACTTAGCCACAGGTAAATCATGTTTTGGACTATGAGAATAGTCATTATTAATTAAACCAGTTTTTTAAAACAATCTAACCACCATATTCCCACAGCTTTACACTCATTAAAGATATGGGACCAAATTTCCCAGAGAATACAGGGTCTTGCGGAATTCTCTAAGACAACCACAATTTTCTTAATGTGATGTTGATTACGGACTTAGAGCTTTCAGATTGGCAAAGTAAGGGAGAAAAGGTGTTGCGGGTCTTATTGATAGTGGTCCACTTGCTAGTTACGAGTTCCTTAGAGAAAAGAGGCAATGAAAGTAATCTGATTTTTACAAATATCCTTAAAATAGGCACTTCCTCAGATGATACACAAACCTTTTTGAGCCTGTAAAACCCCCAAAGCACCTAATTATGTCCTTCTGTTGAACGCCCTTTGGTTTAAGAAAGCAATCTCTATAGGTTATGCAAGTTTGATTAATCCAAAACAATTTATCAAAAAAACCTTATTTGTTGGCCTGGCATATAGATCTGAACCAAACATTCTCCATACAACAATGGGCAAACTATGAGCAAAATATGTTCACCATCCTTGGCGGCCCAGTGTTCCTGAGCCAGTTCAAGTTATTATCACATATATACTGCCATCACAAATTGGGGGTCTGGCTTTTCGAGATTGGAAAACAATACACATGAGCTTTTTCCTCCAGGTTTTAACTGTGGTCAAAAAATTCTGTGGCAACACACGGACCCATATATACCATAACTGTCCTTTTGTTCAAGAACAACATAATTATAGCAAAACAATGTACTGTATGTTTTGGTGAAACATGTTAATATAAGGAAGTGGCCATATGCAGAGTAAATCATATATATATATATATATATATATATAAAATTACTTGCAATTTCCACTTCATCTAATTCATACAAGTGGAAACACATCATACCTATATGAACCAGTATCAAGTTCTGATTTGTTGCCGAAACAGAGACCGCCAGAGCTAATTTTGTATTCTCTTTGAATCAAAACTTTCATGAAAAGAAAGCAGCGCAAGTTAAGCCTGATGATTCTTTGGGGACAAATATATTTGTTTCAAAACATGAGAGCTCCTGAATTAAAGAGGTTTTGAAATAGAATTCTAAAGTGCTCAGATAACTGTGAAGATCTCCCAGGACAGAACTTAAATTATATTAAAGTACTTGATGATCTCAAGTAGGAGTTTATATGTTTTATAGCAACATTATATTGGATTCATAATACAAAAGGCAATTTTGTATCCACGGAAAGGCATCGTGTAGGCTCCTACTGAGTGTGTTCATTCATGATGAGAACCATAAACCACAGCAGATGGTGAGCCACAAAGCCTATCCTGACTTGCATCACAACACAAGAATCTACCCAAGTATGAGGTGTCTGTTCCTAATACATGTTACACACTGTAAGTGCCTCACCTCTTGTGAAAGATCTATTTAATTCTATATGATCTGTAAAAGATTCCGAGCCATAAGTAAATATATTATAAATTTAACATCACAGCAGTTTTTGGTGAGCTTACATCCAAGGCTTGCAGTGAGCTGGTAGTTTTCTTTTATGTATTAAGGTATTTGTAGCTTTCATACTTACATTTAACAAATTACTTTTTCAAAGTAATTAGTACCCTAAAGAAATTTTCCATTTAATCGTTAAGTAAAGAACTTGGAGAAGCCTTGATACTATAGTACAGGGCTGGATGTGGTTGTGGGGATAGCGATGTCAAGTTTAGGTCAGTAGTGTAGGTTAGCCTAGGGACAAAAGGTTAATAATAAAAACATAGGAATAAGAATCTTCTAGTTGCTCTTGCACTGTTTGTGTCGCCCACATTTTTTGCCTGTCTAGGTCACGAGACTAGCTCACATTATGTTAGTGGTGTGAAGAAAGAAAATATACGGTGGTATACGTGATATGTGGTGGCTAGGCAATGCCCAAAGTGAACTTCTAGCTGTTTGTACCACAGGACGAGAACCATGGGTGGCAATATGGAAGAGCTACTGAATAGGCACCCGTATATTTATAAGAAATGATAAAAATGTAAAGAAATAATTAAGGTAATTTCATTATTGTCTTGGCTTTTATTGGGGTTATAGTTGCCTGGCAAGAAAAGGGGCAAACTGGTGATTAGTTAAGTTGGCTGTCTGGCTTACAGATTGGATGGCTGGGGTGTGGCAGAAACTCTGGGTATGGGCCAAGAGCTTTGTATATTTTGGTTTGTGTTTCAAATTACAAATGTTTGTATTATTGAGTTGAAACTAAATAAAACATGGCCTATTGCATCCAGTCGTGTGTGTTATTTTATGGAATGTTTTGTTATTTAAGGTTATTTTATATATATAATAACATATCCCTTACAACCGCATGTCGCTTCAACAAATGGGCATTCATATTTGTTACTGCATGGCTACAATTTTGTAAAATGAAAATCATCAATGTAGTCATGGTCTCATATTTACATATACAAAAAAACAAACAAAAAATTAAATTGAGTAATGTTTTCTGTGTAGCTACAATTAAATCATATTTATTACTTCAGGGGTTTTACAGGGCTTTTATTAAACACATATAAAAAAATAAACACGTAGCAAAGTGATACAAAATGAAATATATATTACCTTAATTATAATAAATCATATAGCAGAAATGCTTACAGTACCCTTAAAGTAGAACAGTTATCCACAAGCATTAGGTATAGGAAAAAAAATCTATGCATTTGCTAATAAAATCTACACAGTATAAAAAGCATAAAAAGCTATTATTCTGGGAATGACAATTATAAAAACATATAACTTATGTTCCACATACATAGGTTTTTAGTGGTTTAAATGATACAATAATTTTGTGTTTATTTTTTTTATTATTATTTCAGTTTGTTTTTAATTTCCTTAATTTAATTTTTATCTCTCTTTTTTAAATCTTTTTTTTAATTGCCCCTTGCTGATCACAGTTATGAGAAAGCAGAATTGTACACCTCTGGTCAGTGCCTGTACAGACACTTGAGCATTCTAACCTAACCTGTCGTTTAATAGCAGGATCTAAGTTTTATCAGCAGGGAGATCTCCGTCTGAATGCATCCTAGTGGATGTTTTGTCCATTCTGTAGGGCATCAGAGTATGTCACATGATATGTATTTCTTGTTTATATAATGCAGAAATACTGTATACACCGATCAGCCATAACATTATGAGCACTGACAGCTAAAGGGAATAACTCTGATAATCTTGTTATCATGGCACCTGCCAGTCAATGGGATATATTATGCAGCAAGTGAACATTTTGATGTGTTAGAAGCAGCCCATTTGTGGGCTAGACGACTGGGTAAGAGCATCTCCAAAACCGCAGCTCTTGTGGGGTGTTCCTGGCCTGCAGTGGCCAGTACCTATCAAAAGTGGGCCAAGGCTTATTGATGCACGTGGGGGTGAAGCCTGGCCCATGTGGTCAAATCAATCAGATGAGCTACTGTAGCTCCAATTGCTAAAAAAGTTAATGTGGGAGGCAGTGTGATGCTTTGGCCAATGTTCTGCTGGGTACTGGATGTTACTTTGACAAGTAACACCTACCTAAGCATTGATGCAGACCATGTACACCCTTCCATGGACATTGTATTTCTTGATGGCATTGGCCTCCTTCAGCAGCATAATGCTTTTAGTTTCTGCTAACCTTAAACAAGAAAAAATACAAGTATGGTGGCCCTTTTCAGACAAACCTAGAACCTCGTGTTTTCACCAATAATGTTTTTACATCCAGTTTTGTTTAAAATAATGTTTTTCACATGATTGTACACATTATTTTACACATTATTGTATACAGGAAGCACTGATTAACAACAGAAACAATGTTATAATCACACGTCATAAATATGCATTGTGTGTTCTGTATAAAAAAAGAAATGTAATAACAATTAACCCCTTAAGGACAATGGGCGGTCCCTAAACCCATTGAAAACAATGCATTTTGAGCCCGTACATGTACGGGCTTTGTCATTGAGGGGTTAAAAGTAGAAAACTAAGCTAGCAGGCTATTTTTTAACATTGGAAGCATTTAGTCACACATACTCCCCATTAATCATTGTTGGCTCATAACTTCAATTTACTCCCTTAACGAATTGCCATACTGCACATCTTAGACCACAAGTGAACCTATTTGTGTAGCTGTTTTTGTTTTAAAGAACAGTATAATTTAGATACAATCTAAACAGAATGTCCTACACCAGACATTTTTAAAATTAAATCTGGAGACACAACTACTCTAATTCTGCATCTCAGCATGTTAAAACCATTATACCAGAACTATTATTCCATTATACCAGAACTATTCACTATATCACAGATTGTTTGTCGAGTCCTGGCCTATTTTACAAGAACACTATAGGGAACACTACAGGGAACAGTCAGCAACATATAGCAATCTATGTGCCCCTAGGAGAAGCCACATAACATGCAAAGGAAAACAAGAAGAGAGGTACCAAGAGTTTGTAACTACCAATAACCAAAAATATTTTGATGATTTGATGTCTATGGAATGTATATGTGCTACCTGAGTCTGCCATCTGCAGTGTAAAACATGACATTGCACATAAAATCTCACTTTCCCATCCATTGTGTTGACAAATATTCTAAAAATATATGCTTCAAAGAAAAATGCATTGTGTTCAAAAATAGTAATCATTGTTGGCATGGTTTCTTAGTTCACAGACAAAACAATTCTCTAAACACACAACTATGATTGGAATTTTTTACTAATTATGTTTTGTACGGTGAGAACCTTTATCAGATCTACAGAATACACGAACAGGATAGAGGCCGTGACATTTGTGTTCAACAGCCACAGGTTAAAAACAGATGGGGCTCTGGGGCAAGACAGCCTTAATGTTTTCTCCTGCAATGTGAATGTTGTCTGTGTCAATTACTCTGTTGGGTCCATAATGTGTTTACCCTTCTGTTTCTCTGGCCATAGGTCTTTGTCCATGGGCCACCATAATCCCTTTGTTTAATTGGGCCCACTGCTTGGCTTTTGCTTGTTCTTTTATGTGGCCTTACACAACTCTTATACCTTTAAGGCATGTAGTACATCATTATTATTTTTTTTATAATTAATAATATTCTGTTTCAGGTAGGCCTTGGATGTTTGGGTTCAGCCCCTTTGGCTATATCATTAACCTACTTCTGTAATGGGACAAAGTCACAAATAGCATGCTATGACAATATTTACTTAAACTTACCTGCAAGTTGGTAGAAACCTCATTTAAAATGACATCCAGACTAATATCCTTGTTCTTACTTGATTTATATTTATTTCCTATTTTTTTTTTAAATGTACATGAAAAGGGAAATATGTTTTTATTATTTTTTATTCATGCTTTTTTATTCCTCTATCACAAGTATGAGTTTTATTGAGTAGTGGTTAAATCATAAAATGAATTTCACATTTAGGACCCAAAGTTAAAAGCAGCCTTTCCATGCATCATATAAACACTATTATGCTTTTTTTGGTGTACTAAATAATGTGAAGAAGTGTAATTTCTTGTGTCTAGCGTCCATACAATTAGCCATAATACTTGGATCCAGCTGATGGGCTCCTATGGGCACAAGCAATCTCTCTTGATCTACAGACTGAATGTAAACAGCAATGCAATAACCAACACAGCAGTAATTACATAAAACAGGGCTATGACGATTGCTAAGTGTTAACAGTTAATAATTCCTAGACAGTAAGTAGATACACAATTTGCATGAAGCAATACAGAACAGCACTTTTTTTTCCTTCTGATTATTATTATTATTTTTTTTTTACTTTTAGTAGATTGCTTAGGCAGCAGTTTGAACAACTTGATTAAAGCACAGCCAAAAAGGAAGAGAAAGAGAAGGGTGGAACATCGGACATGCACAATCAACATCAGGCAAAGCAAGATTTCCTGTCACCTTGGGAACTTAATTGATTGGTACTGCAGTTTCCTGTGTGTATAAAACAAAGCCACCAGTAACTGCGGTAACAGGACAAAGTGCAAGATAAGAGAGGCAACATACAGCTTGTACCCCAGCTAATGCTTCTGGTCACAGAACACAAACATTTTAAAACAAATATCACGGCGATACATTTCCTACTTTCAAACTGTTGCTGGCTGATATTATTTGGCTTAAAAGCTTTTAAATTAAGTAGGACTGGCATATTTATCTTGCAGAAAACATAATGCAAATAGTAATCATATTCTGCAAGAAACGTCATGTCGTCGTCCCCTATATTACAGGATACAGAGGGGTACCTAGAAGCTACGGGTCACTAAGCAATGTGTGCAGGTGAAACCCATTCATTCAGACATGTGGATCTCTAGTATAAAGAGTATATCTCTAGGAGACACTTGGGTTAGTTACTACCATTATTAGCTACAATGATCGGTGTCTAAGATTTGGGGCAACTCATTTTTAACTCCAGTAAGATCTTGGATGAACAGACTATATACAGGTTATGCAACTTTTACTTCTTTTACTTCCGAAGTTGAGAGATTTGATCTTTTATTTTGGGCAGCCAATTTAAATTTGCTAGCCTGGGTATTGTATCAAATAAAGAGCTATGAGTCAATACGCCAACATTTAACATTTTTAGGATATTTGTATTCCAATGTTTGCATTGTGAGATATAGGGTGTGCAGCTGTCCTATGGCTCCTGGTTGGTTGATCTCTAAATGGAATTTGCAAATTGCAAACAAGATTATAGAAATAGTTATCTTGCTATTAGAATGATGGTTAGTATTACACATCATAAATGTTTATATCTGCCCCTTTAGTTGTTACAAATTCCCTATATGGACTGCATCATACTTATTTAATAAAAGGTAAAAAGTATCTGAAATAAAACAATTAAATGAAATTACACCAAGTTTCCTCTCTGCAAGGGTTAAGCGGGTTAATGTTTACTGCATAGAAGTCTTAAGACATGATCTGTCTTAATTATGTCCTTAAGGAATGTTAATTCTTGAAGCCACAAATCCCAACAGAAACCCAATTCCCTGCTGAGTGTAACTGCGCTAACACAAGTAAGTTGCGTATGTAAAGCAGGGAGGAAAACAGTCCATGCCCTGTGAGGATTTGCCAGCATGCTAACATATACAGTACTTTGAAGCTGTTCACAAATAAGAAATAAAATACCAATTCATGTTTCTTGTAAAGCATTGGGTTTGTGACATTAGAAATTTTAGAATTAAAAATCCAAAAAGGTTAAGGTCTCTACCAAGTCTGCACCCTTAACGGCATAGGCCTTTAGTACATCTTAGACATTAAGCAAGTCTGGTAAAGTTGTTCCTTTTTTTTAGCTGAATTTGGTTCATATAATACTTTGATTTATTGAATTGCATTGGATCGCAAGATTTTGAGACTACTTGGGTCTCTTCATCAAACACATTGTACCTGAATACTAGCAGGGATGCTAATGAAGAAACATTTATGCAATTGGGGCTCCATTAAAAAGCTGATTATGATGCCTTTTTGTTATAAACACACACAACTGCTTACAAGGAACATCTGGGCACACTTAAACCAGGGCTTAGCTGTCCCTTCATCATCAGCGCTAGAAAGGCATTGCCGTAAAGTCCACTTAAAACATGAAGAAACAACTATGAAAGATTAACAGAAATTTTCAGCCATGTTTGTGGGTACAGGATATCTTTGTTTTTTAGAATGAGTGTGTATGTGTTTTAACATGTGTGTGTTAGGTGTGAGTGTGTATGTGTGTTTGTTGGTGTGTGCTACTGAAGGGGGCGGGGTCCAAATCAGAACCAAGCCTCCCTTGTCAATCTGTTGCACCTAACCCAAACCTCACACCCTATGCCTGGTCCATTCGTCATCCTATTCCAGAATACATTGCTGATAATGTGGTGAGTTTACAATGAGCTGGAACAAGGTAAAGTATAACCCCCAGCAGACTGGTAATATGGTATCATTTTAGTTTTTAATCTCACAACCAGTACATTTATTTTGTTACATCTGATCTCTGCTACTCTTGGATTGTCCACCTTTCCATATTAAATATTGGAAATATATATATATATATATATATATAATTGTTATACATTGATATATGTGTTCCATGCCTGTATTCCCAGGAATCTGAAATATGTTTGTATTTATATTGTAGTTGCTATTTTGCTCTTCATGGCAAGTCTCACATAAAATTGTTTTCAGCACTAGATGGTGCTGAGACTATTGGTTTTTTAAATAAGCTCTGGGATGGGACAATACAAATACATTCTGAGGACATGGCAGCTAGGTAGTAACTAACACCACATTTTTAATGCTAGAGCCACTTTTGTGCAGCTTTATACTTACATATATACATATGAATTGTACTTATTTATTTTCATTTTCCTAATTTTAAACTCAATAGTATTTGGTATGTTATAGAGATTTTAGGAAAGCTATTGCTGCTTGCTTGTTAGGGGCACTCTGATATAATATATACTACTGGTGTCACGCTTCACTTATTCTATTGATTTATGCTTTCCGTGTTTCCAACATAGTTGGTATGTTTACTAAACTGTGCATAAAACTACCCATCCCTGAGTTAAGGCTGTTTTCATATCACAGTACAAGACGAAATCATTTCCAGCCTCCGTAGACCCATTCAACAATGAGAAAGGTGGAATCCCACGTTATTCATATATAAAGTTATGGGTTACATACAGTTAGCAATGATTCCAGGTTAAACAAATTTAACTTTAAGGCAGAAGCCTAATCCAGGCATATCAAATTAATCAGTATTCGTCCGGATGCTAAAATGCTGCGAGCCAGATGATATGCGGCCTTAATTTGCTAAACTCTAACATGTAGGTATCTTGCAGTGAATTGAACTGCATCTATGTGTCTACTATGACTTCTGAAATGGTTAATTTTTACAAAAAACTATGCATTGCATAGTTTATAAACGGTTGAATATAACCCAGAAAAAAATATTTCAAAGAGCTTTGAGAATCGAGGACCTAATAGATACACCTTTCAGCAAACCTTTTTCTAACTGATCCCAAGCTGCATAAGTCAACGAACACAACTAACTATGAGCCAGAGATAGCTAGGAAACTGGTTTCTACCAAATTCAACATAATACATCTTATACGGTTTACGATAGTTAATGATTCACTAGTTCACTATGATATGACTTAAAATATACCAATAATATACAGTACTTTAGAATAATAGTAAGGCACTAGAGAACATGTAACACATCTACAAAAAATGTAAACTTCATGTCCAAGTGCCAACATGTAAAAATAACAGGGTTGTGACAGAAAGTTTTATATCTCAAAGGGGGGGGTCCTCCTGAATAGGGCTCATCTGAGTTTGTCCAACTGTTCATTTGATTAGGGCCATCCTTACCTTTTTGCATGTAAAAATTGTGTACTATATGTTGCGTCCTATTTACCTATTGCACAGCGCTGATGGAGCCAATTGGCTTTGCCAGCCCTCAACTGTCAGGGAGGTAAGACCTTCATATCAAAACATGTATCATATCAGCCTTACATTTACCATAATGCTGCTATGATAAAAGTAAAGCATCCATACTGGCACTCACTGATGGAAATTATGTTTATATTTAGTGAAATTTACTTTTAAAGTGGGTCAGATAGAATTTCTAAAGGCTTTGCATCTTGACAATTCCTTATGCTGGACATCCTATGTTTGTTTCTTGTACATTCTTCGTATTTCACCTCAAAGCTAGATAGCACACTGTACAACTACACAAGCTTCCCACTACATTGGGATTCATCCTACAAACATGAGATCAACACATCAGGTAATCAGGTCTTTATGATCAAAGACTTTGGATTACCTCATGTAGCATGTTAGCTGGCCACCTTGTGTCAATAAAAGACCTCCCTTCATTCTATTTTTCTGCTGCCCCCCCCTTGTTTTTGATGCTGTACCTCACAAGTACAATACAGTCCATCACACAAACAGTCTGAAATAATCCAGTGATCCCTGCTCATTCTAGTCTGGGAGAGACCATGCTGGCCTTTCTAATGCAGATTAATACTCATAATTTAGAACTTCACAAATGATAAGCAATAGATGCACATCATAAAGCAAAAGATAGCTGGATTTCCATTGAGGTGGCTTTCTGTGAGATGAACATCATTTCTTAATACAACACTGCTTGGATTTTATATATCTTTTCTCACCAATGTAGTAAAAAACCTACACACTGTTCACGTATATAATGATAACAATAATAATAAAAATAACAAGGCATTTAAATAAGGATCAGAGTTCATGACACTTCTCCAACAAGTATACGCTAATGAAGATAATGACACTTACCTTTCTTGCAGACCCACTGACTTCATTTTAAACGGGGAGGGTCCAGCAGATGCTGGAAGTTTTATCTCCACTGTTCCCTGGTACTGCGGGTCTACAACAACGTTCACAGCTTTAGGGATACGTGCATGATGGACCATACTGCCAGAGCACTTTGCCTCAGACTGTGTAGGCTGAACAGGGAGAGGCGACAGGTGTATCTCTTGGTTTTTTTTGTCCTGCCTTAATGAAAACTGAATTTTTTCCTTTAATCTGTAGAGAACCTAGGGAGATAGAAAGTAAAGAGTATCTACCATTTTCTCCTCCTACTGTATCAACAAAGCAAAGCAAACACAAATACAAAAAAAAATCAAAGCTGTACGTTCAGAAACAGCTCCACAATTCAGGCCGTGGGAGGTTTGTTTTCTTCCTTTTAACATTTTATTTATTGCTTCATTTAAAAAAATGATTGCAGTCATCCTACAAATAAACTAGTTCACTTTGGAAAGCATTCAGGCAACATTAGAGCAGAGCACAAAGGCAACTTGATGAAGCCTAATATAATGTTGACAGTTAAAATATTCAGAGCTTTGTATTAAAATAAACAAGAAAATTAAACAAGGAAAAACTATTTTTGTTTATTGGTCTGGACAATAACATAAAGGAAAATAAATTAGTTTTAAAGTCTTATTCCGGCCAGTTCTATGGATTTGGACAAAAGAGTAGGTGCTTCCAGCGTCTCCAGTACAGAAATGCTCTAGAACCTTTATGTTTCTAAATCAAGATTTATACCATTTACGATGAAATTCTGCATAGCATAAATGATATCATTAAAATATCTACATAGAGTATCAACTAAGAAACAGTAGTTAAACATAAATGCTCTTGTATTGATTATATCCTAAAAATTGGTTACAGCTCTGGAAAATCATCAATGCATGACCCAATTGGTAACCATGGCCACATATATTTCTTTCTTTCAAATAAACACTTTTGGATGTGTTTGGGCTTTGAGAAATGCACTAAATCGGCAGTTTAAAACCTAACCCTGGACAACCATTAGAATGCCAGGGTTTAAATAATACTTTAATTAAAATTTTGCAAAACCAATTATCCCTATTAACTTTTAACATCATTAGGCAATATCTGGAGGGCCAGGGGCTTACAACAAAGGAAAACAGTATATTAACCCCAAAGCACTACACGTATTCTCCTGTTTTTGAAAACAGAATTCTGACTGAGACCATATATGACCGATAAGATTTACATAGAAGTGCTGTCATGCACAGCTTTTCATTCTGGGCATAGATGGTTTTGTATAATGTTTGTATACACTGCTCCACTTTTATCACTGCACCAGAATTGCTCTGGAAAACATATTTTCATGTTATATGTTCTAATAAAAAAAAGAGTGGAATTTTGTTCTAAAAAAAATATTTTTTTTACTTGCCCTGGCAACAAGAGTTAATTCTCATGATTTTCTTTTTAAGATTGACATTTTAAATGGAGATTTTGAGGTTTGCTTTGTCTACATTAAAGAAATAGCAAGAATGGCAGGTTACAATGCCTTTGTCTTTTTTTTTTTTTTGTTAAATTAAATAGTCTACTGACATTTAACTGCTTATTCTCCCTAATGAGGAGTAAGCACGCTGTGTTTTGTGGTGTTTTCAGTGTTTTTGCGGCCGTAGGTGGGTCATACCTTAAGAATTGTGTTCATTGTTCAGCTTGAAAGAAATCGCCCACGTCAAGGCAATTGCTGTATTGTTCATTCAGTCTGCTGAAGTCATCCTACCTACAGACAACGTATACCTAGAGATCACCTATATTTAGAAATGTACTAGTAACATACTAGTAACCCCTTCTGTACCTAAGCTTTCTGTTGTTCTATGAAAGCCTGCTGGGAATGCTTCTTTGTTATATGTTGCTTTGGTGTGAATCCTACTATATCTATTCAGATCTTAAAAGGTTTGGAAATCTGACAGGGCTTATAAAACACTGCTCACAAGGTGCAGACAGATGGCATACACTTAAGCACAAAACGCTTACGTGTGAGTGACTTCTACCAAACACCATTTATACGAAAGCAACTATTATTCACTTGTGATTTAATCTGTCATTCCCAATCATGGTTTAAGACAGATAATATATACAGTACTGTAAACTGTATCCAGTAAATAATTTGTCATGTACTTTTATTCCATTCAAATATACAGAATGACTCCAGTAACCAATGAGTTTACTCTGTGTACAACAAACGTCATTAATCTCTCCACAATGGATGTTTCCACAGTCCCCCACTATCCTTGATATTTTTATACCACAATTACTTACATTGTTGCCATAATGTATCCCTTTAGCCTCTGTTGTATGTATCTAATTCTATTACTAATTTCTGTGTAAACACCAGCCTTTTTCCTAAATCACCCTGTGCACCTGTCATCATCTCGAATTCCTATAGTACTGGTCTAGCATAATCCAAGTTGAAGCTTCACAAAATGATGCTGAACCCGTACAAGGCACCTACCGGTAGATGGATAAGGAGGCACCCCCAGGTCCTAGTTTCATAGGTCACACAGTCATACAAATGGCAGAGGCAAATATGGTGCGGCAGTTTTAGCATTTAGGGCATAAGGCTAAGGCTATCCAAAACATAAGACCAAGGACCAAGGGAGATTAGAGGT
Organism: Spea hammondii; assembly: GCA_029215755.1. Taxonomy (NCBI): domain Eukaryota; kingdom Metazoa; phylum Chordata; class Amphibia; order Anura; family Pelobatidae; genus Spea; species Spea hammondii. The sequence continues at coordinate 48,970,428 of JARDYJ010000004.1, forward strand.
CTTAGAGCAAGTGGAAAAATGGACTTGATAGGACAAATGACTGTAAAACATTATGTTTCTATGTTACATTATGTAATTATCATATACAAAACAAACTGTAGTCCAAGCTAAAATGCGGCTGTCTGTTTGTGTTGGGAAGTCATAGGGGCTCTTCTTTAAACAAACAGATCCATTGCATGTGTCCTGTCACTGTTATGCATCATATGCATCATTTGCCGTACAATGTATTAAATAATGTATTCAGCAATCACTGTACAGCAAACAAGCACGCTTGGAGAGGAAGAAGAGGAAAAAGCATAAGCAGCTGTTTAATTTAATTGTTTCTACCTTAGGAAAAATAGTTATCAACCTGTCACTGTGCTTCTGCAACTGTATGCATTTTACTTCATCAACGCTGTTGACTTCAGTGACGCTGGCTACTGCTGTTTATATTTTAATGTTTTTGCTTTTGTTTATATTCGAACTTTTTTTTTTAGCTTATCAACATATTGGACAGTAGCTTTATATGGTTTTCCCTGATCTTATTAGCCTATGCTAAATATAATCCCACCTCGGAGATAAGACTGATGTTTGTTGACTTCCAGTAGGAGTATTTAAAGCTTGCATGTAACCCCTAAATAATCTGTACAAAATATAATGTTAGAAGTTATTATGTGACTGTGGAAACCCAGTCAATACCAGTCTCTTGTAACTGCGTCTGTGAGTCTGCTATTGCCGCTGAAGAAATTTGATGTGGTAGATAACTGTTTTTTAATGTCCACCATCCCAACTTTGTCTCCCATGATCAATGCACTGTAATCAATAAATAAACATGCTAATCCTTGGCACTGATACAACCTCTTGATGTTCCTTTAATTTGATATGGGATTGGCTTTAACTGTCTATCAAAAAAATTTTCTAAAAAACATTATAATAAATGCACAACATTCAAATAATGTAGCGGTAACGGCACAAGTATATCATGTATAATATACAGACTTTGTAACAAAACATGTTTTATGTAACAAAAGCCTAGCAGAAAATCAATCAATGCAAAACAACGTGTTTTAAACAGACTGCACATAGTAATACATCGTCACGAAACAGAAATTAATTGAAAAACAGAAGACAATATGACACTTTTAGTGCATTATGGGAGGTTAAACACCAGAAGCACTAATATCAGTAAAAAGGAATCTTTGTTGGAGCTGTACTTCCACATTTACACAAGTAAACAAAAAAGTAACAAATTACAATTCAAAGATAACAAAACTGCAACTTACCATCAAGCACGTGACAATTATGACAAAGATACTGAGGAAGATGACTATGGTATAAAAACCTTCTTTGGTCCATATCTTATCTGCTTCATGTTGTCCTTGTAGAACATTTTTCTTAAAAAGAAAGAATGAAAAAAAGAAGAGATAGAAATACAAACGTGAAGTTAAATGTTACCCAGATGTAAAAAAGGCACTCCTTTCACAAAGAAAGACATGACATGATTTCTGTTTCAAATCTCTGAACTTCCAAATAATCTACCCACACACACATATCAAGATCAGATGTCAACTAGAACAAACATTGTTAATGTTTTTTTCTTTCTTGGAAATTACCTTGCCTGTCCAGAATGCAACAGCTGTTCATCTGTCTTAAAAGGAAATAGTTAAACCATATCTTTCACTTAACTTTCCAAACCCCTCCTTCAAACACCTACGCTTCCATTCATAGCATTCTGCCCTGCCTAGCTGTCGACAGGTGGAAACGCACTACTCAGATGAAATAGAAAGCGCGTGACTTGAATCAATCAGGTTTGAGCCCTGATTTCCTTCTAGACCCATGAGTTGGTACCGTCCACATTATTTACTTTATATTCCTATCACTTATTTAAATGAGTGTCCATCAAATAAAGTTGGATCCATTTTGGTTTCACTTTGGGTAACAAATATATTAAAATGTTTTTATTTAGAGAATTTTCAGCATGGTATAAAATATGTTTTATTTGGCAGGAAGCATTTGAATATGTTTTTGTTTCATTATTATACCGTACAATTTAAATGGGGCAGTTAACTTACATCACAAATATATATTAATACAGACAGACACATCAGGAGATGAGATAAGGTCCAAGTACAAGTCAAACAAGGACAAATCTGTCCGATTAGCAAGTTTTATGGTGTGAGCTGATCCCAAAACAAGAAGATACAACAAAGATCATATATTTTGAGACTTGCTATAAAATACCTTAAAGGCCAGCCGGAAACTGACAGCTGTACAGACTAATGTTTTACTCCTATTCAACCATGAGCGCCTCATTTAGTGTTTACTGACCTATTGCATTATTCTGTTATGCCTTTGGTAACGTTTACTTGGCAGTTTATAGCTGGGGTCACACAGTCTGCAGGACAAGGAGAGCAGGGATATGACACCTTATCCTGGTACTTGTAATGTCTTAAAACCTTCAGAAATATGTCAGAAATGTACGTTTAAAATCCTTACTTTAAAAAAAATTCGCTTTGCAAAAAATGCACGTTTTCTGGGCCATTTTACAGTGCTCCAATAAAAAAAAGATATAATCCGACTTTGGTATTAAATAGCTATTGCACCCCGGAATTAGTGATAAATGTTTATAGATTTTGCTTATAGTAGACATATTATATGGCTTCTCAACAGATGACAGGCATCTATAACTGCACAAGAATGGAAGTGTTTTTGACACGTCATAATATTTTACAGGTGCAAATCCCACCACAAATTTCCTTTGTTGCTTTCTCCATTCTCAGTCCCAATAAAGACTTTAGCACATGTGGTTTTTCAAAGTTCAGTATTTTAACCTGCATTTGAGATGGTATAACATGTGTACATTTTTAAAATGTCAGCCCAAGTAACTTATTCACATGGGCCGATTTACTTTCTCTGTACAGAATCCAAACATTTTATTTTGTTAGAATGATAATATGCAAAATTGAGAAAGTAATGTCTTGCAATATAATAATTTCTTAGCATTTTTTCCCTTTTCAGTATGCATGTGTCACCCTACCGACAGGGAGATCCTCCGGTTCCCCCGGCCGGCAACGGCAGTCGCCGCGAGGTAGGGGGAGACCCCCCGCTTCGGTCCAGCAGCCGCAGCTGCCGCGAGGTAGGGGGAGACCCCCCGCTTCAGCACGGCAACCACAGCCGCAGCCTCCGCGCAGAAGGGGGAGACCCCCCGCTTCTGCACGGCAACCACAGCCTCCGCCTCCGCGCAGAAGGGGGAGACCCCTCGCTTCTGCACAGCAGAACCACGCCGTGTTCCCAGCAGCTTCAGCCGGAGTACAGATCCGGCTCTGGTGTCCGGACACGTTCTTCTTCACGCCACCTAGTGGCGCCGGCAGAGACTACATCGACCTATATTGGGAGATTACGTGAACGCCACACAAGATGGCCGCGCAGGAAGTGACGTATCGGCAGTTTGAAAATTTGGCGGGAAATCCCTAATTAGTGCCTAGACTCCTGGGCCTATTTAAGAGACACTCTAACACTCAGACTTTGCCTTCTGATGGTCGTGCCTATCTCGGTAGTGCCTTCCCAGTTCCTGTTGCTTCCTGTTATTTGACCTCTGCTTTTCCACGACTATCCTGCTATCCGGTATCCTGACCTTGGCTATTCCTACGACGATCCTGCTCTCCGGTATCCTGACCTCGGCTATTCCCACGACGATCCTGCTCTCCAGTATCCTGACCACGGCTCTCTGGACCATCCTTTGCCAGTCCTACCTGACTTCGGTGTCTCCTCTGTAAGCTGTGCCGTGACAGCATGAAGCTATTTGTTTAGGTTTGTTACATAATTTCAACCAGCAGAATAGGAGGAAGAGAGTAAGGAGTTATGTGAATACTAGATTGAACTTGCACAAACCAAGGGATTTATAAATGATCCACCTTGGGGCAAGTTTAATAATTTCTCGTTTACCTAAAATCCAGTTTGATTGAATGGTCTCTAAAAATAATCATTGCTTGATTATCAAGGTGGATTTCAAGGACTATGATAACAAAAAAGCTGAGAATATATATCAAACCATACCCTTTTTGCAGACTAACGAAATGAGATAGGTGTCTTTGCGTACAGCCATATTACTCCTGTAATAAGTAAATGTACCAATGTGATCCAATAACCCAATGGCTTACCTCTGCTGAGACTTCAGTGATTCCAAAATGCGACAGTCTTTGGTGTAGGGTATGCAGGTTTAGGGACCGTAAAACTTCAGCAGAAGGAAGAGCATCTGGAACACCTATTTTTTTGTTCAGCGGAGAAATGAAGAGCTCGACACAATTCTTCTTACCCTGTGTAAATAAGAAGCTTGTGAAAGATTGTGAACTTCCCCTTTTCTTACATTTTCTGCACAAATATGAGAGAAATGTGATTGCACACATCAAAACTAACTGCAGAAAGGGAATCTAGAAATGCAGGTTTTCAGCTAAACTTACTGACATCAATAAATCACTAATTATGTCACATGTGGTCACAAAAGCAAATATAGTCAATATAGTCAATTTTGCCTTGAGCACTGTTTTAATAAGTTGTGAACTTCAAGATTACATGCCTGGGCTAGACATACATACTCATCACATATGATTTACTTCTAGGTCAAGTGAGTGTTTCTTTTAATATAGTATGTGTGTCTCTTTCAATCAGACATGAAGATAGGTTGCCAGGTCCCTATTCCCTGAAAAATGTGAAACCCTCCTGAAGTTAACATTGAGTTGAGCTTAAATTAGTACGATCTACTCAACATTTTTGACCCATCACTCCTTGGCCATTTTCTGTGGCGGGTCAGCTTTCTGTTATGACATCATAACCCTGTACCAGGCTCTAGCAGGGCCACATACTGGCAAGATAAGGGTTCCAGGGGGTGCAGTGCATATTGGTGCTTTCATTTTTTCATGGTTTGTAGAGATGCATTGGTTTTGAGTGGACAAGTACAGACTATTATAGACTTGATACTTTTGTAATTTTACCCAGCAGGGTGGAGTGTATCATATAAGGATACTGTATGAAAGTTTATTCTGATATTACATATATATGCTAGCAGCAAGTCACTACATAAGAACTTTTAGTTAATAAAAGCTTTTATTGAAGGTTTGTCTACTAACAATGTTTGAGCAGGGACCAAAGAGCACAGACGGGAATGTTGTTTGAGCTGTTCCACTAGGGGGAAATATTCTCTGAGTGTTCAAAGAAGAATTAGATAATTACTCTTTAGCTGCCATATGTGTTACTGCTGCAACTAAGTTTACGTCCCATCTTCTCCAGTCCCTCTATTTACCCAAAGTGCCCATATCTGCTGGTCGAGTGTGAGTGAACATTTGTAATTTTTGTTTCCTTAATGTCCCTGAAACAGTCAGAGAGTGCAACTGTGTCAGGTGAAAAATGAATCTGTCATCTGAGCATATATCTCGAGGCCCTTGAGGTTTCCTTCACAGAATGAAGACAGAAGAAGATTGAGGACGTAGGTGGCAACATTCCCTACCAAAATAATAAAACATCAGACACATGCTACAGACGTACATTTTCTGGTATAAACATGTATCTATGCAGATGTGTCTACTGTCCACTATTTGCTTACTGTATTTTATATAAAGCTCAGGGCCGGCCGAAGACTTAACGCCGCCTGGGGCGAAGTTTAAAATGCCGCCCCCCGCCGACGCCGGGGGGGGGCGGCATTATCTACCCCCCCCGGTACTTACCCTTAAACAGTCCTGCGGCGAGTCTCCTTGTGCTGCCACGGTGCCGGCTTGTAATGCTGAGCGCCGGAAATTCGCGTCACTTCCGGCGCTCTGCATTACAAGCCGGCACCGAGACCGAACAGGTAAACTCGCCGCAGAGGAGAGAGAGAGGGGCGCCGAGCGGGTAAGCGAAAACCACTCGGTGCCCCTCTCTCTCTCCTCCGCTTCAAAAAAAACAAAAAAACCCCGCTTGGGGCGGCAAAGTGCCGCCCCTTCTGAAGTGCCGCCTGGGGCAATTGCCCCAGTCGGCCCCATTGTAGGGCCGGCCCTGATAAAGCTGCATGAAAATTTCAGAATTTTAGCAAATAGTAGCAATTTCAACCCCTGGCAAACTCCCATAGAAACAAAAAATGACGTAGGTGAGTTTCCATCAACCAAACTTTAAAGAAAATAAGCTACTGTAAATAAATCACAATTTGTCTCACTATCCTAATACACTAGGATGAATTTGAAATAATTGTACTATTTAGTAATAAAACATCTGCGGAAACCTATCTGGTCACATGCCATACGACTACCTAGCTCAACTGCCAGAAAGGCAGATAGACATTAGCTATTACGTACAGGTAGACACAGTGGACTTACGTTCAGTCGATTGATGTGAACTTGCTGCGGCAATAATCCCAGAGCTGCAGCGATTCCCTGCCGGAACCTCCGGAGCAATGTTGTGTTCAGTTTGTTTACATCCATTTTCAGCATCTGAAAAACAGAACAAGATTCCAGACTGGAATGTAAAATTCTCTGTTGAAATATATATTGAAGCCCTTTTCACCTCTATTCCCAACTGTTGACCTTTGACAAAACTTACGCATATGCACGTATATTGGTTTTGCCAGAATATACATATAAGCACGAATAACAATCACAGGATATGTGCAGGCTATACCTACCATATACCCATGAATGACTGCGCAAATAAGATAGATGCTAAGAAATGATACATAGTCCATCAATTTTATACATGAATAAGTGGGATCGCTAGGGTTTACAGAGAATGGTCAGAAAAAATAATTTCCAGTGAGCGGCAGTTGTGTGGACGGAAAAGAGAAATTATCCAGTGAGCGGCGGTTGTGTGGACGAAAAAGAGAAATTATCCAGGGAGCGGCAGTTGTGTGGATGAAAATGTCTTGTTGATGTCAGAGGTCAAAGGAGAATGGGCAGACCAGTGCCAGAAAGGCAACTGTAAATCAAATAACTACTCGTTACAACCAAGGTATGCAGAATACCATCTCTGAACGCACAACATGTCGAACCTTGAAGCAGGCTCACCAAAATTGGACATTTGAAGATTGGAAGAACGTTGCCTGGTCTGATGAGTCTCGATTCCAGCCTGCGACATTCATATGATAGGGTCAGACTTTGGCGTAAACAACATGAAAGCATGGATCCATCCTACCTTGGCAAACTTTGGGCTCCTTAGTACCCATTGAGCATCGTTTAAACATGACAGCCTACCTGAGTATCATGTCCATCCCTTTATGACCAATATGACCTTTATGACCAATGTGTACCCATCTTCTAATGGCTACTTCCAGCAAGATAATGCACCATGTCACAAAGTTCACATCATCTCAAACAGGTTTCTTGAATATAACAATAAATTCACTGTACTCCAATGACCTACACAGTCACCAGATATCAATCCAATAGAGCACCTTTGGGATGTGGTGGAATGGGAGATTCACATCATGGATGTGCAACCAACAAATCTGCAGCAACTGTGTGATGCCAACATCTCTGAGGAATGTTTCCAGCACCTTGTAGAAAGTATGCCACGAAGAATGAAGGCAAAATGGGTTCCAACCCGATACTAGCAAGGTGTACCTAATAACGTGACCATTGAGTGTACATACTCACTACTTACCTAACTCTCTTGCCGTTTATCTCACTGCCTACTTAACTCCCTTACCTTTTGGAGCTTTTTTTAGCTGCTTTCACACCTGTGCGAGCAGTTACACCTTTACTGTGAGGTCACAAAATATCAAGCCAGGTTCATGGCTCCGCGACTACCCTGTCAACTCCCCCCCAGGTCAGCCTGCCCTTGAATAAAAGGTATCAACTATGACTAAAGACATAATTTTTTCTTGGGCCAATAAATCAATAGCTATTTATTCTCCCTTTCAAATCAACACAAATTCACATTGTTTGAGTGGAATTGGACTAGATGGCAATTCTGACCTGTGTCTACTCTCTGCCTGCATGGGTCATGACCCCTGTGTCATATTCACTTTGTTTCGTCATCCAGTTAGTAGGGAAAAGTGTTAAGTGAGAATGGCAGGACCTTTTTGTTTAAAATAAAACCACATTCCTCCTGTAAACTACAGGTGCAGCCTCACCGGTTATCCAACTATGTTCCCGTACATAAATAGCGCCAATTGTTAAAGCAGTATACGGACAATTCATTCAATCATCATGTACATGCAGGTGAGCTCACAAAATGCAAGATTCCCATTCAAATGAACTAATCATATCAATCATTAACCACTTTTGTCTTTGCTGTTTTATTTTGCTTTCATTGACACCGAGCAGGGACACAGACAGGAACTTGAACCGCACAAATCTGAATAATGTTTTATTGGTCTCACAAGGCAAATACGATTTCCTTAAATTCTAAAGAGTTCATTTTAGACCCCCATTATATGGCCGATTCAGTAGCTTCACAAAGAATAAATAGGGCATATAATTTCATTACACTCCATATACTATACCTAGTGGAAAGTAAATCTTTGTAGGGAGTCTAAGAACATCAATTTGAGCAAATAAAAACGGCTCGTGTTATACTCTGCTTCCAGTTACTTTCAGTTATTGCCAATCATTGCTAGCAAGGAAGCATAGATAGAGATTTGCTCGAGGCATGTATATTTCTGCTCCTTCCTATCAGACCTCCCAAGGGCCCAGATGTTCTATAGGACAGTTGCTCTCAATGCAACCACTAAAGTTGTGTGGCTGATGCCAATAGCTGGCCAGTCTTATCAAGTGTGTCCATCGTTATGGACTCCATGCAAACTGCCACAGCATAAGACATCTTTATGAAGAGAGAGGTAAGAGCAAGACGACAAGGGGAAATAAATCAGAGCTACATGACATCAAACATGTCTAAATGCCACAAAAATATTTCTTTATCATTCATAAAAGTGATCACTTCACTATGAAATGCTAGCGGATCCCTTGCATGTACATGTATATAGCTTGTAGATACATGAAGTGACACAACTACCGTATTTCTCAGTAGATGAGATTTGCAAGCAAAAACATAGTGGTGAATAGGAATATATTTAAGACAAATAAAATATGAATTAAAAAAAAAAACATTCAAATGTTTTACTCTTACACACCGAATCATTACATACATCCGAAATGAGTGCTGTACTCACAAACAAAGAACGATAAATAAAGATATCATATCAGTAACACAAAAAGCTCCTACCTAGATTTTGTGTAGCAAGCAAAAGCCATATAAATAATTCAAGTAAATGACATCCAGAATCTCATTCACTAATATGATCAATATTTGTAGTTAGAATTTAACGGCATGTTAGCTATTATGCAAATAAGACAGCATCCTGATTTTTCTTCTCCTAAGAATAATACAATTATAATTGACAAATGTACCCAAAATCTCTCTAAAATCTTTAAGAAATGGAAGCAGTTACATTGTTCTATTACCTATGCGATCTAAGAAAACCGGCTTACCTTTAGATTTCTGATAAATCTTTAACCAATATAAAGCAGGAAGCCTTTACAAATCAGAGCCATGACAATCATATCTCTTTGCAGTGTGTGCTTCTGAGTGTTCAGCCCAGTGCCTTGAGCACCTGGCTTTGGAAAGATGATGACACTTTCTATAAATTGTCTCACTAATTAGTACAATTTCTAACCAGCTCCCAGCATATAATATTCAAAGGGAAAACAAAGAAACCAAATAACACAAGGTTTTTATAGAGTAATATAAGCCTTTTCTGAGTCGCCTTTACATGTACATGTTACATGTGTTTAGTATAAATAATAATGATAATAATGGTAAAATGATATAATTTTTAAAGCTGATAAAAGGTTAATGTTGAACACAATAAATAATTCTCTATTTATTCTATCAGTCTAGTTGAGGATTGGGCAAAAAATTAGCATACCTATTTAATGTAATGATTATTTCGGGTATACTGAATTAAGACTCATGAAGATGGTGCATTGTATGGTTTCCAGAGTGATGGCAAGTCCCGTAAGTGCAGAAGTGTGCTCCCTTGGGTATTACTGCAATCAGTTAATGTTACTGTAGCTTCCTATAACTCTTATTCCTATTGACCACAGTGTTTTGCTGTACGTAGTAAATATCTGTTTATGATTTTGGTTTTCTGACATGAGCATGATACTGTATTATATGGGGAGGATCCTCAAAATCAGGGCCATTTGGTGACAATATACCTGTGAAGGAACACCCTAAATAAGACTCATCCTGCATAGTAAAAGACTACAATATGAGGTTAATGCAGTACGCCCCCAACATACTTTACTTTAAATGGAAAATTTAAAAAAAACCTTGTTTATCTCCAAAATATTATATTCTAAGCATCATGTGATGCTGCAAAGAGAAAATACTGCAATATTGCAACTGCAATATTACATCTTATTTTTTATCTGGGCAATATACAAAATAATGAAAAATTAAAATAAACTAATACATGTCTACGTATTTAAAATGTGGGAATCAGGAATGTTTCTTTGTCCTTTGTTTTTGTTTTTTTAACTTTAACATGGACGAGCTGCTGTATTGTTTATCTGATTTTCCTGACAGAAAAACATTGATAGATCTTTTGAAAGCATTTACTGAACCTTCACAGTTAGGGCCTGTAGACTTCCCTTCTTTTCAGACGTTATACAATGACTTGGCTGTATATATATATATATATATATATATATATATATATATGTACAGTATATGGGAGGAGCCAGTGGAAGAAACATTCTCAAGAAAAAGGAAGGAAGGAAATATCATATACAACCAGACTAAGCAAGTTATCCTTCTGGTAATTGCTATATAGAGGCAGCCAGTTAAGTATAAGAAGGAGATGCAGACATTCCCGAAAAACAAAATGTTTTTATATTGGATTGTACCCGGTTTTATGTTAACCCATAATTATTTTGTTTTTGGGCAGGAATCCTTTTTGCAGAGCTGTGGCACAGCAACGGGGACCAGGTTTGCTCCCTGCTACGTGAACATTATTTGGAGAGATGGCGGGCTGGGCATGCGTTGTTAGGTGACATAATGAATATATACCGGGGGGAAAAACCCTTTGGAATGGATTGTTGGCCACACTGAATGAAAATGATTATGACCAACTGTTTACTTCTAAGATCAGTAACACCTCTTTAGATGTTTTAGACTTGTCTTTATTTGAAGAAAATGGAAAAGTATGTACTAGGACAGGGGGTGTCCAAGTTTTTTCTGCAGTGGGCTACTTCATCAGAAATGTACGTGTGCGTGGGCTGCACTCATTTTTCACTGAGAGAAAATATGGCCTATTAGCTTTATAATGCATATTAATACAGGGTTAAGTTGTCGATAATGAAAAAAGCACTGGAAAAGTTTTTTTGATCAACTTTTATATGTTTTATGTGATGGGACTGGGAGTAATCAGTACACTAAAAAAGTCTGCCACTCTGACACCCACACATCAGGACAGGCTCTGCCACACCAACCCCCAAACACACACACACCAGGACAGGCTCTGCCACACAGACCCCCAAACACACACACCAGGACAGGCTCTGCCACACCGACACCCAAACACACATACACCAGGAAAGGCTCTGTCACACCGACACACCAAACACATACACCAGGACAGGCTCTGCAACACCGACACCCAAACACACACACGAGGACAGGCTCTGCCACACCGACCCCCAAACACACACACCAGGACAGGTTCTGCCACACTGAACCCCAAACACACACACACCAGGACAGGCTCTGCCACACCGACCCCCAAACACACACACCAGGACAGGTTCTGCCACACTGAACCCCAAACACACACACACCAGGACAGGCTCTGCCACACCAACAACCAAACACACACACCAGGACAGGCTCTGCCACACCGACACCCAAACACACATACACCAGGACAGGCTCTGTCACACTGAAGCCCAAACACATACACCAGGACAGGCTCTGCAACACCGACACCCAAACACACACACACCAGGACAGGCTCTGCCACACTGAAGCCCAAACACACACACCAGGACAGGCTCTGTCACACCGACACCCAAACACACACACACACCAGGACAGGCTCTGCCACACCAAAACCCAAACACACACACCAGGACAGGCTCAGCCCCACCAACTCCCAAACACACACCCATCAGGACAGGCTCTGACACACCAAACACACACACCAGGACAGGCTCTGCCACTCTGACACCCACACATCAGGACAGGCTCTGCCACATTGACACCCAAACACACACACCAAGACAGGCTCTGTCACACTGACACCCAGACACACGCACCAGGACAGGCTCTGTCACACACAAACCAGGACAAGCTCTGCCACACCGACACCCAAACACACACACACACCAGGACAGGCTCTGACACCCAAACACACACACCAGGACAGGCTCTGCTGCACCGAAGCATAAAAAAGGTATTTTCTACACTGCTTTGTCATTAACTGCCTCTTTTGTTTTTTTGCCCACTTGTGTATTGATTAATGTGTCCCCCACAACCTTGTGTATTGTCCCCCTTTGGGCATGTATGCTCCCACACCCTTGTATATTGATTTATGTGAGGCCCCAGCCAGCCCCTTCCCTTGTGTATTGATGCCCCCACCCTTTTTGTATTGGCTAATGTAATGCCCAACCAACCTCTTGTCTATTGATGTCCCCCTGCCATGTGTATTACCGCCAGCCACCCCTCCTATTGATTTTGTAATGCCACTACCCATCTGCCCCCCGTTTGTATTATTTAATTTATGTCCCAAGGGAATTCTGCCCCCCCCCCTTTGAATATGGGTACTCTAACCACTAACAATTTTTTTGGTAATACTTTTTTTCTCCCTGCTGTCCTCCGACGTGATGATCCTCTCCCTGTCAGGAGGAACTCTTCCGTGAGCTGCAAGTTTCCTTGGCTGACCACTGTGTCTACGGTCCTCAACAATGCAGGTTTATTTTGTGCTTCTTCAAAAGAGCACAAAAGAGACCCCTGTCTGCCTCAACATTTCTGCCCGTGAGAGACCATGCTGATGCAGTTTAACTACCTTGTGTCTTGTTGCTGTGCTTTATAGATTAGGGCATTAAATAACCCTGCATTAAAGTTCAGTTGATCTGTAGATGCCTAGCCTAAAGCTGCATAAAAACATGCCTGGTATGCTGCAATTTACTTTGCCTAGTTATTGCATACTTACAGGTACTACACAGATTGATATATTTTATATATACACTGATATATTTACATTACCTTTTATTTAAAGATATTGTTAAAGCTTCAAACTGCTATATAAACATAATGCTTATAGTTGGAGTTAAATACTTACCTGCTATAAAAATGTTTATGTTAAGTAGCGCAAATGTGATCAGATGTATTTGTGTATCTATATAACTACCATCTAGTATCAATGTGGGTAGACTGATGACAGAGTATACATGAGATATAAATTATAAATAGAAAGTAACATTTCCACTCTACAGAAGATAATTATCCCCTCATCAATCATGAAATACCAGGCATCAAACGTTGCTGTTCCATTTGACTATTTGTAGTATTGATTTGACATCATGGCCTGCTTCAGATTTTCCAATATTCTATTTGAAAATGGCACTTCCATCTGCTGGTTTGTAATCAATCACAGTAAAAACTCAGTTCTTTAACATGACTGTAATCCATTAGTAAAACCTGTTCAATTTATATATCCTTAATCAGATCAACTTGGGCCATCACAGCTGCCTAATCTTCTTAGCAATACCTATCACTTTAAAGAGCAGCAGATAACCATGTTTACCAATGGTATAAAACTGGGTGCTAAGATGGTAGTGGGTTACTGATACATCTTCAGAGCTAGTACCAGAGAGCCACTCTTAAAGATAACATGCGGTATCAGATTCACATATTTGCCAACTCTCTAGGATCCCATGCCAGCACAATGGAGAATGTAATGTGTGACACACATATCCATGAACAACACATGGATTGCATAGTGACATCACACTACACCTACAGAAGATACCCTCTCCCCTTCTCCATGCGAACAATGCCCAATATGGAATAATCCTGCAATAAATGGGTCATCAACCTGGGACTTCTGACACCATGACTATAGGCATGTGTCACGGAGCTGGTTAGTCTGACCGACTACCTCCGCTGTCTTGTGCTCCCTTAGCCTGGGACAACACACACTTTCCCCGTTTTCCCAGTCACTAGCCGAGACTCAGTGTAGGGTATAACATTCAGAACCTTTATTGTCCACAGGCACAGGTATATATATCCATATAAACACACAGAATGAGACGTCTGAGTAACATAACCGCCCCCTTTAGCTGGGGATTCAGGTCTCCCAGGAACAATAGGGGAGATAACGGGATTAGCCTCTGATATCTTCCACCGATAGTCAGGCAGGAGCCCTGGCTGGGCACCCTGTGGAGATAATCCTGTCTGGTACACATAGTGGGGCAGGAGGCTATTCTAGCTGCCCAGCAGTTCCAAAAGTAGAACCTGTATGTCCTGGTACTGGGCCTGGCGGTGTGGGGTAAACATAGAAACTGGGTTCCAGGGGAACGGGTGGTTGGGCTGTATAATATCCACAGCGGTGTGCCTGAAGGGACGAGTCCGTCACAATGCTCCCCCTTGTGGAACACCTCGACCTACCCAGCGCGACCCCAATCGGGTCCGCTTGGGATGGTTCGAAGCCCTGGCACCCATCGCCTCCCAAACACAATCACCCCGTTAGCTCCGTTTGTCTGGACAGCCCATCCGCATTCCCGTTGAGCCTCCCTGGACGGTACTGAATGGTGAAGTTGAAGGGCTGTAGAGCTAGGCTCCACCGTAATAACCTGCCATTGTCCCCGGCTACCCTGTTCAGCCATACTAAGGGGTTATGATCCGTAAGGACGGTGAAGGATCGTCCATACAAATAAGGTTGAAACTTGCGGAGAGCCCAAACCAAAGCCAGGCATTCTTTTTCAATGGCGGCGTAGCTCACCTCCCGGGGAAGTAGTTTGCGGCTGATGTATGCCACTGGGTGTTCGTCGCCATCGTCTCCGACCTGGGTTAGTACTGCTCCCAACCCGAACGTAGAAGCGTCTGTATGGACGACAAAGCGTTTGGATGCGTCTGGTGCAGCTAGTACAGGAGCTTGCACTAAAGCCTGTTTGAGTTGTTTGAACGCCGCCTCGCACTCCGGAGACCACAGGACTTGTCGGGGCAAATTCTTTTTGGTCAGGTCAGTCAAGGGTTTCGCAATAGTGCTATAGTTGGGGACAAACTTACGATAATAACCCGCAGTCCCTAGGAACGCTAGGACCTGTGTTTTAGTACGGGGTACTGGCCAGTTGGCAACCGCCTCTACTTTAGCGGGCTCTGGTCTCTGTCTCCCACACCCCACCCGGTGTCCTAGATATTGGACTTCAGACAGACCAATGTGGCACTTGTCTGGCTTAATTGTCAGCCCTGCATCGCGGATTCTGTCTAGCACTGTCCGTAGATGCTGGAGATGTTCCCCCCAGGTGGCACTATGGATGGCTATGTCATCTAGATAGGCGCAGGCATACTCCTGCAACCCATCCAGCAGTCGGTCTATCATCCGCTGGAAGGTAGCCGGTGCATTCTTCATCCCAAACGGCATGACTTTGAACTGATACAAGCCATATGGGGTGATGAATGCAGACTTCGGCCTAGCCTCCGCGTCCAGAGGTATCTGCCAATAGCCCTTACATAAGTCGATAGTGGTGAGGAACCTTCCCCCTGCGATCCGGTCTAATAATTCGTCTACCCGGGGCATCGGGTACGCATCAGTCACGGTGCGGTCATTCAGTCGCCTATAGTCAACACAGAATCTGGTGGTGCCATCCTTCTTAGGGACGAGAACGACTGGGGAAGCCCAGGGGCTTACGGAGGGTTCGATGACCCCGAGATCTAGCATCTCCCTGATCTCCTGACGCATGCTTTCTCGGACAGCATCAGGGACGCGATAAGCGGGTTGCCTTAAGGGATGGGGGTCTGTGGTCTCCACTTTATGAACCGCAAGGGGGGTGTAGCCAGGTAGCGATGAGAACATTGCTCGTCGTTCCTCTAAGATCTGGGTGACCTGGTCCCTTTCTGAGCGGGCCAGCCCTTCTCCTAGCCTAACACTCTCTATACTTTTCTGGGTTTCAATATCCCCTGGTAAGCCGGGCAGGGGCAGACCCTCCCATTCCCCTACAGCGGGGCTGCATATGGCGACCACCGCCTCCTCCCTTTCCAAGTACGGCTTCAGCATGTTCACATGGAAGGTCCGCTGGACCCGCTCATCTGAACATCTGGCCACAATATAGGTGGTGTCACAGAGTCGCTGCGTTATCTTGTAAGGACCCTGCCAGGCTGCCTGCAGCGAGGACTTCCCATGGCTGTAGCTTGCGGTGGGGAATGGGCTGGCAGATACCGAGGGGCTGGCCGGGTGTTGGTCGAGTTAGCCCGGCGCGTGTCCTGGTACTCATCTGCCAAGCTGGCGGCTTGGGCTAGGTCTCGGGGATGACGGTCCCGGACCCAGTCCCGGACATCAGGGGGAGTGTGGTTAAAAAACTGCTCCAGAAGGAACAACTGAGTCACCTCTTGAGCGGTCACTGCTCGGCTCCCTGTGAGCCAGTTTTGCACTGCTTTCTGCATCCGATGCCCCCATTCTTGGTACGTGTCTTTCTCCATCCTCCGCAGGCTACGGAACTTGAGTCTTTGTGCCTCCGGGGTGATGGCGAAACGAGCTAGTAATTGTTCTCGTACTCGCTCATAGCTGTTACAGTCCTCGTCGGCCACTGCTCGGTAGGCTTCAGCCGCACGGCCAGTGAGCTTGCTGGCAAGGATGGTTACCTTATCTGCGTCTCTCACTTGTTGCAACAGACATTGCCGCTCGAAGTCTTGGAGATATCCTTCGATGTCCCCCTCCGCCTCGATGAAGGATTTGAAGGCTGCATAGGGGAGCTTTCGGCGGTTACTCGCCTCAAAGTGGGCAATTTCATCTCTTTCCCCTGAAGAACGTGCTTGTTGGGGAAACCTTAGCGCAGTCACCTCTGCTATCACCCGGTTCACTATCTCTGCGGGTGGATGGGGCCCGTAGCAGGACAGGCGGAACAGAACATCCCTCTGGAACTCATCCTGGTCTGCTGGGGTAACAGGGTCGGCTTGAGCCTGGTCGTCCGCCATAAGTTCCACAATGAGGGTATCCCGGGTTTTGTTGCTGGCAACCTTTCCACGAGCCTCCAAGAGGTCTTTCAAAGTATTCCGCTTAAGTTTAGCATACCGCTGGTCCATGCACTCGTAGGGTGCTCTCCGTCTCGGCTTCTTGGTCCTGGTAGTGGTTTGGATGTCCCGTTTAGCTAGGAGCAATTCCCACCGCTGCCACCAATGTCACGGAGCTGGTTAGTCTGACCGACTACCTCCGCTGTCTTGTGCTCCCTTAGCCTGGGACAACACACACTTTCCCCGTTTTCCCAGTCACTAGCCGAGACTCAGTGTAGGGTATAACATTCAGAACCTTTATTGTCCACAGGCACAGGTATATATATCCATATAAACACACAGAATGAGACGTCTGAGTAACATAACCGCCCCCTTTAGCTGGGGATTCAGGTCTCCCAGGAACAATAGGGGAGATAACGGGATTAGCCTCTGATATCTTCCACCGATAGTCAGGCAGGAGCCCTGGCTGGGCACCCTGTGGAGATAATCCTGTCTGGTACACATAGTGGGGCAGGAGGCTATTCTAGCTGCCCAGCAGTTCCAAAAGTAGAACCTGTATGTCCTGGTACTGGGCCTGGCGGTGTGGGGTAAACATAGAAACTGGGTTCCAGGGGAACGGGTGGTTGGGCTGTATAATATCCACAGCGGTGTGCCTGAAGGGACGAGTCCGTCACAGCATGGTTGTCAGGACTGTTATTAGCCATGGGTTCAGCACTGACTATACTAACAGGATGAGGCTGTACTCCAGGGTCAAATCCAGTTCTGTTCCATGAGCTCTGTTCCTGCTGATATCTTGTCCAGTGCCTTTAAAAAGAACCCACTTTTTACCTCTGCCTACAAGTGTTTAACATCTACTAAACCAATCCTGTTCTTAAAATCACACAAATTAACCCAATATTTTATTAAATTAACAGCCAGTCTGCCCTATACAAACATTTATAGAAAATAATTACATAGCTAGTCAATTGATATTCGGACATTAGCAGAAACAGTAATATGGCATGTCACAAATTATATTTGCTGTTGCCGAACTTAAAAAGTCGTTTATAGCTGCACTTAGTAGTTAAGCAACTATAGAGAAATAGAAACATTACATGTTACATTACATTACATAGAAATACTTACATGTAATTAAAATGCAGGTTTCTAATTACCAAGTTTTCAAGTTGTTCCATTAGATTAACTTCAGGAAGCAAGACGCTCCAAACCTTCTTTCTCTATTTGTAAATATGTGCACATATTGTACTGCACTGCTATTTTTGGAGTTTAAGTTTAGATCACTTTCTTGTTTAACTGCAAAATGGCAAGAAACTTGTAATTGTTTTCTAGTACCTTAATGTGCAATTACATTTTATGGAAAACACACGTAACCAAATAAATAAAAAAGCAAGTGAAATGTTTTCCAGAGAATCCTATCGTGAATGTTGTTTTTCCAATGGAAAATAATATCGGGTTTGTAAGTTGTGTTGCCATAGCTAAAATAAATGTAACCCATGGGTGGTGTATATTTTTAATAACTAGGAAATATTATTAATAATGCTTTGATTCAAAAAAGCAGGATATATTCAAATAGTCTGATACTTTAAAAGGTTGTATCTGTGTCCCCCTCTCTCACTCTCTTAATAAATAGTTAATAAATGGTTCACAAAACGGAACTCATTTAAAAATATATGACGCCTATAATAAAAGGGTTAATGCAGCAATTTGTGCAAATTAATGTTTGCCTTATCTACCTAAACAAACAAAATGTTTTTATAACTGCATTATTATTTTTGACGAATAAGCTTGTTTTTATTCTCTTTTACACATTTATTATTCATTCTGTCCAGATTAAACCTTTTCGGTCCTGTGCTCACACAGAGTGGTTTGATTCAGAAAGATACTTGCGGCATAAAACTGAGACATAAACCTAAAACTGTTGTAAGAATGTTTTCAAGAATAGAACAATTACATTGAAAAATTAAACTAATTTCACATAACAAAATAAATTACTGTGAATACAGCATTTTTGAACGTTATTTGTAGGTTGTTCAGCAGTGCCAGACTATAGTGGCCTCTTGTGGCCAAAAAAATATTTTCAGTTATCTCTATTTGATACTTTATTGTGCCTGATTCAATAACACTCCAAACTATTGGAGTAAAAAACCTAAGGCTTAATTGTTACAAAGTAGCCACAAATGTAACTTTGCTCACAAAGCACCCTACTTTATTTTAAAGATCTAAAAAAGCTTATAAAACCAAAAGCAGTCCTCCAGGCAGCCAATTAAGATCCAAGCAATTGAACAGTTAGTTTTGATTAAGTTAAACTAGCCAAAAATGTGTCTAGATCCCCTTGATACAAATTGAAACTCATACAAGACAAAGAGAACATTTACACATTAGCATCCTGCTGTTTTGCATACAAATGTGGCAGCAATTAAATATGCTCAAAATACATATATGTATATATTTTCTAATTAGTCATAATAACAAAAATAATAGCAATCAGAAATTATTTATACACGGATAGTTGTATGTATGAATGACCTTAAACAAAAAAGGGTGGCATTAAAGCAAAAAAACCAACTTAAATAAAATAATGCACAATTTAAAAAGTGCCAAGATTGCAAAGGTTATTTTTAAAATCGTTTTACTGTGTTAGACTTTGTTTTTTTTATTATTATTATTTAACTGCCCTCCTTTGTAAGTTTATTTATTTTTGTTACTTAGCACTTCTTTGTTGCAGATATAAATCTAATAATAATGTTAATAATAACATTATTATTCAAATGCACCACATCAACTACCATTTTCTGTGTTCTATTGTAATGCTGGCATATAGTAATGTGAATCAAATAGTTAATTTGTCTGTATAAATGTGTATTTAGATTCATCTGTGCATGTACTAAGCATTTGTTTTAACTTTTACAGTGTGTTGATTTAGTTTATACCTATCTACATTAATGAGTTTAACATGCCCTCTTTTCAACTTATACATTTTTTTGGCAAATTATGTAGTTTAGAGCAATTGGCAGATTGTATTGCTTTAAAATATTATATCATTTTTATTTATTTTTTTCCAGCATTGTTTCCAATTCTTTCTCCCGATCCCCCCCCCCCTCTACTCCTCTCCTCCTCCTGTATTCTTCTTCGGCTCCTGTACTCCTATCTGCATCATCCATTCTTCTCGCCTCTCTTTCTCTCATCTATTTACACACAATTTTGCCTCCCCACCAGTAACATACCTCTCTTAGTCTCTCATTTATGAGTAACACTTTACTTCCATGGCCCCTATGATCAATCTGAACATACCCCCAGATGCTATCAATGTATCCCAGCCTCCACGTATCATATTCACTCACTCTATATGTTTTGGTTTTTATTGGATTAACACAATCCTTAAACACAAGCTTTCAAAAGTTTTCCTCTCTTGCTCAGGTATTGCTTTAGACCTAAGAAAGATCAGGTATTGCTTTAGACCTAAGAAAGAGGAAAACCCTCAAAAGATTTTCTTAATAGTTTACAGTGCAGAGTGCAGAGACGTAGCAACAGGTTGTCCCGAGGCAAGCATGGAATATTGTGCCTCAGCTATTTTGTTACATTGGTTATTTTATTGTCACTGCCCTTATACACACCTGCCCATAAACACACATATACACATACACTGCCCTTACATGCTGCCTTTACAAATACCTGCCCATAAACACACACTGCCCTTACACTACCTTTACACACAACTACCCATAAACACATATACACCTACACTGTCATTACATGCTGCCTTTACAAATACCTGCCCATAAACACGCATATACACACATTCACTGTCCTTACACAAGCCTGTCCATACACACACATGTATACACTTACACTGCCTTTACACACCCCTGCCTTTACAGACACATATACACATACACACACCAGCTTACAAACAGACAAATACCTACACTGCTCTTACACACACCTGCCCATACACATACACTACCCTTACACACACCTGCCCATAGTGCTCCCTAATCATTATGCACCGGCTATTGATGCAGAGTGCGGGCTACGACATCATATCCTGGTGCTCGGCATCAATTGCTGGAGCGTAGTGATTAGAGAGAACGGAAGCTGAGGTCTGAAGTGACCGACCTCGTACTCCTAATTGTTGGGGCGGTTGGAGGGAGATTGTAGCTGCCTGGGCGCAGCCCTGAAGACCGACCCAGGGGAGGTGGCCTCTCCGCTCGCCCCTCCCTTATAGATACGCTACTGTTTTAGAGGCTTTGTGGTGAATCATTTTGATGGCATCAATGTGATTCAATACGACGCCCCCAGAATATCAGGGCCCTTGGGCAACTGCCCAGTGTGCCCATATGTTTAGATGGAACTGTGCCATTTGGTCCTGCAGCTGGAGGGGGTTTCCAAATTCAGTGGGAGGGGGCAAAAGGCAGGCAAGGAATAATGTAGGGGGCAATTGCCCCCCTGTAGCGATGCCTATGCATCATCATCATGATGGATGCTTCCACTCCATACTCTGCCGCTTGCTTTCAGGTTCCTAATGGTGAACCCACGTTTCATCACCAAAGACTTTCTTCTGCAGAAAATCATCACCTTTTTCACGATAATGGGCCATGTGTTGGGAACAAATGTCTAAGCGCTTGCACTTATGCTCTTCTGCCAGCTGCTTAGGCAACCACCTGGCACACATTTTACTGAACGTAAGGCTGTCATGAATCAGGGCATAGGCAGATCCAACACTCACATGAAGCATTCCTGCAACCTCTTCAACTGAGCACACATGCAAAGATAAATTTGTGCTCCTGGCATACCTTCTGCCCACAAAAAGCATATGATAGAACGCTGTTCCTCTTTGGTACAATTTCTAAGTTTCACAGCCATGCCTATGCTGTTATTTGATAATGATGCATCAGGAAAAACATGGAGAGAGCCCTGAGGATTAGATGTGGTTGAGGTGAGGTAGAGAAAAAAGGATAAGTTGGTGAGCGCTCAATACATCTTTACCAATAGTTGACGACTACAGATTACCTTCCATTTTCTAGCCTAGCATCAGGACAAGGTATTGCTTAAATCAAAATGCATCAACTGCCCTAAAAATACAGCATTATGTTGTTTCATGTAATTAAGAAGAGGTCTGTGTTAACATAACATCAGTTACAGATGGCAGAACAGCTACATCACAAGAAATCTCAAGTGTCTTTGGCAGAAATTGCATTTTAACTAAACCAAAGTTCTCATGGACATAATGCAAAAACTTTCAATCTGACAAAGCTAATTAATGCTTATACGCTAATTGCTTGATATCTATTTGATTGAATTATGTTATGTAATCCTTTTTATAATTAACTATCCAGCTAAATGCTGAGAATCACAGAATGAACACACCATAGGCAAAAGCCTGATAGATACCGAGCAGATTTATTACATGGATTTTCTATGTGATTATTTCCTGCTTTTATTTCAATACATTGACACGTAGACTTTCCTAGCTTTCCTAATGTGTCTTTCTCTACTGCTTTTTGGCCTAGATAAAACACATCTCTAAGGATAAGTCACAAAAACTTGATTAACTCTTAGGGATAGCAGGTGTCATAGGTAAAGTCCACTGCTACCATGCTTAGAAACTATCTCCAATTTTTATCTAAATGTAAAAATAGATGCTGTTCCCAGATTCGTTTTGGATATATATTCAGTTATTTTTTTAAACTGTACTTTTGTGAATTCCCTCAAGCCATTAATAATTGAACATGTGATTTCAAATAATTTGCTCTAGAGAATTAGCAAAATGAATACTAGACTTGCAGCTTTGGCGTAGACCTGATATGTTGCCCTTACAATACCAATTAAAATTAGGATTACTTGCGGTGTTGAATAGAAGAGATTTTGCTTTTATACTGTAGGGATTGAACAATTATTTTTTGCTTTGAATGAAGAACATGATATTGGTTTGAAAGACCTAGCAGAATAGACGGAAATCTCTTTAACATGCTTTAGTATTTCCGCAAAACTATATTAAAAATACAGTTAGTTTCAGCATTGTATGGTTTAAAAGTCATTGATAATATGCAATATTGGCCGAACAGGTGGTAGGTAGTCTGGCAGATATGTTTTACCAAAAATAAATTTTTCTATTCCTAGAATTTAAAAGAGTACATACACATATCTAAATATAAAGCTATGGCACACTATGTTTTTAGGAGATTAGTTCTGAAAGGTCTTAAGAAAAAGCTAGCATCCAGAATTAAATAATTTGTTTAGTCTTAAATTATTTAAAAAAAATGTAAAACATCTAATTGAGTCTAGCTTGTCCGAGAATGGACAGCGTCAAAATAGCCTGCCCTGCGTCTCAAGTTTTAGCTCACTTCCGCAAATAAAGAGGAAACATCTCCCTCTGGATATCAGTCTTGGGGAATTTCCAACAAACACATACCTTTATGGGCCACATCAGTAAGTATTAACTAATTGTTCTAATCACAAAATAATCTATGAGTAAGAAGCACCTTCGATCGGTGACATTTAGTGTTGTCTATCCTTCCTTGAACTAATCTCTTATTTTTTTTTAATTATCTTTAATCATGCTTCTTAGGCTTGTTTGTAAGGTACCTACTTCAGGATCTCTTAACATTTGTAATCCACATTCCACTTTCAAGTAGCCTTCAGGTTTCTGAGTGGGAGTTCAGGTGACGCTGATTCCTAAAGTTCAACAATTGGGTCTAACTGGTCCATGCACACACTCCCTAACTGTCATCTGTTCCAAAATCTAAAATAATAAAACTTAATTATTTTAAGCTCTGCTTTTTGGGATTTAGAGCTTGTTTGGATAGAAACAATCTGGGTTATACAATTCAGTGACTTAACATTATTTAACCTGTTGAGTGCCAAGACAAACACATATTTCCCCCTAGGAGGCTGAGTCTGTTTTAATAATTGTGCTTTAGATATATATTTAGGTGACCAATATCTTTCAGGCCTAGTTAAGTTTTATAAATGCCTAAACTTAATCCAAAACTAAATTGAGGATCACTGGCGCATGGGGAAGTGGCTAAATAATTGAGACCACCCTTGTCAATGAAAGCAATTTTTTTTCATATATATATATATATCTATATATCTATATATATATATATATATATATATATATATATAGTTGTTCTAGTATCTAGAAGGGGTCAATAGTGTAGTGAAGGCATGTTAGTGTAAAGATTATACCTCTGATAACCCTCATAAGGTTATACCTCTGATAACCCAGCATGAAGGTCATAGGATTAGTCATCCAAAAAGAGCTCATCTGACCATTTATTGTTTTAATAGTTTTAGATTTACAATATATGTGTATATGTTTTTGATGCATTTAATGGTGGAATTGGCAGGTATGGTGGCAAGCTCATCTAAGTACTAAGTTTACTTAGCTATGTATCCTTTACACTACCATGGTCATTCATCGTATGCTCACAGGAAATGGTACACTGACCTAAACATTTCTGTCTTAGACTTGTTCTAGATAACGACAAAAAATATTTGTGATGCAGAGTAATATATTACCCAGACCACTTACAATTTATCTTAGCGCACAGAATACATAACTGGATTATGAGAAAATGGATGTTAACAAATTGCCTTTAATTTAATTTGTACATAGTGGAGGCTATCTTTGTATAATTCAATATTACATATGATATATATCCAGAATTTTAAAAACATGCATTTTATAAATGAATACTGTGTTTTACTAAAGGTAATTTGCAAAAACATTGGTTTTTGCTAAAATGATAATCAATATTAAAAAAAGTACATATCCACTAAATATATAAAGAGAGCAACAAAATGAAATTTCATTGCGGAAAAGGGGGGACACAGTAAAAAATTGAGACCATAAAAAAAACCAAAAAACTAATTGTCTCATTTTGCTGTTTTTTTTTTTTTTTACAATACTAGCTTTGTTAATTTATCCCAGACTAATAAACAACCTGACTTCTTATCATGCTGCCTGCGATAAATTATAGAATAGCTGATCTAGCAGGTCACTTTGGCTTATGATATTATATGGAGGAATGGACTCCACCAGCATTGCCATAAAGAATCAGCTTGGTGTGGTGCAGCAAGAGTCACATAAAATATCATGACTGTAAACAATGGCAGTGTAAAAAAAAGAGGTAAAACTATGTTTTTGTTAAGGTTAACTACATGCTACTGTAGGCAGCACTTTTTTTTTTACGTTTGATAAGAAATATATACTTGTTTTCCATGGGACCTCCTATTTAAAGATATCTTGGCATGTGACCAACTATTTAATAATGCATATGTATAAATGACAGTTTACATCAGGACAATTCCATGTTATATTTCTGCAGTAAATATACAGTCTGCATGAATGACATTGTGAAATATTTTGGCAGCTTTAGAAGGAAGGCAGAGAATAAGGCAGTTGGCCATGCAAGATACCATTGCTAAAGTGAAATTGTAAGTAACTAACAAATGAAATACATAAATATATTATAAGTGATAAGCTTTGTTAAATTGACTGACAAAACCTGACATAGTTTAACTGTTAATCCAAACTGGTTGTGGTGTTATTGAGTGTTTATTTGGGTTGGCAGTAGTAAATAGACATGTTGGATTATTTGTCCAACACATGCCAACATGACTGCACACATCCTCATGTGAATTAACCCAGTTGACTGTATATTGGTCCACAGCGGCCCATGAATAACATCAGGTTAAGAATACAGACTGTGTTCATGTGCTACAACAGTTACATTGGACACAAATACATAAAAAAGAGATTTAGAAGCAACCAAATACATGCCATAGAACCTGAGCAGAGTCATACACTTTGTAATTCTGCATCACATACCATAAGGCACCACAACATAAGAAAATATTTGTGTATTAATCAATCCTCTATTTTGTAAATATGGATGTGATACAAATACATGGAATGAGATACAACTCACAGACATCCTACAGTTATATTATATGTATTGGTATACCATTAGCATCACAAATCAAATACTGACCCTTACAGCAAAAAAATTAAATTAGCTCACCAGCCATAAAATTAGAACAATCATGATAAACAACAAAACACAGGTAAAGTCTAGCACATTAGGGTATATCACTAGAGAATTATTGTGAATTAATTTCTGATGTAATAACAATATTTTATAGCAAATAAAATGTAGCTGACTAAATATTATACTTACCACTAGAATCACACATGATTGTGGGACTGGTTGATTTTCTACTTCAACATCTGGGTCATTAGAAGGCAGCAAATTAAGAGCTTGGCCATGTGATGAGCGTGGGAAGGCAAACATTGTAGGTAGATATTTGCTGTCTTTCAGATGAGTGGAGGAATGAAAATTCTGACTAGGCATCTTCTGTCTTTCCAAGTGTAAACTCTTTTCGATACTTTTAACATGACGGTAAATAAACCTGGGCTTCCCACTCTTCCTCTGATGTAATGCCAAGAAATGATCATGGTCTCCAGAGAAGCACTCTTTAAAATTACAAAAGACAAGGAGTTATTCATTAAAATAATGAGTTTAACAGATCTTTTAGAAAATGCTTTCACAACTGGCACACCAAGGGAAGTGTTATTCACACTCTTGTTAGTTCTGTTTTTCTATCACAGGTCTGAGAAGGATAACCCTTCATAAATAATATATTTGATTTTTTTTTTAAATAAGATTTTAAGTATGACTACTGAATGAATGACATATACATCCATCTAAAAGCATTTTATAGATAATAGTTTGTGTGTTTAGTATGGTTATGCACATGAAAAAGCATATCAATACATTTCTGCTGGCCTTAATTATAACGGTACAGTTGGCATCCAAATACACCCTATACACCTAGTTTAACCCCTTCAGTCTCAGGGGTTTTTGGTACCTCAAAGCCCGGAGCAATTTTGCCATTTCTGCGGTATGTCGGTTCACTGATTTTTCTCTTTTCCTATGAATAGTGTACCCATGTAAACTATCTATATAGTTTTTTTCAAGGACAGAGAGAGGGCTTTCTTTTGATACCATAGTTAGATAATTAGCTGAAAATTTAGGATGAGAAATTTTGTAAAAACTAGCTAAAATTAGAAACAAACCCTAATTTTTTATTTATTTTCCCCTCTGAATCCTCACAAAATTAGGTAAAGTGATGGAAAATCTCCTCCAAGTTTATCAATTCAGGTGTCCTGATTTCAGAAATACCTAATTTATATAGAAATAATTTATATAAAATTATAGGGAACATACTATAAGGTGTACAATATTCTTTACAAAGCTGTAGAATTCTTACATTAGGTATGATGGAATCACAACTCTAATTTTAAACAAATAAACCAAAAATACCCACAAAAGTATATATATCTGTAAAGCAGACAACCCAGACTATCATATCAGGGGTATTTGGGCACTCTTCATGCAGCTATTTGGCCACCAATCATTGTCAAAGGTGGCCGCAGAAATTATTTCCTGTGCTTTTTTAACCAACCGTCTGTGTTGCTTAGATTGTTTTGCACAGGGTAGGTGTTCAGGCAGAGAAACCCAGACAAAATTGTTTAGCTGCATCTCCTGATTACGGAGATACCCCACTTCCTTAGTTTTTTCTTTCTAGAGAGCCACATCCATCCCTTACATATAGGGTAGTATTTTTCCTACTTATGGCTTAACGGGTTTGGGGGTTGTGAACAAGGCAGGAGGGTTATATTTTTAAAATGTTGTGTTAGGGTAATGGCATGGAAGGTTTTTTCTTTTTTTATTAGTATTATCTTTTTTTTATAATTTTTTGTCTTTTTTTAGTTTATTTTTTGTATTTTTTTTAATGCACTGTTATCAGTGCAGTATGGTTAAAGGTCCTCTTATGGACCTCTTGAACATGTTATTAATGCCAGTGATGATGATCTATGGCTATAGAATCTAGCCATAGATCAGTCATCTACAATACAAAATATTACTAATACAGCAATATATATTGACAACCAAACACATCACACAGGTGTCTGATAATGTGCTTGATGAATTTATACTGTATATAGTTACCCAGCATGACAGCCAAGAGAAAACTGAAAATAACAGAGAAAAATGCTGATGTAACAAAGATGTCATATACAATAAACAGAATGACATTTTCATACCAGATTCTAGTTCCACATGCGCTCATTACAGTTTAATAAAAATAGTTTGAATAAGAGAGAAATATGCCCAGAAAAGGCCCAGTTGCTTAGATACCAGACTATGAAGCTAAAGCGCATCATACATAATGATTAGAAATGTTCTACGACATGTTTATTCCATAGTGGGTTTTTATCCAACTTTCCCCAATCCACGTACTACAGACAGCTCTTGACCACTGTAAAAGATGGTGTTATTGAAGATAATGTCAGTGGCACAGGCAGTGAATTAGAGCTTCAGTGTTAATGCCAGATGCCATGTTATCAGTTTAGTATCCTGTATTTGACGGTTAATCCCAGTGTTTGATACATTTGTTGGATTAAATTAGCACCATGCAGATTCAACTATAAAAAGTAATGTTGGAAATGGCTTTTACAACACAGTGAACTGATCTATTGCATCGCATCTGACATTTCAGTATGCCTCACAGCGTGCTTCTGAAATAGGGACTATTGATTTCATCAAAGCAAATATACATTATTTAAAATTCTCTTATGCTTGGCGGAATAAATACATGATTTACTCTACCGATTAAAGTAGAGAACTTGATTCAATTTTGTCTGTAGTGGCAAAATGCCATTGATTGATTGCTGAAGGCTGAGTTTTAGTTCATGCATTTTGCGCTGGTTATATAATATTAATGCAGTAATTACACACTTACTGGACCAGACATGATATCCCAAAATAACTAAACTGGATCAATATGGCACGCAGTAGCTGCACAATTTGGAGAATACAACAACAGTCCAGCATATAGCTGGACTGGTCCTCATTTTTATTAGGCAGTAAATTAAGCTCATGTTACTAAATACACGAAGGTATAAACATTAATGTGTATCTTTATTTTCTAAATAAAGAATCATTGTTATTTCCAGATGAGTTATGTGCTTTCATTATGTCCAGAAATTTTGATCCTCTTCTTGTTCATAGCATTTACCTACCACAAGTTTTATGTAAACTGAATAATATATAATAATATATAATAAAATATATATATAATATATATAATAAAATAAGAAAACTGATTTTCAGAGCCTCAACCCCATGTCATTTTGGGGATTATGTACAAATAATGATTCTGGGGCAAAGTGACAACGGGTCACCATAACATCAGCAAGATTGTTCCACTGTTTGCTTTAGTGTTAAGACCACTTTTCAAACTTAACACTTTTTCAGTGGACGTATTTTTTAAGGACTGGTGCCATTAAAAATAAATGACATAGAAATTATATTATATGGTGCTTTTAACCCTTTGGTACCACAGTAGATGCCCACTGATGGTGTTTACTAATGCTTGAACTCTTGCTATTTAATATTTTATGTAACCATGCTGGTCTAATCATTTTAATTATATTAGAACTGAATTGTAAATATTTAGTTATCTCCACTTTGTAGTAATGATGCATCCTCTAATAATATACAAACATTTTATCTTATTGGATTTGTCTTTTGTCACATGGCTATGATCTTAATCATGGGTGCTCTAGGCAAGTGCCTGTCCTGTATAGAATCTAGCCATGGATCAATCAAAGTACTCATCTGTTACATATTTGGTTTGCTTAAATATCTAAATGTCTCTGTGACCAAAGATCAGTGGAAACCACAGCTTCTAAGGCTTCTTAAACAGGTCAATTTATTGTACAAAGCACATGTATGCATTCAGCAACAGACTCAGACACCCATTGTACAGGGCTACAGAATTTGATGGCGCTATATAAAACAATAAATAATAATAATAATGATAGCAAAAAGATGATGGAACTTGAGTGCTGTAGCCTCTTCTTGAAACAATGGAGGAGAGAGTAAAGGTAGGGAGAAGAGAGGTAGAGAGGGAAAGAGGTTGTGTCTGTGTCCTCCAAAGAGGATCCAAAAGTAGTTCTGACACATGTTCCTGTCACTCATGTTTTACTTATACTTATTGTGAAGATATATTTAGAATAAAGAACGCTAGGATGTCTTGCATCATGGAAAGAATGTAAGGGTCTATGTAACTGGATATAAGAATAGTGCCTTTACAAGGACAAGTCATTGGTGAGAGCAATGAGTGATCAATTAGTCATATGTCCAGTAGAAAGCTGGATCTACCTACTCCCGTATCACTTAGCAAGTGGCTTCTAAGAAAGAATCACACATAGAATCCATATAGCCTTACAACAAAACATGCTTACCCTTAATCCATATTTGTGGCACATGATGTTACTAATATTATATATAGATTATGTTAGTCCGTTTACAAATTGTAACTGTAGATGTACGATAAGGGGAAACCTTACCACCCTGTGAAATCCTCTCTGTGCTTTTAGATACTATATTATATACAATAAAACAAATATTTTATTGAACATTTTATGGAACTGTTTTTTTCTCACTGAAATGCTGAAATTTATTTTTTTTGATAACATAACCAATTTAAGATACAATTTAGACTATAAACATACAGGATAACTGGTTTGTTTTCATTGTGATTCATTAACATAGTAAAAAAACCTATCCACTATAAACAAATATTTAACCATATGATATTGTACTGTATTTACTGTATTAAATATAATCAAATAAATGTAAGGAGCTTCAAATTCTGCTCCTTGATTAAGCAGGGACAGAATCTGTGCTGGAAATAGTCCTTTCATCACAGGTCACTATCCACATACAACCTCATTAAGGTTTCTTAGATCTTCTTTGGAAAAGATGAAGTCACCTCTGAGTCATTTCAGGCAATTTGCAGGATTCCCCACAATCCCACAGCCCTGTGAAAAATTGCTTTAGCTATATATAGCGCTCAGACCTAACTGAGAAAAGAACATTAAAGCTACTCAATGGGAACTGTTACAGCAATAAATATATATTTTTTTAGCATTCTCAAATTTAAACGTACAACAGATAATGATATATGGTTAATTAAAAATATAAGGTGCAAATCATTTTATTTCATTTGGTTTTGCATGTAATATTCTTAAATTCATGATGATAAAGGTTAGTTCTGGTAGGGAATTCAGTACTATTTCATAAAATATTTGTATGTTTATATTCAAGGCAAATATACTAATATATGCAATGTAATTCCCCACACAAGTTAATTAAGCATCATGTAGGTTACTGAATAATGTATATAAAAAGTAATATATGTATCAAAAACTAATTCTAGATCAAACAAATACATTTTAACATGAAAGCACGGATCTTATGTAAAACTGGAACATTAATAAAAAGTACAAATGATGTTCCTGTGTCATCAATGCTTTAAAATCTGTATCAATCCCTACTGGATTGTTATATCAATGAGATTGAGAAGGAAGAAGGATTTGGGATAATCCCACTATTAAACATAGAGCTGCAGATTATTACATGATGAATAAACTGTATAAATCTCAAAGAGTATTACCAAACAACTGACCATTCGCTCAATGATTATGTAAGCCTAAATAACAATGTTTTAGATATATCCAGATGTTTTCTGCAAAGTATGCTTCAGAATAATGACTTGGACAAGTAGTAGCATGCAGCATTTTAGAGTTATTAGAAGATGAACTATTTCATTTATTGACCATATGTGGTCAGTATTTAAGAGCAGGATGCGGACTAGTCTGGAGCATATTAAATAATGGAAAGCAATGAGACAGCAAAGCTTCCTGCAAATAATAATGGATATTCAGTTAAAGGCCATAAATTTATTACTGCACTTGGGGAATGAGCTGCTCCCTGTTTTACTGTCCATTTCCCAGCCTCTGTAATATAGTTATATTGATAGTATTAGACACAAACTTGTTAAATTAATTTAAGTTTTTCAGTTCCAGTGTGAAAGATGTGTGTAATGTACATGTGGATTGGTAGATATGGCATGACATATTTGCAAACTCAGTGCAAGCTGGAGCAGGTTTTGGAAACTGGACATCCCCAACACTTCACATTTAGGATAGGGCTGGAGATTTGACATTGGGGACAGAGTATCCCCAAGCATAACATCCCACACATGGTTTATACATTCTTCCCCCATTCTAGCACTATTCTAATATATATATATATATATATATATATATATATATATATATATATATATATATATATAGATAGATAGATAGATAGATATAATCTATATTTTAGATTATTTTCTTATTATACCATTTTTTTGCATATGTTCAAACCTAATAATTGGCTGTGTTGCTCCATTTTTTTTACCTTGCCCAAGTTAACATAAATGAAGCATCTCTGACATCAACGCCAGCACTAGCCATGGGATTTAGTAAATGAGGTGTCTGCTGTTTTTCCAACAGGGCAGTTTACTGTTAGATCTCTTAGAAGCCTCATCTCACTTTTCGTCAAAATGAATTTACTCTGCCTGGTGAAGAAAAAAAAAACCTTTTGTGATAATGGCAAATTAGTAATAGGATTTCCAAATATCTGATATGATTCCCAATTATCTCTATACTGTAAGGCTGATAAGAAACAAAATCCATAGACAAATCCTGCTTAAAGCAATAACTGAGCAAACCACTTTCAACGTTATCAATATTTATTTCCTACAGGCAACCCCTGCTTCTGTTAGATAATACCAAAACAAAGTAATTGATATATATATATATATATATATATATATATATATATATATATATACACACACATTTGGGAAAAACAATAGACTTTATCCAGCAGTCACAGACTTAGTGACAGTGACAGAAGAGGGTAATTTCCTTAATGATATCTACTCTCCTGAACCTTGGTTTGAGGATGCTGTGAGACAGTGTGCAGGGTTACTTTGGAATATATATATGTATATATATATATATATATATACATATCTATCTATATAGAGAGAGATGTATCTATATGTGTCATTAATAAGAAGAGCATGTTTTGGATTGAATGGAGCAGGCTGCGAGTGCTGCAGAGATCAGTACGCGGTCTGCCGGTTATTTCTCGGTTATGTCGCATGCTTGCCCCTGGGAAACAGGCAGCGGCGCTCGGACAGAATCCGCTCAGCATCCGCTCTCCATCCCTCATACATGCATTACATCTTCCTAATGCCGGGGAGGGAACCAAGTGAACGATAAAGAAATGGATACACCAGAACGCCCCAGGCTCACATGTAACACGGCATTTGTTTACATGACACAGATCGCTTCTCTTCATGAGCACCAGACCCCGGGATACGGAATGCAGGACTGCGATGAGGAAACGGATCTTTTGCTGAAGTAATTGGGCTGGAGCTGCCCGAGGTGCTGAAGCCAGCAATGGTGCTGGAGCTGCCCGCGGTGCTGAAGGAAGCCCCAGCAGAGGCGAGCGGTTTGCAGGGCGCAGGCGCCCATAACATATCGACGCTGTTGGGTTTGCACTTAGTGTGATTAAAACAACACGCATGGGCTGAATAAACATTTCACACCCACATCCACCGCAATGAGCCATCCGCCATGTATCTCACGGCTATAATTATCGCCACGTACATCCCGACTGCTATTGACTGTCAGGCATTAATATTTTCGGCGTCCATACCAGATGCAGTCGCACCGAATCCAACAGGTTAACGCCAGTCTCCGTGCCGCCTCATCATTGTTAATGTTATTGGTGCATTTTAACGCTAAGAACCTTACCTGCTGCTGTGAAGAGTAACAGACACATCAAAGGGAAGCGGCAGCTCTTCTGCATGCTGGTGCTCGAAGACCTCATGCTTTAGATCAGCACGCCCGACATGCGCTGATCCTCTCCCTTGCTGATCCTTAGCGGCTGCTCGATCCGGGCTCTGCAGCTTCTCTCCGAGCCGCGCACACTGTTCCTGTCTGACTCCAGGCTGCCGCTGCTGCTGCTGCCGCCTGCACTACCACGTGCGCCCGGACGGCCACTCAGCTGCTGCGGCTGCTGTGTAATCGA
This sequence comes from Spea hammondii, assembly GCA_029215755.1. NCBI lineage: Eukaryota > Metazoa > Chordata > Amphibia > Anura > Pelobatidae > Spea > Spea hammondii. The sequence goes on from JARDYJ010000004.1 coordinate 49,004,615, forward strand.
GCCGAGGAAACTTGTGCTCATCAAACAAAGGGCACACGGTGCTCCCCTGCCAAGGGCTCTTATGGAAGTAAAGGCTTTCAAAGCACTTTCCCCCTGGGGATACAGGACTAATGTATTTCCTGCACATCACTGTAAGTGATGGTGTGTGTGTGTGTGTGTGGGGGGGGGGGTGAACTCTGCCAAGCCTAGACAGAAAAGATTCACAGAGTACTGCATGTTTGTGGCTTATCCAATATTATGCAACTCTTATTAATCTACAGCCTAATGGATCAATTTAATTTTAGAGAAAAGTATGCCTGAGGGTCTGTCAGATCTAAAATAGAACCAGCTTACAGTGAATATCTATCCATATTATATTAGGACTGTACACACAAATATGTATAATATATATATATATATATATATATATATATATATATACATATATACGCTTTGGAATTAAAACTATTTGTGTTTAAATTTGAATTTGATTTAAATTAGATCTATATCTAAGTCACCATAACAAACAATCACATTCTGTTTTGACAGTGCTGGCGGAAAAAGTACGTGGATTTACTAAATGGTTGATCCTCATTTGGCAGCAATAAGCTTAAACAAGTGGCTGATCAGCAGGCTTGCACAACAATTCTTCCTTTCAGAACTGCTTAAGCTCAGCCATATTCTTAGGATCATCGAACTTCTACTGAGCTTCAGCTAGTAGACAGCCATCTTGACATTCTCCTGTATAATACCTTGATAAACTTGAGAATTCATCTCGATGATGGCATGCTCTCAAGGCCCTGAGGCAGCAAAAGTAGCCCCAAATCATAATGCTCTTCCCGCAATACTTCACTGTTGGGATGATGTTTTTATGTTGGTATGTGGTCATACGCAGTGCTTGGTGTTTTTTTTCTGAACAATTCAACCAATTCAACCTTAGTTTTATCAAACTACATTTCATCAAAGTGCTATTTTGCAAACTTCATGTGCGCAGCAATCTTTTTTTTGTGAGCAATGGCTTTCTCAGTGGTGTCCTTCTATGGACTTCATGCCTGATCAATGTTTTGCATGTGGTAGACTCATAAACAGAATTGTTAACAAGCTCCAATGATTCCTTCAAGCCTTTAGCTGCTACTCAAGGTTTCTTTTTTCCCTCATTGAGCATTCTGCACTGTGCAATTCATCTTAGCATGGCGCCCACTTCAAGAAAGAGTAGCCACAATACTAAAGTTTCAATTTATAACCAATTTGTCTATCTGTATATAGATGAATATGTAAATGCTAGAAATTACTTTGTAACCCATTCCAGCTTTTAACAATTATCGACTGTAGGTCTTTTGAAATGTGACCCATGCCTTGCAAAAAAAGACATCAGCTGATGCTTCTTGTGAAGAACAAACTCAAAACGTTTTAGTGTTTTTATAGGTCAGTAACTCTAAAACAAACCTTCGATCCTGTTTCATTGATTAGACTCCAGGTTTGCTTTTGTTGAAGTTGGTTCATATACTTTGTCCAACCCAGACTCTGAGTGTTTTTAGTTTTGTATTTAATATGGATGAGAATAATACAGGAATGTGTGTTAAACGTTAAAACAGATTGTGTGTCCATTTATTATAACTTAGATGAATGTCAGGCCTTATTTTAAGACAAAGTTATACATAAATGCTGGCAAAATGTCTCTAAGTGTTTTAATTACAGTTCTACATAAAGGCAACAGAGTCTAGAACAGGGCTTTAGACATCATTTTCACCCTGGCTGTATGCTACTTTTGTGCAGTTCATTTTGGCAAATACATGTTTTGGGGTAAATAACAGGTATATATATAGGTATATATAAATATATATGTAAGTATGGATATATATATATATATGTATGTATGTATGGAGATATATATATATGCAACAACATGCAGTTGTGCAAATTGAGCATGGCCACATTCTTGCAGAAGAAGCTCATTGGAGTTTGAGGTTATCATGAAGTCAGTGAGTTGAAACCACATTTCTTCTAAAAATGGTCATGTGAACCCTCAGGTTAGGAAATAAACTTTTAGTAAAAAAAAAAAGATAACTCATATATTTTCTAACTTGACTACAACCTAACTTGACTATTCATTCACACCAAGAGATGCAATAATTATTCTTTAAAAATCTTGACATGTTTAAGTGTTAAGCCATATGAGTACATCCCCTGGTTCTCACAGATCAATGGGGGTCCTTAGCAGTGAGTCTGTCTCCGTATATGGTATCACTAACTATGGGTTATCGATATAGCTCAGGTGCTCTGCAAACTAAGCAGGAGCTGAGCCAAACTGTAGGCATGGCACATCAAGCCAATCCAGAGACACCAACTAGATTTACAGTGCGCTCCACAAATATTGACACCCTAGGTACATTTATTGTTAAACCTTTTGATATTTTCTTCAAAAATACATAAAAGTGCTCTGCTGTCATGGATATCAAATTATTGCAAACACAACACGGTTTATATAAAAAAAATGTTAGATATCAGTGTGGCACAATTATTGGCTCCATTTTAGTTAATACTTTGTGATACCTCCCTTTGCCAAGATAACAGCTCTGAGCAGGGCCGGCCCAAGGCAAAATGCCGCCTGGGGCGAATTTTAAAATGCCGCCCCCCCCCCCCATTATCTACCCTTCCTCTCCCTCCGTCCCTGCCGCCCCCCCCCCCCCCCCCTTGTACTTACCTTTCAGCAGTCCGGCGGCGAGTCTCCCTGTTCGGTCTCAGTGCCGGCTTGTAATGCTGAGCGCCGGAAATCTTCTGGCACTCAGCATTACAAGCCGGCACCGAGACCGAACAGGAAGACTCGCCGCAGAGGAGAGAGAGAGAGAGAGAGGGGCACCGAGCGGGTACTGACAGCTTGGTAAGCAAAAACCACTCACCCCTTTCTCTCTCTTTCGCTTTAAAAAAAAAAATAAATAAAAAAAAAAAAGGGCTTGGGGCGGCAAGGTGCCGCCCCTTCAAAAGTGCCGCCTGGAGCGGTTGCCCCACTCGGCTCCATTGTCGGGCCGGCCCTAGCTCTGAGTCATCTTCTATAATGCCTGATGAGGTTGGATAATACATGGCAAGGGATCTGAGACCATTCCTCCATACAGAATCTCTCCACATCTTTCAAATGTCGAGGTTGATGCTGGTGGACTCTGCTCTCAGTTCACCGCACAGGTTTTATATGGGGTTCAGGTCAGGGGACTGTGATGGTTATGGTATGTCCTTGATTTTATGGTCAGTAAACCATTTCTGTGTTGATTTTGAGGTATGTTTTGGATCACTGCCCTGAAAGATCTAATCATGGCCCATTTTAGGCTTTCTGGCAGAGGCAGTCAGGTATTCATTTAATATGTGTTGATATTTGATAGAGTCCATTATGCCATGTATCCTAACAGATTGTCCAGGTGCTCTGGCAGAGTAAAAACAGCCCAAAACATTAAAGAGCCACCACTATATTTAACTGTGGGCATGAGGTATTTTCTCATGCTCTGTTTTAGTGTCATCTGACCATAGAACCCAATCAAATTGGCCAGTAGTGTCTGGCCAACTGAAGACGGTTTGGTTTTGGATGAGAGTAGAGGCTTTTTTCTTGAAATCCCCCCAGACAACTTGTGGTAAGGTAGGTAAGGTCAGATTGTAGTTTTGGAGATTTTCTGACTCGAAGACGCAACTCACTTCTGCAATTCTCCAGACACACATTCTCTTGCCAGGTTAATTCATAACATTTCCAGTTGACTAACTTCTTAATTATTGTCCAGGTTGTAGAAATGGGCATTTTCAATGCTCTTGCTATTGTCTTATAGCCACTTCCCATTTCGTAAAGCTCAACAACCTTTTGCCGTGCAGCTATATTCCGTGGTCTTACCCATTGTGATGAATGACTAAGGGAATTTGGCCTATGTGTTACCTAATATTTATACCCCTGTGAAACAGGAAGTCACAGTTAAACTATTTCCTGTTCCTAATCACACAGGTGTACTAAAAAAGTTATATATCACTGGGAATATATTTCAAATATATTTTTCTCATATGAATTCACAGGGGTGAATTGAGGCACACAAATATTCTACATTTTTGTTTTGATAAACCTATGTTATGTTTGCAATTGTTCGATACCCATGGTAGAAGAGTGTGTATTGTGTATTGTTTGAAGAAAAAGATCTAAAGGTTATACAATAAAGACAATTTTTCACAGCCTTCTTTGCTCATATTTACCAAGGATGCCAAAATTTGTGGAGGGCACTGTACATGATCCCTTCAAACATCTTTCTATGTGTATTCAAGAACACATTCAGGTCTATTTGCTAAAGCGTGAATGCTTGCAGCGGGGTGGGGGCAATTAAATGATCTGTGGAAGACATATATACCCTTATACTTTATACTTCCTCTCCCTCTGTGATGAGAAAACATATATTTGGATGCACACATCCAAGCTGTTACTACACCTCACCTCTCAGGTGCACCTGTAGAGAATAAAATTAGTTATATGTACACACTTATTGTAACACACACCTAACCACCTCACTGGGTCCGATCCCCTTGGGCCCAGGGGTAGGTAGGTTTTTTGTAATTTGTGTTTTAGTTAACCCTTCCATCCCCATCCCACAGGTCAGGGATTGGGGAGGGGACACAAGAAGGAGTGAGTGATTTTCCAAAGGGTATTTTATTTGTTTTAAGCATCCTCACCCCAATGGGTAGGAGGTAGGGTTTGGGGGAGAAGGAAATCCACAAGGTTTTTTTAAGTATTTTAACCTGCCTTTTCCCATTAGCAGGGTATAAGGGAGAGTGGGGTATAAAGGGGAATTCAATCCCCAATGATTAATTACCATCTGCATGTGGTGGGGGGAGAGGGGGCAATTGTCACCCCCATCCTTTAACAAGGGCTCCTGGGGACTCATGTTTGATTTTTTTTTAATTATTTTAATGTACGAAAGGGGTTAATTTGTGAGTTTCAGACAAGGACATGTAAGGTTACATTAAACTCACATGCCCTTGCCTATAACTTGCAAGAGGCACTCAAAAACCCTCACAAAAAAAACTCCCAAGTTAGTAAATCTTGGTTAGTTAGTTGTTTTGCTAGTGTTAGTATGCAACGGTATGCAACTAGAGTTGAGTCTGAGAAGTGGAGGCATGGCAACTTTACAGTAAACAAATAACAGCCGCTTCATGAACTATAATTATATTTATGAAACTCATAAGAAAAAAGAAAAAAAGGTATATCACTAAAACACAATGTACTGTATGCTTGTTTGAATACAACTTGGAAAATCAACAACAATGTAATTGTGCACACTGTGCAATTTAAGCTCATCGTGGCATCACTGACCATTCTTCCACAATGGAGTTGGTCTGTGTTTCCGCAACTACCCCTGCCGCAGGAGAGGAGCCCCATGTACCAAGTGGAGACCAATCTGGCTTCCCACATCATCCAGCAACAGTACTTTATTTATGGTGTGCAGTATATACAAATACACAAATTAACTGCAGGATGTAAGCAGGAAATTAGGACCCCTTGACACCAGGGGCCCTGTCATTTCACAAGTAAGACTCATTGACTCCTAAAAAAGGTTGCACTTAAATGTCTAATGCCCTGGGAACATACCTAGGAGATGAGACCTGACAGGTAGATAAATGAGAAGATGTGTGGGGGGTTGTTGCTGTGGGGTTTTGCGCTAAATGTCATGTGCTTTATACTTTGAATAGCCTTAATCTGAGACTGCTGCATTATGAGAGTCTATCCCTTGATAACATTTTTGTTCATTTGGTATACCAAAGGTTTCATACTTTTTTCAGGTGAATTATTTGAGATAGACTGGATATTGAGAGGTGAAGGGTGACAGCAAGACAAGAAGTGTTAGGAGAATTGAGATCACTGCACCATTGACATTGAGGGAAACTGTTGAGGGAATGTTAGCATTGGAGGGAGGAAAGGTGACACGTTTGGTTTTGAAGAGATTGAGTTTTAGGAAAATGTGCAAATATCCAAGAGCAGAGCAGTAGGAACAGAGCATGCTTTTTTTTGTTTAGGAAGTCACACATAGAATGAAACATTCGTCAACTACATTCAGTAGTGCAGGGTCAATGTCAAAGGTGTCGGGTTATTGTGTGCCAGAGTTGGAAACATGAGCGTCTCGAAGAGCTAGTAGTAGTTGGGGCTAAATCCTCAAGAGCAGATGTGAGGGTGGAGTTATAAAGAGGAAAAGCAAGGTTAGGGCATGATATTTTTGAGATTGAGAGAGAGAAGAGTAAAGGATGAGTAAATTGGATGAGAATTTCTGAAGGTTGAGAGAGCTAAGGTCTCTGTTTAGGCAAGATTGATGGGAAAAAAGGGAAGGACTAGAAGGCAAAGTGAGAGAGCAGGATAGGATGTGGTTGTCAGAGAGGGGGAATGGGAAATTAGAAGTGAGAGAGCACATGCTAGAAAAAATAAGGTCTAAGGCATGACCATCATCGTGAGTAGGGGAGTATGCTGTGTGAGATCAAAGGAGGAGGTAATGGAAAAAAAATTCAAAGCCACACATTCAAAGACTCAAATGGGGTGTCTACAGGGATGTTGACATCAGAGGACAGGAAATGGGAAGCCATGAGGAGAAGTGGTCAAGAAACATATTAGCAGGGTCAGGGGGCGGTATACAACAGTATATGCCCATATTACAGGAGAGGAAAGAGACTAACAAGCACCTTTTCCTCTTGCAGCCTTTTGTCATTGTAAACGCCTGCTATGTACAGTCAAAAGTTGGGGGGTGGGAGTCAGCATAAATGGTTCATATTCCATTCAGATAATGTCCATGGGGTATTATGGATTTAACTCAAATTATGGATTCAAATTTCTTTTACATGAAATCACATGCTGCTCCAATATAGGATTGGTAACTAGTTGAAAGGTGACTTTACTGTGCATTGTAGGGTTAACCCAGTGAACCGCAAGGTAATGCAGTAATATTTCTTGAAAGCTATCTATTCACATTTAATTATGCATGAGCAGTACACATTTCCCTGACAATTCCTAATGGATTAGTAAGGCCATTGCTACTAAATGTTTTACCTCAGCTGTCACTGAATGAACGCAACTGCCTTGAATTTCAGTTTTTGAATTTGAGTTTACCGTTTCTATAAAGCAGGTCTGGCACCATAAAGTAGACAAATAGTTCTTGTGAATAAGCATTTTTATACTAATTTCAGGAATCAATTGATTCCAGATGTGTCAATTTGAAAATAGTGCTTGAAATTTTTTACATAACTCCAATGCCTTGGCACTTTTATAAAGAGGAATTATAAAGGAAAGTGGTAAAAGTGATGTAGTCACCATAGTAACCACTGGAGTGTTCCTGCTTGTTGTTTCACTTTGCCATCATAACTTCCCTTTATAACCTCCTCTGCGTGAGTATGAGGAAAGTACTGCCATCTAGTGGTCACTGAAAAATGACATCTCGTTTATTTTAATTTAGCATGAGTATATCAGCATTTATTTTTAAACAACAATAGTTTTGTAGCAAATACGAAAATTGTGATCTGAAAATGCTATAAAATTTACACTGCAGGTTTTTTGTCTTCTTTTTCATCTCATGTGAGTAGTTGATGGCAAATAGCTACTACTATTCTGGCCACTGGGTAAGGTGCTTTCTTTGACAGTTTCTTTTTGAATGGATGTGTCTGATGGCTGTCATTCTAATACATATGAATGGTTTTGTTTTTTTTTAAATACAGTTTACAATTAAAAGTTCAAGTGTATTTTCCTACATGCAAATCAGTGCAGTCATTCTTTAGTTATAGGGGTTCTTATGTCTGATTTAATTTAACTCCTTACTTCCTTTGTAGCGAAAGCAGGGAGCATCCCATGGTATGATACCTCCACATGCTCAATAGAACTCTCAATGTAGTCAATTGGAGTAGCAGAAGCCAACTTCTGAAAACTGTGATTGGCTGCTGCTTCAATGGGCGTGCAACTGATCATGTGTTAGAACTGTACATACTACCGTCATTTTGCCTGGTTTTAGTAGGGAGGAGCAAAATGAGACATTAGACTCTTTTATAACTCCTATAACTAAACAATGCATGCTTCCGTTTGCACGTAGTGAAATGCATTACTGCGTATACCACACTTAAGTCAATATCTTAGGAGCTGACATTGAAATGTGCGGCTGAATCTGTCTCTTCTGGAAATATTCTGCCAGGAGAAATGTGCACAAGTTTTACCTACAGAGACCTGTTTACATGTTGACCTTTTTAGGGATGACTTCTTCCCCTCTTTTGCAAACTAGTCTTGTATCACCTGTATTGATGTTTCCTTAATTAAGTTTAAAGGTAGGCTAATATTTAAGCAGTATATCCCTTCAAACGGGGTCAAGGTACAGCATACAATTCTATGAGAGAGTGCAAGAGCGGCACAGTGTACAACCTAGCATTTAGAATATATGAAGGAAGGTTTTGACCATTGCTAAAGTCTTGTTTTTTAGTTATTTGTACTGGATATCAATACTAAAGTTATTACACAACATTAAGGATGATTCATTTCACCCATTTAGAATACCTATATATGTTTTCCAGATAATTTGGTTTAAATTACTATTTCACCTAATGGAAACCTATTAAAAAAGTGGGGTGATTATCCGTCTTAAATTTTCGCTATCTGCTCTCCCCACTTAAAAAGCCACCATCAAACAGGGACAGTAGTTAAAAAACAAAACAAAAAAAACATGTAACTATTTGGAGGAGTAACAGGATGTTACTATAGCTACCCCCAGTGGAATACACAAAGGTGGGTTCTAATCCATATATCGGTGTCATCACAATTATATGAAATAAGTTATAGAACTTTAACATGTTGGCTTAGAAAAAGTGTCAGATCCACGTTAAACTTCTAAAGCACTAACCATAGAAAGCCTACAGAGATGCCTCTAGCCAATTTTAAGTTTCAAAAATTTCAAAAATATAAAACATATACAATGTAGGTAAATATATATCACCGGCTTAAACAAAACTGCATACATATTACTGAAATGACCCATAATTTCACCCATATTTACAGTCAGTGAAGTAAAACGTAAACTTCAAAGAGCTAGATATATTAAACTATGACAATGATGTAGCTGACTGGGAAGCTGAGAAACACTCACCTACTGAAAAAAACTTTTATCAGGTTGTTACCTACATGTATTTGCAATATTTCTGTCAAATGTTCCTTTATCAAATGCTGGAACTGATCATTCTTTAATAACTCTGTTCTCCAAAGTAATAAATCAAAATATAGCACTTTTATAACTTTTTTTGTAGTTCTAACCATAAATTTAAAGTAGTGTTGAAGGTCAATACACCCACACTGTGAGCTGCGTGATATAAAAATCTAAAATGAATTAAGCATGGGTTAAATTGCACCAGTGCACCAATTTCTATTGGTAACTGTATGTTCTCACACATTATTTAATTGAAATCACCACTTCATAGTTATTTAAGAATGTTTTTACTCATATGTAAATTGGCTTGCCAAACTCAACAAACTCAATATTCCATCATTCATCTGTTAGACATGTGGTTCTTTTCAACATATGGGCAAAGTCTCCTATACTTAATGTAATAAGTATTGTTAAACCTCAAGTGAACCATGTCAGCTGGCTCTTTGTTTTACCTGGAATTTGGCGTGAGTTATTTAAATTGCTGATGGAATTTAACAAAGATATGCAGTGCAAATGCATTTGTATAATCATTTATGTTATGATTTAAAACATATTTATTCTTATCGTGACTCATATAAAGTATCATTAAATGTTACTTCTTTCATTCCTTAGCTGCCCTTCTTCAGCACGCAAGCACACAACAATAACTTAAATATAGAAACCTACAATCCACCTTCACAACAACAACATAGCCCATTATAGATTAAAATAGACTTTCAGATCACAGTTGTATGTGTTAATGGATGTAGCATTTAGAATTAGAATTCACTATTTCACTACTATTTTACTTACACTGTTGTCTTTGATCTCGCTTTTATATGACTAACTGAGGGATGTTTCTCATCAATCTACAAGTTTGACAATAATCTGGTGGAAGCTGTAAGGATAGGACTTGATAACCACATATTTTTCATGTTATGTTTATCTGTGATGTGACAATGATCTATATTCTGTGAGCCAGGTGAGGTTATGGTGATAATGAGTCATTATGGTGGTGCTGCTTTGGCTTCACGGATATTCAGGGACAGGGAGTGCCCATAAAATGTTAATGTTTAATCCATTGACTTTTATAGGTCAAAAGCCGGACTGTGGTAAAAAGTATATTGCTATAACATGCCTAACTTTTAGTAGGTGCAGGGGCAGCTTAGTCACCCCATTCCAGCCCTGTTCCCCATAAAAAAAAACTCACTGAAGATGGGTCTTTATAATGTATACTGATATCAAGGATCTCAACAACCAGAGCAATATCATTATAACCCAACTACTTCCCATTCAAAGTATACGTTTTTAGGACTATATAGAGAAAGGACAGAAAATTTTACTGCTTTTTAAATAAAATGTCAGTTTTTTCTTCGCTGGAAAAAGATACCTTAAATCACATGCTTTGATGGCTACAATGACTCCCAGATAAAAAAAAACAAACAAATAACATTTCTGTGTGGTTTTATTAAATGTTTGCCTTTTATCAGAGAGAAAAAAATAAATTTAATTTGAGCTAGATTGTGTTTGTTTTGCAAATTCATGTCCAGTTCAGCACATCTGGTAATACATATTCTTAGTAAAAGGGAGAACAAATTGTTTCCCAGGCTGTGCTTTTCATACAAACTTTACGTCTGTTAATATCAGTCTCAATAACATCAATGTAACAGCAGCATGCCAAAAGTGATAATTAAACACTTTAAAGAAAGAAAGGTAACCTGAAATAGGATTAATTTAAAAATGCCTGATTATAATGAATAATAATTAATATAATGAAATGTAAAAGTAAGGACACTCCACTCTTAGCATTGCTAAATTCAGTTTAAATTAACTAAATTCACTATACTAAGTATATGTATTTGTGTCCCCCTGTAAGTGGATTGTGTTCTCTTTGTTTTTTGTTTTTTTCAAAAAACATAAACGTGCTTCTCCATGCTCTTGCAACCAAAGCCTAGTTCTGTTCTTAGTTTTATTTTGCTTCCAGATTTTTAACACTGGTCCCAAAAAAACAAATATGTTTTTCACTTATCCAGAGTGATTATGTTTCGTAAATAACAATTTTCATCTGTTTATGGCTGCAGGCTTGTATTTTTATTGTATTGGTGTAATAAGATGAAATGAAATTCACACTTAACTAACTTTCCAGGGCCCAGTACCGTAATCAAGCACATGTGCCTTTATGCACAGGTCCAGACAGGGCCGGCCCTGCCATGGAGCAGAGTGGGGCAATTGCCCCAATCGCCTTTTTTTTTTGAAGCGGAGGAGAGGGGCGCCGAGTGGTTTTCGCTTATCAAGTTTTCAGTACCCGCTCGGCGCCCCTCTCTCCTCTGCAAGCCCTCTAGCTCGGTCCCGGTGCCGGCTTGTAATGCTGAGTGCCAGAATATGACGTCATTTCCGGCGCTCAGCAGTAAAGCAGTGCGCACCGCGGCAGAGCAGAGAGACTCTCGCCGCAGGACTGCTAGAAGGTAACTGAAGTACAAAGCGGGGGAATAGGGTAGATAATAGGGAGGGAGGAGGGTAGATAATGAGAAGGCAGGGAGAGGAAGGGTAGATAATGAGCAGTGGTGTCGGCAGTGTGGGGGGGGGGCAGCATTTCAAACTTTGCCCCAGGTGGCACTATGTCTTGGGCCGGCCCTGGGTCCAGACACCATCAGTTGATGACACCACATTATGTGGGGTGTGTTGTGACATCATAGGGTATTCCTTGTCACACACAACTAACTGACAAAAGGTTGTATTATGAGACCTACAGTATAAACAAATAGAATTAATTGAATGCCTTACAAACTATTGAATGTTTGTATGAACACTTTCCCCAGTAAAATTCGGCCTTCCTAATTTTCTATTTTGTGTAAACTACTTTTAATTCACACTGAAATGACCTTGCACATTAAGCAATATTCTTTCTTTTAGTAATCTATTTTTTTAGTAAGCAGCACAAGATATACAAGAGCATTTGTTTATGATGTGCTTCAACACAGCATCACATTTATTAGAATAAGAAAAGTAAACATGATTTTCTCAAATATAGTACATACATATGTAATAATATGGCATCCAAGAAAGTTTATTTGAACTAACATCCTTACGAAATGAGTAGAACTGTGTTTTTAGCAGCTGTTAACTTAAAAGGTGAGTATATATATATATATATATATATATATATATATATATATATACACACACACACATATATGACTTTTTTGTGACTCTGTTGATATAAAAGACAGATAAAGAATTGTGGAAATTCTTAGTGAAGCACTGAGTCTCCTTATTTTTTCCCGATCTGGCAGTACAAAGCCATTGAGAAACCAAGGCCAAAAAGCTGTGAAAAGTGGAAAAAAAAACACAAAATATCAACACACAAAGAAACATTAAAAGGGCATTCTGTGCACATTTTATTTCCCATAATCCTATTATCCCACGGTAACGATAAAACTGTGAATCCGACTGTCAGCCCAAGTAGGAAGTTGTAACATCCATCCTGGACTCTACATGCTTTGTTACAGCAGACTAAAGCTTACAATAGGAGATCATTTAGAACATGGCAGCCTCCCTTATATTATTTTGCAAAACAGATTCCTGATTGTCTCTCCATAACTGCAAACAAACAGTAAGCAACACAGATAAAATAAAGGCCTACTGAATTAATTGCCTGATATTTTATTACTCTGAGAAAATCTAAGAATTTAAACATTGTAAATATTTGTAAAAGTAATCTCATAGGACCATAATTACCCATAGAAAAGTGAAATTACATCACATGACTTTGTATTAGGAATTTCCCCAAGGAAATGAATTGTTACCACCAAGTATTAGCATTCATCGCGCAGAAAGATTTCATATCGTATAGATAACCTTGAGAATTTTATTACACAGTGCTAATATTCTTATTGTCTTTATTTATTTATAAAGTTAAAGCAGTATCAATGGCTAATAACTTAAGGGTGCAGAATATACACACGAGTGCATTCACCAGGGGTTGAGTTGGTCCAAGTATAGATCTAAAATATAAATTCTCAGACGTTATTAAAAGATTTGAGGGCCAACTTGGTCCTTGTTGAGATGGAAACTGTTGGAGTCTGCACTTACAACAGAGTTGAATGGTATGCTTGTTATGATTTGGACTTGTGAGATCAATCCTTGTTGAAATCAATGAAAATGTGGAATTTAGACGATAAAAGAATGGTGAATCCTTTCTGTGCATTGTAAGCTTTACTGAATATGTCTAATTAAAAAGTAATGCTACTTTCACATTTATGTGTCTCCATCACAGTTAATTTTAAACCAAGCTGTTTTACTGTAGACGTAATCATGTTACCTGTCTGACATCAATAATATCATGATGACATACCTCCACCACTGCCAGTCCGAAAGCTATTCCAATAATGATCCCCATGTTATTCTTTAAGGAGTCAACAAACACAGTGTAACATGGCTGTGGAGAAAAAAAAAAAAACAATATAAAAAAATTCATTTCAATGAGATATACAGTATTATTGTATTAGTTTGCTATTAACACAGGATTGTTTTGGCTAATGGTTTCTTCATACAAAAATTAAACCTATATTTGTAAAGGAGGAGATAAGTGTTTATCTAAATCCATTACGTACCACAAGTCACTATAAGTTTCCCCCCATCATGTACAGTTTACAAGCCAATAGAAAATTCTGCTAGGTTAAGAGAGATACTACAAGGATCTAGCTCCTCAATAACATTCTTCTGCAATGACCTTTTATGTTAAATGCTGGGTTGGATCAAGCCCCCTCCAAGAATTGTTGGTGATTTTCTTAGGTTTATCATAATAAATAATGTGATGTATATCAAATGATCCAATTCATTATTATTCAGCAGGGTTCATCTATATGAATACTATTACTTTATCTAAAGTAGTATGCTTCAAAATGTATAGGTTGCGCTATTTAATCCCAGTGGGTAGACCTCTAGTCTAACAGTTAAACTGCACCCTGTTTCAGGATGGTAAAAGAAATACCCTTTGATTCTGGATCCCATATTTACCTGTTTGTAAACAATTTTCCCAGAAACTGTAACGCATTCGTTGATATCATTTGCTTGAGTACACACACAAGACTGAGGGATGGAATTAAGCCAGTCTTTATAACCGTAAACAAGACCACAGCACTTATTCTACAGAAAAAAAGAAGAAGAAATATTATTAACATCATTTTGCAGGTTATAATTTAGTAGACTGCTATATTTCTGTTATAAAGTTCTTTTTTTAATGCTCACATGATTTCATGGTAAATGTGAGAACTGGAAGAACTGTAACGTACTACAGTGTAGACAAATATGTGGTGAATATCATAGAAATCAATAAGACCCTTTACATATATGTCAAACCTTATGAGTATAATTTCTTGTGAAAACCTTGCAAAATTGTTTCTACTTGGGGCTTACATTTGGCTTCAATGAACAGACATCTATTTAGCCTACCAATAATAGTACAAAATCATTATCACATGGATTTGTTCTTTTCTGATCCCGAAAAACCTCCTAACCTTTTCATGAGAACAATCGCCCATTGTCGATTATTGTCAAAATAACAGGTCATACATAGCCTGTGTCTTCAATGTTTCTTTTGACCCCAAAGTTCCAATTATTCTGTTAATTTAACACTTAAATAACTACAGAAACCTCATTTCTGGCACTGTTCTGTGTCCAAACCTTCCTGGAAAGAATTAATGATGTAAATGTATGCCTTATTCATAATTTTTTTGAAAAACTATCTTAACCATTTCCGCGTTGATCTTGTGTGATTAAATGAGCAAAGAATAAAATGACGGATCTGGTAAGAAGTGCAATTAATATTTGATCCAAGTGGAAAAGGAGTCTTCAAGTAATATAATTAAAAACAAGTAAGAACTCAGTTTCTGCACTGAGCACATACTACATGTGGCTCCTTTTTTGTATTTAATAAACAACATTAAGTCCTCTTCACCCTCTGACCCCTATTATGTTAAATTATGAGACCGAGACCTAGATTCTGACCAGGTGGTCCCTGTAAGAGTCCATCAAATTTTCCCATCGTGACCGAACATGTGCTGGAGGTTCCTGGGGAAGTATATGTGTATATATATGGTGGTCCTGGAGTCATCCGAAAGATAGGTTGGGCTGATTTAAAATGTACCCCAGAGGGTGCCCTTTTACTCCTAACTTCTCCCTGTTATCATTCATCATACAATTTTTAAACCCAGCTTAATGTTATTTATTAAATCTGCACTGCATTGGATTCGGAGAGTGAATTTCATTTGTAACATGTTGGTGTTGGTGCACCCGAGCAGGGGGGTTATCAATGTGAGATTAAGTGGCTACGTTGGTCACAATTTTTGTCCTCTGCTTCATGCAGGCGCCTGTTGGCCTTGTGTTCTTACCTCTTGTTGAATAGTGTATAATTTGTCCTTGAAACTTTCTGGCTGATTATTTAATGGTAGGTATCCCTGCATTGTTTTGTTAATTTCTGCTTCAATCTAAAAAAGAAAAAATATAGCAAATATTAAATTCCAATGACATTGCAGTGAGCATAAAATGGGTAGCAGATGTTAAAGCAGATCCAACATACCTTGGGTTTATATACAACTCCCAAAACTCCTGCTGTAACTTGAAGTGCCAGGATCAGAAATAGTCCAATAAAGAACTGCAGGCGAAACAGTAGCAAAACATACAATTTTAGCTTGTTCATTTTTAAAACATTTTGAACTGTGAGATTGCCACACAAAAACACTGCTAACCATTTAGCATTTTAAAAGTGTCAGCAAATTTCTTATTATGTATTTTTTAACTAAATTATCGAATTGTCTATTTTCAAACTATTTATTCCATAGCAGTCATGTGCAGGCAGACTACTGTCCTGAATGCAGGCAGGCAATTGCTCATCAGAAATTTACAAATCAAGCACTCCACAAAATATATATTTTTTTATATATATATATTTGAAAAGGGTGATAGGGAGTAAATATAAGACTGTGTCTTGATAACGGACATAATCCTAATATAAAATATATTTCTTTATTATACTAAGATTTAAAAACACATACAGCACTCAAATATTGGACAAGAAAGTCTCCTAGAGACTAATCCGAGCATGTGAAGGTACTAAAATTGTATACATAAAGTGGCCTGTATGCCTTATGGCAGTAATATCAATCAGACTAGGGTGTTGTCGCATCAATTACTCACTATGGAGTGCACAAAAACAACACCATGACCTGTATCGATTACAACATATTATTCCATTGCAAATCGCATATATGCATAGATAATCCGACCATAGCTATTAAGTATTACCATAAAGTGCTACAGTGCTTACCCATTTTGTAAATGTAACCTCCACTTCCCCTACGCCGTTGTGGTTCTCCTTTCTCAAGGAGCGGCCCCTTGATAAAGGAGAACCGAAGGGGAAAGGGAGGTTACATTTACAAAATATATTTTATATTAGAAGGGCTTGTTTCAAACTCTTTTTTTCTTCTAAGTGTACAATTTATGAGGAGTTTCCCTAGTTTAAGGATATGATCCCAATATACACCATGGAATCGATATGATGCAAATATATGTAAGAGGTGTTTTGGGATTCTTTTTGTGTTAGGAATTGACAGTTGTGCATTTGCTAAAAAAAGGCCATGCAGATTACACATTAAGAACAATAGAGAAATAATCTAATAATCCCAGAATAAATAAAAGCAGCTAGAGGCCTCCTTAGAGATGTGTGTGTGCAAAGGAACACAAAGAAGGTATAGACTAGTACTGTTAGATAAAAAAAAACAATACATTACTACACTATACCATTGGTTCATTTGCAAATTTCCACCCACAGTTCTAAAGAAACCTCTAGATGCCTTTATGGGAAGATTAAATAATTCCTGCCTTGTGCTTGTTGTCTTTTGGGATTACAGGAGTCCCTGGATAAAAATATAAAAATATAATATTTTATTTTCCTTATGTGTGTTTTTTGTTCAGATTGCACACCAAACAGTTATTTATCATGAAAAGCCCTTTATATCGCTATTACATGAATAGCTAAATAATGGTGTATGGTCTTATGGTTATTTACTAACCAGAAGCAGCAGGCAACGACTTTCTCTTACGGCTCCACAGCATCCAAAAAATCCTAAAACCATAATTATGGATCCCACTGCTATCATAAGGTCAATGGCTGAATTCATTCCTTGTATATTGAACTCCTACGACAAATCATCATCACAGAGAAAAAGAAAACCATTATACTTCACAATAATATAGACAAAAGAGCTCCAAGCAAAGTCTGTAGACTAATAAATTATTATTATCTGTTAAGATGTATATTTTGCCATGATATAGATGGAAGGGAAAGTGAACCCCATACGTGGATGTGGCAGGATGTGGCAGGATGTGGCGTGTATGTGTGACCTAGGAATACTAATTCAATTATGATACACACTCCTTTTGTGTTCATTCAATACAGCGGTCAATCAGGGATCAGGTAAAGATTATGTGAGGATTTTTTATTTTCATCTAATTATCCCACCCAATGGCATATGGGATGGGAAGGTACCACACACTGATTTTATATATTTGTAACCCTCATCCCACAACAAAGGTGCCCAGTAATGCCCTCCTGGAGAGTTTCATCATCCGTTACTTTACTCCCCTATCCAATTCTGTATTGGATGGGAGAAGGTGCTTAAGTGGGCATCATGTTTCCCCAAATGGTGAATTATTAATTGCTCAACCTGTGCCCTTAATTGGATACCCAGAGCACTTGCATAAATGTAGAGCTCAGAAGACACACCAAAAAAATAAGAAAAAACATAATTATATCCTGCAATCTTCTTTACTGGCTCTTTTTGAGCCATAGATTTGGAGGCACGTACTAGGAAAAATATGCTTAATGTTATCAATAACCTGGGTTATCTTTATAAAGTTGTAAATAGTTTTGTTCACTTATTCTTCTTGTTCTATAGATTGTTAACTATAAAACAGACTGCATTGCACTGGATAGCTCATAAAGAGTGAAGGAGGAAAATGCTGCCATGGTGGTTATAAAGACATTTTAAACCATAAAAAAATTCTAACATATAGGAATAAAAAATACTTACTTCTTGAGCATTTTTACTGACACGAAGCCATATGGAGACACCCAAAATAACACAGCCACATATCTAGAAAACAAGTGCAGTAATAATCATTGTCTCATAAAAGCAGAAGTTAATGACATATAAAATAATAAAATATTGTTTTTCTACTCATTATAGGACTTTAAACCTTTCCCCAACTGCTGAGGTCTTATCCACCATGCTAATAGTGAAAAAATACTTTCTGGACCTAAGACCCTGATACACGTTTTCATGAAATAACGAAGAAAGGCTAGTATGGGTTAGTTTTTACTAGACTTGGGCACCAGGGGGCTCTTCGTGTTCGTCTTCATGCTCGTCTTCGGGAAAAAACTTCGTATTCCGCGAATATTCGCCTGGTCCTGTCTTCTCTTCGGGCGAATATTCGTGGCCATTCTTCGTGTTCGTTTTTTCTTCGTTTTCCCCGGTTAAGGGGTTAATACGGGGTTAAAGCCGCTCTGGCGCCAGGAGTTTAAATGTCCGTATGAGCAACTCTATTGGTCGTCAGCAGGGGGCTCGTCTGCCTTTGGTTGATGGCAGACGAGCCCCCTGCTGGCGACCAATAGGGTCGCTCATACAGACTGGTAAACTCCTGGTGCCGTAACTTGTCCGGCAGATCCCACTGGTCTCCCTGTTCTAGCATTTATTAACTGATAGAACAGGGAGACCAGTGGGATCTGCCGGGTAAGTTGCAGCATTGAGGTTTTAAAATGCCAATGCTGCAACTTACCCTGCCGATGCCACTGGTCTCCCTCCCTGTTCAATTAGTTAGTCTGTGCCAGGTTAAATGTCCGTACGAGCGACCAATAAAGTCGCTCGTACGGACATTTAACTAATTGAACAGGAAGGGAGACCAGTGGGATGTGCCGGGTAAGTTGCAGCATTGAGGTTTTAAAACGCCAATGCTGCAACTTACCCTGCAGATGCCACTGGTCTCCCTCCCTGTTCAATTAGTTAAAGACCAGTGGCATCTGCAGGGTAAGTTGCAGCATTGGGGTTTTAAAACCTCAATGCTGCAATTTACCCGGCACATCCCACTGGTCTCCCTCCCTGTTCAATTAGTTAGTCTGTGCCGGGTTAAATGTCCGTATGAGCGACCAATAAAGTCGCTCTTACGGACATTTAACTAATTGAACAGGGAGGGAGACCAGTGGGATGTGCCGGGTAAGTTGCAGCATTGGGGTTTTAAAACCCCAATGCTGCAACTTACCCAGCACATCCCACTGGTCTCCCTCCCTGTTCAATTAGTTAGTCTGTGCCGGGTTAAATATCCGTATGAGCGACCAATAAAGTCGCTCGTACGGACATTTAACTAATTGAACAGGGAGGGAGACCAGTGGCATCTGCAGGGTAAGTTGCAGCATTGGGGTTTTAAAACCTCAATGCTGCAACTTACCCAGCACATCCCACTGGTCTCCCTCCCTGTTCAATTAGTTAGTCTGTGCCGGGTTAAATATCCGTATGAGCGACCAATAAAGTCGCTCGTAGGGACATTTAACTAATTGAACAGGAAGGGAGACCGGTGGGATGTGCCGGGTAAGTTGCAGCATTGAGGTTTTAAAACCCCAGTGCTGCAACTTACCCTGCAGATGCCACTGGTCTCCCTCCCTGTTCAATTAGTTAAAGACCAGTGGCATCTGCAGGGTAAGTTGCAGCATTGGGGTTTTAAAACCTCAATGCTGCAATTTACCCGGCACATCCCACTGGTCTCCCTCCCTGTTCAATTAGTTAGTCTGTGCCGGGTTAAATGTCCGTATGAGCGACCAATAAAGTCGCTCTTACGGACATTTAACTAATTGAACAGGGAGGGAGACCAGTGGGATGTGCCGGGTAAGTTGCAGCATTGGGGTTTTAAAACCCCAATGCTGCAACTTACCCTGCAGATGCCACTGGAAATCCATAGGTTCGCTGTCAGGGGTTAACTTACAAAGACCGTGCGAGTGAGCCTATTGGTCACCTGCAGGGTCTTCCAACCAATTGGTTGATGCCAGAAGAGGTCCCTGTAGGCGACCAATAGGCTCATTCGCACTGCCCTGTAACCCGTGACGGCGAACCTGCGGATTTCCACTTCCGTGAACTGCCGCGATGCCAAGGTAAGTTAGAAGGGGGGGGGGGAAGAATGGTAGACGAAGACAATCACGAAGATCTTCGTGGTGTGTGTCTTCGTCTTCGCCTACGTTTTACCGCCGCTGTCTTCTCTTCGGAACGAACACGAAAACGCACTCTTCGTGTTCGTTTTTATGTTTGCCCGAAGACGAATGCACAAGTCTAGTTTTTACCACTCTAACAAAATGTGGTCTCTGAATCAAGAAAAAAAAGTCTGTCAGTTTATTTGGTTGCATTGATAACTGTGCGCTCATAAATAGCTCAGTTATATCTTTATCTTGATCATCATAGTGTAGCCTATAATAATATTTATTATTGCACTTCCCGGTTTAACGTCTGGTAACCTTGTTTTGAATGCTGGCAGGCTGTTGCCAATGTAAATATTTTTCATGGATTATCATGAAATTAACATGGATGCTTCTCTGGTATACAGATGTCTTTTTATACCCCCCTGAATCCTCATTAAGCCCTCTGGAATTATTGGGTGAGGTGGGGGTGGGGCATCCATGCGCACTAGCATGTCTTTGGCTAATTTGAATGCATACATACTGGCTGCACCAAATTTTCACCAAACTGTGTTTAGAGAACCACGAGAAATGGTCCAGCCGCCTTTTCAAAAGCTCCGTCTCTTTCTATGTATCCTTAGATTGTAAACTCGTAGAAGCAGCCCCCTCTCTAGGTTTTTATTGTAGTGTTTCCATACTGGTTGTATGTCAACTGGTTTTTAAATTGTAAACAAAATAAAAAGTTTAAAACCTACTTTTGCATTCAGTAAAACCCTTTGCTCCAATTATAAAGGTAGTTTAGTCATATTGTTTATTCTCTCCTTACCTGACTTCTTAGTTGGCAAAGCCAAGCTAACCTCTATTCATCGGTTTTTTTGGCAGACAAAAGAGTTAATTCATCCTATCCAGCCAGGTGTAAACACATTAACTAACAGGAAAGGGTAGAATGGTATTTCAGTTGGCCACGGAGGCTGGCCCACACTATTGTAAGATTAACCACAGAATCACAATTAGATTTGAGTATGCCAAGTGGCTGAATTTAACACAAGAAAGCCAGAATACACTTGAGCCTGCTGTTTACAGAATGTAGGTGTGGAGTGTAATTTAAATCTGTTTTAACATTTGACTATGGAACTGAAAGAAAAACATTTCAAGATATTTCGATGTTAAAAAGTTTATAGAGGAGGGGACTATTCTAGCAGCATTGCTGAGGGTCATCTTTCATTCGAAATGCTCCCCAGTAAAACGGTGCTGCTAGCCTCCATACATACTTATTTGCGCATGATTTCATAATTGTTTTTTCATGTTAACCCTTTCACATTAAGCAGATATGAACATATTTCCAAAATTCAATGAACATTAATGTTACACATATGCATGCAATACACGTATGCACACCTGATCTACCGTTTTAATAATAAAGCGTTTTAAGCAATTCATAGACTTCAAGGGAGATACCGTATTTTTCGCTCTATAAGACGCACCTGCTGATAAGACGCACCTAGATTTTAGAGGAGAAAAAAAAGGAAAAAATATTTTGAGCTAAAAAATGGGCTAAAATATTTATTACAATAACTGAATAAGCTATGAACACAGTAAGACACACACAGTAAGACACACACAGACACAGTGAGACACACACACACACAGTAAGACACACACACACAGTAAGACACACACACAGTAAGACACACACAGACACAGTGAGACACACACACACACAGTAAGACACACACACACAGTAAGACACACACACAGTAAGACACACACACACAAACACAGTAAGACACACACAGTAAGACCTCCCTCCCTAACCCCCCTTCTCAGTATCTCCCCTCTAACTCCCTAACCCCCCCTTCTCAGGATCTCCCCTCTAACTCCCTAACCCCCCCTTCTCAGGATCTCCCCCCCCCCGCCCCGGTCACTTACCTTAAACTCCTGTGTTGGAAGCGTGAGGCGTTTGTCTCGGGTGCCGGCGCTTCACTGCTGAGCGCCGGCGTCTGACGTCATATGCCGGCGCCCAGCGTAAAGCGCCGGCACCCGAGACAAACGCTTCCAACACAGGAGTTGAAGCGCTGAGGCAGGCGGCGGTGGCGGCGGTGGCGGCGGCTGCCGCCAGCAAAGGATTCCTGTATATCTGTCAGGCAGAGGGGCCCGAGAGTTGCCGAGCGGTTGTCTTCAGCAACCGCTCGGCACCCCTTGGGCCCCCCTGACTGGCAGAAATCCAGGACTCCTCTGCTGGCGGCCGCCGCCGCCTGCCTCAGTTGCGACCCCGGATTTATCGGCGTATAACACGCAGGTAGGGTTTAAGCTCCGGATTTTAGTTAAAAAAGTGCGTGTTATACGCCGATAAATACGGTATATCGTTGCCCCCCCTCCCTCCCTCCCTCCCTCCCTGCCTGCCTGCCTGCCTGCCTGCCTGCATGCATCTTCGCTCCATAAGACGCGGCTGATTTTTCATCCTACTTTGGGAGGAAAAAAACTGCGTCTTATGGAGCGAAAAATACGGTAGTATCCTGCACACAGGAAGATTCCTGTTATAACGGCATAATTTACCTAAGCCTCTCTAGTATCTCTAAAATGGCACATCTCATTCACCTTGCCCACAATCCAATTGAAGTGCATATGAATTAAACTACCGTACTTACACACTCAAATGGAAACTCTTGTCATACTTTTATATTGTTTTGTTATTGTTCTATGGTTGTAAGGAATGTATGTAATATTTTTCATAAGTTGCATAAAAATGAATATGCATAACTGTATCATTTTACTCTTATGTACCTACATACCCATCATCTGATGTTGGTAAAACAGATGAGAAAACAAGAAGCGGTATGTGCAAGGTGCATTGAATATACCCTAAGTGAAGCCTCAGTCTAAGTTAGTTACATGAGGGTGCAAGTACCTGGATGTGTTAGGGTGTGTTAGCGTGTGCTAGTATGAGTGTATGTGTTATTGTCTGTGTGTGTTAGTGGGAGTTACTGGGTATGTTAGTGTGTGCATGAGTGTATGTTAGTATTAGTGATTGAGTGTGTTTATGTGTCTGGGTATGTTAGCGTATAAGTGTCTGTGATCGTGAGTGTCTGGGTATGTTATCACATGTGCATGTTAGAGAGAGTGTCTGTGTGTGTGCCTGTGCGAATGTCAGAATATTTTTGTGTGGGTGTCAGTCCTTGTGTGATTGAGTATCAGTGTCTGGCTGTGTGTGTGTGTATATTCGTGTGTTTGTGTTAGTGTGAGTGTCATGTCTGTATTAGTGTCTAGGTTTGTGTGTGTTAAGGTATGTTGTGTATTGGTGTGCAGGTGTGTCTCATCTGTCACTCCATCCAGTTTACTTTATACTTTTTCCTTTGTTGTTTCTCCTCTTCTCACTCATGCCACCCTCTGTCCTGTTTCTCTTCTTTCCCATTCTCTCCTTTCCTCTTTGCCTTCTTTTCTCTCCTCCATCTCCTCTCATTCCGATTTATTTTCTCTCTTCTCTCCTTCTATTTAATCTCCTCTGTTTTTCTCTTCTTTTCTATTGCCTCTTCTCTCACTCATCTTTTGTTTTTTTCTTTTCTTCCCCCTTTCCCTCTGATATGGTTTCTAGTTATGCCCTTGCTTCTCTTAGAAGCAGAGGCATAACTAGAAACCATGGGGCCCTGGTGAGAACAATTGCCCCTGGCCCCCCAACTTCAACAGCTGGTCTGTGCCATCATTGCCCCCACACAATAGGTCTGTGCCTTCTTTGCCCCCTGCCCCCTTCCAACATACAACATATGTCAACACACTCGATCTCACCGCACTTGCACAATTGCACATCCATGCTCACACATACACAATTACACATCCATGCTCCCACACATACACAATCACACATCCATGCTTACACACACACACAAAAGTACATAAACATCCATACATATACATCCATCCATAAATCCATACATTTACATCCATCCATATACGTATATATATATATATATATATATATATATATATATATATATATATATACAAACCCACATACATATATCCCACCTCCCGTTTCACAGCAGGGCAACATTTCAAAATAGTTTAGAAAGGGCCCTTCCAACCTTAATCGGTGAGGTCCAGGTTGGAAGGGCCGTTTCTAAACTATTTTGATTCTGTATGAGGAGACAGGAAGAAGGGGTCGCACAAGGCCCCTAGACCCCTGTAGTTACTTCAGTGCCCAGAAGCAACAATTCAGAGATTGTCTAGGAAATGCGTCGGTAAAAGGTATCAACCCTACATGCAACAGTATTCTGTAACCTGTTCATAACAGGCCATACACTATACCTCAGTGGACCTCATCTTTTGCAGATCTGCTTTAGACCATAAATAGCAAATCATCTATATTACTTTTTCTATGTTTTTATATACTATTTCTGGTTTTATTTTATCATTATGCGGTTTTAATTTCCATACAGTGTTTTATTCAGCTATGGATGAATTGTCATATTAACAAAACAAAAACAAACCAGTCTACAAATACAGGTATAAATGTATACAGACTCATAAAAATAGACAACAGCTTAACTTACCCAAAACAAAAAGTTGAATACAAACATGGAATATTTTAGGCATTTGTTCACGCCTGCCATTTTGTCCGATAGGTTGAGGATCTGTTAAAACCGAGTCTTCCTCAATTAGCAACGCTCCAGCAATGAGAAAAACAGAAGAAGAGGTTATGCAGAGTGTTACATGTAAAGGGTGGGTCTGCAAATACTGCCTTATGCTAAATATTAACTCTGACTTTCAAGGTATGCCTTCTGGTGCTGTCTCCACCTGCTTTAAACAAACTGACCCACTAATAAAAGCTTATCATGTTTTGCTGATACCATTGTCACATAATGCATGCCCACTTCTTGATGAACTGTACAACAGAAAGAGAACCATTTAGATCAAGTTTCCATCACAACTAAATACACAATGACTCACACAACCATTTCACTGCCTAGTCAGGACAAAATCACAATTAACTATTAGACTGCAATGCCATATATAGTATATAACTATACGTGAGTACATGAATTTTGTGTAAATGTATGTGTGCCCGGGTATGTTAGTGGGTCCGTGGGTCTGCTTATGTGTGTGTATGTGTCCGTGTATGTTATTGTGTATGTATCTGTGTTTATTTAGGTGTGTGTATGTGTCTGGGTATGTTAAGCTGTGTTAGTGTCTGGGTGAGTATGTGTTAGTATGAGTGTCTGTGTCTGAGTATGTCAGTAAGCCTTAATATGTTTGTGTGTCTCTGGATATAATCTAACATAATGGTTTTGGTGGGAGAGGGGGCAGCATTAACCCTTTTCATTGCTTTAAGTGAAAATGTTCTTTCTTCAAGTCAGAATGGATGATGTATTGTTCTTGCACAAGTTATTAGAAAGTGTCTTGTACTGTCCCGACATGTATTTGTATATATTTGTATACCTATGTTTCTTGCTAATTAATCTGTGGCCTACATCTTGAAATCATTGCTCATATTTTCTCTTTCATAACGCAATTAAAGTTTGTATTTATACACTTATTATATCCCTTCTTGCCTACTGCAACTCACTTTCAGCTGATCTCACTCACATGCGTCTTGCTCCCTTACAGTCCGTGTTTAACGTTCCTGTCAATCTTATATTACTTACCCATTGCTCTGCTAACACCTCTGTCAACCTATTTACTGCTGCCTTTACACTTTTCCAATTTTAAATCATGACTTACCTGTAAAGCTCTTTTAATGGTTAAATTATCAACATCCCCTAACTTTTCTGCAAATACGCAAATCCTGACACCGCTAGTGTCAAGTGATTAGAAATGGGTGCTCCTACGAGGGAAGGGTGGCCACTAGTGGCTGCAGTTAGACACAACAGTCTATAGTAGACAGGTTGTGGGGAGTGGCATTATTTTTGCAACATGCTTGGAACTTCAGATAAGATCATGCTTGATCATGTGCAAAAGTCATACAATGTTTATACTAGGTAATGTACTGGTTGCCTACTTTAGTTTGGCACAGTAAACAACACTTAGTCATAATGGCTATGCTTTTATAGTAAATGGTGCCACTAGGATTAACTAAGAGGACACTCCCTGGAAATATCATATGTGGAAAATCAATTTAATAAAGTGAAATGTATTAACAAAACTACCTTCAAAAAGGTCCCAACTTTATCTGTGTTGTACCCAACAATAATAATCCATTAAATATACACTCACTGGCCACTTTATAAAGGTACACCTTGCTAGTACCGAGTTGGACCCCCTTTTGCCTTCAGAACTGCCTTCATTCTTCGGGGTATAATTTCTACAAGGTGCTGGAAACATTCCTCAGAGATTTTGGTCCATATGGACATGACGGCATCACGCATTTGCTGCAGATTTGTTGGCTGCACATCCATGATGCAAACCTCCTGTTCTACCACATCCCAAAGGTGCTCTATTGTAGTGAGATCTGGTGACTGTGGAGGCCATTGGAGTACCTTGAACTCATTGCCATGTTCAAGAAACCAGTTTGAGATGATGTGAGCTTTGTGACATCAGAAGATGGCTACACTGTAGTCATAAAGCGATGGACATGGCCAGCAATAATACTCGGCTTTCGCATTTAAACAATACTCATTTGGTACCAAGGGACCCAAAGTGTGCCAAGAAAATGTCCCCCACACTATTACACCACCAGCAGCCTGAACCGTACAAGGCAGGATGGATCCAGGCTTTCAGGTTGTTTACGCCAAAGTCTGACCCTACCATCTGAATGTTGCAGCTGGAATTGAGACTCATTAGACCAGGCATCATTCTTCCAGTCTTCCATTGTCCAATTTTGGTGAGCCTGTGCAAATTGTAGCCTCAGTTTCCTCTTCTTAGCTGACTGAAGTGGCACCCGGTAAGGTCTTCTGCTGCTGTAGCCCATCTGCTTCAAGGTTTGATGTGTTGTTCGTTCAGAGACGGTATACTGCATACCTTGGTTGTAACAAGTGTTTTTTTGAGTTACTGTTGCCTTTCTGTCATCTCAAACCAGAAAGGCAACAGTCTGCCTATTTTCCTCCGACCTCAAACATCAACAAGGCTTTTTTGTCCACACAACTGTCGCTCACTGGATATTATCTCTTTTTCAGACTATTCTCTGTAAACCCTAGATATGGTTGTGCATGAAAATCCCAGTAGATCAGCAGTTTCTGAAATGCTGAGGCCAGCCTGTCTGGCACCAACAACCATGCCACATTCAAAGTCACTTGAATCCCCTTTCTTCCCCAGTCTGATGCTCGGTTTGAACTTTCAGCAAGATGTCTTGACCACGTCTACATGTCTAAATTCATTGAGTTCCTGTCATGTGATTGTCTGATTAGCTATTTGTGTTAACAAACAATTGAAGCAAGCAGGGCTCTCTCAACCTAATGTATCAGTTTATCTTAGTCTGTCAATTCGCATCTTGTCATACCCCTTGAATATATGTATTGTATTAAGCGCTGCGTAAATTGTTGGTGCTAAATAAATAATAATAATAATTGAACAGGTGTACCTAATAAAGTGGCCAGTGAGTGTATAGCCATGTTGTTTTCTGGGGTACAATTATGGACAAATGTGCACAGTTGGAAAAGAAGAATCCAGCAAATAACTGGGTTAGTACTAATAGTGAATAAAGCAGTATTACCACAATACATGTAAAATATAAAAAAGCTATATATTTGTTGGTTAGTATAATGCACAATGATCTGCAGTGAGGAACACCTTTGCTCTCTGTTAAGTGGCTCAGCAAACATTTGGGAGTTAAGTCCATGGCTGGTTTTTCTGTTGATCCTTATTATTTTACTGCAGGTTGCGCAGACATGCACCTGTATGCAATTAGCTGGATTTAGGGCAGCTCACCCTGTGCAACATGTTTAAATAATCTATTGTGAAAATTAATTATATATTAATCATTAACTGTGTCAAAAATAATAGCTAACATGACCTTAAACTCCACAGATGCAGTGTACATATTTTATATGTTTCCACTTTCTAAGTGCAAGAATAATAATTAGAAAATGCATTACAAGGGTTTTGTTGAAAACATAATAACCATGGATATAAATTTATGAAATCAAATAATGTTTTAAATGTGTTTGAATTTCAATGTGTTTGTGTGTTATTAGCAGGGCTGGATTAAGAGGATCATGGGTCTGGTGCTGAGGATTTTGGTGAGCCTTTTTATGGAAATAAATAAAATAGACAGAATGTTAAATCCATGTGTACTGGATAAAGATGACATCAGTGCAAGGCAGATAATATAGGATAGAATCTTATGTGATGGCTCTGCCACACTGACACCCAAACACACACACCAAGACAGGCTCTGCCACACCGACACCCACACACACACACACACCAGGACAGGCTCTGCCACACCAACAACAGACAGTGGATCAAAATCTGCCACACCGACATCCAGACACACACACCTCAAGACAGGCTCATCCACACCGACACCCAGACATACACCAGGACAGGCTCTGCCACACTGACACCCCCATCTGGATGGGCTAAGCTGCAACAATTAAAAAAAAGTATTTTCCACACTGTTTTGTCATTGACCTCCCTTTTGTGTTTTTGCCCCTTGTGTATAACCCCCAGCCAGTAATACAATATGTGTATTTATGCAGCCAGCCCGTATAAAATGCTGCCTTGCAGTATTGGAATGTATGCTTCCATGAGTCTATACATCCCTCATACTGCAGGGCAGCATTTTATACGGGCTGGTCAGCAATATGTAAAAGTTATATGTGTCCTGGAAAACATGGCCAATGTGGTTACCCTAATACCCCACACTATTGTGTATTTCCCCCAGCTAGCCCCACATAGTATATTTATTCCACCACTCAGCCCCCCTTCAGTATTGATTTTGTGATGCCCCCTGCCAGCACTCCCTTGTGAATTAATGCCCCCACACCGTTGCATATTACCCCCCATTAGTATCATGTACTCCAAAGAACAGAGCACTTGCACTTTGAGTTACATTGTAATGCCCGTTCTTTTTGTAAAGCAGACTACTAAATTATACTGAGAATCCAACACCATCTGAGGATCATTTGCTCAATCAAGATCACTCTTGGAAGCCACCTGATCCACAGCTTGATTTACAGCCCATCAGCACACAGTTAAGTGTACTCATCATCTTGTAAGTGCAATTTTATCTTATACTATTACATTGGTGAAGAATACTGGCAATTTGGTCATTTTCTCTTTATCACTCTATCCAGATTCAAAGATCTTGAGAAGAGTTTGAATATCACAGAACAACCGTGAGTTCAATACTTACCACAAGTTAAAAAACACATTTGCTGTTACTGGCTACACTAATGTTGTTTTGTATTATATTTTTTTCCGCCGCTAAGTTAAAGTGGTTCAAGCATAGTACTTGCCATATTTGCCCCCAAACAGCCTGCCTGTGGCATCCTTGCCTCAAACAGCCTGCCTGTGGCATCCTAGCCTCAAATAGACTGCCTGTGGTATCCTAGCCTCAAACAGCCTGCCTGTGCCATGCTCCCCCCACTTGCACATCCATGCTATTGCACACATATTCATTAATTTACTCATTCATTCACTCATTCACAGATACACCTTATTCTTGTAACTACAGAGTCTGAAAATATTTAATTGAGAACCTGTATTATTAGGAATTATCATAAGATTAGATTACTGTGGGTGAATTGTTTCTAATGGAAGCTACATATCAAACATGAGTTTTGAGACCTTAAAAGGTGAGAGTAGCTCAGCCACGAGCTGCACTTTAATGGCTGCCTATATGTAAGAGCATCATATTTTATCTCACTTGTGTCATTAGAAAAGAAAACCATCCATAGCATAGCAGAGTAGCGAAAAATGTTGGGCAATTTTTTTCTGCATGAGAGAACCAACAATAAATGTACATTTTTGGCATCTCCTGGGCTGTGAGATGTGATTCCTCTAGGCACACTGAGCAAGAAGCTCCATATCTGGATTCTCATGTACACATGGGATGAACCTATCAGGGTTACCTGGTGGGGATTAAATCTGAATACAAAAGAATTGCTCACCTGTAAAATGCCCACTAGATGAGCAGTCAAGAGACATAACCACTCTGTAGTAAGTGACAGCACAAGAGCTGATCTGATGTGAAGTACCAATCAGGGAAAAATCATAAACAAGACGAAATACAGTTCAGAGATGAGGGCCAGAAGCATATGTTCATAAATTAACCAAGGTACACAGGGGAAGGTGGGGTAGGAGAGAAGTGAACAAGTTAAGCAGAGGCTCCAACCAAGCAACAATTGTGGATTTTTATAGTAAGGCTCACTAATCATAGGGGAATTCCAGGCGTGTCTCAAGATAAATTTATTAGTATGTGCATCCACGTGTGGCAGATAGCTGAAGGATCCTTGGAAGTCTTCTGTAAGCAGATAGGAGGTTGGGTCTGTCAATTTGCACAGCAGAAAGGAGAACCATTCACACATGACTCACCTGTGTGTCATTGATTTCCTTATTTACTTCCTCTTCACTCTGTTGATTGATGATTAGGAGTGATTTATAGACTAATAATATATTTTTACATTGTCCTTAAACCCCACCTGGTTTGGTTTCAGATTCGGTAATTATTTCTGAGACAAACTTATACGACATGATGTCAAACACGCTAAAATATTTACATAGCATTCAATTACCTTTAGAATTAAATTTAAGATCCTGGTACTGACATATAAGGCCATCCATAATACTGCTCCTCCGTACATTTCTGACCTCATTAGCAAATACTCTCCTACTCGATCCCTACGTTCCTCCCATGGGCTAAGGCTCTCCTCCTCACTCATCACCTCTTCCTTTTCCCGTCTACAAGATTTCACTCGAGCTGCCCCATATCTCTGGAATCTACTCCCAAGGAACCTTCAGCATTCTCCCTCCCTCCCAACTTTCAAGAAACATCTAAAAACCCACTTCTTCAGAGAAGCATACCATCTTAGCTGCTAGAACTTCCTTGTCATCGATACAACCCCCACAATACCTCTCACCCTTTCTCTATGCCTTATGTTTGTCACCCCATTTCCCTCTAGATTGTAAGCTTGCGAGCAGGGCTCTCTCCACCAAATGTATCGGTTTGTCTTAGTCTGTCAATTCTTGTCTTGTCATATCCCTTGAATTTATGTATTGTATTAAGCGCTGCGTAAACTGTTGGCGCTATATAAATAAAGGATAATAATAATAATAATAATAATAAATAATAATAATAATGATATCCTGCGTGTGGCACTGTTAACATTCACCAGCTTTATGCTAGCTACTTTACCAGCGGATAGGCGGTACAATGCTGCTAAAAGTATTGACATGCAAGGATGCTAAACCAACAGTCCCATATAGGCAACACCCAGCACTCCCTTCTACATCAAAGATAAATGTGACATCAGCATGATGATGTGATGTGTGACTTCTGACCTTATGCCAGGAACCCTAGTTACTGATCTGCCTACTATGTGTTTGTTTTGCTATGCATATGAACGTTACCACCACTAACCCCTCACTTGTGCCCCTCGAACACCACTCTTTATTGTGGCTACACTATTAGTATCAAAACTGCTGTGAAATCTCTGATAGTTACAACACATTGCACAAGAGTTACAACACATTGCACAAGAGTTACAACACACTGCACACTTTCCTTTTACTGCCATCTTATCTTTACCTCCCTTGCTCTCTGGAATCTGCTCCCCTTTTCCATTGTCCCTCTCCTCTATTGACTCTGCTATACTCTACTGTATCTATTCATGTTTAAACACAGGTTTTTCATGTTATAAACTGTTCTTTCACACCAGCAGTATACATATCTACACAACAGCCCTCATTTAGCAGATAAGCAGCTTCTTAAGTATGTTTCGTGTATCCTTGTTGAATAAGCAAATGTGTCCAGCAGAAAGACCGATCCTGCCTGATCAAAG
Source organism: Spea hammondii (assembly GCA_029215755.1). Taxonomy (NCBI): domain Eukaryota; kingdom Metazoa; phylum Chordata; class Amphibia; order Anura; family Pelobatidae; genus Spea; species Spea hammondii. The sequence goes on from JARDYJ010000004.1 coordinate 49,036,903, forward strand.
CAAATACTTGTTCCCCAACATTCACCCACACACCTCTGTGCTAGCCTGTTGTGATTTCATTCAAAGGGAGTCAAACAGGTGTTGTGCATATGTATATTTCATGGTGACATGCTCATGTTTCCCCACCAGATGGAGCGCTTGGCTACTAGAAAGACCAAACATAATATATCTGAATTGCCAAAAGAAAAAAAACATCTGTGGCGGTCGGGGAGGTCTGTAGTTGTCTTGTCAAAATAATTATGCTAAACTGCCTCTGGCGCACAATTACTTATAAAGGAGAGTTGAATGTTTTAGTAAAATTCAGCTCCCAAGTTACAAGAAATCAGGATGACTATAACTTATGGTAAGTAGATGAACAGCATGTTTGGATTAGAAAAAATAAGTAAATAAAAAAAAAACATAAAAAAAAATTAAACATCACTGCTAAAAGATTTCTGGGATTGATACATGTTCTGATCGTGTTGTTGACTCTAGTTGAACTGTATAGCTTTAAATTATGATTAAAATGATGATCTTAAAATAAAATATTAAATGTTAGAGTTGCTGTGCCAAACACTTATCTAAAATGACACTAGAAGCACTATTCCTATTAATGTTTAATACTCAAAGCCTTCCTATAGATAATTATTTAATAATTTATGGTTTTGCCTCATTCACAGTTTTTATGACAAAAAACCTCCAACTTTTCAAGTTTTCAGTCCCTGGGTCAAAGACTACTAAAACTACTGCTCTTTCTCAGTTCAATTTAAATGAGGAAGAGGGTCAGAGGAATAGTGAGGCCAGCAGGTTCTTAACCAACAGCTCTTCATTGTTGTACCTCATTACGCTTCTGCCTTTAAAGGTCAGAGACCAGTGACTTAACCCCCATAAAAATTTATTTTTAGGCGCAAAACTTTGTTCTTTCTCCCACCGGTCTGAGCTGAAGTACTTGCTCTCTGTCTGTTTGTTGGCCATGGGGTTATTCACAAGATGAAACACTTAACTATCATATCTTTTGGCCTACACTTCCCAAATATGTTTCATGTCTCATGTTCCTTTTCTGCCAGTTCAAAAAACTCCTGCTTGTGTCTAGATGGTCTTTTTCAAGCATTACACATTCTTGCATGTCTATGGCAACACTTTATGAAGTAATTCATGGTCAATTTCCCTGCCTCCCACCAGCACAGAACTGCACACCAGATTGGCTGCATTTCGTATCTATAACAGTTCCTGAGATTATACACTACACATCTGCTGGTGTCTAATGAATTAACTTCAATCCACTCTCCTATACAGATGTCTCTCTTCTGTGCAAACTATGGTTTTCATCCCATGACTATCCAGGAGTATCCTAGACAGGTCCAGAAGATTATGCCTTGCAAATTTGTTTCTCAAGTATCTAAATAATGTAAATGAATTCTCAGGCTGCTTTTAAATGTTTATCCCACTGCAAGAGATGTCTGACACCCAGTTATCAAGTAGGAGATAAGATGTATCTCTCCCCCAAAAACCTTTGTCTTGATCCTCCGAAGATGCTTGTCCCCTTCACAATCTGGGAACTGGTAGGAACGTTTGTTCTTTGTCTACTGCTCCCTAATTGGTTTCACATATGTCCCTCATAAAGCCACTGATTTCTGACTCGTTCTGCCCTTGGACACCTCAAATTATGATTGATGGTTCTAGGGAATTTAAAGAATTTGCCATCCTAGACTTGAGAATTTACATTTGGCATTTGAAATCTTTAACTGGAAAGCATATGCTCCTAAAGATAGGTCCTGGTAACCAACTCGAAGTGTTCATGTCCCATTTCTGTTGTGTTCTTTTCAAGGCTGCATTAGATCCAGTTATCTCCAGAGAGCATCGAGAAGCTATTCTTCAGTAAAAGGGGCTATGTTACCCTTTGTCTGTGTATGCTTAAAAAAAAGTGCCAAGGACTTATATTTACTTGGACATTAGAAACCCTTGGGTTGCTATGGTTTTAAATCTTAGCACAAGTCAAAACATTTAGAGCATAAATAATATAATATGATATGATTTTATCTTGCTGTAAAACAATTATTGCAAGCTGGTTAATATTAATACTCACTACCTGCCTACATATCAAACAAGTCACCAAAATCAGGAATCTGCACACACTCCCCACAGGAACTCAGGTGCTTAGCTGTGCCAGGAAGGGCCAACTCCCCAGTAAATCAAAATAGAAAAAGGCTCCAGGCACTCAAGGGTTCCATCAGGCAGATTTATTGAAGGAGAAGGACAACAATGTTTCGACCTCACGATGAGGTCTTTATCAAGTACATATATCTACATATCAAACAAGAACACCTACAGGCCTTGGAACAATGTACTTTGTTAAATCCCTTTAAGTATGAAAATGTTTTTATTGCATGGTGAATAATATTTTATGCTGCCCTTCTCTAAGTATCAAATATTGTTGCTTTATAAAGAGGTTGCCACCACAATACCATAAACACCCACACCAGGGCTGCTGCTTTGAGTAGATAATACAGTTTCATTGGTAAAGCTTTGTGGCTTATTGCTTGCACCCTGAAAAATTATAAAAAGTTGAAAACTTTCTCGAAAACACTGAAACAATTACAAATCAGAACATAATGAATAACTCCCCAGAACAAGTGCTAGCCAGCTCGGTTTGAAAAGGTAATTCTGCTACTAAATCATGCATACATTTCTAAGGATCATTCAAGATCAGTCTAGCGAATTAAAGCACTCAAACACAATAGTGAATTTTGATGCCAACTCAACCAGATCATTATCATAATGTTAACCTGGAATTAGTTGTTAGGCATATTCTAAAGCTTTTTCTCAGCCTGTCTGCCAACTTCTTTACACTTACAGTATGATCCATTTTTTTCTGTATTCTTTCTCTTTGTCTGTGACAAGCATTTGTCAAAAGTAATAACAGTAAAAGAATAAAACCAATCTGGTTTATTGTGAGTCTGTTGAGAGTTAGTTGGCAGTCTTAACTAGGTGTCAGCTTTATTGCCTGAAAAGAACAATTTATTAATACAAAAGAGCAATATTTTAAATGCCCTTTTCTTGGCTGTAAGTGCAAAATCAATGTTAAATATTTCCACAATTATATATAATACTAAACATATTAACAGCATTGATTAATATTAAGGGTTGTGAAATTCCATCTGATCAAGAACCCCAATTCATTATCACATAATATATCACCTTTTTAGTAGCTCCTTTTATTTTGTGCTACAGACCATGGCTGTCATTGAGAGAGTTGGATTGCCACTACTTTGTGTAGCATCTCTGTTTCCATTCTCTACAGGTGTTAAATTTGCTTACATGTGTCTTCTAGACAACATTTTCGATGTCTAAATTCGAAGTCATGCTAACACTTGCATGATGAAGTCATGCATTGCTATCTCATTTAAACACTTAGCATTAGTTGCTTTCTATTGACTTTAATGTGCTCGTTCTTAGCTGTCAATATCCAGAACTCACAACTGCATGTTTGTAGTTAGCGATGAAGTTGAATCGCTAGCTGTGCATTTTCGTGAACAGTTAACCATGGTTAAACTTTATAAGCTCATCGTGTCAGGTCTTTATCTTCCTTGATAACTTAGCCTAAAAGAATATGTTCAAGTACGGCTATGTGATCCACCAGTAAACTCTCATAGCAGTCAGGATCTCCTAAATTACCGTATTTGCTCGATTATAAGACGAGGTTTTTTTCAGAGCAAATGCTCTGAAAAATACCCCTCGTCTTCTAATCGGGGTCGTCTTCTAATCAGACCTCAAATAGAGGTCTGATTATGAGACTAAGATCCAGATCCCCCGCACCGCTGCAGGGGACCTGGATCCTCCTGTCTCCCCCCCCCCACACTTACTTACCGGTGCTTCCTGCTGTATTGCCGGGGCAGCGGGTTGACGTCTACGCGATCCGCGTAGACAACGTCCGCTGCAGCCGGAAGGAGGTGTGGCTAGCAGCGGGGGTTGTCTGCGTCCGTCGCGGATACCTTCCCCGACTGTCAGAAATCAGAGTTCCCCGCACAGGTGCCGGAACTCTGATCTCTGACAGCCGGGAAAGGTATCCGCGACGGACGCAGACAACCCCCCGCTGCCAACTCCACCTCCTTCCGGCTGCAGCGGAAGGAGACGTCAACCCGCTGCCCCGGCAATACAGCAGGAATTTGGAAGCACCGGTAAGTGTGTGTGCGTGTGTGTGTTAAATGGGGGACATAGGGCATTTCTGGAATGCCTTATACCCCTATATGCCACTCTGGCACTTAGGGGGTTAAAAGGCATATTATGGGGCAGAGTGGCATATAGGGAGTTATAAGGCATTTCAGGAAGCAGAGTGGCGTTAAGGGGGCATTTAATAGAGCACTCTGCCTCCTGAAATGCCTTATAGAGTGCGCTATACAATGCCTTTTAACTCCCTTAATGCCACTGCCTCCTGGAATGCCTTATACCTCCCTATATGCCACTCTGCCCCATAATATGCATTTTAACCCCCTAAATGCCAGAATGGGATATAGGGGTATAAGGCATTTCTGGAGGCAGAGTGGCACATAGGGGGTCAAAAGGCATACCATGGGGCACAGTGGCATATAGAGGGTTAAAAGGCATATCATGGGCCACAGTGCCATATTGGTGTGGCAAGCCTGGGGGCAGATGTGCGTAACTGGGGGACAGGTTGGAAAATACAAGGAAATAAAAACAAAAAAAATATTTTTCTCAATCATAGCTTTTATTTAAAAAAATAGTTTACATGAATTAACATTTACTGGTAAAACTTTTTTCCTTTAGGGTCGTCTTATATTCAGGCTTTTTCTTTTTTTCCTAAGTTAATATTCAGATTTTGGGGGGTCGTCTTATAATCAGGGTCGTCTTATAATCGAGCAAATACGGTAATACTTAATGTAGAATGTTTACATCACAGGGAATCACTTTAATTGATGACTTGATGAGTACATATTTAAGCTACAAGCTTAAAGAAATAGTGTTTCAATGTTTTTTTTTTTTTTTATTGCATACATATACGTTCCAAGTGACTTCAGTAAGAACAGATCTATTTATGGACACAGAAAACAGCCAGAATATATCGCTATCTTTCAGTTGAAATTGGCTTAAGGTCTGCAATTTAAGTGTATTCCATTAAAATAGACAGTTTTGCCAGGGAATTATGGAAACCTAACTTTTCAGCCAAACTCTAAAACGGTGTGATGAAACGCTAAAAAAAGCAGAAAACTTGGCAGTGATAACACAATAACCAAAAACACAGGGTGCAATTTAATGGAAGAAAAACATTGAAAATTTAACTCTTTAGCAGACAGGCCAATGGCTACTGAGATATTCTATGTTTAAACAGTTTAATAATGCCATTAAATGTTCATAAGATTTGAAGCCTTGTGTTGATCAGAAATCTAATCAATATGTGAATAAAAGTTTACAATTTTACTTGTAATTATTATTATTATCTTTTATTTATATAGCGCCAAAAATTTACACAGCGCTTGATACAATGCATATATTCAAGGGGTATGACAAGACGAGAATTGACAGACTAAGACAAACCGATACATTAGGTGGAGAGAGCCCTGCTAGCAAGCTTACAATTTTGTGAAGAAAAATTGTTGGCTGCAGTATTACACTTTCAATCGGCATTTGTTGGGGAGAAGAAACCAGTTACACACTGTAGATATGCACATAGCCTAAGGGCTCTGGCTAAATTAATTCTCATGTGACTTTATTACTATGCATACTTGACATTACACCCGGTCTCATCAACACAGTGAGTACAGTACATGTGGAGTGGTGGTGGGGTGTGACCCAGAATTTACTGTCCAGCAGTTGTGCAGTATTCGCCTGGAGGAAACTATGGTCTAAACTTGCGCCACAATAGATGGCTAATCCACCAATAGCTACAAATAAATGAATACATTGCATGTTATCTACAGTACCGTCAACACAAAATAACATTGGCCATTTGCTGTATGCTGTATTTAGGGATGATGAGTGAATTCACAATGCTAACTGTCTGCTCTCATACAGACATGTACTTGGATTCTCATAAAAATGGATACTAATTATTGTTGAAACAGGCAGTATTAGGGTAGGTTCAGGTCACTTGACATCAAGGGCATGCATATTTGGTCTTATTCACTAAAGTGGAAGTTGACAGGAGAGGCTGTCACCGTGACTTCAACTCAGTGAATTCATTATATATTATAAAGGGCTATTCCTGTCAAGTTCCTCCTACAAGGGCTAAGCTTACCTTTTATATCAAATAGTACAGGTGGTGAGAGGGTTTTCAATAAAGTTCACTGATCTTACTATGCTTATCTAGAGCTTCACTGCACCCTTATAATATAGTGAAGATGGAGAGTAAACTACAACACTCCTGGGTTTGTGAATAAACCCCAATGCTAAAAGCAATCAGATGCAACAACTATTTTTGATATGTTTGCAGAAGTTGGAGTGCCTATGGTTAAGGGGGGAATAAAGTAATGAAAAACTAATTATACCAAAATAAAGCAATACAGAACAAAAAAATATTTCAACGAAAAAGCATTAACATTTACACATACATAAACATTCACACTAACACACACCTAGACACTCACACTAACAAACAACTAGCCAGGCACCCACACTAACACACATGCACACAGACACACCCTCACATACCAAGACATACAGACACCCACACTAACACAGACGGGCAATTACACTTACATAAATGCACACACACTCAACACAAAAAAACACACACACACAAACAGCCAGACACAGTAACATATAGAGACACACACACATTAACATTTACAGACACATACATTCATACTAAGATACCCAGACACACACACTAAAATAGGCAAAGACAGTCACCTACAATAACATACCCAGACACACACACTAAAATAGGCAGACAAAGACAGTCACCACACTAACATACCCATACTCACACATTCTAACATACCCATAAGCAGACACACACACTAACACACATGCACACAGACACACCCTCACATACCAAAACATACAGACACCCACCCTAACACACACGGGCAATTACACTTACATAAGTGCACACACACTCAACACAAAAAAACACACACACAAACAGCCAGACACACAGTAACATATAGAGACACACACATTAACATTCACCTACATTCATACTAAGATACCCACACACACACACTAAAATAGGCAGACAAAGAGAGTCACCTACACTAACATACCCAGACACACACACTAAAATAGGCAGACAAAGACAGTCACCACACTAACATACCCATACTCACACATACTAACATACCCATAAGCACACACACTAACATACCCAAACATCTAGACACATTCACACAAATAAGCAGACACACACAAACATACCACTTACAGTCACACACAACTCACTTACCAAGTTTGAACTTACTTGGGAATTAGCTCTTTACATATGCCAACACCAAAAACTAACACACACCATACACTGACATACACTTTGTGGTAAAGTGTGTGGGAAAGTGGTGGATGGGATATATATCTCACCTGGTTTCCTCAGCCAGGCACAGTAGCAAACCCAGGAGAGCCCTCAGGTGAGGCTTCCTATGCTCATTACTGGGGAGGAAGCCTTAAAAGAGAGGGCTGTTGGGTTTGCAGGGTGGAGGAGGGACTGAGGCAGGGAGCACCTACAGCCAGCGCTGCAGCCCACCAGGTATGAGGCTTTACCCAGGGACAACCTGTTACTTTGCTTTGTGCCAGACCTTAGGCTTGTAGTGAGGTATCCGGATGTTTAGTTAGAGCCGGACAGGCTTAGAGTTTGTTTTATTTGCAAGGGGCTCTGTGCCTACATCATCTAAATAAACACGCTTGACTTTTGAAACCTGTGTGAATACTGTCATTGCCGCCCCATGTGTGAGCTGTCCCCTACAACTTACACACTCTAACATCATACAGTAACAGACACACACACGCTAACACCATATGCTCATGCACATGCATGTTAACACCATACGCCTATATACATACATACCAACACTATATGCTGACATACACACTCAAGCTAATGCTTAATGTTTTGGCACTATTTTTTCAAGCGGGAGAACAGTGATGCCAGCCCCCTGCTTGGCCAGGCCCGGTATGACCCCTTGATGCCGGCCCTGATGTCTCCATCCAGCTGATATAAAAGTGCAGGAATGTCTGATTTACAAGCCACTAAGAATAAAGAGACAATCCAATGTTTTGGTCCCAGTCATATCCTGCATGCATGTTTTAAAATAATCTTTAAAATATCACAAATATTAATCCAGATGTATTTTCCACCATTATATCCTGTAAACCATAAAGGTTAAGCAGGAGACTCTAGTACTTATCTCCCTAATTATTATTATCAGGATAATCATTCAGCAAGTAGTGTCATTCCATTCTAATTTCATGCTTATAAGATACATCCAAACAGTAGCCCATATTGCTTGAAGATCCCAACCAGGGCTGTTTATTGAATGCAAGATGAAACATGTTTTAATATCCAAAGGGAAATAACAGAGCAGTGACTGTGTTAAGAGTTGTTTTAGACACTCAGAATATTAAATCCATTTCAAACTACGTTTGAGTTTTTGGGGCCAGAAAAACTTAGCATAAGTAGTGATTACTAATGTTTTTGCTACTATTATCTTTCCATTCTACTACAGATAAGTTCCATCGTATATCCAATTGGCTGACAACATGCCCATCGCATCACAAACTGGATATATGCCTCCAACTATTACAAAAAGCACACTAAATTTCCAGTTTCTTGCACAGCTCTGCCAGTTTCTCTCTCAGGGCTGCTTTAAGCAATATGGTCAATAAAATATACAATGTCCCCTGCAATTAATCTGTCTCTAAAAATTTTAAATAAGAAGGGGTAGGATTTGGCTCCAGAGAAAGGAAAACTTTGCTACTGGACTTCTGCCAGAAATATATTCCTTGACACTTTTCAGATCTCATGTGTTTTTTATTAAGCTACAGAAACATGAAATGCAAAAGAAAATACTTAGCTTATTCCAAAGTGGATAGATAGAAATCTAAATGGAGATTATTTCAGAGCTCTGGACTGAGGCACTGATAATGGCAGCCCAAGAACAGGCACTAAGCACCAGATCCACAGAGGCAGGCATCTACCGCACCAGACAGGACACAAGGTACAGACTATGTAAAGGGGCTTCTGAGACAGTCCTATACATAACATGCTTGCAGGAACAACATATACTGAACTTCACAACCAAGTAGCTGGCATTGTGTTCAGGAACATCTGTATAGAGTATGGACTAAACCCTCACAAGTCCAAATGAGAGATTCAACAGAAAGTTGTGGAGAATAGCAGGGCTAAGGTCCTGTGGGACTTCCAGATCCAGACGAACAAGCAGGTACTGGCTAATCAACCCAGTAGTAGTAGACAAGAATCAGAGGGCAGTGGTGGTGATAGATGTTGCGGTGCCAAATGGCATCAACATCAAGAAATTGGAATATGAAAAGCTGGAGGAGTACCAGGGCCTGAAAGAAGAACTGAGAAGATGTGGAGGGCGAAGACAAAAGTGTCGACTGGAGGCTGTGACTCCTAAGCTGGGAGAGTGGCTCCAACAGATCCAGAAGAGAGCAGAACATCGAAGAAGGGTGTATACTTAGCTACCAACAGGTGTCTATGATTAAGCCTGCTAAGATGAAACACGTGAGACTGTGTTCTCATGTTCTTACGATGTGACAATAAAGCTTGAATTTTTAACTGGACAACGATTGTACTACTGTCCCCTACGAGGTGCTCTAGAATCTCATTCTTTTTCTGTGAAGTTTCTATTATGGCAGAAGAAGACACCACATGGTGCTGCACTCAGTGGGAACAAGCCGCTGACAGTGGATGTTGATTATCCAGGGCAGCCCAATATTACCTGCCTATTGTTTATTTTGGGTCGCCATCCACCACATGGATACAAATGAGGTTGTTTTTCTGGCAACAAATTTGGTCCAAAAAAACCCAACTATTTTTTTTTTTTAGCTGTCCATGCTGCATGGTCACATTACAAAACCCTTCCAAGAAGTATTTTTTTTAAAACTCCTCTTTGTGGATAGGGCAATTTCCTACAAAACAGGTGAAAGGGAATTCAAGCATTGAATATGAGTGATTGTCTCTCAGTATCATTTACAAGCCGCATAAGCGATAAAGGTAATCTGAAAATTAGATGGCAAACAAAGCCAGCTTTTCCCTTTTAATTTGTAGATCACTAGATAAACCAGGACTGTTTTTATGAACTTTCATACTAACAATGAAGCATTTCATATTGCTGAGTTTCTCTTCTCTTATTTGTTTCCTCAAATATGTTCTATGACTATGTAGGCCAAAGGAAAATAAATATATCCTCTAACACACTATCACTAATCATATACACCAAAGCACATCTACCCCATTTTCAGCATTTTCTCACACAGTCACAAATGACATCATTGCCATAGGTAGATCTATTAGGGCCACTAAATCCATGTTACAGGTAGCTTTGGACAGGTAAACAAATTCCAGGAATGTGCACAGTTAGAAAACCTATAGTAGTAAGGTAAAAGAGCTGGCAGTCAGTCAAATGTTTATTTACTGAAACAATTAGAGCAGTAAGGGAAGACATTGATTCTATTTCTAGTGCCAGGAAATCTTCACTCTCTTGCTAAGATTTTGCAAAATATTTCTAGGTTTGCAGGGGATTTAAAAACAAATCCTTGGCTAAGAAAATGAATTTTACTTTAACAAGTGGATTTATCTAAATTCATATCTCTTACATTAAGTTAAAAAAACGCTTAATAATGGAAAAGAAGCATGTTATGAAGTCCAGAAGAAAACAAAATGAGCTGCCATTGATTCCCATCTCTTGTTGCCATACACTTGCATTCTAGTAGCTGAGGGGTCATAGCTGTGGCGTTAGTATATATTTGTACTAGGGATGTCCAGCTCAAAGTACATTGGTGTTTCAATAGAATATCGTATGGGTGAGAAACGACTGTAAAGACCAAAGATTGTGTTCAGGAGTTCAGGATGCAGTAGGACAGGGCCTGGTGCAGGGCGACTGCACTCACCGAGTGGACATCTAGGGTTGTGCAGCCCTGACATAGCAGCGGAAAGAGTTCGGAACAAAGCAGAATGTGGAGGTATCCTGCAGGTACCCTGGAATCATGTGCAGGATGCTGCAGGCTGGGACAATGGAAGCTAAGCAGAGTATCAACAGAAACGTAGCAAGCAAGGAGGACAGAGCAAGGAACAGGGAGACCGAGCAAGGAGCATAGGAAGACAGGACACACCTGGTACAGTGTACAACAAAGGACAGGGAACAAGGCAAGGAACACAGGGGAAGGAGTGAGGAGCCGGAATCCTCGGACACTTCTCCTTTAAGCAAGGATAGGACAACTTAACTGGGACATGGGGAGAGGAGAGAGGAACCGAACTCCTCAGATGATTCAGGGTAGGAGGGCAAAGGTACATAAGAGACAGACAAACATAAATACAGGAACTAGCCTAGGACTATAAGATAACAATTGGAGATTCCGTCATATGGCCATAGTATGCTTAGCCCACCACTACGCCAAAGTACTCCAATGACGGTGGGTCCTAATGCTAAAATCCTGCCTACAGAGGTACTAAACAAACCAAACATGAAATCCAAACACATAGCAATGAGACATACCTTTAGACTGCAGACTGAGACAAACATAATGGGTGGGGCACACCTATAAAGGAAACAGAGCTGAAGCAAAGAGCAGAACTAGAAGCAAGGAATGGAAGTTCAGAACAGAGCATAATGAAATCCAGGAATGGATTAAAGCAAAACAGAGAAACTGAAGCAAGACAGAGATATGCAGCTCCGCAGCCTAGGTAAATCGTGACACTAGCATGCTATTTCATGGTCTTTTTTTATTAAAAATAAATTAAATTAAGAGATATCTAGTAAACATACTATCTAAACAAAAATCACTCACCTTTTTCTTCTGAAATTACATCTGGTGGCTACTCCCATAATAAGAGTAATACGTTAGAATTGATTAGTAGTTGAATAAAATTGAAAAAAGACAAATTAAAGAATGATTAAAAATTACCCCTGAATAACTTAAGTTGTGAGAGACTTTATAACAGACAATAAATGCTATATTTATTTAAGCAGAATGGCTACTAGAACTAGTAAATATGGTATTTCTTGTTCTTTTCAACAATCATTAGTAGATCAACAAGTGGGTATACGAAAAAGAAAACTTTCAAACTAAGCCAATAAAACCAGAGCTTGTAAACGTTGTTCTGTTTTTAGTGCCTTGCAGACAGACTTCTCTATTATTATAAGCTGTTTATGGAAAGCTGATCAATTAAATTGTCATTCCAACATTTTGGCTTTATTCGGAAACAGATTACGGTATGAATAAGTATTTGGTTCAGTTGTGTTGTATGAGAATAAAAAATAGCCCCAAAATTAATAGCGCCTTCATTTTTAGCCCCCAAAAGGTTAAGTAATCGCCTTGACTCCACAAAGCAGCTTACAGACCCTGTCTTACTTGCCGTCTACTGCTAGACATGCAGCATGACCCAGGCCTGCCATAGATGTCTGAGGGTCCTGGCTACAAGGAGGAGGAGGCTGACCTCTAGACCAGGAGTCTACTGGAAAAAATCACCTGCATCCTGGTAGGACACTCCGGACCTTCCTGAGAGTACCAGCTTTGAAATCATTTATGGTTGCCCCTTACGAAAAAATTACTGCAGTTTTTCTGAAGTAATACTGCAGTTTTTTGGACATGAAAAAACTGCAATACTGCAGTTTTACTGCAGTATTACTGCACATTTACTGCAGTTTTACTGCATTTGTACTTCACTGTACTGCAGTTTTACTGAAGTTATTTTTGTAAGGAAGTACAAATGCAATAAAGCTGCAGTACATTGAAGTACAACTGTAGGTTTGCAATATAAAAAAAAGTGCAGTAAATGTGCAGTAAAACTGCAGTACAGTGAAGTACAAATGCAGTAAAACTGCAGTAAAAGTGCAGTATTGCAGTTTTTTCATGTCCAAAAAAACTGCAGTATTACTTCAGAAAAATTGCAGTAATTTTTTGTAAGGGGTAACTGGCCTTCACATAGTTCATTAATACGTACTGTATTCTAAACAGATAATCTCTAAGTATCATCTTCACATTAAGGTGACAACCCTTACTAAGTATAAAAACAAAAATTTTTGGTCTTAAATTCTAAATTTCTAATTTCAGAGCCACTTTATGCTCTCTGATTTTGATGATAATACTAATGACTGTTGTAGCCTTGACTTCCGGGCTAGGCCTACCCCCCTTAACCCCAATAATGACAACACACACCAATTACATTTGGATAAGAAATGGCCACAGCCCATTTTATTTATTAGAGTCATTGTCATGCCACAACCTGAAACAATAAACCTAGGTGGGTTAACAAAGACAGCGACTCAAAACACAAACATGTAAATATATATATAACAAACCCACTATGCTTGCCAAGTAATCCAGGTACCAGAGCCAAATACCACTTAGGGAACGGACATACCCGGACAGCCAAGAACCTCCCATCAGTTCTCTTACTACCACATTAACCCCTCGGGGGCAGCTTGCCATCCCTTAGACTGTGACAAACTCCAGAAACACCCAGAGCTAGAAATTAAAGCATGGGGGGGACACGCAACTAGGTATGCTAACAAAAAATTGGCTCCCAAGCCGGGGAGCCAAAAAGCCTACATGTCCTCTGAACAATAGTCAAGGCCCACTATAGCCCAGTCTTGCCCCTTGTGGGCATCACTACTAGAAAAAAATACAATTTATTTTATTTAAGATGAAAAACAACCTTTACAGGGTGCAATATATCAAACATGTTTTCTTGAACAAAACTCATATGCAGGAGTGGATTAACTCTGGGAAAATATCACTTTGCCCCATGGTTCATGGTGGCAAGGGGCCCCACTTATAGTAATGAAGTAATGTAGCCATTATTTTATTTAGGGTATGAGGCCAAAACCATTCCCTTCATGCCCACATCAGTCACAGCTTGACATGTGCACATACTATATATATAGTGAAATATTATGTGTCCATATTAGTTGTCAGTGTGGTGAAAGATGCCATAAATATATTCATGATGATGGAGAACAGTTAAGGGTGGTATAGAAATGTATGACTGAGCGGTTAGTATTGTTCAATTTGGTAGTGTATTTGTTTGTATTTTATTTTTATTGTATTGTATGTGTATATATATATATATATATATATATATATATATATATATAATTAATTAAAATTATATAATATATTAATATATTTCTATCTATTGATCGATTGATCTGTTCATTATTTGTCAAATATGTACATACTTTTCCAGGTTTATAGTCCTGGGGAATCTCTTGGTATTTACAAAATGGACATGCATATATATATGTGTATATAGAGTTTGGAATTTCTTTCAATTTCTTCTATTCTCTGCAACCCAATTGAATATTTGCTAAATTATTTTCAAATGTTTTGGCAAAGCTCTACTGAAATCGTGTGTGGCCAGACCACTGGCTCTAAAGAATGCTTATAATGTTCACTTGAGAGACTTTCCAGCTCATTCAGCTTATCTTCTGAGATCTCAGTAGAATGCTGCCACATATTGCATTTTAGTGGCATAAATTATGTGGTGCCTTTTTATGTGAGATACATTACTGTTGTATTTATGTATACTAGACACACATATACATATTATTATAATATATGTAAATACTAGAGCATGTGTACACTTATGTTTACTTTAGTTTTCATGGGTAGTTGGTTGCTGTGAAATTCAATATAAATATATATTTTTACAAGGCTGTTTTGTTGTAATAGGTAGGTAATAGAGAATATAAAAAAGTCACTTAAGGGATTTTAAACATGCATGGTATTGGCATAAAGCGATCCTGAATCAAATATGAGATCAAGGACTGATTAAGACCAGAGTCTTAGAACAGGAAAATGAGCAGGGGCAGGCTAGGCGGGGGGGGGGGGGCAATAGCCCCCAGGCCGTCTGAATCTAAATTAAACAGCGCCAGGGCCATCTGACGGCCCATCGAGATGCCATTGCAGCCCATGCGGCTGCTAGTTTTAAAGTGGCCATAAGACACCCTGGCCGCTTTAAAATCATTACGCAGCCGGTGTGCATGCACTATCCCGTTGTAGTGTAGACGCGACGTGCCGCTCAAGGGGGCGGGGCCACATGGAACAGCTCCTCGTGACGGGGAGAAGAGTGTCTTGGAGGAGAGCAGTCTGTAGGGAAGGGAGGCAGCAAAAAAGTAGGTGGAAGGGGGACCCGTATTCAAAAGGGGCTGCCTTGGGGAAACAATTAAATACAAAAAGGGGGTGGCTGGGGGTGTAAGTACACAACAGGGTGGTTGGGGCATCATATAAATCAATACACATAGGGGGATGGGTGCCTGGGGGCAATACACATGGATGCATTAACCAGTACAAAAGGGGGCATCAATACACAAGGGGGGGGGCTGGCTGGGGACATCAGATAAATCAAATTGTGCATACATGCACAAAGGGGACTGGCTGGGGGGCACAAATGCACATGGGGCATTACACAAGGGTGTGTGGGGGGTACAATAAAACTAAAAGGGGGCCTGGCTGGGCCATCAATACACAAGGGGGAAACACACACAAAACAAACCAGTGTGGAAAGCATTTTTTATGCGGGGGTGTTGGTGTAGCAGAGCCCGTCCTGGGGTGTGTGTTTGGTGTGTGTGTCGATGTTACAAAGCCTGTCCGGGTGTGTGTGTGGTTGGGTGTCGGTGTGGCAGAGCCTGTCCTGGTGTGTGTGTTTGGGTGCTGGTGTGGCAGAGCCTGTCCTGGTGTGTGTCTTGGGGTGTCGGTATGCCAGAGCTTGTCCTGGTGTGTGTGTGTTTGGTGTGTTGGTGTTGCAGAGCCTGTACTGGTGTGTGTGTTTGGTGTGTTGGTGTTGCTTGTGTTACAGAGCCCGTCCTGGGGTGTGTGTTTGGCTGTCAGTGTGGCAGAGCCTGTCCTGGTCTGTGTGTGTTTGGTGTGTCGGTGTTACAGAGCCTGTCCTGGTGTGTGTGTGGTTGGGTGTCTGTGTGGCAGAGCCTGTCCTGGTGTATGTGTTTGGGTGCTGGTGTGGCGGAGCCTGTCCTGGTGTGTGTCTGGGGGTGTCGGTATGCCAGAGCTTGTCCTGGTGTGTGTGTTTGGCTGTCGGTGTGGCAGAGCCTGTCCTGGTGTGTTTGGGTGTTGGTGTGGCAGAGCCTGTCCTGTTGTGTGTGTTTGGGTGTTGGTGTGGCAGAGCCTGTCCTGGTGTTTGTGTATTTGGGTGTCGGTGTTGCAGAGCCTCTCCTGGTGTGTATTTGGTTGTCTGTTTCCTGGCACTTTACTTTCTGTAGGAATAAATTGAACAAATTAAATATTTACTTATCCAGAGATAAAAAAGCCCTCCTGAATTTGTAGTCACTTCAGAGGACAAATCTTTCTAGGCCCAGAAATCAGTGAGCAGAAAAGTAAAGGTTTTGTGTTATTTACTCTGTTTCAATCTGCATATTTTATTTAAAAAAAGATTATTGGCAGTAAATGGCTTCAGGATTCCCGTGTATGAAGACTTTTTTTAAGTGTACCGATGAAACCCCAATCCAATCAGATTACTCCAATATGCGTTAGAAAATCAGGAAAAATGGGCATGGATGGTGGGCTGATTCGGTGGCGCAATGGGCCACTTGACTAGACTTTCCCCCCAGGCCTTAGGCTGCCAGCCCTCCCCTGAAAATGGGCACACTAGATGAGCTGAATTGTTCTTATCTGATGCCACATCATCTATTTCTATGATATACCAGACCAAACTGTCTAGAGACAGTCACTCTGAAGCCACACACTCTGTTGTCACTACTTATTGTGTACTTTCCAAAATACATCACTCAAAATATATAGTTGCTTTGCAATTTCCAAAATGACATGTCCCACCAATCAAAACTGTTTTATAATAAGTTGTGTAATGTCTAAATTAATGTAGAACACATTACTTAAGTAGCTGTGTTACCAGTAGAGGGAGCCATAAAATGCCATATGATGTCAAGTAAGCTACAGTTAAATATTATATGTTGTAGTAGAATTGTTCCTGGGTGTGTTTTTCCCAGAGAATGGCTACTGAGCTAGAAGCTGGCTGTGAGGCATTACTTTCTGACACCAAACAGTTATCCACCTGGGACATCGACCTGGACAGGAATAATGACTTTGTAGCATTTCTAAAGAGAAATGTAATAAACATTAAACAACAACTTAACTTAACTGTGGAAGTTCTAGATAGATGACACCCTTGTATATTATGGCTATTAGTTGGAACTGATATTTCCCCTGAAATCCAATATAAGAGTAAAAGAATAACAAGCAGGCAATGGCTACAGGCTTGTAATGCTAGCTCCATAGAATTCTTAAGCCCTCTTTTGTGGACCACTGAAAAATAAAACCATATCTCAATAGACATTGGACTGTGCAACACTTTAACTTTTGTGGTTTTTATTATTTTTCAGTTCAATAATATATCCTTTACATTAGGCCCAATAATAAAATGAGAAGGTCAGTTTAATATAAGCCATTCAACACATGAAATGAATCCATACATAAGATAAAATGTATCACCTTGGTTGGTGCTGGACAGATTTTGGCATGGAGTCCTATGTAGAATTTGCTGTGGGGGAAATTTGGGAAAATTGGGGTCATGAAATGTAGTTAAAAGGCAAATATTTTCTATGCCAATTTGGGCTGTGTGTTACATATATTATTTCTCTTTGTATATTTTATGTATCTCTGTATTGTTACTTAGGAATAATTTCCTCCGATGTAGACAAGCCTTGGTGATTTATTTCTCAATTATACAGGTAGAATTACCCCAGCTGCATGAATCTAGGTGATCCCTAAATGATGCAACATCTAAAAAGGTATTTGTAAGCATTGTCACAGTTGAGGCATGAATTATGTACCTTTCAAAGGCAAAATGGTCTCTCAAAAACACGTCTTGTTTGTCAATGAGTATGCGCCACCCACAAATAGATCTTTGGAGTTAAGATTGTGAAGAAGGCAATGGACAAATTCCCACCTATTTCCGCAGATTGCAAGAAACTGCGGTTGCAATGGAAATTAGCTGTATCCTTTTCTATGGTCACTTGCGATCAGGAAAATAATTGAGTTCTCTCTCATCTAAACTTTTTTGAAAATAATTATTAACTTAAACAGTATATGTAACAGACAAAAGCATATCTGAATGACAAAGGTTTTTCTTAACAATAAACACATGAAGAAGTACCCATAATGCTCTATATAAACCAAACATCTGGCTGATGTATACGTGTTTGGATGAAATAATTTCCAGTGTAGAGGTATATTTTGGGATTACATGGTTAAATCTTCAGGATTCATACAAAGTTTTAGCAAGATATACCGATATCTTTAGAAAGGATAAGGACAATGGGCAATTGGTATTGAAGAACATTTACCTGATATTACAGTGTTTGTATTTTCTACAAGTTTCACTTAAGTTATTTAGGCCTACATGCTACAGCACAAGCAAAAACAAAGCAATTGCATGATGATCCTAACCAGTTTTTTTAAATACCAGACTCACCCTGCTTCTTCAGACCTATGATGGAAAGCAAAACTATTAATATGCGTTGGGTATGGTAGTGGAGTGTTTAATGTAGAACTGTGTCATGTTACCTGCATGGCAACAAAATATATATCTATATAAATTTTTGCTATATTTTGTAGCTTGTCCCATTTTTTACCTGTTTTGGTTTTTGCATCTGTATGTAGTATACTAGGTCTACTAAAGGCCCACAAGAAGACCTCATGTCCACTTATTGAAATATGTGCATGTCAGTGGTCTTAGGGTGCATGGAATTAAATATATGAATTTGCCAAATTTCCCTTAATCTCCATTCACATCACTTTTCAATCAAATTTTATATTTCACTGTGTCTTTTCTCTTCGGTTGTTTCTATTGTCCCTCTCAAAATGATTATACCATCTTAAATTTGCATATATTTAAATGACTTCATGATATTCATTTCTGTTTTGCACATTTAATTGTAAGACGATCAAGGCTGATCACAGTGTCTGTTATGTTACATTTATTTATAGAGACCAAGGAGATTCCTTGGCACTATTAGGAGAGAGTGAAAATTAAATTAATAACATTGAAAATGACAATATGCAAATGACAATAACATCAACAAATGTGGAGACATAGGTATTATAAGAGCCCAGCGCTCAGTGAAGCACACTAGCAGCTAGCGAGACCAGTGTGCAATTCCCCACAACACAACTAAAATTCCAAACAGCAAACAAAAACCAATTGTCTATGAGCGCTTAGTGTATTAAAGTATAAATATAGATATTGACCTGATTTGTGTCTAATAATCCTGTTTGAT
Source organism: Spea hammondii (assembly GCA_029215755.1). Taxonomy (NCBI): domain Eukaryota; kingdom Metazoa; phylum Chordata; class Amphibia; order Anura; family Pelobatidae; genus Spea; species Spea hammondii. The sequence continues at coordinate 49,056,321 of JARDYJ010000004.1, forward strand.
TCTATGTTAAAAAAAAAAAGTATCATAGTGTATACTGTATTATTTTTATAATATTGCACTCAAATGGAGCGAGTGTAAGGTTTGTCTTACCAGAAGGAATCCGATATGCAGGACTGGAACACACTTGCTCAAAAACAGAACACACGCAAGGGGCCTGGTGAGGATAACAGGGCACTTGGTGGTGTAACTGTAAGCACGAGTGGTCAGAGGGAAAACGTTTAGCAGACCAGGGTCGGGACGCCAGAGGTACACGTAGTCGGGTCGGATAGCCAAGGTCAGGATGCCAGAGGTACACGTAGTCGGGTTGGATAGCCAAGGTCAGGATGCCAGAGGTACACGTAGTAGCAGGGAGAGCCAGGGTCAGGAAACCAGAGAAACACAGGAAGCCGTTTAGCAGACCAGGGTCAGATACCGGGAGAACAGGAACAAGATAAATATATATAGGATACGGGAGAAGCTCACGTAATACGGACAGAACCAGTATAACTGAGCACTGTGGATACTGTGCTCGAGGTTTAAATAGCCCGGGGGGGCGTTCCCCGACGTCCGGGACGTGATCGCGTCCTGCGTCGCTATGGCATCCAGCCGGCGGTCAGCTTCATGAATATTCATGAAGCGGCCGCGTGCGCGAGCGGCTGCTTCAAGCTCCAGTCTGCGGTGCCGGCGTTTCTGCCGGGGAGGAGAAGAGGACGGCCGGGAGCTGCTTAAAGGAGGTGCCTTACAGGATCCCCCCGCAAGACGCGACCTCCGGGGGCGAGGATGGCCTGGCTTGAGAGGATGCAGTTTATGAAACTTTTGAACACATAATGGAGCATGAACTTGACTTGCCGGTTCCCAGGTCCTTTCTTCTGGGCTATATCCTTTCCATTGTATAAGGTATTCTAGATGCCCTCGACGGATCCTGGAATCTACCACTTTTTGTACCACGTATTCTTCAATCCCGTCGATGACCACTGGTGCAGGAGGAGGAGGTACCCGGTCAGGAAAAGGATTGGCCACCCAAGGTTTGATCAGCGATACATGGAAAACCGGATGAATCCGACAGGTAGAGGGAAGTTTCAATTGCACTGTCACTGAGTTGATGATTTTCGTGATACTGTATGGGCCAATGAACTTAGGTCCCAGTTTCTTGGAAGGGATCTGTAGGCGCAAATGACTTGTGGACAGCCAGACTTTGTCGCCACAATGGTAAGTAGGGGGACTGGAACGGTGGCGATCTGCATATAATTTGTAGGCCTTTCTGGCCTTGATTAAGTTTTGCTTCAGGACTTGAAATTGTCTTGTTAGCACGGTGACTCGATCCGAGATCCCGGAAATCGTAGGTTCGGTTGGCAGACCTGGAATCATGATAGGATGGTAACCATAGTTTGCGAAGAATGGAGACATCTTTATAGATCGCTGTGTTTGATTGTTGTAGGTGAATTCTGCGGAAGGGAGAAATTGGAGCCAATCACTCTGAAGGTGCGTGGTGTAACATCTTAAGTAATGCTCTAATATTTGATTTAGACGTTCGGTCTGACCGTTGGTTTGCGGATGAAAGGCCGTGGACAAAGTGGGACGAATGTGCAGCTTGCGGCAGAACACCTTCCAGAAACGAGATGTGAATTGTACTCCACGGTCTGAAGTGATAGTTCGTGGTAATCCATGAAGCCGGAACACAGTATCCAGGAACAAGGTGGCTGTGGTGGAAGCGGAAGGAATGCCAATTGTGGGAATAAAATGTGCCATTTTGGTGAATCTATCGATCACCACCATGATTGTGTCGTGTTTCTTGGAGGGTGGTAGATCGACAATAAAGTCCATAGAGATTTTAGACCAGGGAACCGAAGGAATAGGTAATGGGCGGAGAAGGCCCGTTGGTTTTCTACGGAGGGTCTTGGTACGAGCGCAGGTAGTACATGAACGGACAAACGAGGTCACATCTTGGTCTAGCGAAGGCCACCAGAATTGACGTCGAACAAGGTCTGTAGTCTTCTTAATGCCCCCATGTCCGGAGAGGAGAGAATCATGGCATGCTTGTAGAACCTTTAAACGGGCCGGGGTCGGTACAAATATCTTATCACGGTAGTATAATAAGTTTCGGGTACGACGAACAGGAGGATTAGTTCTCGGAACTACGGCTCTGCGGGATAAGGAGCGAATGACGTCCATGAGAGATGGTTGGTGTGTGAGGAAGAGACTGGAAGGAAGAATAGTATCCGGTTGAGTCTCGGGACAACTCGATACAGTAGGTAACCGAGACAAGGCGTCTGCTTTGGTATTACGGGATCCAGGGCGATACGTAATATGTAGGTTAAATCTCGTGAAAAAGAGAGCCCACCGAGCCTGTCTGGGGCATAGACGCCGTGCGGAGCGAAGATACTCCAGGTTCCGGTGGTCAGTATATACCGTTACTGGATGTTGAGTCCCTTCCAGCAGATGACGCCAGGTGTCCAGAGCCTGTTTGATGGCCAGTAGTTCTCTGTCCCCCACACTATAGTTCATCTCGGCCGGGGTGAGTTTACGCGAGTAGTAGGCCACAGGATGCAAATTTTGTTTCTCCCCATGTCGTTGGGACAGAACTGCTCCTACCGCTAGATCCGAAGCATCCACCTCCAAATGGAACGGTTCCGCCACCATGGGTTGAATAAGGATGGGAGCAGTGGTGAAGTGTTGTTTGAGAGCGTCGAACGCATTCTGTGCTTCCGGTGTCCAGGCAAAACGGGAGTATTGACGAGTCAACTTGGTGATGGGCGCGATAACATGAGAGAAGTTTCTAATAAATTTGCGATAGTAGTTTGCAAAGCCAATAAAACGTTGGACCCCTTTTTTATCAGAAGGTACTGGCCACTCCAAGATAGCTGACACCTTTTTAGGATCCATCTGTAGGTTTCCAGGCGTAATGATGAATCCCAGGAATTCTACCTGATCAGCTTCAAATTGGCATTTTTCCAGCTTAGCATAAAGGTGATGTGTGCGTAGACGGTCGAGAACCATTTTGACTTGGTCGCGGTGATCAGACAGGTTTGACGAGAATATGAGAATATCGTCCAGATAGACCACCATAAAGACATCCAGATAGTCCCGAAAGACGTCATTTAAAAAATGTTGGAAGGTAGCAGGGGCATTGCAGAGCCCAAAGGGCATGACAAGATATTCGAAATGTCCATATCGACTTCGGAAGGCGGTCTTCCACTCATCTCCTTTACGTATGCGGACCAAATTATAAGCCCCTCGGAGATCAATCTTGGAAAAGATCTGTGCAGTTTTGAGTCGATCCAGGAGTTCAGGAATAAGAGGTAACGGATATCTGTTTTTAATGGTGATCTTATTTAGTTCCCGATAGTCTACACATGGTCGCAGACTCCCATCTTTCTTTTCTACAAAAAAGATTCCTGCGCCTGCTGGAGAAGTGGAAGGTCGGATGAACCCTTTAGCTATATTTTCTTGGATATAGTCCTTAAGGTGCTGTAATTCAGGTTCTGATAACGGAAATATCCTGCCGAATGGGATGGGAGCGCCAGGGAGGAGATCAATGGGACAGTCATAAGTCCTTTGGGGAGGAAGTGTATCAGCTCCCTTCTTGTCGAAAACATCACGGAACTCTGCATATTGTTTAGGAATACGTGGATCAGGAGGCGAACAATCAGGAAGCAATAGAAGTGTAGGGTGGTCTGTCCGGCATTGATTGCGGCAAAACAGGGATTAGAAAGAGAGGGTCCCCTTGGACCAATCAATTGGAGGATTATGGAGTATTAGCCAGGGTAGGCCAAGAATTACTGGAAACATGGGTGACGGAATAAGGTCAAAGTTCAAGTATTCCGTATGATTATTCCCCAATAGAGCATGAAGTGGTGATGTTTCGTGTGTAACGGGTCCAGTAGACAGGGGGGACCCGTCGACCACTTGTATATGTATAGGAGCTGGCTTAAGTAAAGTTGGTATATGCAGTTGCTTGGCAAAGTCCTGGTCCATGAAGCAACTGCTGGCTCCAGAGTCAATGATAGCAGAAACGGTGGTAGAATTATTGGTCCACTGTAAAAACAAGGAGATGTACAGGTGAGGAGAACCGTCCTTAGGGAAGGAACTTAGGCAAACTTTATCAGGTGCAGGCTTACCCCTGGGAGGGCGTCGCGGACAGGTAGATATCAGATGTCCAGGTTCACCACAGTATAGACACAGATTGTTCCTCCTCCGACGGGCCTTCTCGGCTTCTGATAGTGGGCCACGTGCCACTCCGATCTGCATAGGTTCTTCTGGAGGGGGCATGATCGCTGGAAACTGGAGAGGAGGACCGGTAGGAACCGTAGGAGCAGTATGAACCGTAGGAGGGAAGTGGCGTCTCGGGGTAGAAATGGCTGAAGCTGCGCGTTCCAGGCGTCTTTCCCGAAATCTGCGGTCAAGCTGTATGACCAGGTGTATGAGGTCTTCTAAGGAATCAGGAATGCCCACGCGAGCCAGTTCATCCTTCAATCCTTCGGCCAAACCCAGACGGAACTGATCTAACAGTGCTGGTTCGTTCCACTTGCTTTCCATAGCCAAGCTTCGGAATTCGGTCACGTATTCCTCTACTGGTCTCTTCCCTTGACGTAAAGCACGTATGGCAGCATGAGCAGAGGTAGTGCGAAAAGGATCGTCAAATAAAGTGTCCATAGCGTGACTGAACTCGGTCCATGAGTTCAGGACTGGATTATTGGTGCGTAGTAGATGGTGAGCCCAGATCTGTGGTTCCCCTGATAATAAAGAAATCACAGTTCGTACCTTCACATGATCAGAGGCGTAGGTTCTGGGTTGGAGAGAGAACAGGATTTGGCAGGACGTCATGAAGGTACGATAACTGGCTCTGTCTCCTGAGAAGCGCTCGGGAAGAATAGCCTTGGGTTCAGGAGTAGCAGCAGCAGCAAAGGCCCCTTCCATTGGTGGAAGCGGAGCGGGAGCAGGAGATGGTGCCCCAGGGCCAGGGGGGTTAGTTTGCAGTTCATGAAGCTGGTGCTGCATATGCGCATGGCTGGCTTGGAGGTCCTGGAAGGAGCGAGTAAGTGCAGTAATCTGTCCAGCGATGGCTGCAAGAGCATCAGAAATTCCTGCGGATTCCATGTCGAGGCTCAGTTATTCTGTAAGGTTTGTCTTACCAGAAGGAATCCGATATGCAGGACTGGAACACACTTGCTCAAAAACAGAACACACGCAAGGGGCCTGGTGAGGATAACAGGGCACTTGGTGGTGTAACTGTAAGCACGAGTGGTCAGAGGGAAACCGTTTAGCAGACCAGGGTCGGGACGCCAGAGGTACACGTAGTCGGGTCGGATAGCCAAGGTCAGGATGCCAGAGGTACACGTAGTCGGGTTGGATAGCCAAGGTCAGGATGCCAGAGGTACACGTAGTAGCAGGGAGAGCCAGGGTCAGGAAACCAGAGAAACACAGGAAGCCGTTTAGCAGACCAGGGTCAGATACCGGGAGAACAGGAACAAGATAAATATATATAGGATACGGGAGAAGCTCACGTAATACGGACAGAACCAGTATAACTGAGCACTGTGGATACTGTGCTCGAGGTTTAAATAGCCCGGGGGGGCGTTCCCCGACGTCCGGGACTTGATCGCGTCCTGCGTCGCCATAGCGACGCAGCGGAATCCAGCCGGCGGTCAGCTTCATGAATATTCATGAAGCGGCCGCGTGCGCGAGCGGCTGCTTCAAGCTCCAGTCTGCGGTGCCGGCGTTTCTGCCGGGGAGGAGAAGAGGACGGCCGGGAGCTGCTTAAGGTAGGTGCCTTACAGCGAGTGAGAAGGCTCATCAAAAAATGATTCCAATTCCTGTAGTGGACATGGATTGCTTCGTCCATTATTAGTTTACATTTCAATCCTCGGTATATGAGCACAATCTTCTTCCATCCAATAGTTCCATCAATGTCTGTATATATATAAAAAAATTGCTAGTGGAGGAGGAGAGAATCCTGATCTAGTGAGCTCTATAAGCGGGTTGAGGGGGAATTTGACAGAAGTAAAGAGACTGCTTTGGTTAGGATGATTTAAATGTAGTGAGGGGGATATGAAAAATTCAGTGGTATAGAGATCTCAAAGGTGGTAGAGGATAGATGGTTTCTGGAAGGTTGCAGGTTGTGGTTATTTGGATGATAGATTTTATGCTTCTCTGAATATGTAGGTTATTAGAGAGTGTTTTAAACTTAGAATAATAAGGAGAGAGTGTGACAGACTGAAGCATGGCACAGGTCCCTAAAAATGTTTTCCTAATTTTTTGTATACACTAGAAATTACAAATAAATATACAGTATTTTTTCAAAATAGAAGATAGTATAGTATATATACTAGCATACAGGATATGCCCTTTATTAAGATGATATGTACTTATTTATTATCTTTTTCTACCCTTTTCTCTATCTCTCATTCTTCTCTATCTCTTTGTTTCCCTCTTTTCTTTCATTCATGCCCTTAGCCCTCTTTCTCTGTGTTCCCCTTTTTCTTTCTCTCTCTCTATGTCCCTCATTTTCCTCTCTCCCTCCTGCCTTTGTTTCTTCTCTCTCCCTTTCTTTCCTCTCATTTTTCTCCACTCTTCTTTCATCTCATCCACTCTCTATTTTTTACACCCTCGTATGTATCTCACTCTCTCTGCCAGTGAATCTATCAGCCTTAAGTGTGGCAATAATTTTATTCTGTTTGTTATAATTGTAAATAAAAAAAATGGGCACAGTGGCTTTAACAAGCCATCTCAAGTCATTTTAACCTTCCTATTTAAATAAGTTAATAATATAGAAATAAGTTGACCTGCATCTCTGCATGGGTAAGTTAAACTTTAGAACTTCAAATGGTAGAAAAAGTGAAATCCTGAAATTCAAAGGCTGTCAAGTGATGCAAAATGTTTTAGACATTTTTATAAATGTTCCATTTTCCTAACAAAATCAGTGTTGAAAGCAGCTAGTGATGATTGAGATTGGCAACAGCTGACTCTTCAGAGTATTCACACCTGGTATGCTATGAATGCAACAATGGTATGACCTAAACAATCAAGGTCAAATCTCCCTCATTCCTGTGTATTATAAAAGACCACCTTAGACCCTCCTGCAGTAAAAGCTCACTGAGGTTTGCCCTTCATAATCCACAGTGATATCGGTGAATGAAATGTGCCAAGCTCTAGTATATGTTTTTTTTAGTGAATAGACCCATTTATCATGTGGGCTCAGCATAAACAATATTTACCCTTTATACTTGGATTTGTGTTTGGTAGTGTAGTCTCAATTAATTCCATATCCTCTAATAGAACACATCACACCTTTTATGAGTACTGCTGGATACACAATGGCCATATAACCTATAAACTGGCTTATAACTAGGAGCTTGGTTTCATTTAAATACTTGTGGTAACAGGAACCTTAAATAGATTTTCATTTAAATCAAGCACCTTAAGCCAAATATAGAAATTACTTTAAAAACAAAGTTTGATTGTGTAAGGGTATTTGTCTGTCAAGAGTTGGGCACATAGAACACATATTAATCAGATCAACCTTCAAGGATTGAAGGTTTATTTTTATTCAGTAAGTTCTACACTATGATGTTACAAAAATCATAACTAGAAAGATCAAGTTCGTAGTAACCCTAATCTCCAGTGAACTAAATAATCACAAACAGAATGAAGAAGTAAAAAAGCTTCAAAATGACTATCCAAAAAAATGTCAGGGTGCTGGACTAGTTTTATCAGTTAAACCAATAAAGCTTAAAGTGGAGAAAAATCTACTTACAACTTCATTACCTTATTCCAGCTTTTCTTTTTTTCTAAATAAAGCATGATTGTTTCCTTTATTAAAGATGTCAGTTTTGTTTGAAATAAAAAAGTAATAGCTTGCCTAAAAATAGGACATTGTTTCTTAGCCATGGACAGACAGTTGCAAAAGTGAGGCCTGAATATTAGTTATATGGTTTGTAATATAGTAATAAGGATCATAAAATTTAGATGTGAAGGTGGCAGATATGTTATAATTATAAATAATTGTTTACATTTTGCGAGTTGTAAATTTTAGCGTGTAAGAGATCCTAGCAATGGACCTCACTAAATCATGCTTCTTACATGTTTCGTATATGCTATGTTCATGTATTTATATAGCTTTTCTAGAGACCTTCATAGACCCACGGTATACTATTAGCACAAGTAGGGTAGCGAACGGCTAATAACTTGATGTTTGGAACTTCACAACAGGTTTATACATAGAAATATGGAATTTATTGGAATATAGAACCATTTGTCCCTTCTAGTATGATGACTGTTCCTGATATAATCAGTCCTTGCTCTTGTTTTAGATCCTGGATCCCTTTATGTCTACTCTGTGTATATATACATTCTGTCATTGTATTAACCTGTACTCCTTCTGATGGTAGTCTGTTCTATTTAGTTACCACAATCTCTGTATTGTAAAATGGCTAAAGTACTAGAGTTCTGCAGAGCAGGCGGGATAATATGCTAGTCTGCATTGTCTTGGTAAGATACACACTCATGCAAAACATCAGGCTCCTTCATCTTAAAGTCGCAATATCACATATCACATTTCACAGTTGCCTTTACCTTGGGCAGAGTAGCTGGAATTATTTACTGAAAGGGTATAAGCAATGGCAAACATAATATTTAAAATGAAAAAAAAACATGCTGCCCTCTGTTTAGACTCATGGTGGCTCGATCACAGTTCATGATCCAGGAAAATATCAAAATTGAAATATATAATACATAGTTACATCTCTGTAACTCTACTTCTCATCTCCAAATTGATATGTTGCATCTTGATGTTAACGATTTAAATCAGTCTCCTTCATACATATATGAAGATTGTGCCATAAAAAGTGATGTAAGAGATTATGTAAATATGTCATTTAATGGGAGCAAATTCATATATAAAGTGGTTAGTCACCACTTCTATGTAATACGCAGTCCAGGAGCTTATCAACTCTTCATAAAAATCCTGATTAGAAAGTCATCATGCCTCAACAAACCTCTAGACTTCAAGTATATCTGGACAAGGAAAGCATCAAAGAAAGAGCCACCTGTGAAAATACTGGATGACTGTAAACACACAATTTCTGCTAATTTTAAGCTTTGAGTCATGTATATGTATAAAATACAATAAAAACAAAGTGATGCAGTGTGACAAAACCCTAGGTTGATACCATAGACTGTATAGGCAGCCGAGTTAGAGCTGGCGCTTACTTTTCAAACACTAGTAAACAATAAATAGCTAATATTATCTTTTAGTATCTGTGTCCAGATTTGCCTTAGAGTAGACTGTACATTTGCCTAACACACCGCTTTGTTCAGGGGCAAATCTTGTTTTAATGTGTATAATACATATAATGCACTATAATCAATGCTACGGACAATTTATTTTCAGCAATAATGTATATACAAAATGTATATATTAAATAGGGTTGTTTAATGAATAATTGTGTGAGTTTCTTTTTCATGATTGTTGTGGAGGTCCTCAAGTTAATTGAACTTATTTATTCCTATAAAGGTTCTTTGCAGGTATAGCATTCTGCAAAATAGATAGTTTTTATGTATTTTAACATGATTCTATTACATCAGCTACAACTGTGTATGGTCATTTGTGCGCTGTATTTCCAAACACTTTTACATGGAAAGCCGATGTAAGTTTTTTTTAGAAAGGTAAGTAATAAATCATTTTGTGTTGCATAATATACGTGAGCATTTATCACATAAAGTGTATTTGCACATTCTTTATGTCATTTTTGTTCAAATTAGTATAGATTACATCTGATTTATGGTACATCCACAGATCATTAGCATTATATATACAGGCAAGTTCCTTCAGATTATCTATTCCTTTTTTTTCTTCTTCTCCATTCTGTGACACCAAGGAACCATTATTTAGCACCAGTGCTTGATGAAAAACATTGTCATTACAGATTTTTTAAAGAAATCTCAATGAGTGAATGGCATTTTTATACATCTCAATAATATACATGTTTAAATAGCTTTTAGTTTTAATATTGTCAAAAACAAATGTGAGACAGGGTCATAAAAAAACCCACTTAAGCTATTACAAATGCTTCAAAAGAGTACACAAAACGCTCCCATAAAATGTACAATGGCATCAGCGGTAGTTATTCATGTCACATTTTTAATAAGAAGCAGGAGTTGGAGGTTGACGAAGAGATAAATAGCGATTCTGAATGCAGATAAAAAAACTACAATATAAGATCCATAAATCTGTAAGAAAGTGTCTAGAAAAAAGAAAAACTTTACAGTTTGCTGTATAAATTAATTTTAGAAAACTTAGGTTCAGAAAAACTACTAATGAGTTCATTGATTTGCTCCCAGTGTTTTTCAGGAATCAGAAATCTAATTTTGTATCAACTAAGATATTGGTACATTTGATACACAACATAAATCCATGCATAGCTTGGCACTCATTTTTCAGAGGATATAATATTCACCTTACTACTACTGCCTGAAATCAAACTAAAAGTGAATTGTTACAGATTCCATATGAGTAACAGTTCATATTAAGTAATTCCCACCATCCATCCAAGTGAAGCATTCATGTTCCAAAAGAGCATACATGTTCCAAAAGTTATTACTATCAGCTCCGTGACCAGGCTATTATCAGACCGCCTAAATGAACTGCCAATGCAAAATACCAAACTTATATTACCTCTCCAGTCCTTAACTGGCAGCTCCACAGGGATATAACACATTACCCAAAGTAAAGGGGTTAATAATAAAAGCTTAAAGTTCATTCAGCCGGCGGTGAAGAATGATCCATTGTACCTGAAAAATGTATTGAATGTGTTGTACAGAATGAATATCATCAATGTACCTTTCCCAGTATTAATACGTTGACTCAGTAGATTGGAAAACAATCAACAACAAAAACCAATTCCATCTGAATTTTTATTGCTGTGCAAACAACAGTGTCTGGAACTAGTTGTGCTTTAAAATAAGGATATCATGGTTTTGAGAGGCTTACACAAAAATTATAGGTTTTAGTGGAAATTCACAAGACATTCATTTCTGAAAGAACATACAGTAAGAATTGTATACACCTTATTAATCTTTGCTTGACTCCATGTTATTTACAACTCATTATTTTTTACACCACTATAGGAATTAAATATGAACAGTACCCTGATTGTTCTAAAATGTGCAAATATTTTTACAGCTTCCTGATTCTGTAATTTTTTTCTGAATTCAACAATAAGTCTATATTGACATTAGAAAATGAAAATGTTAATAGAATTGTTACAACCAACACTAGAAGTGATATACGTTAATGATTTTCCTAATTCTGGGCAACACATGCGATCTTTCATAATTTCCCAGGTTAGATAATAACTGATGTATTGTTTATATGAATAATAAAATATTAATCATGATAAGTCTGATAAGCCATTGTAAACTGAATAAGTGACAACTCATAACACAGAGGGTAAAATCTGTACACAGGCATTGATCTGAGTTTGTTCTTGGAATCGGACAATACAAAAAAAGTCAAAGAAAAATATGTGTTATAATTTTAGATTGCCCTGTGTTGTCTGTTAAGCAGGTATGAAAACCAGGCAGATCATCTAGTTTAAATGATCAGACATCTATAATGCACAATAATGATGTTGTATAATTAAATATTTTTTCTTGGTGTGATTGACTTAAATTCTGACATGCCCACACTTTTATGATGTATTTAGTTACACCGACGTTCTTCCTAGCTAGGCACTGTGGATGCCTTTAGCTTCCAGGGTTAAAGTCCTACATGGTTTCTTCCCACCTCCGGTAGTAAGAGCTCCACCTTTTGCTGAAGTCCCCCCAAAGCAATTTATACAGCTGTTTCAAAGGCTGTAGTGAGATCCCCCAGCAAGAATCCCCCTCCAAGAATACAGCCCAATGGATGGTGAAGAAGAGCTTTCTTTATTGAGATGCCTAGTTTTCTGGTGCAGATCAGCTCCTTTTTAAATCATGCCTAGTGATTTATAAAAAAGGTGATCTGCACCAGAAAACTAAATTTGAATAATGAGATTAACTCACACAGATTACACAGACTACAATAGCAAAACGATCTCACTGCACAGAAAACAATGCTGGATAGACAACAGTGTTAAAGTGATTCGAAACATAACACTTAATAAAGCATAGAGTACACAATGAAACATTCTTAGGACACAGACAAATGGAGTCAATGAGGAGATAAAACGAAACCACACAATTAATGTTTTACATGTGGATTTTTATGTATTTTTTTGTGTTCTTTGTGTCACAATTTTCAACATAACCCACTTAGAAGTTTCTCTGCAACAGTGGTTTTCCAATTACTGCTCGTAGCTGCTTGTAGTCCACCGTGTGACTTTGAAGGAGCTGCAGATGCCTAGGCTGGGTGGTTGAGGTGGCTGAATGGTGCACTTGGAAGGCCCATCATAGGTCTAAGCAGGCTGGAATGCTGTCACCGACATGCCTACACATGGCCTGGAGTATCCCAGTTAGGCAAGACCATGTCCCACTATGTGAAGAGTGTGAGCGTGAGTGCTCCCTGACCCAGGTTTCAATAAGTATGGGCCCAAGGGCTGTACTCATAATATAAGGGAATAAAAGGAAACATTTAGGTGATGGTAGCAGAAAGCATTTCACTTCTTCTACTCATCAAATTTAGTAGACTAAACAGTGGAAATTGTTGGTCCATTGGTTACATAACCTATCAACATTTCATATGCATCTCAATGGCAATTGTGTGATTATTTATACTCTGTAACCATAATGCCAGAGTTCAGAAATATCCTTTGTTCCACCAGATGAAAATTGTTGAAATGCTCTGTAGCATTTTTGACACCGGTGGCATAAACGGCATAAGCAGAAAGTACTCCATGACTTAAAAACATGCTTCACACTCTCCTATATAAGAGGTGGTAACTTATCACTTATATGCTATACATTACAGAGTAATGTTCAAAATTAACCGCTGTTGCTTTCTAGTACAGTGCGGGTGAATTTTGTCTTTTTGTTTTACAGCAATTAATAATTAGATAGTAAGTAAAGTAGAAAATAGTCTTGAACAGTGATCTACAATCTGACCATTTTTTTTAAACCCTAAACATCACCCTATCTAATTCACCACTAGTTAATCTTCACTACCCATTATGGATAAAAAAATCTAAAACGTTAACCTCTTAAAGTCAGTTAAAAATTCAAAATTTATAATTTTTTAATCTTAGGACCCTTAATGATTTCTGTATCTCTCCAGCTCACAATCACAGTGTAAAGGAGAGAAGCAGAGATACAAAGGCAGTTCTTACAAGCACTGCCTCTGTCATCTGTTTCAGCACATATAACTAGCTGTACTGCAATATACTAGGATCAAGGTCAGGTGGGGCCCTGGGGTGGCGCTAGAACACATGAAGTGCAGACATATACCTAAATTACACTGCAGCTAGTGAGGATACCTTGCCATCTGGGGCCAGGGGCCACTCCTGCATTGTTGGTCATAAATACTGCCAGTAAAAATATATGAATTGACAAGCACAAGTTGCGAAATGCACACAAAACATACAGTTGTGATCTAAAGTGTGCAAACACTTGGAGAATTGGTAATATATGTGTCCTTTTTAAAGAAAACACATTTCTTTTATTTCTGGTATTCATATTCAGCTGTAGGTTATACCAGATTGGTACAATCCCAAAACAAAACATGGCAATAAAGAAAGAAATGAAATGACCCCTGTTCAAAAGTCAGCATACCCTTAGTTCTTAATACTGTGTATTGCCCCCTTTAGCATCAATGACAGCGTGCAGTCTTTCGTAACAGTTGTCTATGAGGCCCCAAATTCTTGCAGGTCACGCAAAGTCTTCGGTCATTGTGCATGAACCGCACGTTTGAGATCTTCCCAGAGTGGCTCGATGATATTAAGGTCAGAAGACTGCGATGATCACTCCAGAACTTGGCCTTGTGCTTAGGGTCTTTGTTGTACTGGGAAGTCCAAGAGCATCTCATGCACATCTTTCGTGTGGAAGAAGGCAAATTCTCTGCCAGTATTTTATGATAACACGCTGCATTCATCTTGCTATCCATTTTCACAAGATTCCCTGTGCCTTTAGAGCTCACACACCACAAAACATCAGTGAGCCACCACTATGCTTCACAGTGGGGATTGTATTATTTTCTCTATAGGCCTTGTTGACCTCTCTCGAAACATAGCGTTTATGGTTGTGACCATAAAGCTCTATTTTGGTCTCTTCACCCCAAATTACAGTGTGTCAGAAGGCGTGTCAAGGTGTTGTTGGGCATATTGTAAACCGGGCTTTTTTGTGGCAATGGCACAGTAAAGGCTTCTTCCTGGCAAAATGACCATGCAGCTCATTTTTGTTCTCATATTGTGCTCCATAAAACAACCCCACTGTTATTTTCCAGAGCAGCCTCTATTTCTCCTGAGGTTACCTGTCAGTTTTTCTTTGTATTCCGAACAATTCTTCTGGCAGTTGTGGCTGAAATCTTTCTTGGTCTACCTGACTTTGGCTTGGTATCAAGAGATCCCCCAATTTTCCACTTCTTAAGAAGTGATTGAACAGTACTGACTGGCATTTTTAAGGCTTTGGATATCTTTTTATATCCTTTTTCATCTTAATAAAGTTCCATTAACTTGTTGCGCAGGTCTTTTGACAGTTCTTTTCTGCTCCCCAGGGCTCAATATCTAACTTGCTCAGTGCATCCACGTGAAAGATAACAAACTCATTGACTATTTATACACAGACACTAATTGCAATTTAAGAAGCCCCAGGTGTGGGAAATTAACCTTTAATTGTCATTTTAACCTGTGTGTGTCACCTTGTGTGTCTGTAACAAGGCCAAACATTCAAGGATATGTATATTTTTGATCAGGGCTATTTGGGTGATATCTGTTATCATTATGATTTAAAAAAGAGACAAACAACTATGTAATAATAAATTGTGTCATATGATCACTAGTCTTAAATAAAGGACAGTTTTCCGTCAAGAATTCCTACAAAATCAGTAAAACTTGAAGTATTGTTAAGTTTTGCTGTTGGTTACACAGCTTGTTATGCAGGCAGCTGCCGTAGATGAGCTTTAAAGTTGAAATAATGGATTTAATATGTTACCAAACTAAGTTTATTTTTGTTTTGTCCCATGGGTGTTTTCACAAGATCGATTTCACACACTTCTAACAAAAACAGAGACAGCGTTTCGAGCCACATCACGCCTGAAATTATACTCAGTATTGTTTACAGACTAAAAACTTGTAATCATGTTTTGTTTACTTAAGGAAATACTAATCAGTATCTAGTTTCTACATTTTGCTCTGTTCACATAAGGATTTGGTCGAATTCGTCATCGATTTACAATTTGCTAATCTAATAAATTATGTATTGTACAAAGTGAATGATCAGATTACTTACACAATTGCTGATGACACACCTGTGTTCTGAAGCACTTTGTGTTGCTTCCAATGATACAAGGACAATTCAATTTGGCACAGCTTTTTGGGCTCCATGCCATTGGATTGTCTGCTCTCGGAATACCCAGAGACATCGCAGTACAGCTGTGTTAGTGCCCTGCAAAGGTGTTGTTAAAGTATTATAATTGTGTATTTCTATTTAGGGAGATCCACAAACCTGGCATAACGAACTTGTCTCAAAATAGATGGTACAATAATATTCCTGATAATAATGTATCAATTCAGTACAGCACATAGGATAGTTACAGGCTCCATAGAGATCTGCTAACCCTGTGCAAAAAAAACTTTTTAACATATGACTTTTGGCTCACATGGGGGTTACAAAATTGCATTGTGTTGCAGAAAAAAGAATGTATAAAGTGTAGGCCAGTACGTTTTTGAGTAGCTAATCAGATTACTCATTTTAATAATGTTAGAACAGTCAATATCATATTATAAAAAATATTTTAATTGTACTCTCATATCAACCGCTTTAGTGCACATATTGCCACAATCAAGTAGGTATTTGCTAAAAATGAGACAATGAGCATTTCAAATACCATATTAAACTAACCTGTGCATAAACATTAATACATATTTATATGATTTCCTAAAATGTTTTGGATAAAGTACAACAAAACCCATGTTATTTTACAATTATAAAGTCACAGCCACTTTGTTTCTTCCTTGTTTAAATGTCAATCATAGCAATATTTTAAAAAGATACACACTGAGAAACTTGACAGCAGATAACCATTCGGCCCATCTAGTCTGACCATTTTTTTAATGCAAGCGACTCAAACACCTATCGGTCCTTGTTCTGGTCGCATAATGAGGATAGCTTTAGTGCATTTATTCTATTGCCTGTATTAGCTTCCACCACTCCTGCTGGGAGACCCCTTTACTCTACCACTCTCTCAGTAAAGTAGTACCTTTCAGTTTGGATTATGACCTCTTGTTCTAACGTTCCTCCTCCTTTCATATAAACTTGCCTCCTGTACTTTGTTAAGAATAATTTAGCTGTTAGATTTTAATCTTCTGGAAATTTAAAGGTATACTATTATGAAATGTTTTATAGTTTTTATAAACTGTGTTGTAAAATTACCAAAGGAATAATACAATTTTACAGTATAAAGCTTGTATTAGTAAACTAACTAGAGGGGTGTTAGGGTAAACACTAAAATTATGAAACTTCACAGCTGATCGCATAGCAAGCTATGAGCTGGCTCCTCTTCTGATGGCCCAATGAATGTTTAACCCCTTAATGACAATTGCCGGTCCTGGCACGGCACGGAAAAGCATGTGCTTTACGACAATTGACGTGCCAGGACCGGCACGTCTTTAAACGGGTGCAGAAAGCGATCTACTATCGCTTTCTGCACCCAAAAAGCGTTGCTGAATGCCTCGACCTCGAGGCATTCAGCAACGCCACGATCGGCACGAAGGGGCCATCTCTGGCCCCTCCACGGGGCGTCAACATCCGCCATACTTTGTATGGCGGCGGACGCCCGTTTTAAAAGCGTTTAGGAGGCGATCGACGATCGCCTCCTAAACTTAAATGGTGTCGCTGGAATGCCTCGATCAGGAGGCATCCAGCGACACCAAACACTAACCTTTTGATGGGCTGTGACCGCTCCGGAGAGCGGTCACAGCCGCAGCTGCCGGCAATCTTCGCCATCAAGGAAGATGGCCGCCGTCCTGTAACAGGAACCACAAATTTTAAAAGTTTGCTAGATGGTCCAGACCATCTAGAGAACTTTGGCTCCACTTGCAGGTTGAATACAGGTACTGCATTCACCATGCAAGTCAATGGAGCCCAGCTTTCTAATCACAGTGTGATTAGTAAAAATAAATTAAAAAATAAAATAAAATTAATAATAATTAGAAAAAAATAGTAAAAAACAGTAAAATGTAAAAATCATTTCCCACTGATGTCACTATCAGGGGAACCTCCAAGTTGAAAAAAAATGTTAAATTTTTTTTTAAAAAAAATAATAAAAAAAAAATATATATATATATAAAAAATATATTTTTGTGAGCAAGTCCTAAAATTAGCATATTAGCTTAAAACAATTCTCGCATGGAAAGAGTTAAAATACTGGCATATTAAATGCCCGTGGGGTGTCTACTTTTAAAAAATGTATGATTTGATGGGGTAAATTGAATGGGCCAGGTTCAACAACGTCCCAATTAACACGGGGGGAAGGATGGCCACACATCTAATTTCCAATTAGAAAAATGCACACGTACCAAATGTGGCCTTTTAGTTCCCCCAAAAAATGACACACCCATGCATGTGGGGTATCACTGCACTCAGGAGATGTTGCTGAACACATTATGGGGTGTCGTGTGACAGCGGCATATACCAGGAGCTGTAAATTCATACATAAAGTAGGTGTGTGTGGGAAAAATACACACACAAAAATATTACTGCAAACTTTGAAAAAATGCTGGTGGTAAAATATGTGCATGCAAAGAGTTAAAATACCAGCATTTAAAATACCCTGTGGTGTCTAGTTTTGAAAAATATATGGTTTTGTTGGGCACACTGAAATGGCCTGGCTCAAAGATGTACCAAATAGGGCATGGGCAGTGGATCCCAAATGCCAAAGTTCAACATTGAAAAAATCGCATGCCCCAAATGTGGCCCTTTTGCCCCAAAACAGCCAGGCAAAATCATTCATGTGAGGTATCGCTGTACTCAGGAGATGTTGCTGAACACATATTGGGGTGTTTTGTGATAGTGACATATACGAGAATATTTTAATTCATACCTGAATTAAAATGTGTGTGGAAAACCAAATGCAAAAAAATGACTACCACAAAGTTTGACAAAGACTGGTGGTAGATATGGTGCATGGAAAGAGTTAAAATACTAGCATTTGAAATACCCTGGGGTGTCTAGTTTTCAAAAATATATGGGTTTATTGGGCACACTGAAATGGCTCGGCTCAAAGATGTACCAAATAGGGCATGGGCAGTGGATCCCCAAATGCCAAAGTTCAACATTGAAAAATGCGCATGCCCCAAATGTGGCCCTTTTGCCCCCAAACAGCCAGGCAAAATCATTCATGTGGGGTATCGCTGCGCTCAGGAGATGTTGCTGAACACATATTGGGGTGTTTTGTGATAGTGACATAAACTAGAACATTTTAATTCATACCTGAAGTAAAATGTGTATGACAAAACAAATGCAAAAAAATGACTACCATAAAGTTTGACAAAGACTGGTGGTAGATATGGTGCATGGAAAGAGTTAAAATACTAGCATTTGGAATACCCTGGGCTGTCTAGTTTTCAAAAATATATGACTTGATGGGGTAAATTGCATTGGCCGGGTTCAAAGATACCCGAAATGGCACATGGGGGGAAGAATTACCAGATTTGGAAAAAATGGCTTTGAAATAGCAAAACGCTACCTGTACTTATTGCCCCATAATGGGTAGAAAAAAGCAAAAAAACATAAAAACATTGGGTATTTCTAAACTCAGGACAAATAGCAGGTTTTTTCATTACCTTTTATAGATGAGTAAAAGATTTTTCAACTAAAAGTTAGAAACAGTCATTTTTTTCTAAATTTTTCACCATATTTTATAATTTTTTTAATAGTAAATAATATGATACAATCAAAACAATGTCATCTAAAGAAAGCCCTTCTTGTCCTGAAAAAAACAATATCTAATGTGTGTGGGTTCAGTAAACGGGAAAGAAGAAAATTACAGCTAAACACGAGCAGCGCAGAAATGTTAAAAAGGCCATTGTCACAAAGGGTACAAAAAGTAAAATCAGCCTTTGTCTCGAAGGGGTTAAAGTTGTTCAGCAGCTTTCATTACACAGGGTAAATCCGCTATTTAATGGAATGTGAAAGCTTTGGAACACACACTTTTGGCTGATACCAGTCATTCACTCTCTCTTAGTTCTAAGGCGCATCTTTCTTTGGTGCCTCTGATCTACACCCAAGACAAATCAAAGTGGATAGCGCCATTTCACTTAAATGATAAACATGGACAGAAATATTTTGGATGCCTAACAGTCGGTAAATGAGCATGACATAAAGGTTGCCATACATACCCTGGCAAGTAGATGACATACTTTGCTGCTGCTGCAATACAAATAACATCTGTAGGAGTTATGAAATTCACATTTTGAATGTTCACTTTAAACATTGTTAATGGTGGTAATGCTAAATATGTTCCTGATTTACAAAATTAATTTTGTTTATGCAAAAAAGTAAAAATACTAATAATAAACTACTAACAGGCAATTTCCACTCAAAAGACAACTGTATATATAATTGCGAGGAAGAATAGAATTAGTATTTTTTGTACAGAATAATGTAATTTATCATCCTGGTGCGATTTAATGCTAAATTACCACTAGTGCTGCCATTCTAAAAAAAAAATAAAAAAAATTGAAAAGCCATAAACCAAAAAAAAAAAATGAAATGAATGAATAAATGAATGAATTGGTCAAACTAGGTGGCACATATCAAGTGGTAGGTGAGGCTACGGTTCAGCCCCTCCATAAGTGCCTTCCGCAATGCATGTTGCTATTAGATATGCCTAGTCTACCAAACGGAAACCCAGTCCTGTGTATTATTATGTTACTATTAACAACTCATTTTAACATTTATGTTTATAAGAAAATAAAGCATAACAGCATTGGCAGGTCATTCCACATTAGAGTCTATTCTGCTCCTGTATATTGGAGAAATCATAACCTTATTGATATTGATCATCAATTTGTCTGTAGGAAGGCATTGAGAAGTATGTATGTCACGTGATTTCTTAGGGCATCACAATCATTAGATTGGACAAAATGATAACTCCTGGTTGATGTAAATTTGTACAGAGAAAATAGAACAAAATGGAGTTGCTGGCAAAAGAATGAACCACAGTCAGCGCTATCCTATTTTTACCATGCACGATATTTGGAAAATAAGTATAAGCAGCAATGGAGTGAACAATAGCAAAAAAGGATAAATAAAGTGAAAGTGGCCAACATAATTTATTTCAAGCTTCGGTAGAATAAAAATAAATATTCATTAGAGTTGTTTTAAGACCTGACAAACATAATGCAGAAATCCCGGCATCCTGGTGTTCTGGCTTGGGTTACAGAGTGTTGCCTGCTTTTAAATTTGCAGAGCAGATAAAAATAAACTTAAATATACTGTCCAAATGCTATCTATAAGTCACCTACATGTATTCAAATGAATGCAAGATCACATTACCAAGTGTCAAGCACTATTGGTATACAAATGTTCCGCTATCAGATTTAATATATTTTAATTACGTTGCAACGGTTGCATGGACTATTGCACAAATAAAGCAAAAGTCAGAGCTGACATCTCAAATCAACACATAATGTTGTGTGACAGGTTATTATGAAATGCTGGACTCCTTTTTGCTATTTCAAACCAAACTAGAAATGGGAATCCAACACAAAAGTAAGCAAGCTAGGGGAAGTCTCTGCAAGCCAAATGACAAAGGCCAAAATAACATTTTAACATCCAAATCTTATGTGGTATAAAATCCAGAAACATATGAAGAGTTGGACTACGGGAAAACATTAACATTATCTCCTGTTAGAATAAATTATTCTAGGTATATCTATACATGCACCAAATCAATGAATTCTTCATGTTTGTGATAGAGCAATGAAGAGGACTTTACAGAACATGCAATACTTTTACCTGAGGTAGGTCAGTATTATCTTGCATCCAAAGAGCCAGGCAGAAATCTTTAAAGCCTAGAAAAGCCTGTTTTATGAGAGAAATATTGCTATTATATATATATATATATATATATATATATATATATATATATATATATATATATATATATATATATATATATATGTAACCAAAGAAAAACGGGCACTCACAGGTCTTTGTAATAAAGTGTATTTAACACCAAAGGAAAGGATGATTGTTATTTTGTCCTATTATGTAAAACCATAGAATTCAAAGAGGGTATATATATATATAATTATTACAAAATGTTATTTAATAAATCTCAATTCACATACCATATCATGGGATCATTTAGTACCTGTACTTACCCCTGGCATTGTGGTACAATAAACCGATTATTTGACATTTAAATATTTGAAAAACTGAGTGGAGATAGGAAGAAAAATAAATTGAGATAAAATGTATATTGTTGTGGGGGTTCACTGCAGATGTTTTAGCCATGCTGTTTTTGAATTTCCTGCACTTAGCAATTCTTACTGTAGTTAATCTTTGAAACATAATGGAGAGTGAACAGATGTGTGCATAAATCAAAATATGGAGATGCAGAGGCTAAGCATACAATCCCTGTTGTGGAATTTATTGGGGACATATGGGCAAGTAGCAAAGTGATATAAGTAGTGTATGGAGTTTTCATAAATGTTACATTATCCGACATATTGGTTCGTGCAGACTACAAAATTGTAGTCGTCTACCTCTTTATGTATATTATATATACTCTTAAAAATGTAAATGATTAAAGATGCACAGTTGTATGTTAAATAACACATATAACAGATCACAAGAAAATCATACCTTGAAATAAGTCTTTGTAACTAGGATTTTTGTATCAGTATTAATCTTTAATTATAAAGCAGCTAAAACATTTTTTTGAAAGAAATATTTTTTTTTTTCTCAATAGGATTAAATGTTTTGGGTACACTACAAATCTGGCATAGCAAAGCTCTAATGTATTTTTTTTAATATGTAACAGATATAGGAAAAAATAGGT
This sequence comes from Spea hammondii, assembly GCA_029215755.1. Lineage (NCBI taxonomy): Eukaryota > Metazoa > Chordata > Amphibia > Anura > Pelobatidae > Spea > Spea hammondii. The sequence continues at coordinate 49,078,492 of JARDYJ010000004.1, forward strand.
AAGTGGTGGGGAATGAGGCATAAACCCAATAAATGAAGCTTTTCTAATGAAACAAATTTATTTTTTCTTAATATACCCTGTGTCGTGCATATTCTAGAAAACTTATTTTTAGCCAATTTAACCCCTTAATTCCAATTCCCTTTCCTGTGAATAGTGTATATATATATATATATATATATATATATACATATATATATATATATATATATGTATATATATATATATATCTATATATATATATATATATATATATAGATATATATATATATATACCGTATTTGCTCGATTATAAGACAAGGTTTTTTCCAGAGCAAATGCTCTGAAAAATACCCCTCGTCTTATAATCGGGGTCGTCCTATAATCAGACCTCAACTAGGTCTGACTATGAGACTAAGATCCAGATCCCCCGCAGCGATGCAGGGGACCTGGATCCTCCTGTCTCCCCCCCCCCAATTTATCGGTACTTCTGAGTCCCCAGTGCTTAGTCCGGGCAGCGTGTAGAGCTCTACTCGATTCGCGTACTTCCGTGCAGCCGGGAGGAGGTGAGGTTAGCAGCGGGGGTTGTCTGCGTCCATCGCGCAGATCTTCCCCAGCTGTCAGAGATCAGAGTTCCCCTTGATCTCTGACAGTCGGGGAAGGTCTGCGTGATGGACGCAGACAACCCCCGCCACTAACCCCACCTCCTCCCGGCTGCAGCGGAAGTTGTCTACGTGAATCGCGTATAGCTCTACACGCTGCCCGGACTAAGCACCGTGACTCAGAAGTACCGGTAAGTTTGGAGGAGGGAGGGGGAGGGAGTGTTAAATGGGGGGCATAAGGCATTTCTGGAGGCAGAGTGCTCTGTGAAATGCCTTTTAACCCCCTTAATGACACTCTGCCTCCAGAAATGCCTTTTAACCCTCTATACGCCACTCTGCCTCCTGAAATGCCTTATATCTCCCTATATGCCACTCTGCCTCATAATATGCCTTTTAACCCCCTAAATGCCAGAGTAGCATATAGGGGTATAAGGCAATTCTGGAGGCAGAGTGGTACATATGGGGTCAAAAGGCATATCATGGGGCACAGTGGCATATAGGGGGTATAAGGTATTTCTGGGGCAGAGTGGCAAGCCAGGGGGCAGATGTGCATAACTGGGGGGGGGGGGCAGGTTGAAAAAAAGGAAATAAAAACAAAATATTTTCCCAATCATAACTTTTATTAAAAAAAAATTGTTCACATAGTTTACATGAATTAACATGTACTGGTAAAACTTTTTGACTATAGGGTCATCTTATATTCAGGCTTTTTCTTTTTTTTTCATAAATTAATATTCAGATTTTGGGGGGTCGTCTTATAATTGAGCAAATATGGTATATAGTAAACTATATGTTGTTTTTTTTGTTTTTTTAATTAGAGAGATAGCTTTCTTTTGATACCATAGTTACATGATTAGCTGGACATCTGGAATGAGAAATTTAGTAAACACTAGAGAAAAAAATGAAAAAAGAAAGCTTTCAAGAACAAGTTCTTCCTAGGTCCCTTCCTAATAAAGCTAAAACAGAATTTCAAGTTAGCCATAGAAATAATCTTTTACACAGGTTATGTGTCAAGACAGAGAAATCCAGCCACATCTCCAGATTATAGAAATACCCCACATCCATAGGTCTGGCTATTACAGGGCACAAGTTGGAGCAAGTGCGTTACCAATTCTTAACATGACATTTTAACCTTTTTGGCTCATGTCTCAATTTGACCTATTTAGCACCCCCAATAAAAAATACCCCAATAAAAGTATATATTTACACAAAGCAGACAACCAAGAGTATCTCATTTGGAGCATTTGGCTACTACAGCTATTTGACCACTAATCACTGGCAAAATCAGCTGTACCAATAATTTCCTGCACTTTTTTCACCAGTGCTTCTGTGTTGCTTAGAATTTTTCGCACAGGATGTGTTATGGCATCTGCATTTCCAGATTGTGGAAAACAGTTAACAAGAGTATTTCATCAGGAGAATTTGAAAATATGATTGTGCTAAATACTTCACTGAGAACTCCCTTCAGTTTACTGGCAAATAAATGAAAATAATACACATAAGTAGATATCATGTTATCTTAATGTTGTGTACACTGTGGAATCAGTACACAAAATGAGCACTTATCACACTAAAAAATCCAGATAGTTATCTGAAAGCCGATTGCATTGTTTCATAAGTACTGCATTTTAAAGGAAACCGCTTATGAGAGAGTGCTACAAAACATAGAGGAAAAATGGATCAATTTAAAAACATAATTCTTTTTTTAAAGTATATTTCCTACAAGTTATCTTGAAGTATAACTCTTTTGAACTCTACAGATCCCATCAGCAAACCTTGTCTTTACTTTCGTTAAAATAAGAAAACAGAAAGTAGACTTGTGCATTTGGCAATTGTGTGCGTTGGTACAAATATCCAACAACGAGGAGGATTACCAGGAATATTAATGAAAACGAACGGCAAAATTTTGTTAATTCGTTTTGCTGCCATTACAACCTGTTTTGGCACACTTTAATGAGGTAAAGTGGGAAGGAGATGTGTGTAGGGGGTTACCTGATAGGTAGAAGTAGCCAGAAAATCGTGGAGGTGGTCTTATTGATGGTTATGGTCCTGAATGATGGGTCCAACAGCTTCTTGTGTTTTTTTCCTTACTTTTTTGCTCTGACCAAACAGCATTTTCAAGGGGAACGGACAAGCATCAGATAGAAGTGTGCTGATGCCATTTTCAGATCAGAGAATCATGGCTATGCTCTGGTTTGCTTGTAGGTCCCAAGGCTGTTTTTTTGTACCTGTTGCATTCATCTAGTCGCTGGGACTGGGAACAGCTAACAAACTCACCCGCACCAGTGTAGAAATAGACAGGATTAGATAGAATAAGCACATAAAGAGGAATGAGGGAACCACAGAGGATTGAGCAAGATAGAGAGTTTAGTAAAGCTGAGACCTATAGTTTTAAAAAAAGACAGCATTTGGGGCTGTTATGGCACTTTGGTATACTGGAGTGAATAATGTGAATGCACTTGAGGTAAACATGTTTTGCTACTTGAAATGTATTGAGCTTTAGTAATATATGTGTCATTTGTACCAGTCTTTTTTTTCATTGTTCGCAAACAAGCTACACTCAAATTTCTTTCACATGATACATTACAGTTCTAAAAAAGGAGGTTTGGCAAGTACATTGGAATCCTACTAGCCTGTCAAAGCTGTTTACGTATTATGAATTTTATGATTTAAGTTCTATTTTGTTCTCGTGAAAGTCATTAATGATTCAGATACAGCTGAAATTACAAAGCACTTGGTAGCTAAGATACTTCTAGTTATAAGTCTACCAGACAACATGTTTTGTTTTTATTGAAAGTATTCTACTCGCCAAATTGTGTAATCCCAATAAAAAAAGAAAGCAAGACAATGAGCAGTAATAGAAATGGGAGCTGTTGCCAGGGTAAGGAATCTATTGCAAAATACAGATTTGTGCATGTATATTTTGACTTATTGAGCTCTGACAGAAGTACTTACCGCTGTACAGTTTATTACAATAATAAAGGGGCAGAACATTAAGCGCAGTCATTTAGACAATACAATAGTGAAACACGCAGTATGAACAGGGTAAAGTATATATATATATATATATATATATATATATATATATGAATACATTCACAAAGAAGCCCCTGCACTGAAGACCTTACAGTGTAAGTAGTTGTAGAGAGTGGGTGGACATACTGATAGAATCTAGAGGTTTGACAGAGCATGTAACTGTAAGTTAATACACAGCTTCTATATTACAGCTACTATTATTGTCAAGTGGAAGCATCTAGTAGTAACAGCTCAGTCACAAAGTGGTAGACAACACATACTCACAGAGCAGGGCTGCTAAGTTCTGGAAAATAACCTGTGCTCTATTACCATCACTCACTACAGAGTCACAAACCGCCTCTGGAAGCAACGTCAGCACAGACACTGTGTGTCGGGACCTTTGTGAAAAGGGTTTCAATGGTGAAGCAGCTGTACACATGTTGAAGATCACTATGCTCAATGCCAAGTGTTGGATCGAGTGGTGTAAAGCACACTGTCACCATACTCTGTAGCAGTAGAAACCACTTCTGGATTTGGCGGATGCTTTTACAGCCAACACTCCTACATCAAAAAGCTAGAAGACATTTTGTCTCCGTAAAAAAGCATAACATCTGCTAAATAGTTCATGTGTGAAAATAATATATATAGGTAGGATCCATTCAATGACACATTCTATTATGGGAATGTCTATTAGATTTGGAAATTCAAATACCGGTTAAATACCAGATAATCCATCAGGAGCACAATGTGCACTATAGACCCAGATTTTTTTCTGTTAAGGATATTAACATGATTTTAGCAGTTGAAAGCACATAGTTGCATATATAATACCTGAAAATAATTGACACTTACTCATTAAGGTAATCCCAAATTAATTCTACCATTATACTGAATTTACTGTACATTTCGATAGCAGAAGCTACAATGTAAGTGTAAGAGCCACACATAATCGTTGTCCCGATCATGGACCCTGACATTGTGTGGGACCCCCGGGCTCTGTTACGTTAGTGCAGATATTACAAGTTAATATATTGACAATATTTAAGCATGCTTGAGAATGACATAAGGGTATCGTGACAACAAGACAAGACCAGGGTCCAAAGAAGGTTTGAAAAAAATAAGTGTTAGACACTGCACATAATTTTTCTTGATTTGGTAAAATAGTTTATTTTGCTCTTCCTCACTGCTAGCTAGTGTTTAATGGGGCACATATTAGAGGGCTGGCACCATTCATCCAGGGAGGTATGTCCACCCATATGGTCCAAAAGCTATAAATCTGTCACGGACCGGGTGATCAGGTCTAATAGGAGCCCAGGTGCAGGGGATACGAGGGGCTCTGTCTGTACCCCACGATGCATGATAGCTTGGGGTTGGTACAGACAGGCGCAGGAAATAATTCAAAGACAGAAGATGCGGATTAAGAGTTGTATTGCATATGATGGTACAACAATATATAAACAAGGAAAGTCACTTGGCAGGAAGCCCTCTGGTTGGGGCACACACGGCAGGAAGCCCTCCGGATGGGGCACACACGGCAGGAAGCCCTCCGGATGGGGCACACACGGCAGGAAGCCCTCCGGATGGGGCACACTCGGCAGGAAGCCCTCGGGATGGGGCACACTCGGCAGGAAGCCCTCGGGATGGGGCACACACACGGCAGGAAGCCCTCGGGATGGGGCACACACACGGCAGGAAGCCCTCGGGATGGGGCACACACACGGCAGGAAGCCCTCGGGATGGGGCACACACGGCAGGAAGCCCTCTGTATGGGGCACACTCGGCAGGAAGCCCTCTGTATGGGCCACACTCGGCTAGAAGCCCTCTGGATGGGGCACACTCGGCTAGAAGCCCTCTGGTTGGGGCACACACAGCAGGAAGCCCTCTCGTTGGGGCACACACGGCAGGAAGCCCACTAGTGGGGCGCTGGCCGCAACTCAGGAACAATACAGGAACCAAAACAGGAGCAGATCAGGAACCAAAACAGGAGTAGATCAGGAATCAAAACAGGTAGTACTCTAACGTTAATGTCAAGGTCCAGACTGAAGGGCTGGGCAGGTTTATAAAGCCTGGCTTGATCAGGTGATATGAAGCAGCTGGACCTGATAATCACTTCAGAGTGGTTCAGAGTGACAAGGGTGGCCACTAGAGGTTGGAAACGGGAATGAGCAACGCAAAGTATGAACAAGTCCAGCCAGCGAAGGGTGAAAACGTTACAAAATCACAGCAGCCCAAGGGGTTACCCCTTTGCCAACTGCCCCCCTGTTTGCTTGATATACCTTACTTTCAGTAGTTGGTAAATGAATCCCTCTTCTATTACTCCAGTGTCTATGTCAGCTATTATTTGCATATTATGTCTGCTCTTTGTACAAATATGTATTCTGTTTTAGCACCAAATACAAAAAATGAATAGTAACTGGAATGAAATTTGTATATAGGAGTTAATGAATAAAACAAGATAACAAAACCAATAATAACTAAGTGAATATATGTTTTAATTACAGATACCAGATACAGTCAAATATTTTAAACCCACTAGCAGCAGGATCAAAACAGAGTTTTGCTAGATAGAGTTTTGAAATGAATCAGAAAAAAACAACCTTGACCCTGAGTTTAAAGAATAGAAAGGAGTCTATCACCAGCTTAAGACAGGGTTTTAGCCACACAGATGTTAAGAGTTTCAGGAATGTAACCACAGAAAAGGAAGCTTGTGTATTAAAAGGTAGTGCCATTAACTATGAGCTAATGTATGAAATTACTGGTGGTGAGAGACTTTGACAGTTTGCAAACAGAGGAGTAAAAACAAAAAAAACCTAGACAATTCAATGTAATAAAACCCATGATGACTCTAAGAACCATAGTTACTGAGTAAACTGAATGAATCATAAATCAATGTACTAAATATGAGCAACTAGCTGAAACTTTCATTGGTTTGGCAGAGTGTAGGAGCCCAACTTTGCTTTGATAAACACAGCTCTGTAATATACTTATATTTATAATCATTGACATGTATGTTTGATTTGTGTTCAATCAGGATATTTCCCGTATTATAAATATGGTGTTTTTCAGACTCTTGTTATGGGAGGTGGTTTATCATGCTGTGATTGGATGCGTCAAGATCCAGCCACCGGGTTGAAACACCTGGTCACCAGCTGCAGCTTTGCTTCTTTTGTGGTTTTGTGAAAGTGATCCTTGGAAAGATTCCTATTTTATATATATATACTCACTCTCATAGAATGAAATGAGTGACAGCTGGTGAATCTGGAAATTAACAACTTGCAAAGCAAAGGGAGTTTCCCTGTGTAGGTAATGTAAATCCATATAACAAATGGAAACATGGGCCATAGTCAAATGCTTGTATAGCTTGTATTGGAGTAATACAATGTAAAAAGTGGTAAATGACTGATGGCATCCCAGGCAATATAGGCCAGGTAATAAGTGATTATTTTAATTACTATTATTGTATTATATAGTGCCATCACATTCCACAATGGGTAACCAAGACATAACAAGTAGTGTATAACATAACGATTTGACTTACAAAAAACAAGGAAAGGAGGACCGTTCCAAAATGTACAGTTTACAGCGCTTACAGTCTAGAAGATTATGCTAAGGAGAGAAGGGGTAAGGAAAATAAATACATACATGAATGTAGGTAAGGAGAGTGAGTTGAGCAGGGGGTGAATGAAGAAAGAAAAGAAAGAAGGTTAAATGCAAAGAAAGAGGCAGGAAAGATAAAGAGAGAGAAAGGTAAAAAACAGAGGGAGAGATGGAAAAAGAAAGAAGGGGAGAAAGAGGGAGGGGAGAGAAGAAAGAGAAATAGAAAGAGAAAAAAGAGGCAGATGCATTAGGAAGAGGAAGAGAGAAAATAAAGTGGAGAGAGAGACAGACAGAATGAAAAGGAATATAGAGGGAAAGAGGGATCAAGGGAAAAAGAGAGCACGAGAGAAGATGAAAAGGCATGTTACTTATTATCTGCATCTATTGTATTTAATATGTTCATAGGCAGCTGTGTCTCTGCCTTTGTTCTGTAGAGTGAGGGCATCTGGCAGTGGGAGAAGTAAAAATCCTATAAAATGTTACAAGTGTCACTTGATGCAGCTGCAGCAGAACATCTTTAGCAAAGTACTACCCCAAAATTTGGAGGACAAGTTGTAACAAAATATGAAAATTATGCCCAAAGTTATTTTAGCACTGCAGCTTTCTAAGTTATGGAAAGTCCACACAGAAAAGTAATTTGGGCATAAATGTCTTTTCATATTTATAGAAATAATTGAATTTAATATTAAAACTATAATGAACATGTGGAGGCTAGATGCCACAGTATTGAAGTTGTCTTACTAGTGAGTATGGAAATATGTGTTAGTAATTTTTTTCATTTGCTTCTCACAGAAGCTGGACGCTTTCTGTTTCACGTTTAGGATAGCACACATTTCATATTTAATGAGTATTTTTACTGGTAATATCAACAGCTAAATAAAAGATGAAACTTTTTTGGCAATGTACAAAAAAACAGAGAATTTTTTATGGAGTTCTCAGTAAAGATTACCTTCCTGGCCATTAACTACAAAATATTTTAGATCATAAAAATGAAAATTAGATTATAAAATTAAAATTATGTAATGATACACATACTATAGATGGCATATAGATTGGGTTTTTCGAGTGCCTTTGAGATGGAAGTTTAGGATCAGGACATCAAGCTGTTTTCACCAATAGAGTTTTATATTATTATTGTTTGCTTATAGGTTGCCATTTAACTATACATTGAGTCGAGTTCAATTAACTAACCTAAAATGTAACATTATCTTTTTTGCAATGCAACCAAATGAAGAATATAGAATATAGAGTTCTATAAGTTTATTGTTATGTATATGCTACTTGTCATGTCCTGTGTACCCAGTATACAATGATGCAAAGCATGATGGCATTATATAAAACAATAAATATGTATTCAATTACCAGAAGTATGTTTTTCTCCAGTTATTGAATTATTGAATACCCCTAAAGGGTACTAATATTTAGATTGCATCTAGTTTTTCCTAAGATTCCAACTTTAAGATCTTAACACCATCAGTACACAGATATGTGAAATGCATCCAAAATAATAATTGTATTAAAGATAATGTCTAAAAACATATGTTATTGTATTATTGAAATATTTTTTTTATTAAACTACACTATCACACATGATACCAAGCATCCACATTTGTTTCTTGTTTATCTTGCAGGAAGCAGATCTCTAGATAAAGTTTAAAATAAAATAAAAAATAAAAAAATTACAGAAAAAAAATCTTCCTTGAAATATTTGCCTGAACACATCTAAATTCTAGAGCCAATGGACTTTTTCTATTATAAAATGTGTCCTTGGTTGTAAAGCTGGCCATTGTGTCAGGGTACCCTAAAAGAGAAATACATGCAATTGTGGTTTTGATTAGTTATTTACTATTTTGCTGGTGAGTCACTGTAGTCGCTGGAAAAATAAAGCATCATCGCAGTGCCTTAGATCTGAATTACAGTACTTAAATTACACAAAACACACAGAATCCTAAAGTATGCATAATTCATTTAGGGTTTTCATTGTGTAAATATACAAGCATAACTGAAATATGATGTGGCTTAAAAGTGAAGTAATTGTCAACCAAATTGGTTGGCGACAGCTTTACAGAACATATGAAAAACAAAACAAAAATGAATTTATGAAATTCAAAGAAGAGCATACACTGCACCAGGTAAATAACTTAAAAAACATAAATCCTCTAGTATCTCAGACTAGTTCCAAAGTAGTAACAAATGAAAATATAGGAGATAGCGCTTTCACCGTACCGGAACAAATAACAAAACAAAAAAAACCCCTTATCTTTGAGGATTCCACATGGAACAGGGAAGTATAAATTATATAAAAACACAAAGAATAAAATAAAATATAAATCAATGTAGTCTATTCCAGTATAAAAATATCACCATATAAAATTCTGTAGATTTTACACTCAGACTTTTAAGAGCAAAATAAATACTGCTCTTTTTTAACAACGAGAGGTGAGGTTGTCCATGGGGTAAGTGGATCCTCACTGGGTTACTTTTGTTCCCCTTGGTATCTCAGGCAGAGTTAGATGACAGCCATATAAGTAAATAATGAAATGTATTCAACTAAAAAAAGCATAGATATCTTACATTGATAAAACAGTATACAGAAAAAATCACCTTCGTACAAGAGCAGCCAATAGTTCAATATACAATTCAGTTCCCAATGTTCCAAATGCTGCATAGTATTAAGAGTATATTATTATATAATTATAAATAAATAAAACCTGCTTCTTACAAACATGTTTCACCTTTTGTATGTGGGTTTTCCAAAGTGTAATGCATGTGTTGAAAATGTATGACTTGTATGGCTATATAAAACAATAAATAATAATAATAATAATAATAATAAAAAATGTATTTTCATTTTATCTCTCAATGTGATTAAATTGCCGCATAGGTTATATATAAAAGCAGATTTGGTCGAGAAGTGATTTACAGATATACCCGTTTGGTAACCATGGTGATTACTCCACATTTATCACTTACTGTATATCATTATGCATAGCCCTCATCATCTCATTATGGGGTCTGTTCATTAAACCCCAGTAATACAGGAGGTTTATAAGGAATCTTACTGTAATTGTTATAGCTAACTGTGTTCTAGCTAACAGACTACTAACACTGCTCTTAGCTATAGCCTTAGCTATAACACTTAGCCTTATGGTAGTTTTACACATAATTGCTAGCAGGAAAATGCAGGCTTTTGAGGGTCCTGCTCATGGGCTTACAATCTAAAGAAATAGTATGGATAATTAAAAAGAAACAAAAGCATGGGTGAAAAAAGGGAGTAGTAGCTCTCTTGTAGCAGTAATTAAGGGCAAGTGGTCTCAGGATGTATTCTATACTTTACAGTAATTGTGAAACATGATGAGGTTGTAATTAATAAAAAAAAAACAATAATTACATAATGACATATCCCATATTCCAATGGTGAATTGCATTTGTAAGGATAAATAAACATTATTGACTTGTTTAGTAATGTTGATTATATTATAAGCTTTTCCTTTATTTGCTTTGCCCTTTGCTAGATATAAAATGTTGCAATCATGTGTTTCTAGTTGGTTAGGTACAATGATTAATATATATTCTATTGTATTTATGTAACTCGTTTTGGTTGAGATCTATTACATGTATGAAAATATTTGGAAAGAATCATAAGAGCAGATTAGCCAGTATCTATGTAGCCCAGCAGGGGATAGTAAAAGATTTTACAAAGAACATATGGTGGAACTATAAAAATAAAAGTGAAGTGATTAAATTGTTTCAAGTGATGTATGAAAACCAAATGATTGGGTGTGGGTTCAATTTCTGTGTTATGATTTGGTAATTACTTATTTCTTAAATGCTGAAGTGGTATATTTTAAAACCTAAATATAAAATGCATGTGTATACTTTTAAACTGCCTTAAGGTGTACTATTAGTAGAATATCTTGTACCTATATTGTATATTTCTATAGCATTGGAAGTTTCTTTACTTGAGTGCTACAAACAAGCCTGGCTTTCCTTTACTTATTAATAGACAGCACTTGGACAATTGCTTAACTGAAAGTGTCTAGAAAGACCTTGCCAGTTTGTGACCTTTCATTGTTTCTATGTAAAGGGATCGGCCCATGTGGTAAGTCACCAAAATACTAAAGAAGAGCAAAAAGCAATAGAAAAATGCATTACCTGCTAGTATTTCATTTTTGAATTGTAGAATTAAAAACCCTTGAACGTTACCCCAAACAAGGAGAAACATCTGCATTAGCTAAGAAAGTTACTACACACATGTAGTGTTTTCAGTCTAACTTAAAAGTTGTCCATGAATCTTGAGTAATGTATTTCAGAATACCTGCACAACACATTGAATATTACAGTTCTTAATTTTGCTACCACTTTATCAGTAAAGTAAAACTTCCTTACACTCAATCACTACCATCCTATAATCCCCATAACTAAAACACGTGATTTTTAACAAATAACTTAACATCCAACGTTGGGTAATAGCAAATTCTCATAAATTACGTATTTGACCTATAAACTTACTGTATATAATAAAATTTGTAGTATAATAGAAAAATGCATGATAAATGCAAAATGAAATAAATGTCACAGCTTATCGTCATATGACCTCTGTACCAATTAATATGTGCTTCTAAAACAGTTCTGACCTAGGTGCAGATGAGCTAAGGGAACATTACTACCATTTTGAGAACACAGCACATGATGAAGCATCAGGTTTGGTAGGGTGCTTTCTTTATTGTATTTACTAAAACAGTAAGTAAGTATACAGTAAGTATGCAGTTAGTTTTATTAACAAGAGTCATTGAACATCATCTGACAGATTGATTACAATACAATATACAGGTCCAATCAAGCTCTTCTTCGAGCCACATTCTACCTTCACAGAAATAATAAAATAGGGATGGATTGAAGGGACCCCAATAAATTCTAAGGACCCCTATCAAGTCCCTGTGGACCTATTCAAGAAATTGGAGGATGCAATCCAACACATGGGGCTACTGGTGAATGGGAGAATATATGGGCACCTTCATGTGCAAAAAGGGGTTATTTTATAACCCAGTGGCATCTGGTGTGGAATTGAATACTTTCATTTGTTTTGCATTTTTTTTAATAAATAATAAATATATTTGTATCTGACTTCTTAGATTAATTTTGTTTCTTTGGGCATCCTCTTTCACAGAGTGGATTAGCGTTTAAGGGAATCCCAGATAATTAATGGATGAACCCTGAAAAGATGCCAAATGGGTCGATTCTCCCTACCAAGTGAGGGGTATGTAGGGATTTTTAATTTGTAATTAAATTAACCTCCCCATCGCACAGCACTGATTCTGTGCCCCTCAAAACTTTTTGCAAATTTTAACCCTTGCTCCATTGGACACATGTTAAGAACATTATTGCAGGGGTATTTAAAAAAAAAACCAAAACATTTTTTGCACATTTCAGGCGAGGACATGTTTTTATTCAATTTACCTTAAACTTAATTTGAATTTGCAAGCACTCACATTTATTAGTGAATATGCTAGTTGTGTAGTAAGTCTCTTTTGGCTTCTCTCTCTAACGCCTGGACAAAGGTGTACTATTTCAGCATCGTCTCTGTAATGTATATGCCTACTTACTACCTTTGTTTCTTAAAAACATTTTATATATTAATTTTACTAGTACTGATTTATTTTTTTCTGTTAAGCATTAATGTGGATTTTGAAAAGCATCTCTTCGTATGAGCTAAAAACAATTTGACAAAAACAAATCACATTATATCATGGATCACTTATCAAGCATGGATTACACAGTGTACCTTACATAAGGAATGTATTTAGTTGGCTATTTACAGAAAACTGCATTTTCTTTTACTACATATGGTTCTTTTTTGTAAACCATGACCCGAGCTTCAAGATTCTGGCAAAAATCACTATTCTTATAGTATAAGGCTGAGCTAAAATATCAATTAGATTGATATAACTGTATAACCACAAAATGATGGATAGAGAAGTAGTGGAAGAGAAACTACATAATAACTGTTTGTTATTTTAGTGGGATTTTTTTGTTTTGCGATAAAGCATATTTAAGTTACGGAAAATCTATATATGTCCAAACTATATTATGTTATGTAGCTGTGGAAAGCTAGAGTCATCCAGTGATGTTCCGTATATGTGTAGAAATACTGCCCATACTGTAAATCCAGAATGAAATGGAAATTATGTTAAACTATTTCCAGATAACTATCACTTACCATTACTGTTTATTGAAACAAGAATAGTTTGTGGTACACATTTTTTAATAACTGGTGAATCCCATGCTAAATTGAAGTATAAAACAAATATTAAGAATAAATGTACATGTACTAGTTGGTTTGTTTATTCTCCTACAGCAGAGTATATTTGAGGAAAAATATCATGTTGTATCAGCTATGCATAACATATACGTGGGATGTAAATGTAAAAATAAGCTAATCCACATAATACATGCAATTTGGGCTCTCTAGGCACGTGCCTATTTTGCCATAAGGAGAATCCAGCATTAAATATTGTTCAACCCACATATGAAGAAACTCCCTATGGCATTGGCACCGTCTTCACAAATTATGTACCGCTCGTATTTCTTGATTTCTTAAACAATTAAAAAACAATTATTCAACCAGAGGAAGGTCACAGATGCATGCTGAGTAATGTTATGCTCTAAGTACATAAGATAGGTCACAAAAATGTACATCTTTAAAGAATATGGTCTAACATAACACTGAGATATACCACTTCTTTTTCTGGTGGAGAAGCCAGCTGCCATGCAAGCCATGCAAGTAATGACTTTGAATTTTCCCCTTCAATTGAACCTACAGGTACTCAGGATGTTAGCAGGACCTTGGCACATACTGGACAGTGGAGTCCGACATGAAGTTGTCCTAGGTCAATATTTGGTATTTACAGTATATTGGTCAAGTGTAGGAGTCCAGTCTTATTCAAAGCAGATGTGAAGCCAGCATTAAGCCAAGAGATTGATGTTTCTTGCGGGCTACAGGGTTAGGTAACTGCTTCTGTATTGACTTGGACCCCTCTGTTTCAGTCTTCGAAGAAGAACTGCTGCACAATAGATCTGGCTCAGCAGCAGGCATCTTACAAGCCAGTGGCGGATCTACCGGGGTCGCAGGGGTCGCGACTGCGACCGGGCCCCGGCGGCAGGGGGCCCAAGCCAAGGGGCCGCCCGAAATCTTTTTTACGTTTTTTTTTTTTTTAAATAAGGCAGGGGCGTCCAACATGCGGCCCGCGGGCCAAATGCGGCCCGCGAGACCTCGAGGTGCGGCCCGCGTAAGATCGGCAGCCAGGGCAACCGATCTTACACGAGCCGCACCTCAAGCCCTGCTACTTACTTGTGGGAGGGTCTTCTGGACAGCACAGAGGAAGCGGAGTTCACTTGACATCCTACTTCCTCTGTGCTTTAGCAGAGAAGGCAGAGGGAGGCCGCGCCCCCTGCTGAAGTCTGTGAGCGGCATCCCCTCGATGCAGTGCAGGTAAGGGGGTGGGGAGGGTGTTTGAATGAGTGTGTGTGATTGAGGGAATGAATCTGTGAATTAATGATTATATGAATAAATGAGTGTGTGTGTGTGTGTGTGTGTGTGTGTGTGATAGCATGGATGTGTAAGTGCTGGAACCTAGGCATGATGGGACTGTGATTGCTGTTAGCAATCACACTCCTATCATGCCAAGTCAGCAAGTACATGCTGAAACCTGGCCAGCTGCCCCCCTTGTGTAGTGATGCTGCCAGCAGTATGGGGTCTGCACTTACAGCCACCCTGTACCAGCATGTACTGGCTGACTTGGCATGATAGGAGTGTGATTGCTAACAGCAATCACAGTCCCATAATGCCTAGGTTCCAGCATTTACTGGATGGATGTGTAAGTGCTGGAACCTAGGCATGATGGGACTGTGATTGCTGTTAGCAATCACACTCCTATCATGCCAAGTCAGCCAGTACATGCTGAAACCTGGCTAGCTGCCCCCCTTGTGTATTGATGCTGCCAGCAGTATGGGGTCTGCACATCACTTACAGCCATCCTGTACCAGCGTGTATTGGCTGACTTGGCATGATAGGAGTGTGATTGCTAACAGCTCCTTAATCCTTAACAGATTCTCGCACCCGGGCCCTGAGGCGTCTAGTTACACCCCTGTTACAAGCAGTTCTCACAAAGGGCATTCACTTGTCTGTGATGCATTACAACTGTTATTGTGGCAATAATAGAAAAAGTCTCAATGTGTGTACAGCTCCTGTAATATGACTTTTGGGAGGCGCATAAAAACTTGAGAGGTTTCTCCTGAGTGCTTCAAAACTATATCACACAAGATAAATAGATTCAAGATGTCCATTAGACCTTAATTGTAATATTTAATATTGCAAGAATTTATGTGGAAGAACGCACAGAGTCCATTTTATGCAGCCTATGTGGGATACAATTCTTTGGAATGACTTGAATAATGGGTTGAATAATATTAACTGTCCCTAGGATCTAATACATAAAAGGATGGCAAAGTATTACAAATACTGTATCTGCAACCTCTTGAGTTTGAGTTTTCCTGTACAGTAGCAGAAATGATATTGCTCATTATCTTCTGATGAGTTTATCAATACAGCATTTTGTTTAAAATAATAATTGCCTCTGTATGTCTCAGCTGTAAATGAAACAGAATCACATAACCCCACTATGGCCAAGACCAAAGAGCTGTCAAAGGACACCAGAAACAAAATTGTAGACCTGCACCAGGCTGAGAAGACTGAATCTGCAATAGGCAAGCAGCTTGGTATGAAGAAATCAGCTGTAGGAGCAATTATTCGAAAATGGAAGACATACAGGATCACTGATAATCTCCCTCGATCTGGGGCTCCATGCAAGATCTCACCCTGTGGTATCAAAATGATCACAAGAATGGTGAGCAAAAATCCCAGAACCACACGGGGGACCTAGTGAATGACCTGCAGAGATCTGGGACCAAAGTAACAAAGGCTACCATCAGTAACACACTACGCCGCCAGTGACTCAAATCATGCAGTGCCAGACGTGTCCCCCTCCTTAAGCCCGTCTGAAGTTTGCTAGAGAGCATTTGGATGATCCAGAAGAGGATTGGGCGAATGTCATATGGTCAGATGAAACCAAGGTAGAACTTTTTGGTAGAAACTGAACTCGTCGTGTTTGGAGGAGAAAGATTACTGAGTTGCATCCAAAGAACACCATACCTACGGTGAAGCATGGGGGTAGAAACATCATGCTTTGGGGCTGTTTTTCTGCAAAGGGACCAGGACGACTGATCCGTGTAAAGGAAAGAATGAATGGGGCCATGTATCGTGAGATTTTGAGTGAAAACCTCCTTCCATCAGCAAGGGTATTGAAGAGGAAACGTGGCTGGGTCTTTCAGCATGACAATGATCCCAAACACACCGCCCGGGCAACGAAGGAGTGGCTTCGTAAGAAGCATTTCAAGGTCCTGGAGTGGCCTAGCCAGTCTCCAGATCTCAACCCCATAGAAAACCTTTTGAGGGAGTTGAAAGTCCATGTTGCCCAGCGACAGCCCCAAAACATCACTGCTCTAGAGGAGATCTGCATGGAGGAATGGTCCAAAATACCAGCAACAGTGTGTTAAAACCTTACAGACTTACAGAAAACAGTTGACCTCTGTCATTGCCAACAAAGGGTATATAACAAAGTATTGATATGAACTTTTGTTATTGACCAAATACTTATTTTCCACCATAATTTGCAAATAAATTCTTTAAAAATCAGACAATGTGATTTATGGACTTTGTTGTCTACTGTTGTTTCTCATAGTTGAAGTGTACCTATGGTGAAAATTACAGGCCTCTCTCATCTTTGTAAGTGGGAGAACTTGCACAATTGGTGGCTGACTAAATACTTTTTTGCCCCACTGTAGTAAGATAGTTTTATAAAAAAAAATGCAAAAGTCCTTTAAGTTCATCTAAGGCTGATCCTTACCGAACTAGCTCTTTCTTGATGTACTTGCTGTTTATAAAAATACTAGCTGCCCAGACATATATTCACAGCATTCTTATTGTTGTACTTTTGTTAATACATACCATGTCAGCTAGAACTACATACAACATGCATAAAGGAGGTGGTATGCATTTTGGAAGCTACTGTTTATGTGTCCACTTACATTAGATTGTAATGCAGAGACAATTATACTATTTGAGCATTGTTTTCTTTCACTCTTTTTTGTAAAACTGGAATTACAAGCCAAAATGTTCCGTTTTCACTGACTGCTTATAAACTATGAATTATAGCACAATATTAAAGTGGCAAGACTCTATTTCAATAATTACACCTAGTTCACTTTCTGGCTGCCTCTTTGGGGAAGAATGGGGGTATTATTATTGCCATCTTCTTTTGACATGAGTTATTTAGCATTCAAGTAAGAACAAGTATAAGATGTAGAGACTGTAGAGGACATATCTACTCCTAGCTGTTGTGACTGAATAATTCAGGTTACCACCTGTATCTTTTTTATCTGCAATTGTACATATGGTCACAGGGAACCCTTCAAAATAATTAACAGCAACATTCCAACCATGATAGCCTTCATGTTCCCTGTCTTTTGAAATACTTCAATTTTGTGAATGCCTTATAGTGTTGTTTATTACCCCTTGGAATTCAATATACTGGATGTTGTGAAAACTCTAACATGGTTTCTACTAGTCAATAATTAGGCAAGTATGTGTGACAAGTAACTGACCTGTTCTTGAAAATACAAATAACTTACTCAAAGTAGCAAAGAAGTCAGGATGTCTAAAAACAAAACAATCCTGAGTTCCGCAAATATTTTTTTTCGCGAGTTTTATTATCTTTTGCTTGAAGAGTTATAGGTTACATAGTTCATGTTTTTGAGGAGATATTGAAATGCCAGTTTCCAGAATCATTTATTATTTTGGAAGCATTGTAGGTTACATTATACTCTGTGAGTGAGGGTTGTGAACCATCTTTAAATGTACCTGATATTTTTTTTCTGTGAAAGAAACGTTAACGGATTTATAAAATTAGGGTAATAGAAAAAAGGAATCAGTTAAACAATAAACATAACTAACTATTTCAGACATGTTCACCTGGCTCGGTCAATGCAACTATGAATGGAATTATAAATCAAGAACCAACTATACAGCGCAACAGGCAGAACATTGAAAGTCTAACAAAAGAATCGTTCATTCATAATAACAAAGATAAAAAGGTACAGAACAAATCAAGTAGTATAGAAGTGTCAACCGTTTTAAAGAATAGTATATTTTTAAGCTACTTATTTTTTTTTTAGAATATGTTTCTGCACTGTGTGTCCATCACAAATGTTCCTCGGAAGAGCTTAACCTTTGCTGATATTGTATATCCTAGCCTTTGCCACTGGAATATGAGGTTGGTTATGAGTTTATTGAAGCATTCAGACACCAGGGGAAAATGCATTCTGGGTTTGTGTCAATGGGTAATTGGAAGAGTGAATCATAAATAATATGCCTACAAACCTGCTGCAGTGCTAAAGACATCGTCAGTCAACCTCTTTCCACAAAATCTGCACTAAGAGGACTGTTAGTCATCTCTTCAGTCTACAAATCTAGCCAAGTACTTCACCTGCACGTTAGCTTGAGTATGCATGGTACATCAACACTTCACCAACCCATACTCTGATCATTATCCCTCCTTTCACATGTATTCCAGGACCCTGTTGAGTGCATTAGACTGTTTATTTCCCTCTCCTGCCATACTGTGGAATGTGGACTAAAAAATGGCCACCAGGCTACTGTTTTCCAGGACATAAAAAGGTAAATCCAGGACCTGGTAATAGTTGCATTTTAATATTACAATTTCACTTAAAATTGAAAAAGATAGGAATGCACCAGTTGAAAACATAATTATTGGTTTAGTATGGCTTGCTTTTCTGACTTGTTCTTAAAGGGGAACACCCATTAGTTTCCTTATATTAGAGTTAACTGAGGATGCAATGCATCCTTTAACCACTTGATGCCACTGGTGCTTTAAAGTGTACACATACAGTGTGCTCTCATGCAACATTTGGAATCCAGTGCCATCAGGTGCGGAAATCAAATTTTTGCAGAAATATTTTTGTATATTTTTTATTTCGTTTTTAGGGATTGCTGCTTTCCTTGGGCTAAATATGGGGACTTGAGGGCATTGATTGACAACACTGGCAGGCAAGTTAAGTGAAGATTTTCATTGTTTACCATTCTGGCACAGTAACTTGGCTGTACCGCCTTCTCCTCCTCCTACCTGGGATGCTTGAAAAGTAAGAGGTATATAGGGATACATATATTTTAGTTATGTGTATATTTCATGGTATTATTTATTTAATCTATTCATCCCAAAGCATTGGGGATGAGGATATCACCTGGTTTGGGTACCATGCTTCCCAAATCTGTATTTTACCCCACATACCACTGGGCACAGAACAGGGGTTGAGGGGGACTTGGGTGATTGTAACTCGCCTTTCATAAACTGAACATCAACCTGGAAACTTTAAATTTTCTACTCATATCGCTTTGCATGTTGTAGAGTGAGAATAGAGCTGTTGCATAGGTTAAGTTAACCCTTAAACCTTCAACTCATGTGCCTGTAAGTAAACCTGTTGATAAATAAGTCTATTCACTAAGAAATTGAGTGGTCAACTCAACGGACTAGACTCAACTAGGGTCACAAGCTTTCACATGCTTACGCAAAACAGATTGAATATTCACAACTATGTGAGATGTTTGTGAGTGCATGCGACCTACATGTACTCAAGTTAAAGTAAAAAAATATATCAACAAAATGTCACCATCACCCCACCATACATTTAATAATTTAAAATAATTACATATTTTATAAAAATTAACCCTCTATTAACTGAGGGGTGTATTGATCGCTCCACTCTTCCCTCACTCTATGCACAGTAGCGTTTAAGAGTAATAATAATCACTGGAATTAGTTCACAACTATGTAAAAAAATATACATTTTGAGAAGGATAAGACCCTCCAAACATAAGTCACTTTTTGTGAATTTGTGCATGCACTCACAGTTCAGGGAACAGACCCCAAAATGTATGGATTGATGCAAGACTTGTGCAATAGCTAAATGGGCTGAACAAATAAACATTTCTCGAAACATCCTGGCTGATTGGAAGTTTGTGGGAAAATTGTTTTGAAGATGAAATTAATTTTCATGTGAAGACTTTGGTATTTTGTTAATATTTTAATGCTGTATTTTCATTCGTTAAGGTTTTGTGTCATGCAAGTTTTGAAAACAGAATTATTTCACGTGTTGTTTTAAGCCATGAGTTTTTACCAAACATCTTTCAAGTGTCTTAAGGATAATTTATTTGAAACTAAAAGAAACTCACTGAATGTTGGAGGGCCCTACCAATATTTGCTCAGTGTTGAGAAAAAACAACAAAAAAGACTCATGAACTTGCTTTTGCTTTTCCATTTTAATAAATACAATACATTTGTTCTGTTGTGTGTATGACATTGTAAATACTTTTTGTTAAGAAATAATTGGCACAATTTGCTTCAGACCTGCATGATGTGATCAGAGAGGTCATTGTAACAATCAGCTGAATGTGTTGAAATATTTCTCACAATATGTCTGTATTCTGTAGACAGTCATAATTGCAAATAGGATTAAACCCCTGTACCAAACAGGAACATAATGAATTTTAAAGATATAACCTGGGAATCACTAGTAATTTTAAACTTGCATGAGCAAGTCTTTACAAGATCATTTATAATAAGCAGATTACTTTGCTAAAGACAGCTCTGCTGAGATTTGTTAACCCTTTGTGACACAAAATGTAATAAAATATCCTCACAGGGTCCTCATTTATCAGTGATGGTCACACTATTATGTCATCCTCTATTTGATGTTGTCAGGGAGATCTTAAACACAGCAACAAAAACTAGAGGGAAAAACAGTGTTTACTTGGGATTTGTTCAACAGGAAAGTTGCCACTGGAAAAAAAAAGGTAACATCCTTGGCAAGGAAGTTTCATGAGAGACATGCAGGGTTTTACTACAGCGACAGATGCTTCCGGGGCATCATGGGCAGATTATTTTGGCCAAATGGTTCTTATTGGCTGTTAAATTCAAAGTTCCTATTTATGCTACACGATACTCCCAAAGGCATATGGACATCTGACCATCACACCTACATCTATCACACCTAAATTTCATGAACTGACTTGTGACAAAGTTGGCATCCACATTAAAAGTCACTGAGCTCTCCACCATATATGATTGCGATGTTGATGATATGGCTTGGGCTGGAGGAAGATGATCTTTAGAGATTAGATGGAGGTGCTGGAATGAGAGCTTTTCTTGTCTGTTCTTCTTTTCTCCTCCTTTCCTTTTTCACCTCTTTCCTAATTCCTTGTTATGCAAACTATGTAGATATGCTGGGTGTGCGGTCTTTGACCTAGTCTGAGTTCCAACCATAGCAATTGTTGGTTAATATTGGGGACAGAGGAGGGAGAGGAGGAGGGGTAGAAGAGTGGGGAATTGAGCAGCTATGGCTGACGTTTGTTATGCAACATTAACATGAACATTTACAAATAAAGAATTCTAAACAAAAAGTCACTGAGATCCTACCGCCAGTGTTTGACTGTGGAAATTGCATGCCGATGTGCTTGATTTCATACACCTAACAATGGGTGTGGCTGAAATACCTAAACTCAATAATTAGTCCACATATGGTTGGTCATATAGTATATATTCATTTAATGAATATGAAAATGTCAAAACAAACATCAGAAAACAAAAAAGTACTCACATTGTTGACTGGCCTTTAATGAGCTACTGCTGTAGCAACAACCTGTGCTAACATAAAACAGATGTTTAGGATATTCTCACACTAAACATGTACATCTAGATTTTAGCAGATTAGGTTTTACATAGTATCCTGTAACAATTTGGGAAAAAAGAATGTATATTTTTTTATTATTAATGCAATAGCAGTTACATTATAGTTTGGCTAATACAGTGGTTACCTTTGGCAAGTAATTTGGGCTTTCCAATAAAGCCAAAGTATAAATTACATGGTTAGAAATTATATGAATAAAGACATTATTGCTGATGCCAAATACAATTTATGTGTCTCATTCTTGCATTTGTGCACACATAATTGCCTAGGGATTATACATTTAAAGGTACACTTCAGCCCTCTTATGTACTTGGCCGAGTGTTACATTGTAATAACAAGGGTTGTTACAGAGAGATTCATGAGAATGTTTTATATATATATATATATACATATACATATATATATATATATATATATATATATATATATATATATATAATACTTCCCTGTCTTTCAAATTATTATTTACCTTGCAGAAGGTGTGTTCGATCTAAGGAAGTATTAATTGTATTTACTAAATACTTTAATATGCATACACCAGATCTGTTCTGTTAACCAGTAAACAGAAATCACATAATATAGAACTTCAGTGTGTAAAGGACTTCTTATCAGTACCAGTAAGCTATACATCACACTAAATCATGTTAAAATAACATGAGGAAGCTTGCCACTTTCCACACAAAAAAAACACATTGCCTTCATGTTTGTCCCAATAAATAAATTGATTCATTAAAACCATACCTGAGAACTCTCCAGGCTTGACTTACAAGCCCTACTTCCCTGGGTCTTCAGGTCAGTTTCTTTTTTGTCCATACAGGAGAGCTGTGCTTGGCCACACCCAGTCCCCTCCCCTTTTCCCTCCCACTGAAGGCTATCTGAGGTTAGCCTACTTCTTCTTCAAACTACTCCTCCAGAAGAGGCTCTGGGTAGTCTACCTTGGGAAGTTCCCATATATTGTTTTGAGGTTAGTTTAGCAAAGACGGCTTAAAATGTATTGGTTAGTTAACTTCATGTTGCAGGAACTTAAAATGATCATTTGTATTTTATGCTCTATGAACCAAAACCTTTAAAAGCCTTCCATTCCATCAGACAAGTACCCTAACACTGGATGTTTCACTGTCATATCCTGTAGGCAATCATCTTATGTATTTATATGGAATTTCGTTCTACTGTCAAAGACAAAATGGGCCCCTACATTCTTATGACATCATTGTATGTGGGCCTGGGGTTAATTTATAATATGTTTGCATTAGTTTAGGTTCATTTGCAAAAGAGTTTACGTTGAAAATCCCATTCTGTGAATTACTTAGCTATATTTCCTCACTTTCATGGCTGTTTCTTTCTAATAAAATGTTAGCATTTTTTTGCAAATACTGGCCCTCTTTACCCAATGTATCAATTTCTTAGTCTGTTAATTCTAGTTTTGTCTAGTTTATATAAGTAAATAATAATGCTACTAATTACAAAGTATTTCTGAAAATGCATTTCGATGGTTCATAATACCTTAAGAAATTAAGTGACTACTTAAACCACTGAGCGTTAAGTATGAAATAAACATTTCTAGTAGTCATAGCCAAATGAAGAAAATATTACTTTTTTATAGTTTAGAGAATAAATGACATTTTTCTGATTTGACCAATCTGATCACTTGAAAATAGCTGGGCAATGGTTTCAGATAGCCTGCACAATATCTATAATAATAATAATAATAATAATAATTATTATTATTTATTTATTTTTAAGCATTAACATAATTCACAATATATTCTTTTGTGACAAAAAAGATGGCAGTGAAGCACAGATCACATAGAACGGCTGGATACATTTAAACACTTAAAAATGTAAGGGAAAATGTAACAAGGCTAAAAAATTACCAGACAAGATTGCAAAAGAAGAATTTTAAAGGCAGATGCATATTGATTATTATTAATTGTTTTATTTAGCACCATCATATTCCACAGCACTGTACAATGGGTAGACGGGACAAAACAGGTAGTATATGACAATTTGACTTACAGAAACAACAGACGAGGAGGCCCCTTCTCAAATGAGCTTACAATCTAGTGGGGGTTCAAGTGTTTTACACAAGGGGCAAAAGTGCCACTATTGGGGATGGACCAGGAAAGGTGAGCTAGAGAATATGGGAGGAAGAACTCTAACGTGTCAGTTTGAAGGCATCCTTAAAGAAGTGGATCTTGAGGGATTTTTTTAAAGACTGAAAGCAAGGGGAAAGATGGATAAGCCGAGGGAGGGCATTACAGAGGATAGGAGCAGCCTTGGAAGCATTCATGAGAAGCAGCCAGAGAAGAGACTGACAGAGGAGAGAGATATTAGTAAAGCCATGAGTCTGACAGCATTGTTCATGGTGGATTCTATAGGGGTGAGATGGTATGAAGGACACCAGCTAAGCTGAGGGAATGTTAGCGTTGGAGGGAGGGAAGATGAGACATTTGGAGACATTGAGTTTTAGGAAATGTGCAGACATCCAGATAAAGACTGGCAAGGTAGTTAGTAACACAATGGAGAGAGATCTAGAGAGGATAGGTAGATATAGGTGTCAGATAAAGATAATATTGAAAGCCAAAGGTTGAGATGAGTTTGCCAAGTGAGGTAGTGTAAAGTAAGAACAGAAGGTGTCCTAGAACTGAGCCTTGGGGTACCCAGACTTAGAGGGAAAGGGGAGGGGAAATATGGTCAGAAAGATAAGATATCTTACTTAGGATATCGTGCACAAGTTAAGTACAACTGATGAACAAACCCTGATCTATGTTCAGCAACATAAGTAGACTAATACCAATCATGCATCATTTATAAATTTTCTAAGGGAACAATATTTTTTTGCTATTTTTTGAACTTTGGGGTTGGGGAGGATTTATTTTTTTTACTATATATTTCAAGTGGGAGGGGTATGAGGTGTTTGGGCACCTGGTTTTATTTTTTTTTTACTTATTCATTATTATTATTATTTTTCCCCTTTTTATATACCTCAGGAGTCTCTCTTGTAACCAGCTTATGTCATTTAGGATGTCATGGTGACATCCGTGTGGTCTGCTGAATCTCATCAATACTTTGCCATGGAGAAAACAGGAGTTTTTATGTAGTTAAATTAATATGTGCTTACTATACTTATACAAGCATCTGTTATAAAAACAACTTTTTTAAAACCCTCCTCTTCTCTCATATATCCACTTTACTTTGACCTCAGTCCAAGCATGTCATAAGTCACATCACTAGCCTCTAAAAAATGTGTTACCGTTGTATCTACGATAAGTTCTTAAATATCAAAATATATTGTATTTATAAAAACATTTATGACATTCTTTGTTTAACAAAGCCAACAGGGATTTTTGGTACATTCTCTGCATTGTATTTGTGCCTGATCATGTGCAACTTAACCTCCTATTATAAATAAAGTACAAGCACAATTCAGTTCACCTGCTGGAAAGGACTAATTTCCTTAAGATATATATATATATATATGTGTGTGTGTGTATCATTATGGTCATATATTACATGACTACTTTTTTTTTAAATTGTAAAAAAAAAATTCACAAATAACCATCTTACAATTCTGATTGAAAATACATTGTTAATAATAATTATAATAAAAAGGTTTCGTCTACCATTCATAAAGCTCCAGTAATCTGTAAGTAATAATAATTAAACAATATGTGCAATGTGTCCCTTATAGAACAAGTGAATGAATTATAGAACCAGTGAATAAAATATTTGTGGGTCTGCACAGCTTCAATACGTTGCCTCTCATGAGATCCCAAATCTGGTAACAATTAACGATAGGTAAGAAGTAGCCTCAGAATTAATTTTACATCCAAGGACTGAGAGTCCAATAAATATTCTAAATTCCAAAGTATGCTCTGTTTCTGGCTTTTAACTTAACATCTACATACTTCTAGATCAAAAATCTATTATTTTAAGCATTAATGACTTTGACATTCAACATTACCTAGAGTCAAATGAGCTGATTTCTTCCTGTATTATTATTATATGAGAGTTGCACAGGGCTCCTCTGGTTTCCGACTATTAAAGGGTAGTAGTATTTTCTTTTTAACCCAGTTTACGCTGTATTAGTGTATAAATGTATAACTTTATAACATATTATTGGCTAATCCTCACTTACATTATATAGTCTGAAACATGGAACAAAATATATTAATGTTAAAATCTTACAAATTACAAATTCAAGCAAGCAGAAAGTCCCATGCCTTCTGTCTGCATGTGTCACTCTTATGTATAAACGCATTGTATTGTACCAAACAGTAGCATAGAGTAAACTGCTGGGGTCATCTGCAGCAGGCTTTGTTGAGTGCCCCTCTATGGAGTCAATTGCAGGTGTGTCATTGTCAACCCAGCCACCCCGGTTAACATAATTAACAGTTTACATCTTATTAACACTGACAATTACCTCACATAACCAATAAATTAACCATATAACAATGGCACCAACACATACCAGGTGCCTCCACATTAACATATTAACATATTGACCACAATAGGGATGTACCGAGACACCCCTACCAGACCGTTTAACCAAATTATAACTATGTAGGGGCATACCGAGACACCCCTACACCACCGATTTAACCAAACCACCAATAACTTGAACCAAGTCAAATTATTAACCAAAAACATAACAAAACACCGTATTAGGCAATAATCCCCGACTATCCCCGCCGCTGTGACAAAACGGGGTAGTCAGCCCCCACAACCCACCTTAAAGGGAGGGAGGTTGGGACAACCAGGATTTAGAAAAGTAGTTAAGTGACCGTTTACAAAATGGTTGCCACTTATATACCTACTGCCTAAGCTGCGCTGCTTCATGGGCTTCAGGAGCACCGGAGTGGAGTTATTTGTTTAGTGTGTTCCCCAGAAGATGAAACCTCAATAGTTTCTACCTTCCCCAGGGAGATGTCTTGTAAATAATGGGGTGGAGCATTTGGAGAGTAGGGAGGGCCAGTGCTCCACTCCACAGTTTGTGAGCAGCCGAAGACCAGCAGGTGGGAATCCAATCCGGAGATTCACGGATACTCTCCTGGTACTCACCTCTTTCCACTAATTAATGGGAGAGGCAGTTAAGTAGCCTCCTGATCTGAGAGAGAGAGAGAGAGAGAGAGAGAGAGAGAGAGAGAGAGAGAGAGAGAGAGGGGGGGGGGAGAGAGAGAGAGAGGGAGAGGGAGAGGGAGAGAGAGAGAGAGGGAGAGAGGGAGAGAGGGAGAGAGGGGGAGAGGGAGAGAGGGAGAGAGCTGCCAAAATACTGAGTACTGCCATTATTACATACAATTTTGTTATTTTGTTTTGTTGGAACGGGTAAGCCGCCCAACTGCAGTTAGGTTGGAGAACCCTGTATTAGTTAGTGCTCACAAGAGCAAGGCTTTTTGTTTTGATTTATTTATTTTCTGTAATGCCTGTGGTGACAAAATAAAACAGGCCCAGCCTTTTATTTTACCCTCGTCATGTCTGAGCCGTCTCTGCAGCCTGATAGACTGTGTGTGAGTAAAGATTCCTGGACAGAGTACTAAGTGAGGGGGTATTGTGTCACAATATATATATATATATATATATATATATATATATATATATATATATATATATATATATACAAGCTTACCTTATGTATATACAATGGGTAAAGTTATTTCTCCATTTCTCAAGATCTGCATGAATATTATATTATTTGACAATTTATAGAGCACCGGCAGATTCCATAGAGAAGAGTGGAAATTAACACTAACATTAAAATTGGCAATATAAAAATTGACAGCAAGCCTTGCTATTTGACAGTATATTATATTATCTTCCCCCTCTTGTTAAGTTGCTCATTGTAGCTGATTGGTTCAGTCAGGTTTTATGAGGATGGGGTGAGGAGATGGGGTTTAGTAATTCTAAATACTAAATGATTAATTTATTTAAGACTTCCCTTTAAACTTTCCTGCTCCACAACACCCCATCAATTTCTCATTATAATTGTTATCTATTATATTGGTGGGCTCTACATCTGTTTTTATTATCCTTAACTACGTGGATGCTGAATGACTCACAATGCTTTAAAGTAAACTTACCTAGAAGACTAATGCAATAATGCAATACCACATTTGTACTTCTAGGAAGTTAAGTGCGTGTTTTGGGTGTATAGAGGAACATTGTTTATTTTGTCTTAAAATTACATTTCAAAATGAAGAATTGATTATCTTGCAAAGAAAGTCAAGCTTATGGACCTTATTTTTTGATGCTGTCTTTATTAAACTTATAAACTTCAAATAAAGACTAACACATTTTCTCTTGGGCTAATATGGTAATATCCATTACAATATCCATATTTCTTATATTTTATTGTGAATTTTGTTTCATCTGTGTTTCATTGACAAGCAAGCAACTAACCAAAATAGCTAAAATATAATTTACTACTTTACCTTAAGTCCATTTTCATTTTATGTTGTAAAGATTAGCAATGTGTAGAATTGATTTAGTCTGTTATTTTTTCTTACTTGCAAGACAAAGAGCTTATTGAGAAAAGCCAATATGTTTGGACTTATCTACATGACACCATCCTTATCATTCATAATATGTTACATTTTACTCCACTCCCTTCAATTCACCGCTATACATTACATATATTTACAGCAGCGCTAGGTCAAAGAAGTCCAGGAACAATTATTACTAAAGCTGAAAGCCCTTCCTGTCCAATGTCCATG
The DNA here is from genome assembly GCA_029215755.1 of Spea hammondii. Classification (NCBI taxonomy): domain Eukaryota; kingdom Metazoa; phylum Chordata; class Amphibia; order Anura; family Pelobatidae; genus Spea; species Spea hammondii. The sequence goes on from JARDYJ010000004.1 coordinate 49,107,272, forward strand.
GATTTAACTACTATACTTCTTTTAATCCACCCTACCTTCTCAGTGGTAATGACTTTCACTATTTTCACAGTTTTTGCTGTTGAACCTGGCTACACAAGACCTGTGCCTTAAATGTTTACCAGTTCTTCCACTATACTTACTCAATTCCCATATATTTAAGTACTCTATGCAAATGTATATTCATTTTTACAGATTTCATAGAATGACAAGAGAATCCATTGTACTCCCCTACTCAATGAACATGACCCATTGAATGTTGTACCTGCTCATTTTTGCCATGACCTTGTCTCTATTGTACCCTCTTTCCTTGCTGTCCATGAATATGATTAATTATTTGTTGCCAGGGCTGGAGTGGAAAAGAAAAGCAGCCCCAGCACTTTAAGGCCAGGGTCTGCTAAATGATGTATGCACAGCCACTGGCTGGATGTGTAGCCCCAAGCTAGGCTCTTGTACTCAAGAAGTGTGCAGTGCATGTATCCATCCGGCAACAACGACCATTTGCCTGGTTTGCCAGTCGACCAGACCAGTCTGTTGCACTCTTTTATGATGTTTCTAAAGATTACATTTTTCCACTGCACATTGCTTGCATAGTTTCCATAAAATTGAATGTCCTTGGACCCTGCCTACCTACCTACCTAATTAAAGTCAATAATTTCATTTTAGGATGTTTTCTTCCTTTATAAAACATTGTTTATGAAACCTGCATACTGTAATTACCCTTAAAGGAAAGCTACCATCTGTTTTTTGGCTTTATGTATCTTACGAAAAAGGTGTTGCAGCTAAAAAACTTTTTTTTTTCAGGATAACTGTTCTCATTCTACAAAGACTTTTCATCTCTCATTCTGATGTATGAAATTATATAAAATGTGAAAGCAGACACCATATTCTTATCTCACTTCATAAAGCATGCATGTTTGTGCCTGTTTCATAATTATTTGTTCATAAAGGTTGTAGCACTTCATCAGATTAAATAACATTAAGGATTTTCTCAATGTGCTTCTCCTCCATTTTTTATTTGAACCTTTATATATTGTTTTAATGAAGCCATTCTTATATTATTATTGTGTCACCTCAATGAATTTTGGTTCATTAAAAAATAGTACAAAACGTAAATATACATTTTTGATGCTTGCAATAAAACATCACTTTGCAAACAGGTGTAAACGGCCGGAAAAAGTTTTTTATGTTCTTTTTGTGTATGTATATTTATCTGTATGCATATCAATGAATTTAAGTTTCATGTTAATTTACAAGACCATTCTTTTTTCTCACCATTTATGGATTTAATTAGAGAAATAAAAATTGCATTAGAGCAAAGGCAATTCTGCTCTTAATCAAAATCTATTTGGTATGGTTAAGATGTGCTTGGTTGGCTGTGTTTAAATTTCATTTAAGGAAGATACCACTGAGGTCTCAAAAGTTTAAATAACTTTTTCCGAAGGGATCAACTTTGCCTCAAGACAACCTAGGTATATGAAGGCATGGCGGTTTCGAGACATATCTGTATCTATTTAAGATTTTTTCTCTTTTCTTATCTACTAACATTATTTTTAGTAACATCACAAGTCAGAATCTTTTGGAAACAGTAATTAAGTGCGAGTTAAAGCCACCGTCCAGAGTGCTGATCAATTATATGGGTGGATTATTAGAGGAGATGTATGTGTATGTGACTACAGATTAACTGATAGTAAAATGATTGTTGTATGTGTGCTACTTGTGTTTTTGGCATGTCTACTTGTAATTATTGATCAGTTGTGCCTCTATTGCAGATTAGAGAACATGAACCTGTATGACACAGAATGGTTTAATATGTACAATTATTATTTAGATCAACAGGCTTTGCTCCAGACAGCTATACTGCAGATCTCTCCAAAATTAAATGGTTTAACCATTTACTGGCAGAAGAGGTTATCCAAAGCCACTCCTGTTTTGCTCCACATAGTGTGTTTACCTGTTCATATGTAGACTGCTATACTCTTTACTACGTTTTATTGTAAGCAATGATTCATTAATACTGAATAAAGTAGGAAGAGGGTCTTTTGTTTTGAGGATAACAAACAGCCATGTTGATAGGTACAGTTCAGCCAGGGACAGGATAAACTAGGTTTAAATCTCCTTAATCTGCTTGAAAAGCAATCCAAAATTTTGTTTGATGTGTGTTTGTAGCTAACCACATTTAAAAGGCGTCATTACAATAGGTAGTTGTCAGTCACCGTAGCAACTAGACAATCCTGACTTGTTTTACAACGAAGTATCAGCAATCCAGACCCAACTCAGGTCTGTGCTATGATTAACCAGGCAAGGGGTGATAGTGGAAGTTCTACATGATGTTTAATATTGTATTTCTCTGGTTACCTGCAGGAGACAGACATTTAATACCTGGGCTATAACAGAAGCTCAGTAAAGATCTCTGTGTCCCTGTATCTGTATTTTTTGTGCATATCTGCAAGTGCCTCATTAATAGCGGGCTAAGCAATATATGGTCATATTGTGTGACAAAACCTCCCATATTAGTTATTTTTAATATTATTTACTGGGTGTGCGCTGATCCCGTGCTTTGTTGTGTATACATGTTGGTCAATTCAGGAGTGCCCCAAAATCTGAATGAGTATGCTTTTTAGGATCTGTTTCTCTTTCTGTATTTTAATTGAGCTGACAAAATATAAAATGTTGGGCCTGTACGCATAACTACATGTTCAAATACAATTACTTTTGTCCCTGAGATACTGCACATAGTAAGTGATAGGAAAAATGCATCCAAAATCTCATCAGCATCTGGTACTGAGAATCTGAGACTTTTCTAATTTGATAACATAGTGTTTTTTCTATAATGTAATTCATTGAGCATAACTAAACTATTTCTCATGAATTGTCTGGACAGTTGAATAACATATTGAAGGTTATCCTGACGCATGTCACTATTCAGGTGATATGCTCAATTTAAAAGCAACTAAGACCAAATGGCACAAAATATTCCAGAACACGTGTCCTATTAATCATCCATTGTATTCTAATAAAGCAAAGCAACATTTTATTTTGTATCATATTTACAGAATTACATGAGTAGGTAATTGCTTTACTCAAACACATATCAGGTTTTACTAGAAAGCCAACCAGTCTGCACTTTTGAAATCAACTTTAGTCATTACTATATGGTGCATTTCTGCACTATGAAGAACATTCTCTTTTACCAAGTGAAATAACAATATACATGCAATGCAAGGAGTTTTGATGCCAAATTCAAAAACATCTGAGCCAATTAGATTCAACTGTTTTAACATCGCTGTAAAATGCATGCTTGGCTCATTTGCAACATTCAACATTAAGTTTATTGTACTGTTGAAAGTAATAGGGCAGAGCGTAATTACAGCACAATAAGCAGAATTGGGAAAGTTACATTGTTTAGAAGAGCCAAAGACAGAGTCATGATCTGACCCTGTATGAATTATAATATCGGTATAGAACACATAATGAATTCATAATTACTCCACAAATTAACCTGATCAGACAATGAAATAGAATTAATAGAATTGTAAAAAAATTTTACAAAATATTGACACGTGTCTTTTTATCACTGCAACAATATCGATACTAGAAAAAGTCCAGAGAGAAGAAGTCTTCTGCCTCTAACAGCCACGTTCTCTTTCGGTTGAGCTAGGACTTCACTCTAAACAAAAGGGGCAACATTACAGGCTTCTGGGTGAGAGGAGGCAGAATACATTTAAAGTCAGCAGTTGGGCTGGCACCATTCAAACAAAGACAACAGTAAGGCCATGGTGAAAATCCAGAAGTTAAAATTAGAATAAAGCACACACTCAAAATTCACAAGCAAGTTAAAAAAAAAACACATCACTATTAAGCTGTTTAGGATTGCAATGCCAGTTTGCAACATCAGGTTTGGCATAGGGCAACAAACAGGAATGCTACAAAAGAAACTTGACATGTATACCTGCTAGCAAGACTAGACATGAACACTCAAATGAGAAGATGCTGAAAACAGGTTAACATGTCAGACAGTACCTGACCATCCAGGTACTGTACCAGAGGTAAGGCCCTGACAGTCAGCCAATGCTCTTCAGTTTCCATCTTCTTTTTCAGAAATTAGCTGTTCAGAAAATGTATATCCATTCCTTGTTTTCTCATGTCAGTCATGCAATGCACACATTACAACTAAATCATCCAGTAGCCTGGCAAACAGTAAAAAAGGCAAGTGATTTGAAATAGTATGTGTATATATAAGTCATATATTTTTTCCTATGTGCTTTGAATGTCAGAGAAACTTAAACCAGCCAATGAAGATATGCAAATGAGTTGTTGGGGTGACCTAAGACCATATAAGTAAGACTAGAGCAGGGGTTCCAACATGTGTCCCACGGGCCATATGCAGCCTGCTGGACATCAAGGTGCAACCCGACTAAGATTTGCAGCAGTAACCATACCTCCAACCATTGGCATGCTCTGGGATAAAGAGGTATGCCCTGACACCCAGAGTTACCTCTTTATCTCCGAAATTTCCAGCAGGAGGCGGGATTGAACAAGATCTTTTAGTGTGTAGCTGTAATTTAGTGTGTGAATATGTCTCTTTGTTAGGGTTTGTCCGCATGCGTGTCTGGGTATTTTAGTGTGTGTGTCTGGGTATAATAGCATGTATGTCTGGGTTAGTGAAAGTGTGTGTCTGGGTATGTTTGTCTGTGTGTGTTTGGGTACGCAGCCCACACAAACATACATTTCTGTTGAAGTAGTCCACTATCCCTGTACTCGAGGTAAGGAATAAATGCTCTGCTCATTGGAAATCTCAATAGAAATAAATTTGTTTCAGCCACCTGTCTCCATTTATTTGCACACATGCCAGCAGCTTGGAGCAACCACTAGGCCATACATTTGTATTGATATTGGTTAATTGGATGAGTGTATATATATACAATATATACATATATTGCAGTTTTAGACCTATGTCAAGAACCGAAGGTGAAGATACAGAATTACACTGTACAAGCAGTCGAAAATGCCATTCAAAAGAACATTCAACATAACATTAAAAAAACTATTTATTTTCTTCCAAAATGTAATATCTGATGGATCCAGATATTAGTAACGTCCAAAGTTGTTGAATAACTACCCAATATGGCTCCCTTATCACCATTATAATATTTATATTTCTTGCTTTCAAATGCCACATGGATTTATAAATGGGACCATTGACTCTGGATTTAAAGAATGTCTGTTACATGTTATTTAAAAAAAACAAGCTAAAAGTAAAAAAAAAATCCTGTTCTCTATTTAAAGCAAACAAAGAATTGTAAAGGACTCATTACTTCATGGCATTATGTTTGTGGTGTGGAACATAGAAGTGCATATGTTAATTTTTGAAAACACAGAAGCAAATACAAAATCTAAAAGCAATTTAGAACAGATTTAAATTTTTTTTACCTGTGACTACTGGAACACAAGTAGCTCCTAACTACAAATGTGTTTTAGGCACGTGTCTTGATGTATAATAAAAAATCCAGGCCTGGTGATGATTTAAAAAACAGAACATTAATCTGTTATTATAGAGAGCTACATGGAAATATCTGAAAGAAAATCTGCAAAATGAATTATTTTTCTTAAAGCATAGTATTGTATTCAACTGGCTATAATTCTCCAGTGCCATTATCACATTGAGCATCAGGCAAATGAGTGAATGGGCTAGTCCCACTGGGGATGTTCACCACAGTCTCATAACTAACCCAGCATACAAAAATGTCCATTAATCACTGGTCAGTAGATATAGTTCCATATAAATAACACAAGTAAACCAATTTAACAAGATAATTTTAGTTCGATAACACTCTTGGGTTTATTTACTAGGAAGTCGGGAGGTTAGGCACAATAAGACTTAACTCCACTGACCAGGCTCAACTACAGATTCACTAATCTTCAAGTTGTTTGCGAGTGCATGCAACTTTACATAATGGATGTTCCATATGAGGACATGCAAATTCGATATGGACACATGTGTTCTCCCTTGAAATAAACACAACTGAGGGGATGTAGGTTACAGGAATTGGGGATAATTTATATCATTAAAAGAGAAGGTTGTATAAATACACTACATGACCAAATGTATGTGGACCCCTGATCATGACACCAAAATTAGCTTGTTGGACATCCTATGGATACACACATCCAACAGCATGTTATGGGACTGAATTTCTTACAAAATGGGCTATTTTGATGAACCTAGTAGCACTAGTAGTAGTTATAGTAGGGCAATAGGAAGACACTAGTAGGTAGACATACCCAGCCCCATGGTACAGGACACTGAATTTCCCTCCAAATTGGAAACAATATTTAAAGAAAGCAAGGACATTGAACCACAGCAGCAGAGGCAGTGCAAGGCATGGGCAGACAGACACATCCAACCATAAAATTCAAAACAGAATCCCCCAATATTAGAAAATAGTAATGAAGGACAAAAGAGTCAGGGCATATGGCAGGCACTGTCAGACAAACACACCCAGGTTGCATAGGACCAATTTCCTCCAATATTGGAATTCCACCCCTGCCCCATATTAGAAAAAAGAACAAGAATTGATCCGAGTAAGGAAGAATGTTGAGACACAGAAGCAGGGCACAAATACATGCTACATGACTGACACTCCACCCCCCATATTAGAAAAAATTTTTTTTTTCCAATTCTCTAAATACCTCAAGTTTTGGGCATGTGGGACCCATGGCTGCCAAGGGTCACTAAGAATAAGATAAGTAGTTTGTCTTTTTTCAAGAAGGTGTGAGAGATACAAGCACACCTTTCTCACTTATAGTCCTGCCAATTTGATTTTATTACTTTGTATTAAAATATATTTTATTTTCTTTCATTTAATTTAATTTCGTTTTATCCTATTTTAAATGTTTTAAATGTGAGGTTGTTTTATTTTATAGGATGGTATATGGAGAGTAATCTTTTGTTTTTTATATTTCAAGAACCTGATATAGCAGAGGCAGGGCAAATGGCACATGGGAAGCTTTGCCAGATAGACACATCCATATTGAACAGGATTGTACAGGATCAATTTCCCCCTTTTCCCTAATATTATAAAAAAGAAAAACATTTGATCCTCCAGAGTAAGGAAGAAGATTGAGTCACAGCAGCAACAGAGTCACAGAGTAGGCATGGCCAGACACATCCAGCTACTTAATGCAGGACTGAATTTCCTCTATATTCAAAAAATTAAAAGGATTGATCCATCAGATTAAGAAAGGAGATGGAGCAACTATAGTAGCAGAGGCAGGGCAGGGCAAGCATAGGCAGACATACACATCCAGCTATTTGGTGCAGGATTGAATTTCCCAATTTCCCCAATATTCAAAAAATTTAAGATTTGGAAGGTCAGAATAATGCAGGGTGATCTGCTCAGAAAGAAAAATGCAGATATGCTTCTCTTTGTCAGTAAATCCATCTACATTATTGTGGCCTTCGTGTAGCACGTCCACAACAGACACATTGTCTTCCCTGATTGAAGGAATGTACTACACCGAACCAGAATAATGTAGACTTTCTGTAGCTTTGTGTACTTCTCTTTCTCCGTAGATCCGTCTCCATTTTTTTACCTGGTGTAGTACATCTGCACTAGAGTGGAGCCCCAGCGCACACAATGGGGAGAGCTTCTCCCCCATTCCAGGAAGACGAGAGAAGAAGAAGAACAAGAAGCAGAAAAGAATAAGAGGAGGAAAAGAACAAAAAGAGGAGATGCAGAGAAGGAGACATGAACAGCAAGCACACACCGCAGAAGTTCTTCAGCCCTGAAACTCCTAATAAGGGGTTAGGACCTAGCTCTTCAGTATGACCCATTCTACTGTCAATGTTTGTGTATGGAGAAGCATATGTGCTTGAAGTTATACACTTATTTGCAATAATTGTCTGTTAATTTGGTAATAATTCGTAGGTAGTGTAAATAAAACATCGGTGCACTGGTAACTAATGGGAGTATTGTTGTTTATAGTTTGAAAACTGATATATGAAACAAATCACTAGATGGAACTCCAACAAAGCAGAGAAAAGCAAAAAGAACGTCTTGAACATCTTCAGTTTCCATAAATTATTTTTACCTACTCATTGATGAGATGACATCATGCCCTTGAACTCAGAACAGAAGACAAAAGAAGTGACCACCTTCCTTTAACCCAGGGGCGGCCAAATGCGGCCCGCATGAGATCAGCAGCCAGGATCACAAGAGCCCTGCTGCTTACTTGTGGGAGGGTCTATTCTCTGCTCCAGTCCTGCCTCCTCTGTGGGGAGAACGAGGGAGGCCGCGCCCCCCTGCTGAAGTCTGTGAGCGGCATCGAGAGCTGTAGAGCAGGTAAGGGGGTGGGGGAGGTTGTGTGAATGAGCATGTCTGATTGAGGGAATGAATCTGTGAATGAATTAATTTGTGTGTGTGTGATAGCATGGATGTGTAAGTGCTGGAACATAGGCATGATGGGACTGTGATTGCTGTTAGCAATCGCACTCCTATCATGCCAAGTCAGCCAGTACATGCTGAAACCTGGCTAGCTGCCCCCCTTGTGTATTGATGCTGCCAGCAGTATGGGGTCTGCACATCACTTACAGCCACCCTGTACCAGCATGTATTGGCTGACTTGGGATGATAGGAGTGTGATAGCTAACAGCAATCTGCTAACAGCAATCACAGTCCCATCATGCCTAGGTTCCAGCATTTACTGGTTGCCTGAGTATAAAAAGAGTGTGTTGGCTGTTAGCAATCACACTCCTATCATGCCAAGTCATATTGTTGAATTTTTTTGTCCAATTGTGGTGTGTTACTTTTAATGAAAGTGTGGTTACAAACTAAAATTGGACAAAAAATACAATGCCCAGCCAACCAGTACATGCTGGAATCTGGGTATGCCTGAGATTGCTGTTAACAATCTTAATATATAATTTTTTTGTACAATTTTGGTGTGTAACTTACTTTTATTAAAAGTGTGTGGGGGGGTCACTTTCAGTTTCGGCTAAGTGAACTCTGAATTTTCGGTTTTGGTCCAGAATTTTCATTTTAGTGCATCGCTAAAATAAATAGAACTATTTTATTTTTACTTATCCAGAATCCTGAATTTGTAGGCCCAGAAATCCCAGAAATCAGTGAGAGGAAAAGTAAAGGTTTTGTGTCATTTACTTTATTTTAATCTGCATATCTTATTAAAGGCCATATTTTCTCTCCGTGAAAAATGAGTGCGGCCCTCGCACGTATACAATTCTGATGAAGTGGCCCACTGCAGAAAAAACTTGGATGCCCCTGCTATAACCTGTAACACCTGAGTGAAGAGAAAAATACCCTACTGAAGGCAGATACTAGAAGCTTACAGCATATTTTTCATAAGACATCACGGCCAATCATCATACGCATGCTTTTCTCTTGAAGTTGTTCTCGTAAAACACAAAACACAAGCCAGTTTCCACCTGCAGTTGTGGTTAAATGCTCTCATCCTTGGCATCAACATTATTAACCAATAATGACTGTCTATTTTTATTTTTGTTTCTACAGAAGAGGAAAAGAAAGGAAGGTTAAAATATGGTTGTCTCACATGGTCATAGTGTTCTTCCATTTCTTCCATTCAGTATTACTACCCACCCTGCTGAGCTGAATCCTTGATAATTGATATACATGTTCATTTCAGCCCTTTGATGTTTTGTTTGCTCAGTTACAAGTTACTTTTTTCTGTTAGTTTTGGCTACTACTGGGCTGGTCGAGCAAATGAAAAAGTTTCCTTTTTTCTGCATACATCATCAAGGAAAGTAAACAGTGAGCGATGGGAATCGTGTTTCTTCTGTTTGAACGCTGAGATTGGGAATGTTGGTTGGTTATATATAACGACAAAAACTGCTGCTTGTTTTTAAACAAATCTGTTCTTTTGATTGATTTTGGTCTTGTATGTTTTAAGACTAATTCTCTGAACATTTGTTATAATTAAATTAGACATAAACATCAAAATGCAACTTTGAAAATATGGCATGAAAAAACTTTGGTCATGAAATTAGTCACAAAATACGAACCGTTGTTAGTTGTTTCTGCTAAGCAATAAGAATCAGATTTATTGGTTAGTGCTTGGAACAGGGGTACCTTAAGGTCTATTAAAGGGAAATAGATTTAAAGAATTTGCACACATTGGATATATAATACTATTATGGAGCTGATTGTTTCAGATATCCCAGGAGCTCTTGGGCACATATATATATATATATATATATATATATATATATATATTGTGACAGTGTAAACCCCAGGGAGATGATTAGCATGGCATCTGGGTACAGCTGCTATGCAGATTATACATATGGGTTCCTGGGGTCGAGCAATTGGAGAGCAGGGTGGGCCAATGCTCCGTTTCCCCATTTTGTGGAAATGCCATGCCAGGTTTTCCAGGAGGCAAGAAATCTGCAGGATCCGGTCTGGGATTCCTATGGAGCCGGCATCAGGCACAGGTGCTGAACATTAAAAACCCCTGGAGCCTGATACTCAGGGAGACTGTTGGGGAAGAGGAAGTTCCCTGCGCTCCCAGGGCAAGGAAAGGCCCTGAAGAAGACCATCTCTGAGCCAAGTGAGGCAATACCTGCCTGGACATTTTGTGTGCTGTCTGGGGGAGGTTTTCCAGAGCCTGGCGTAGCTGGGTCTGGCTTGGAGGTTGAGGTAGTGGGTGATTAGGCTGGTCAGTCTGGACCAGCATAGTTTATTTAGAGAGGGCTCCAATTGGGAGTTATGTTTTCTTTTTATGATTTGTTTTTTGGGGGGTTTAAGCAGTTAAAATAAAGTGCTGTTTTGTTCAAAGCTGCTGTTCCCAACTCTGATTGCCCTAGAGGACTGTGCTTAGGACCCCTAAATGTGACATGTATGGCCCTCATGCTATAGGGTTTGTCACAATATATATATATATATAGGGTTGTAGGCAGAAGATGTACAAAAGGGGACAGGACATGGTTGAATAAGAGTCAACATGACTAGCCCTGTACTCTTTTGCATCCAGTAGCTCATTAAAAAAAAGTACCTAGTATGCCTTGTGGAGAATATTAGACTAAGGTGACATAATTAGATTCCTCTTATAAAAACACTCAATGCATTTAGGTATGGTTATATGATACATTTGACAGCAGAGCTGTACAATATGTTAGAAACATGGAATATGACAGCAAATAAGAACCATTCAGCCCATCTACTCTGACCCTTTATCCTGATGTAAAGACCCTAATTGGTCCTTGATCTTGTCTTAGATTCAGGATAGCATTATGCCTATCCTATACTATACGCGTTTTGCTATTTTTACCATATGTTGGTTTAATCAAGATTCTCTTTTTTCATGTTTGATGTACGCACAGAAAATACATATTTTTTCACAAGAGACACTGCCGAGTCTCTCCTGTCCTCCAGTGACCTTCTAGCGGGTGTCAGCAGTAACCCCTACCGGATGGAAATGCTTGAGAGCGTGATGGGTTATTCCTGATGTAACAGTCTACTGGCGCTCCAAGTCTGGAAATTTCTTTATACATAATGTTTCATTCTTCAGCCAGGATTAGAAGATCCCCTGTGCCCAATAATCATCTAAAATACAGAGTTAATATTTATACAACATTTTCTATATTTGCACTGTTTAGTAGACCAGGCTGTTGAATCACTAAATAATCACAGGCAAAATACTATTACTTCCTTTTCCTATATGAAAAGACATAGTCACTTTAACAGAAGTAATTTTATAAATTCTCTCTCAGTCTAAAATATTTTACTGTTTGGCAGCATGACAATCAGACAAGCTTAGATATTCTTTATATAATGGCTACAAGGCTTCCTTTGTGAACTAAGCTGATGTAATCAGTCATTATGACTCCAGTGTGTCCAAGATGTCATATCCATCTAGTTACATCTCTACCTGTATTCAGTCTAGCATAGCTTTCACTTACAGAGTGACCTAATGTCTACCAACATCTGAACGTACAGATCAATGTCAATGAAGGAAAAAACTTAGTGGGAGGCTATGATAAAGAAAATATATAATTTCATGAAGTTTTGACCTTAAAAAATCATGATTCAGTAACATTATAAAACTTTTCAAGTTAGACACGCATAAAGGTGTCCTCTACCAAATGTGTCCTAATCTGAATGAACGAATACTGCAGTTGCAAGGTTTCCGTTATCTAGTAGTTTTAAAAGACTGTGGCCATATCTTACATTTGAATATAGTAAATGACCTGCTGTTACAAGGTTTGTTTGTGATGCAGCACATCATAAACATATGAGGACATATATATGAAAAAAATAATAATGTGATATGATGTATTTGTCACCTTCAGCAGGGTTTTCCATAACCAGGGGCACTTAGCACAAGGACCCTGCAATAAAGAAAACTTTGAGATCTTTAATCTTTATTTGAAGATGAAACGTGGCTGGGTCTTTCAGCATGACAATGATCCCAAACACACCGCCCGGGCAACGAAGGAGTGGCTTCGTAAGAAGCAGTTCAAGAACCTGGAGTGGTCTAGCCAGTCTCCAGATCTCAACCCCATAGAAAACCTTTGGAAGGAGTTGAAAGTCCGTGTTGCCCAGCGACAGCCCCAAAACATCACTGCTCTAGAGGAGATCTGCATGGAGGAATGGTCCAAAATACCAGCAACAGTGTGTGAAAACCTTCTGAAGACTTACAGAAAACGTTTGACCTCTGTCATTGCCAACAAAGGGTATATAACAAAGTATTGATATGAACTTTTTTTATTGACCAAATACTTATTTTCCACCATAATTTGCAAATAAATTCTTTAAAATCAGACAATGTGATTTCCTGTATTCTTTCCCCCATTCTGTCTTTAATAGTTGAAGTGTACCTATGGTGAAAATTACAGGCCTCTCTCATCTTTGTAACTTGCACAATTGGTGGCTGACTAAATACTTTTTTGCCCCACTGTATGGGATTTATTCAGAAAAGTGAGAGTTTGCAAATGAGTTTGCAAGGCAACTGCATTTGCAACATACCGACCATATGACATTTACTATGTAATATGAAGGAGCAAATCCAGTGAGCTACTCCTGCAAGATTACTTTGATTGTAATGCCAAGCTCAAGGAAAACGGTGGCCTCAATTACTTTAGGCTTACATAAATTCATTTTTAAAAACTATTCATAGCTTTTGCTTTTGTTTCACAAACAGTGCATTTGTTTTGGTGATATTTAGTTTAAAAAAAAGTTATACCATATGAGACTTGTGTCAGCATTAACTAAGACTTTTCCTTTACTAATGTTCGATTCCTTCTTCTCCTTCTTCTCTCTATTATGCATGCCTAGCCTTGCGGTTTGTCAGGGTTTGGTATAGGTCGCTTAGTTTTAGTGAAGGGTAATGTTAATGCTACAGCATACAAAGACATTTTAGACAACTGTACGCTTCCAACTCTGTGGCTCCAGTTTGGAGAAGACCCTTTCCTGTTCCTGCCTGACTGTGTCCCTGTACACAAAGCAAGGTCCATAAAGACATGGTTTGACAAGGTGTGAATGGCTCAAATGATCCACACAGAGCCCTGACCTTAATGCCATGGAACACCTCTGGGATGAATTGGAACGTTGATTGTGAGCCAGGCCTTCTCATCCAACACTAGTCCCTGACTTCACAAATGCTCTTTTGGTTGAATGGGCAAAAATTCATACAGAAACTTTCCAAAATTCTGTGATAGCTGTGAAGGGAAGATTACATTTTAATACCCATGGTTTTAGAATGGGGTGTCCAACAAGATCATATAGGCGTGATGGTCAGGTGTCTACATATGCTTGGCGATATGTTTTGGAAAGTTTGCAGGAGACTTGTGGTTTCAACTCCTTGACTTTACTAAACATCATCATGGTCTTGTCCCAACAAGATTTGGCTTTCCTTATATAACGCAAAGTTGTGTTGACCCTTCATGTTGAATAGTGCAAACTCTTCTGTCTCCATTTGGTTAATAAACTATGTTGTCTCTGTATCTTAAAATAACCTATATTTTAAATGTAAAAAACAAAACAGACATTTCATTTTTAATGCTTAATCACAAACTTTTATTGCACATGATTGGCTCTGAATTGAGATCTGCTTGCAAGCCAACAGTAAATAATACTAATACACTATGTATACAAGCTCATAACAAGATTAAAAGATAACACCAGTACATGCAGAGATTAGATAAAATACTAACACATAAATGCATTGTGAAAATGGGACACCTGCATGGGGTACTTGAAAGAAAATTGGATTACTTATTACATTGTAAAAAAATAAAAATGTGCACATTCAGATTACAGGAGCTATGGCATGCTTCTAATACAACAAAAAATGTTCTAATTTTAAAATCAGTGTGGTTATGTGTGAAAATGGAAAGTGGTGCAACGTTTAAAAGAAACAACTTTTCAGCCCCTTTACTATCATTAATGCCACCTTAATAATTTTAGTGGATTTTTGCATAATTTAGTGATTTACACAAAATTATAACATATATGTTGACCTTATTTGCATGCGCCTACCCAGAATCCGTTGTGGATGTGGCAGCACCATGAAATTTTTGAGGGAAAAAACAAGCCTTCTGGCTTGTCTGGTGTCTGTAGATGAGTTTTAATAATGTTTCTACTACCAAAATACACTTATCCATAGACATCCATGTTCACACACAGATTCATGCTCACATACATACACAACTATGCAAACCTACATAGACATTCATGCTCACATACATTTATATTATATATCGGCATTCTTGCTTACATACACTTATATATAGACATCCATATTTAATGTGGTGCAATGTAACCTCTCTCCTTGTATGAAACCACATTGATTGATAATCACTGGATCCCAAACACTCTCCTTCACAGCCTCTTTCGTTGTTAGTTCTTCTACCAACTGCTCCAGTCACAGTCACTGTAAGGAATGTAGGATGTCTCTACTCCTGGCTGACCCAGCTGTTTAGTTTTTCCAGTTTACACCAGGGACATTAAAGTCTGCCATAATGATAACCTCACTTTTCATTGACATCTTAGTCATTTCTTCAATAGTAGATTGTCAAGCTTCTCTTACGCACTCCCCTGCTTTCAGTCTGCCGAGGTAACGTAACGTGACCCCGCTGCGTTCCTGTCTCTGCGAGATGGTTTAAAATTGTTTGGAAAGGGCCTTTTCTGAACAATTCTGAAAAGGCATGAGGAGACACGAACAAGTGGCTACAGGGGTCGTCTGGGCCCCCTAATGAGACAGTCCCCGTCACAGTTGCGTCCCCTACGACCCCTCTAGTTATGCCACTAGCTGTTTTGGCTGCAATGTTGTTTTTTAACATAGATGCACATTGGAGGTCAAACTTACTTTAACATTATTAACATTATTATGTCTATAAAATTATTTTTCTATACATAGTCATGTGAGAATATTTTCTTTGACCAGTCAACAAGTTGAAAATATTTGAACACATTATAGGTATGCTGTATTTGGTATGCTAGTCTAGAATGATGGATTTCCTCATCCTCCTTTATTAACTAACATGAGTTGATTTTAGGATGTCTGCTTTAACCCCTATACTCAGTAAGTCGGAAAGCAGATGTGGATAAAAATTAATAGCTATATAGTGATTATAGGTATTAGTTTTAAATACATTTAACAGTGCTTGGAAGACAGTTCTGCTGAAATTACAGCCCCAAATGGCTTTACATAATTTTAGTATCCAAAATGCAGGCACTTCCTTGCACTCTATAATTATAGGTGAAGTCACGGAAATGAATAAAGGGATTTAGTTGTGCTTTAATGAAAGCAAGAGATATAAATATTATAAGAAACAGTTCTTATTTACAGGATAAGCTGAATTTAGTTGAGTGACTATCCATCGTTTCCAATTAGGAAAAATCAGGCATTTCTACATTCCATTTGACGTAACTTCAGGAAAAGTTTTTTTTAAGCTGAAGGATGATGGGATATGGTTACATTTATGAGATACATTTAATTATGATTCATTGAGCAGTAATTGGTTAGGTCCTTTATACTTTGAAGCCTCATTAAGACTACTAAAAAGCTAATAAGACCTTTATTTCCCATGTAGGGTAGCAGCCCCTCCTTTGTCCTCTGTTTTTTGGCATGTACAAAGTTATAAAGGGATGAGACAATTTACAGAACATACAAAGCTCACATTCAGAAATACTATACAGCATCTTCTTTTACAATTATCAGTTCGAAACTGGCTTGGCTTTCGTTTAACTTTATCTCCAAAATCTGTGGCTTCCACCTCTAAAAATTACCATTTAGGTTTTTTTTTACAAGTCAGCTATACTTATATTTACTTCTATACAAAGCTGACGTCAATTCCACATATAAAAAATAGCCAAGACTCCAAGCACATAAATGAATACGGTATTTGACTCAAAGCTGTATATGTAACTTTCTGTACATAAATACTTCTTATGTAATACTAGACTATGGTTGTTATAGCCCATATCTATCTGAATGTCGGTCACAGAGGCTCTTCCAAAACCCACAATACAAATATATCCTTCAGCCAAGGCTCACGTACAACATGTAGCTTATTAAACTTAATCTTATAATAAGATAGTTGAACTGTGTTAATGGAATGGTTTGGAATCATACAGAAAAAAATTTATTGTACATCTATCATGGGTCTTCAATTACTCTCTCAAGCTGTGTCTTTTAAAGTTTCACCAAACATTTTTACATCATTTGAAGATGTCATACATGTTTCAAATGTTCCAAGAACTTTAAGAAGGCAGATTATACTTTAGAAGACACAAGTTGCTTTCTATGGGTGACTGGCATTGTCTACTAGCAGACAGTGATTGGGGTGCCTAGAATTGCTCACTGCTCCATCACTACACTCCGAGTTTAGACAACATGGTGATTTTGTTAGCAAAAACAATTAATAATTATTTTTATGGATAAATAATCAAATAACACAATACTAAACATGTACTGTATTAATTTTTATTGACAGGGGAATTACTTCTTGATTATCGGTAGTGGTTATCCTATACAGAATGTGTTGGCAAATAAGTACACCATAAAGTGGCCATCAACCAGGTAGAACAATTTCCATATTATCTACATCTCTTGCAAAATACGACTTACCAGGTTAGCTTTACTTTGTGTAATTTATAAAACAGCATCTCTGATCTTGTAACCAATAATGAGCTATACCTGCAGCTAAATGTCATGCCATTTATACGAAGTTAGATGGAATTCCCATTTTTTGTTTGTTTTACATAACTGCCAATGAATGCTTCTGAAATTAAAAAAAGGAACATTTGCAACCACTACAGTATAAACACATGCTAAAAATGTCAGTGATAATAATTCCATGAGGGTGATCAATGGAGAGCCCTATAGTTTTCAAAGAAAAACTCAAAGAAGTAAAAAGGTTCAATGTATCATCGTGTATTGAGTGTCTATGGCCAATGAAACTAGTTGCTCAAAATAAATTTTCATTCAAACTAACTATATAGTTCAAATGGCATGAGTTAACACGCGCGGTGTTTGACAAGCATGACTGAGGTAGCGCCAATGCGTCGCCCTCTTTTACCCACCCCAAAATAAATACACAAACACAAAGTAAATATTATAATGTTTTATTATAGTCAACTATGGAAAATTAAGGCCACGGTGCAGTTCGCTTTATGCCTTCCACACCGTGACACAGGAATAAATAACTTTATTCATAGTAAAATGAACTTTATTTGTAAACACGGTATAACATAGTATATAATATATCGATGCACGTGCCGCACCACCCGACTTACTTGTGACACGTGCAAGCCTTAAATCTAACAATTGTAAACCAAATATAAAGGCTACAAATCGTAACCCTAAATTGTAAACAACGACTGTAAACTACCGACCCGGCTGGCACAGGCGTAAAACCGTAAAAACCGTAGAGACCACCGGCGTCCCCTGCACGGCAGCCATTGTCACGGCTAGGATTCACCAAGGCACAAGCCCAAGGAGTGTCCTGCACTTAGGCCGAGGCCCTGTGCACCACGGGTCAAACCACACCTAAGGTGGTTAACCCTTGCTCTATGCCAGCTTGATAACCAACCGCCAAGGAACAAAAAGAGGGGTGGGAGGGAGGGAAAGCTTTCCAGGTCAATTGAAAAAGTGACCTAAATGGGGTGGGCTCCCATATATATAGTGACCCCCACCCCTAAGCACAGTAGGATGATGCCCACCTATCATTGTCAGCTCAGGGCCGTCAATCAATATTGACTGACAGCCCCCCAAGCATGACTCAGCAGATTTTTCTGCAAAACAGGAAACGGGAGGGGAGAGGGCTGCCTGACGTCCCCTCAGTCATGCGCCCCTCTTGCTCCATGCTCTCGCCTGGGGCTTTCTGGATGCTTGCTGTGTAGGCCCAACAGACAATCACCAGGAACCAGTATGCTCGCTAAACATATAGTCAGACACAAACCATTATATCAATGTAATATCACATAGTGGTAGTGTGATGATAATTGCTTTCATATTGTTTTTTCAGTTTTTAATCAGTTCTAAACTCCTTGTATACTCCAAGTACAATCATAGCCTACAATAAAAGTGGAAAAAGCACTACTAATGTGATGCAGGCCACAGTTCACATACAGGAAAATGTGCTTCATTGTATTTTAAAACCTTTAGTGATGCATGAAGGCCACAGTAACAAGCCTTGTGGTGCGTAGACTAAATAGAAATGAATTGGCCTACATCTTTAACAAAGAAGATCTGAGGATAATTGTTGACCATGGTCCAAACATAAGAAGAGAGTGCCAGCTTTGGTTTCTAAGGCTGATAATGTGCTAGTATGCATTAATGAGATACATATTGTAGAACCTTGGTAATCTCTCTTCGATGTGTGATATAAATAAAGCAATATTTCACACAAATGATATTTATACAATTATTTATTATTTTACTGAAATAAATCATGGCACCTAAATGCAATACTGAATTCAATCATTTTCAATTGCTAAAAGGCGCATGGAAACATTAAAACAATTGATATCAACTTAGCAGAAGCTGTTACTCCAGTTGAAATACAAACATTGAAAGAATCTGAGAGCATCACAGGTCAGCGATACGTCATCAGCTGATACTATCCATTAAGCATCATGTATTTGATCTGGACAAGAAAAAGCGAGTTGAATCATTTTCTTGAGAAAAGACATGTGAGGTCTCTAAAGTTCATAAAAACAACATCTCTAAAGAGCTTTTATGTTGGTCCCAATTAAAGGTATCATGATCTGCAAATCATCTGCAGTGGCCAAGAATGGATATGACCCCTTTGAGCTTTGTAATACATTTGGAAGAAAAACAAAGTTTTAAAAGATCTAATAAACATGAGTGTGTAATTTCTACATGTACTGAAGCATTTTAATACAGATCATATTTGTATTATTGTACTTTTGGTCCTACAAAATTACAATTTAAAATTATTATATGATGCACTACTTGTTTAACCGCAGTATAATGTATATAAATCAATAAATAATAATTATTGGAAAAATTGTGCACTTAAGTTAATGTTGTCAAAAATTCGGTAATTTAAACTACTACTTTTTTTTTAATTACTTGCAGTGGTCTAATGCATTTAGCCAACAATGTATACTCTAAAATAGAAATGTAAAGTGTGATTTAATAAATGAATATTTTTAAGATGCTCAATATAGTCTTAAGGCTTCTCTTTGAACCAGTGATACAGTATACTAACAGTATTTGCATGTCTATGATCTACCATACAAATTTAAAGGTTTCTCTCAAAACCTGTAATGTTCAGGTTTTAGCTAAAAAGTACATTTGCATTCTAAAAAGTAATTTTGATTAATATTGTCATTTG
Source organism: Spea hammondii (assembly GCA_029215755.1). Classification (NCBI taxonomy): domain Eukaryota; kingdom Metazoa; phylum Chordata; class Amphibia; order Anura; family Pelobatidae; genus Spea; species Spea hammondii. The sequence goes on from JARDYJ010000004.1 coordinate 49,127,109, forward strand.
GAAAATAAGGTCCATTTAACAACTACTCAAATGAATAACCATTTAGAACTGAATAAATATTTAAAATTTAAATGTTTAAAATGTTAGTAAAAAATACACAGACAATTGAAGTAAGGAAACTTTATCTCTAGACTTGTTTTTAGCCTCAAAATCACATCCCTCCTACTGTGTTAGGAGTAGGCCCAATTCTCCATAACTCCCTAGCATGTGCACAAACATTTATTTTACTTTAGTAAAGTAAAAACAGCCATTACACGCTAACCATTATCTCCCTAGGGGTTGGCAGAAAGGATGGTGGGTATAACACCTTGCCATGCATACATAATTTGTACATTTAGATTGGGGCCAAGTACTAAAATTAACTAAATTACCCTTACCATTTGCCTAACAACCCCAAACTAGACATTGACCAAAAATATACCAAATTAACAATTACATTAACACACATAAAGAAATAGTGACACAGAAAGAAAAGCTTACAGTCTATTAGTATATTAGTTAGTAGTGCAGTTTTACATTAATATTAATTTGAAGTACAGTTCAAAATTGGCTAAAACAAGTAAAAATAACACTAACAATTTAAAAAAAACTTAATTTTGTAAGACTTTTTTTTCTTTCGAATGTATCCAATTACCAAAATACCCAATAAAATAATGCAACATGACAAGTTCAAAACATGGTATTTATTAATCAATCTCGTGTGTGTTTTCCAGGAATTGTGACAATGGACAAAGATGCACTGGAGCTGAAGTTTAAGAGGGTGGCTTAAGAACATCTGACTACTTTCAGGCACCACTAATATATCATTTGACAAATAAAGGGAGGGACATGGCACCATGCAGCCTGCTAAGAACAACAAAGAGCTAGGAAACAAACAGTAGGTAACAATTAACTGTGACAGAGATAGATGTGTGGAAACTTCCATGAACCTAGAGCTATAACAAGATGCTACACAAAGGGCCTAATGAATACAACTTAACCCTCTCGGTGAGAATAGAAGAGGGCAGAGATACTTTTTGGCTGACAAGATGAATGGAAAATCATTTAATCCCTTAACTCTTCAAATTCCAAAGTGGACATTAAAATCATTGTTCTAGCATGTTTTAATTCATTGCTTTCATAATCAAGTAACAAAATCATATTTAACTAACAGTGATCTGCAAACTAAAGCCTAATTTTGATTCTCATGCTTGAAATAGCGCCCAGCAAGTTCCCAACGATAGTCCTTGTGCTTAACATTGGACCTTCAGGGAAAATGTGCCCTATGGAGCTGTAGAGTAGCTAGACAGCAGAGAACCCCTGTATACCCCCAATGTTTGAATACCCTTTACTCTGGGGATATGGCTTCCCTGACAAACAGTCTTGGCAATCTTAGAGAGGCTGCAGTCTCAACAAGTACTTGGAAAATTTGTCCTAGTGAAAGCTGAATTCGGCGTGACAGAAATGGTTACTCCACTAACCAAGGAGACATAGCAGTAGAGTAGCTGTTTGTGCAGTAATATACATTATATGGACAAAAGTATTGGGACACCTGACCATTGCAGCAACAGCGACTTTTATGGCATTGCATTCTAAATACATATACATTAATATGTAGTTGGTCCCACCTTTGCAGATTTAACAGCTTTCACTCTTCTGGAAAGGCTTTCCACAAGATTTTGGAGTGTTTCTGTGAGATTTGTGTGCCCATTCATATTTGATGCATTTGTAAGACCATGCACTGATGTTGGAGAAGAAGGCCTGGCTCACAATCTCCATTCCAGTTCATCCCAAAGGTGTTTGATGGGGTTGATGTTAGGGCTCTTCCAAAACACACTTATCCAACCATGTCTTTATGGATCTTGCTTTGTGCACTGGGGCACAGTCAAACTGGAATAGAAAAGGGCCTTCCCCAAACTGTTCCCCCATAGCATTGTCCAAAATGTCTTGTTATGCTGAAAAGGGCACACTCCTCACTGTTCAGACATGCTTGCACATGCACGGAAATCAGTTCATCAGTGGCAAACAGCCAATCGGTTTCAATAATCGTCAAGCCACAGAGGTGGAGGGCAGCAGCTTCCACCTCAGGTCCTTTACATTTTTTCTTTCTTGACATAGTTATGTGTTTGTTGTAATATAAAGATGACAAATTTAATCTCCTCTATTTAATTTTATTATGCAGTATGAAGGGTCAACCTCAGTAAAGAGAACATGAGGTAGACCACGTATTATGGAAAATACAATCTTGAAATTATATTTTATGCAGGACCATGACAATGTTTTGTAGATGAGAAAATGCACAGTGGATCAAGGTAAATTAAATGTTTTGTCTCATCGCAGCTTTTCTATAACTAATTTAGTGAATAAATCATAGAAGAGTAAACCATTTCCTCTGAGTTGAACAGCTTGAGGAAATTCACAATGAGCTTCCACGAGACAGTCTGTAGAGTGAAAATATGATTATTCCCAGATAATTTATTTTCCAAGAAACTTATCTGAGCTAGCTGTTATGCTACATAATGAATGCACCAAACTTAGTTTTTTTTATTTTTAATGTGCAGGTTAGTAACCTCTACCTGTTAGAGTTCCCCTCTATCTAGCTAATCATCCTAAGACATTATGTTTTGAACCATAGCCTCTGGTTTAGGAATGTGCAGCGGAATATATTGCACACTCGTTTCAGGCTTTGATTTAGTCAGCATTCATGATTTGTAGCGTGAAAACTGCCCTTTCAAAAATAATAAATTAAATTAAAAGCTACATACAGTATATATCTCTGTGACTGTGTGTTATCACAACTGATTGACAATATATGGTTCCAGGTAAAGTCATGTGTATAAAAAATATTAATTCACTTTTTAGGGGTTTGAATAAATCAATTTCAATTTAGATTTAAAAATTTTATAATCTTCCCAGGAGTGGACATCCCAGCAAATTCCCTCCAAGTTCAGGTCATGCAATTCTTATAATGCAAAAAAAACAAAACATCTCAGACTTCAGTTAACATGTTTGTGACAGAACATTTGGAAGGTTTTGGAAGGGTTTGGAAGGGTTGCCTCTTCTCTTTAAAAAGAGCAAGGTAGCGCTTAGGTTTGTAAAGTTACATCTAAATAAACCACAAGACTTCTAAAACAATGTTCATTGGACAAAACCAAATTGGAGATGTTTGGCCATAACCAAACACAGCATATCAGCACAAACACCTTATACCAACTGTCAAGGACGGTGTTGGAGGGGTGATGACTCGGGTTCTTTTGCAGCCAAGGGATCTGGGAACCTTACAGCCATTGAGGCGACAATGAACTCCTCTGTCTATCAGAGTCAAATGTGAGGCCATGTGTCTGACAGCTAAAGCTTGGCCGAAATTGGGTCATGCAACGATCCCAAGCATACCAGCAAATCTACAACAGAATGGCTGAACAAGAAAAGAATCTAGGTGTTTTAATGCCCCAGTCAAAGTCCAGACCTCAGCTTCATTGAAAGGCTATAGCAGGACCTTAAGAGCGCTGTGCATAAACAAATGCCCACAAATCTCAATGAACTGAAGCAAAGTTGTAGAAAAAGGGTGGGCCAAACTTCCTCCACAGTAATGTGCGCTTGATGTTTTTACATAGCACTGGAAGGATGTACCCAAAAGTAATTTACAGTACCCAAGAACCGCTTGCATAAAAATATATGGAGAAACTTTCAGTCACCATCTCCGTTTTGAGGATGCCGCAAAGTCAGCAAATACCGGACTGGTTACTAACCACTGTTTTCATACAAAACAAATAACTTTCGTGATTTCTATTTTCCCTGAGGGCTTTTTTTTCGATGTACCAAGAACTATAATGTAAGGTACTACATTTTTATTAAAGTTTACTTTTTTACACACCTTTAAGTTGTCTGCATCTCTTTATCTTCTGAGATGAAAGCTGCTGATCTGCGATTTTCGGAGCATTTTTGATTGATTCAAATCAACTCCACTTTTTTACACTCTATACACTATGATTTGTTAGTTCTTTTTTACATGTTTTTAATTACTTAAGTTTTATGTGGCTCATCAAAAAACTTTCCAGGTCATAATATCTTTTTAAAACTTTGTCACATGAAGCACACATTTTTACCTAAAATATTAGTGTGTTGTAGGGTATTGCCCATTGATCTTTGTAGTTGCTGTTGTGCTGTTGGCGCTGAGTTTCACAACTTTTTATTATATAGAAAATTATTACGTCAAGTTATTGTTGCTAAAGGTGGTTCTTCAAGCTCTTGGATCATATACTTAGTTTTTCCACACAGAACTTCTTCATTCTGGCTTTATATTTGTTGAAGAAATCATGATGCGGTATAATACAATATGTCATGCATTGTTGTTCATTTGAGGTTGCATTTACCTAATTTGACCTGCTAAGGAACAGATGATTGTTATTATGTCCTGATATGTAAAACCATAGAATTCAAAGAGAGTGTAATTTATTTTTCACACAACTGTATATATACAGTATAAATATATTATTTAAAATGAGACATTTTTGAAAAAATATAATAAACATAAATGTAAACATTTTGGGGCTCATTGTACCTTTTTCTGGAATTTACCAAACTATACGTTGGCAACCTGTTCACCACAATTTTAATCTGTTCCTCAATCCAGCACAGGTGTTGGTTTATAAGAATTTTAAATTACAACATTTTAATTGGATCGCTGTGATTAAAACGCACGCATTTTCTAACCAGTGGCGTCTCCAGCTTTCATATTTAGGGGCGGCACATGGGGGGCCAGGGACCAAAGTAGGGGGGCCAATTATAAAACGGTACATATACACTATATATATATATATATATATATATATATATACACACACACATATACACACACGTTAGGCAGTTATTTCTCATTCTTTAATACTAGCCCCTGCTGATGACAATATATAGAAATATTACACCCTGCTTCTGATATATATTAATATTAACCACTGCTGCGGATATATATTGATATTAGCCCCTGCTGCGGATATATACTTATATTATACCCTGCTGCCGATATACATAAAAATTATACCCTGCTGCCGATATATATTAATATTTGACCCTGCTACCAGTATATATTAATATTAGCCCCTACTGCCAATATATATTATTAGTCCCTGCAGCCAATATATATAAAATTAGCCCCTGCAGCCAATATATATTAATATTAGCCCCTGCTGCCGATATATATATAAATACTAGACCCTGCTGCCAATATGAATATAAATACTAGACCCTGCTGCCAATAAATATTAATATTAACCCCTGCTGCCAATATATGTTAATATCTCCATCTCCCTCCCTATCTATCCCCTCTCCCTCCCCATCTATCCCCTCTCCCTCCCAATCTATCCTATCTATCCCCTCTCCCTCCCAATCTATCCTATCTACCCCCTCTCCCTCCCAATCTATCATATCTATCCCCTCTCCCTCCCAATCTATCCTAACTATCCCCTCTCCCTCCCAATCTATCCTAACTACCCCCTCTCCCTCCCAATCTATCCTATCTACCCCTCTCTCCCTCCCAATCTATCCCTATCTACCTCTTCTCACTTCCTATCTACCTCTTTTCACTCTCTAACCCCCTCCTAACTTTCTACCCTCCCCCCCCCTCCTTTGAAGTTCACTTACCTTGGGCTTGTAGAAGTCCAGCGGCGGGATCGCGAGGTCTCTGTCTTCCTGGTTCTGCTGCAGTGTGCACGGCTTCATTGCTGAGCGCCGGATATGACATCATATACTGGCGCTTGGCTTGAAATGCCGGCACTGCGACCAAGGCAGAGGCCTCGCGGTCGCGGAGAAGAGTGAGAGGCGCCGAACGGTCGCTGAGAACTTATTCCTCAGCGACCGCTCGGCCCCTCTCTCTCTCTCCTCCGGATCTATAAAAAAAAAAAAAAAAGATGGCGTTTCAATTGGGGGGGCACACCGGGGGGCACAGCATGATTTAGGGGGGGGGCATGGCCCCCTCTGGCCCCCCCCTGCCGACGCCACTGTTTCTAACACACAGGGCAAGCTGAAAATATGAAACCTGAGAAAAAAAAGCATTCCCTTAAACACGATATCCAAGAGGCCAAAACAAATTGATAATTCTTTTCTTGTATGGTTCACAAATAAGTGTCTTCCAATTTAGTTCACCACTGGGTCCCATGTCAGCATTTGCAATCAAGATTTGATAGAACTTTCCCATACCCAGCTAAACCTTTTGCAGATGATCTTCCATTTACTTAATCAAGTAAAATGTCAAGAATGAGAAGATGTGTTGGATGTGATATTTATTATATGTAAATAAGTGTTTTGTTGTTATTTTAATGTTTCTTTTACTGTTGCTTCAACTAATTCTTTGAAGGGTAAACCAAATATTTAAACCCATGACTCAGATACATAATCCCACACTTAAATCAGTGCGGCCTGGCCCTGTTGAAAGCATGCACAACTTGTTAAAAAACGTAACAGCACTTATGATAAAGATAAATTCATGCCAACAGTGATTTTCATTACTACACTTACCCCATTCACATCGTGACAGCTCTTATATTTTGCAGATAAAGCTACATAATAGATGTCAAAAGACCTGCATAAAACAACCTGAATTTCCCATGAGTTCATGTCCAGTTTGCGAACGTTTTTTTCCATATACACATGATAAAATTTCTGAGATTTTCCCAACTCTTATTATTTGGAGTTTGTTCCAGACTTTTGCAGTGTTCGTGCACTTTATTTTTTTCGTTTCTCTGATAGTCTCAGCCAGAGAGATTGTTTTTTAAGGAATTACGTCCATTTGGCATACAGTCTACATTCAAAGTGCCGCATGATCGTTTGGAAACATTTCCTTTTTAGCTTGGAAAATATCTGTAAGTCGGAATTTTCTAAATTTCATGTTTTATTTTCAGAAGCAGCCACTTTTCTTATGGCTGGATAAAACCAGGAATTTTCATGAACTTTTTCTCATAATACTTAAGTATGAGACAGTGACAAAACATATAAAAAGCATGCAATAAGTGCATAAGTTAAGAGATGAGACAATTAAATATGTAATTTACTCTCTATACTCTTTATTAGAGTTAAGGTCCTGAGCAATCCAATAATAATAATAATGGAATAATTAATCATAACTACTTATAAATAACATGTTTTGTGTTTGGAGCAGTGCAATATTTTCTTAGATATTTGGTTTAAAGGTAGGGGAGTACTTTATCATGTGGGATTTTGGTAAAAGATGTCAAAACTAGCATATCGTGTTTTTGTTCTATACTGTGATGTTTTATGCTTCTCCTCCTCCACCTTTAAAAAAACGGCCAAGAAGAGAGCAGTAATGGTAATAAAAGATGAGAAACAACAACTAGTATTGTCTTATATAGTGCCATTAACTTATGCAGCACTTACCATACATACACTCAAAGGGTATGGCAAACCTACAATTGTTAGACGAAGAGGAACCGTTACATTAGCTAAGGAGGGCCAATCTAGATATGTCAAAGAATATTATATATGTTTTATATAGTGGTTATTTTAATCTGTAAAAAAATGGTACTACAGGTTTATTTAGCATTCTGAACCAAAAATGTAGAATTTTGAATGAGTGACAGATCTATTGTAATGTTTGAATCAATGTGTACTAGGAAATCCCTAGAAGTTGACAGCAACATAATATTTAATGAGCAAAAACATGTAATATGCATGACCATCATGGGCGTAGGAACCCCTAAAAATCTGGGGGGGACAGCATTTTCCCCCGTCAGATCCCCACTTTCCCCCCATCTCTCACACTATCTACCCCCTCTCCCCCTTCTTACTATCGACCCCATCCCTACCCTCCCTTCTCACACTATCTACCCTCTCCCTACCCCCTTCTCACTAGCTACCCTCTCCCTACCCTCCCTTCTCACTACCTACCCTCTCCCTATCGCCCCCTTCTCACTAGCTACCCTCTCCCTACCGCCCCATTCACACTAGCTACCCTCTCCCTACTGCCCCCTTCACACTAGCTACACTCTCCCTACCCCCCTTCTCACCAGCTACCCTCTCCCTACCCCCCTTTCTCACTAGCTACCGTCTCCCTACCCCCCTTCTCACTAGCTACCCTCTCCCTACACCCCCTTCTCACTGTCTACCCCAGGGGTGTCCAAGTTTTTTCTGCAGTGGGCCACTTCATCAGAATTGTATACGTGCGCGGGCCGCACTTATTTTTCACTGTGAGAAAATATGCAGATTAAAATAAAGTAAATGATACAAAACCTTTACTTTTCCTCTCACTGATTTCTGGGCCTAGAAAGTTTTGTGACTACAAATTCAGGACTCAGGATAATTAAAAAAATGAAATTGTTCTATTTATTCTAGGGATGCACCAAAATGAAAATTCTGGACCAAAACATTCACGGTTCACTTAGCCAAAACCGAAAATGACCCCCGACCTTTAAAAATAATAATAAAAACTAAAATTTTTAATAAAAGTAGGCACCACACCACAATTGGACAAAAAAAATAGGAATATGACTTGGCATGATAGGAGTGTGATTGCTAACACTCCTATCATACCCAGGCAGCCAGTACATGCTGGTACAGGGTGGCTGTAAGTGATGTGCAGACCCCATATTGCTGGCAGCATCAATACACAAGGGGGGCAGCTAGTTAGGTTTCAGCATGTACTGGCTGACTTGGCATGATAGGAGTGTGATTGCTAACAGCTAACAGCAATCACAGTCCCATCATGCCTAGGTTCCAGCATTTACACATCCAACCAGTAAATGCTGGAACCTAGGCCTGATGGGACTGTGATTGCTATTAGCAATCACACTCCTATCATGCCAAGTCAGCCAGTACATGCTGGTACAGGGTGGCTGTAAGTGATGTGCAGACCCCATACTGCTGGCAGCATCAATACACAAGGGGGGCAGCTAGCTAGGTTTCAGCATGTACTGGCTGACTTGGCATGATAGGAGTGTGATTGCTAACAGCAATCACAGTCCCATCATACCTAGGTTCCAGCACTTACACATCCATGCTATCACACACACACACTCATTAATTCATATACTCATTCATTCACAGATTCATTCCCTCAATCACGCATACTGATTCAAACACCCTCCCCACCCCCTTACCTGCACTGCAGCTCCCTCGATGCCGCTCACAGACTTCAGCAGGGGGCGCGGCCTCCCTCTGCGTTCTCTGGTACTGCACAGAGGAAGCAGGATGTGCTGTCACGTGAACTCTGCTGTGTTCCACTTCCTCTGTGCAGTACAGCAGACCCTCCCACAGGTAAGTAGCAGGGCTCTTGTTGTAGCAGGGCTCGAGGTGCGGACCGCGAAAGATCGGTTGCCCTGGCTGGATTTCTTCATTATCGGTCCCCCCCCCCCCATGAGTTACTGGGGGGGATCTGTCCCCCCCGCCCCCCGTTCCTACGCCCATGGACCATCCATAACTAGGCTGCATTCTTGTAATGCCTGCATAATCATAACTCCTTCTTTTTCCACTTACACCTGGATGCATATTTGATAAGTAGCTTTTTAGCAGGTGCAAACCTGGACTTTGGTAACAACATGGCATAAAAGATAATGATGAACAAAAAGGTACTAAAAAATATCAATATTTCAAGGATTATGTCCACTTAAAGAGTAAGTTTATACAATGTTTTTACTGCCATCGTACATATATTCAAGACATCATTTTATACAAAAAGCTATACAAATTTGTGTTTCTATTGCTATTGCACAATATTCCGCTAAAGATGAATTGACATGTTTCTTTTAGTTGAGTTTTCAAACTATGTAATATTTTTTCAGAAGTGAAAAAAAATAAGGCTAAAAATGTTGACAGTAAATATAACTATGTTATATTTAATAAATGATTGGATAATTTGAAAAAAAATATATAGAATAAATCATATACAATAATAATCTGGCAATTTGAATAAACAAATAAGGTATAGCATATATTATTAATGTTATTATTACAATTTTGAAGTGGCTTTGACATTTTTGATATGACAAACTAAAATCAATGTATACAATCAGATTTCCTTCTAGTAAATCCTAGAAAAACATTTGTGTTGTTAAGTGCTCAGCTGTTAACCGATATCATAGGTGATCCCATATCAATAATGATTTGGCAACCAAAAGGTTAAATAGTGTCAGTTTTAGAGAGTTTCATCTACAGAAACGATCAGATTTATATTACAATGAGTTTATTTAGCATTACAATCCAAGACATGCATGAAACATGTTTCTAACACTTTCTAGGGATACTTAAGTTCTTTTTATGAATTTGTTTTATTATTTTAGAAGCACAATAACAAGCCAAGTACCAGTAGCCCCAGGCTTTTCCAAACAGCACCACAGGGGTTAAGTTACATGCTTATTTATTATAGTCATCTGTAAAGCATATTAAACTTGCATTATACTTTCTAGTTTCTATTATGTGCATCATGGTCTATTCTCTTGGGTACCACATTGGGGTTTATTCCATGCAGTCTCGGTGTGATCGTCGATTTAAGTAATTGGGAATACGAATTCTGTACACTGCGAACACAAGCCTCGTAGGGAAGCATCAGTGTTCCACAGCCGTGGATGCAGGACACGCGTGTTGATGGAGAAGTGCAGGGAGCGCTCGGCTCGCATCGAGTCCCCGTGACGTCACTAAGCGGGCAGTTCAGCCTTGGAGCGCTTTAAAGCGGCGTGAGATGCTCCAGCTTGCAAAGTAGACAGAAGGCGAGAGTGGGAGAGAGAGCTGCGTCTCGCAATCACAGCGCACCCGGACTCACAGCGAGCGAACACCCCTTCCCAACCCAGCCCCAAAACCCCATCGCCTCCCTATTTACCTTTTCTGCCTTAATCTCCCTGCGGGGCGATGCGCTGTACGCCTTACTACTAGAGCTATACCTCCAGCGGGACCCAGGATCTGATCGGCACCATGGACACCTCCAGGACCAGACTGTTCGTGTGCTCGGTGCTGTGCAGCCTGCAGCTTGTTAGCGCGGCTAGACCGGGCAAGCAGCACCGGAGCTGCCCTGCCCCTTGCCAGTGCGAACAGGACGGTATGTTGCTGAGAGTGGACTGCTCGGACCGCGGGCTCGCTGCCCTGCCGGCGAACATCAGCATCTTCACGTCTTACCTGTAAGTGCCGACTTAGGGCTGGGCGGCGTGGGGCAACCTGCGGCCAGGGGACTGAGACTGCATGCACCGGGTGTGAGTAGGTGGCAGGAGAGACACAGGAGGGGCATCTGTCTCTGTACCATATTTACGACCCTATAGGAGGCTGCCGGTGTAGGGTTGGTATAGAGCAAGGTCCGGCTTGCATGGGTTAAACATGTAGTATGTATTTTCTTTGCAATGCACATGTTTCTTTGCCTGCATGCGACTTTTTTCTACACGGATAGCGAACCCAGCCCTGCCGAGGATAAAGAATTACCCCTTAGGGGTGGATGAGGGTTTCCTAAAAGAATAACAAAAAACTAACTTTCTTTTTTTGTCAATAAAAAGTACTTTGATGTGATGAAACATGATTACATTGAGTGAAGCAAAACAATGAATCTTAGATATAGGTTAAGTTTTTAGAAGCACTCATGACATCATAGTGTTGGTCTGAAGTTGCAAGAAATGCACCATTAACCATTTACGTGCTAGAGGGCTCACACTTTTTAAAGAGGTAGCTCTGCTTCTCTTTTTATATTTAAGGGAAAACATAATCATTTGAAGCACTTGCACCATTATCTCTTTGCAGAAGACCTGTGTGTTTTTTTGCTTTGCCATTATAGTATCCTAGGCATAAACCTTTAATGAAACCTATAATGAATACTATTAAATGGCTTATACCATTGTCAGTGTCACCGTAGACCTGACACGTGGTGATAACTGGAGGAAAGTTTAAAAAATACACATTTTTATGACTGTAGGTAAAATCATGTCCCCACTCGAGCAGATGTTTCCCAGAAAGCATCGCAAATTCTGGACAGCGATATTTGGCATTAACACCAAAGGCATAATTGTAAATCAAGAGGGCATATTTACAACCCAACAGCTGTACCCACTATAAGTCAGGGATCACAGACCATAACCAGGAGTCGAGAATCAGAGTAAAGTAGGGATTAGGCACTCAAGTTTGGGATCAGGATTGTTATAAATCACTTCTCCTGGACCATACCTTGTGTAAATCAGGGGTCAGTCACTGAGATCAGAAGAAGACCATCCTCTGAGAATCCGTAAGACAAATTACGCACATAAAATATAAGAAAGTATGTGTAGTATATCTGCCATTTCAGATAAATGATTGTGTCCTTGTCTATCAGTGATCTGTTATGTGAATGTTAGAAGAACCCATTGTGTTATGAATATATCTATGCCATTTAGATAAAGCGATGGTCGATACTATGCCCATATTGTTTTTAGACTGTATGAAGTCACAATTAGATCAGTATCAAAATTACATAAGGGTTTCATAAACAGTGTCCTCCTGTGCAGTTATTCAGACTGTGGGTCTTTCTCCAACATTATGATTAAAGGATACATCTTACAAAATATTTATAAGACATTTAAGTGACTTTCACTGCTAACTTTCTATGGAAAGACATCCAATTTATTAGTATTTTTCCAATTCAGTAAAGATTACACACACATCATTTCATAGAAAGTGCGCTTAATTTTTTTCAATGACAATTTCTTTTGAGCAAGAATTAAGGAAACGGTATCACCAGAAATGCGTGACGTATGCGGGTTATTAATACTGAACAGTGGAAGGATGGGGAGATTATATTCACATATATATTGTTGAACGCACTCACCCTCGGTCGGGGTTAATAATAGTTTCAAATCATCTGTCAAGTTCTCTAACGCTTTACTTTAGTGTATTCACTGACAGTAAGGGTTAAACTACATTGAGACAAAAAGAGAGACCGTAATGGTGTTTACTTTTATGAATGTTGATCTAACTTGAAATTTCACGAACAGCAATACAGTCTCTCCTTGGCAGGGTTATTAAAAGTGAGGCAAGAGGAAATGTTGATTAGAGCTGCAAAACTTTTTATCTCTACCTTTGGTTTATGGAACAAGGCTTTGAACTGTGGAAGTAATCTTTAACTGGTGTAGGAAAACAAAGGATAAAATTCACGTTTGGGCTGTAAATCCCATGGGAAATAATCAGCATTTTATAAGAGTTACTGAACAGTTTATAAACCCCAGCTTGGACTACCAAATAGACCATGGGACATATACGTTTAGTGGTCCGCAGGGGTACGATGGCTGAAAATAGTTTAAGAAACACACGTTTTGTGTGTTTTGGCTCTCCAGCTACAGTCACATGTTTTTTTGTGAGTTTGTTTAAGTTTCTAGTAGAACCATTCCAGTAATTGGTGACTATAGTTTAAAATAGTGAATATGCTAAGTGTTTGATCAAATTTTTAGTATAAGTCATTGTATATGTATCCACAAACAGATATCAGTTTTGTGCAAGGGATAAAGAGCCAGAAACAGCACACAAGATCACAAGAGCTATCGAGAAATAATCAAATACTTATATTTTTGCGGGTGGTAAAAATTGCTATTTTTTACTCTCTGATTATTGCGTTCTACCTGATTGTTCATGAGACAATGAAAAATCTTATGTCATAGTGTTATATATCTGTGTGATGATCAGCTTCAGTGTTGACAGTAATAAAAGGGATTTTATGGAATAGTAAGTAAGGGAGTACTTTATAATAGGTGTTTTTGGTAAAAGGTGGCAAAACTTTGCAAGGAACTGGATCCAGCTGAGCCATCTCATTGCATTCTGGTAACCTCAGCCACTCACCATATACCCTAGAATCCCTATACCTCGTATAAACTCCGTTATTGAGAATTATTGCTTAAAACAGAAAGATCAAAATGCTGTCTCTGTCTGTTTCAATATGACTCGTGTTTGCATACTATTTTAACCCCTTAAGGACAATGCTGTCCCTAAACCCATTGAAAACAATGCATTTTGAGGGGCCTTGTCATTAAGGGGTTAAAACACTATGGCATCTGTCGGTGGCATACAAAAATAATTATTGATAAATAAAGCCAGAAGAAGAAGACATTATATTCAAAATCAATGTTTAGTTTATATTTTTTATTTTGTTCCACATGGGTGTGGACCACTTTCCCAAATTAAGACTACGATTGTATTGTAAAAGTTTGCTTTAGCTCATTATCTGTGATTTCTACAAAATATTCAAAAGAAATATTACTAATCTCGTTGAAGATATTATTGTATCTTCTAACAATTGTTTCGTTAACTTTTGACATAATGCGAGCGATTGATAAAAATAATTTCTTTTTAAAGGAGGTTTTGCCATTTGGATTGGCCATTGTATTTTGTTACACGATGGAGTACGTGAGGTGTGAGCACGCTCGTGTTAGGCCAAAGCAGCACCCTGCGCAGGCTTGTGCTGTCCGTTGCTGTTCGCTGAATACACAGAGCCCACGGCTTCATTTGTTTCCTACTCTCTATGCCGTGATGAAGTCACTCGGAGGTGTAGTCAGACTTTTCAGCTCCTGTGTATGTGTGGTCGTATACGGCATCCTATTTAAATGTTGCGTGTTTGTTTTGATTCTCTAATCCTGCCGTTCTGTATTCTTTTGTGAAGAACTTTGAAACCTCCAGATGCCCTGACATGCTGTTTACGTAGATTTGTTTAATTTCGGAGCGGTTTCAATGGCTTTTCCTCACATGAGGTGCTCCGAAGGCTGGGAGACATTATCTATAAACCCAAAATGGTCTGTGTAAATAGGATACTTTTGTCTTCTATTGTGTATTTAGATCAAAGCTTTTTTTTTTACGTCCGCTCGGGTGTCAGTTTAAACGCTCTACATTACTATTAAATATCGCACAATGGACGCAATCACAATTGGCCCACTACCTCTACAGAATAAATGCTACCTGTGTAACCGTGTGCAGGGACATAATAGGTTCCATGTATGTGTGCCGCACTGTCACGGACATAGTATTTTGTAAGCGAAAAGCTTATAACGTGCCCAAATTAATATTTGGTGCCTGAGGCGTTTCGCGAGAAATGGATTTGCCAAAGATCACAAGGAACTGACACTGGGATTTGAACGCTTGCTTCAAAGGAAACTATGTTACCACCAGACGGGTCCTTTTCACATCTCGGCATTGCATTATGTGATTGCCAGAGAACTCCTTGCTGAAGCTTCTGGCCCACATAGCTCTTTTGTGTGAGAAAGAACAGCCTGTTGATTTTCGTGTTTTAATTACGTTAATTTCCAAACAAACATTGCTTCTTTTCACTTATTTTGGGAAAGTGACGCTGTTCAGAATCAGTTTTTCCGAAATATTCTGTTCCCGTTTCTTGGAAAACAAAAATGTAGCTGTGCTCCTTAGAATGTTGCACCAAACCCATGTGTGGACAAACCTTCGTGGCAGGAATGGAATGTAACAGTACAAATACTTGGGAGAATGGTGTGACTTTCAGGACAGTCATTGCAATAAACAGTTAAAGGGGCAGGTATCTTAAACTCTTGCCTGCCAGAGTAGAAGAGCTAGAGCAACTTAACCCATTCAGGGCTCCTGGTATATCATTATATAAAATACCCATTTTAAAGTGACAGCGGGTCAGGTGTCTACTGACAACTTGAAGAATGATCATATTTCCTCTTCATGGAGCAGTCGGTAATTGATACTGCAAGTATGGATCTAGAAACCCTGCAGACCAGCTTAAAATGCCTTGAAAGGGTTAAACAATATGCACACACAAATATTACTTTTAACTGCTTATATATATATATATATAATATATATATATATATATAGAGAGAGAGAGAGAGAGAGAGAGAGAGAGAGATCATACTTGCATATAGTGTTTTTAATTGTAAAGTTATAATATGATTTTATTATGTTGAGCAAATTACTTCCTCCAATTCTGCAATACTTGGGACAAAAATGTTGGGAGATTAGACCTGAATAGGATTAATTAGGTATAACATTAGTGATATGTGATCTCGGTTCAGACTGTTAAGTTAGTAGTGTAAATGCGATAGCTTTTATGCTTCATCCATAACTTTTTGCAAACTCCTTTATTCTTTGACTAAAGACGCAGATTGCTTTTTTTTTTCTTTTCTAGTGAAGTATGCCGCTGGCACTATTGTGTTTCCCGTTCTGTCAATGTTCGTAGTAAGTTCAGTTGCATAATCATTTACTTTGTAGTATTTTCATGTACCTATTAAGAGTAAGTAGAGGCAGTGCACGGTTAATCATCATACTGCTAGAGGCAGAGATCGTCGTTAATGAATGACAGTTTATTGTTCTGTATAAAGCAGATTTTTTTTAATGTCGTCTGCAGGAGAATAGTAGAGTATTTTTTCTGTCTGCTCCACGTGCTTTGGAGACCCTTTGGTAATGGCATGAACGTGTTGAATGATTGAAATATATTAAACGTATGTGTGGTGACCTTGATCTTGAGGAACGTCACCCAGGACCCTGAATCAAAATGAGCAATAACATGACTATATAACTAAGATGAAGCTTGTTTTATCTTTTATTTTAATTATCGGTAATATTATTGTGTGCAGCTAAGTGAAATATGTGCACAAAAAATCAACGCATTTGTCTACAATGCGTCGGGGGGGCAACGTCATGTGCATTGACCATCCATTCATAGTTTCTGATGGACTCTACGTAAGGTCATACAGCTAGGGATGTTCGCAAGTGGAATCTAAGAACTTGGATTAAAAGTAAGGGTGCTTCCTAGCCAAATAAAATAGTTTGTATCAGATAACATAGAAAAAATACCTTGACTTTATTAAAAAAAAATGGTACTTATAAATAAAAGAAACACTAATATGGGGATTACTCATTTAAAGGAATGTAGACTTGTTTTGGAAATAAAGATATTTTGAGCATGGCACTTGTTCATCACATTTCCACTAAATCTTAGCAACTCAGCAAAGATGAATATGATTTTATTGATCGGCAAACACTATAACAATATAATGCCAGCTTCACTTTAGTCACTTGATAGTTGCTGGTTTGTTGAGTGTATTTACTGAGGTCCCAAGTCTCCCTGACGGACTCAAAAATATCCTTAACGCACGCTCTCCCACTCTTACTCTCTCTCACACACTCTCTCTCTCTAATGCTCTTTCTAATACCTTCTCAGACGACCACTTCCGTGTCCCTGTCTACTGGAGCGCTGCTCCTTCTCTTGCCTCTTTTTGTTCTTCTTTCTTCATCTGCTTCTCCCCAGTATCTGCTTCATTAATCAGACCTCCCAGAGTGCTCCCTTAAACCCCCCCCCAAATGCATGTCCTCGTGTGGATCCGCCCTTTTGCAAAACTACTCCCAAGAGGCCAGAATATTGCAAATGGATCTGCACCTCTCTTTCTCTGTGAAACTGTCTGCATTATTCTGGCCTCTCAAAGTACTTCCGCAAAAGGGCAGAACCACAGAACGCCCCATAGGCACAGCCTCTCTCCTGTTCCTCCAATCGAGGAAGAAATTGTGAGCGGAGGCCTGGTTAATGGAGCTGATACTGTGGAGACGAAGTGGACGAAGAAAGACGGGATAAGAACTAAAAGAGGCAAAAAAAGAAGAGGCTGCGAAAAATGAAACAGGGACACCAAAGAGGTTGGCAGAGAAAGTAGGGAGACATTGAGAGAGAGTGCGAAAGAGCGTTGGTAAGAGTGAGTGAGAGTGTAAAGAGAGTATTTCCGGCTTCTGGGATTTCTGACCCCCTTCAAATCTTCTCAAAGACCCTTTTCAAAACTTGAGACCTCTGTATTTACATATGCAAATGAATAAAATGTTTGGTCTAGGTTTTTATATACCTTTCTGTATAGGATATTAGTGATGATCTCTGGAGGCATCATATATCACTAATCTGAAATAGACCGCAGGTGCATAGAGCACAGGAAGTCTCAAATAACAGCTTAGGCTATTCACCAAAGTCTCCAGGCTACAAAACTAATTACAGATCCCGAACTTGAAAACTCTTCTGGTTTTCCAAGCAGTTTTTTTTCCAAAAAATTGTTAATGGTGAACTGAAAATATATATCTTCCAAAAATGTGCTAGTTCATATTCACTGTGTAGGCATATGTAGAACAATATTATAATATTGACATAACAAAAATTTTGTCAAAAAAATAGCTGCTGATTTCCAGAAATAAGTATATGCTGGTCAGGGTATTGTGTTGCTCCTTTAAACGTTTGCATGACAAAAGCATCTTCAAATCTGTTATGGGGCATGAAGTGCGGAGGACAATTGTCCTGGCATAGGGAGCCTACTCCCAGCTGTGAACGCGTGCACCAAGCTGACCTCTTCAGTCTACATGCCAGGCTAGATTAGGCTTTCCTGAAGTGTTCCCTTATTAACCTAGCTTTTATCAAACCTCTGTTCTCCGATGAACGCAGTGCTTTTCAAGTCTTCCTCCCCTTCTCTGTGATGAAGGTGATGCATTCCGCTTTGGGCCTGGAGGTTTGCATTAATAAAATTACACATATATTTTGAAAAAGTTACGTTACTTCTCATGGCAATTAAATCTGATTGGCAATCTTAGTGTGAATTTCAAAACTCTAAATGTGAATTTAAGAGCAATTTTCAGAAGAAAATGCTTTGATATAGCGTATAGACGGTCTGATGCCTCTGCCTAGAACATGTTAGACAGTTGTTCTTACCTTGTCTGCTAAGTGTGTAACACTTTTGTCAATCCTATGACTGTTGGATGCCCTAAACCTTTCCCAGAAATAATACTTTAATCATGTAACATTTTGCATGATTCATATTTTTTTCTGGAAATGCTTAATTGACATGTGCCATTAAAGCAGACAATGTTAGGCTGTTTCCATAGAAAAAAAGGTTCTCAAATATTTTTGTGTTGTTGTTATGTGATTTAAACTTCAGAGAAATGGATAAACTGGCAAATTAACAAAGATGTATTTGCCTTACATTTCAGGCAGTGTAGTTATTGTTTCGTCTACGTGGTAGAGACCCTTAAAGATAATCACAGATATTGTTTTAGTGGCAAGTATTATATTTGATATCTTTAGGGCTCTAGAACACGATGATAAACTGATGTCAACCAAATATTGTGAGCTCCTAGAAAAGGAGGATATTAAGGAGAGGGACGTGGAACGAAGGAATTTTTGTCAAAAAGGGACTTGAGAGGTATAGTGTATTTGAAATGTATTTAAAATCTGGCATGTGTACGGCTCTCATTTTCCACTGGTGTCGTATACAGGTTTTGCATCTTTGGAATACAGGTTTGTGTTTTCGCATGAAGAATTACATATTTTGTTCACTGCACCTTCATTTTCCACTGGGCAAGGTAATTTGCCATGTAAAGGGAATATTTTTAAGTATAGGGACATTGCAGAAAAATAGTAATTTTCTGTACAAAAATAAATTCACAAATACTATAATTTATCTCCAAATATAACCATCATCACATGACGTTGGCTGCTTTTGCTACTTTTTTCATTCTTCTGCTCTCTAGCAAAAATGCTTTTTTTGTGATTACTGGGAAAATAAAAGTGGGTTCCTCCTACATGTCTAGCTGTAAACAGTACTATAGGACTAACATACTCAATTAAGGTTTATTCACCAAAAAGAGTACTTGCAGGTGGTCAACTCACTGACCTCACTATGCACTATAAAGGACCAACCTCCGTGACCTTTTAACAATCACTACTCTGGCACTGAATAACGCATTTGGTGAAATTACTTTTAAATTATGCTTAATATAGGGGCAATTTAGCCCGTGCTGAAAAACAATGTCTTAGGGGTCTTCTCTTTATAATACATAATGAAAATGTTCATCTATCATGCACCATTTAGTGAATATACTTCTAAAAGTCACAATATCAGTTCTGCGTAGTCTGTTGCTCATTGAGAGAAGCGCCTTGCCCATCCAATATGGAGCTTACTGTTCTAGTAGTATAGGCTAAGCATGTATCTTAGTACTTTTGCGCAGACCCGGTACGATAATATAAAGACACTATAGTTTGCATGCAATTATATTGCATCAGACTGAGATGCTTTACATTTGTTAACAAAATGCCTCCGTCATTGTTTGACATCAGTATTGTGCTCCTATTTTTTAAAACTAGAATACGCATATTCTGCAAATATCAACCTTCCGTATATGGATTGGTTAGCCATTAGGAAAGTTATAACAGTCCGCACTTCAGCTATGATGGGGCCCCATGTATGTATTTTAAAGCTGACGTGTTTGAAGGAAGGCAGGAATAAGAATGCCAATACATCTGAGTGACACATTATTATACAAATCTGGAAAAAAAGCCACAGAGGTTAAATAAGTCCACCTTACTTGCACGCATTTCACAAGAGCAAATCAAGATTTCAAGGCAATGAGGTCAAAGAGACAAATGTCATGGTGACCATAAGAAAGGGAAATCTTAGCGTATGTGAAATGTGATTCCGACACCCTCTTGTTCATGTATACATTATATGGAATAACCGTATGACAAATTCAGAGCGGAGATCTAATACACTTATTTGCAACATTTCTGGATATATCAAGATACTTATAATGTATAATCCCCGATAACTATAGAGACTATAGGTGACAATTGGGAATAGTAGTAGATCCTGCCTGTTGAGCATTTTATTGGGTAACAGTAGAACTGTTAGCGTACCATTAGACCATTTTCAATAAACATGTTTTTTCTTTTAAAACGTAATGGTAGGGTATTTGGAACAATTAATAAGTGTGTGGAACAATTTCCTAAAGATGTCATAACAGGAACTAGGGGAAGGAATCTTGCAATGAAATCATTGGGAGCAGCTTCAACCACAAAATCTGTTTCCAACTGCCTTGATAGTAAAAACTAGGAAAACACGCAGAGTAAATGTGTCCGTGTGTCCAAATCCAAAACCTCATTAGGTCAGGGCACTTTATTGATTTTACATAATCACCTTTATTCTGTACATTCCTTGAATAATCAGCCATAATATTCACAAACATCGGATATGATGTTTTCTCTGTAATGGTGCTGGGGAAAACAAATTAGCTAAAATCGTTTTTAAATATAATAATATCACCCTTAAAGTATTCAAAGCATTGATATACCTGTTCATGAAATCCACCACTATCTCTGGCTTTTTCTTCTCATAAAATGCTGACCGCTTGGGAAATTACTGTTGCCGCACCCTGTCATATGTGATGGCTGTGTAAACCTGTTTATACAGATTAGCGATCTGCATCAAATTTTGTTGGCTGTTAAATAGTGGAAAAATACTTCAATTGAAAACATATTGCCGTGGACCGCCATCATATTTCCCTAAATAGGAACTGAGACATAAGCCAGACATATTGTTCGGTTCCCAAGTTGGTGTTAACATACAATTACAAAAACATGAGAAAACAAGCATAGCCTGTGTGGTCCTTTTCATCTTCTCTTGAGGGTCAGACTCAAAAGTTAACAATGGATCAACAGGTGACATAAGCAAGGACAGAAGACATGACATGAGCCAGTTATATCACCAAAGTGGTCAAAACTTAGAGACAATCAGAGCAGTGTTACGTTCATTGTCTCTGATGAAATGAGGGTCAAATGCGTCTGTCTGGATTTTATTTAAAATAGCCTTTTTTTTACATTTTTTTTTTTTTATATTTATTTTTGAGATTTATTTACATGGCAGATGTTATAATTCAGTTAAATGTTATCCAAGAGAATAGATTATTTATTAGAAACTGCTATTATTTGCATTCTGCGAGAAAGCTGTTTGGTTAACATGCAAAAAGTCCTATTTTGTTGTGGAAGAACTCGACTGGCTTGCACACTGCCCTGACCTCAACCTCATCAAACACCTTTGGGATGAACTGGATTTGAGATCATGAGTAAAGGCCTTCTCATCCAACATCAGTGACCTCACAAATACTCTACTGGATGAATGAGCAAAACTTCCTACAGAAACACTCCAAAATGCTGTTATAGCTGCAAGGGGGGGGGGGCAACTTCATGATAATGTCTGTATTAAGAACGTCATTAAAGTCCCCGTAGTCTGGTTTCCCATTATTAAGTATGCCAAAGTGTGTGTGTTATGTACCTGAGAGCTGTCTAGTTAGACTCAATGCACTAAATGATTTGGGAGAATACATAATAACAGGGAAATTAGATGAAGAAAACTTTTATTACTACTATTAGGAAACTTTTCCAGTCTTTGTCCAAATCTTACCTTGTCTCTGCAACCTTTTCTGATGGACAATATAGAAACATATAATTTGAGAGCAAATGAGAACCATTTAGGCCATCTAGTCTCCATTTTCTTGAAGAAATTATAAGGTCTTAATCAGTCCTTGATCTAGTCTTAGATTCAGGTTAGACCTATGCATATCCCATGCATATTAAAAAGCCCCCACTGTATTAGCCTCTACCACATCTGATGGGAGATTTACCTACTACCATCTCAGTAAAGTAAAACTGTCTTACATTACAGCTAAACCTCTGACCTTCTAGTTTTAGACTATGACCTTTTGTTCTAACAATACTTTGAAACTTTTTACATTTGCCCTATGAGCTCCTGTGTCATGAACACTTACATGGTAATCCAGCACTTGAGTTCTTGATGGTGAGGTTGATGTGTAGCTCCACCCACTCCTCATCCACTTCTACCTATGTCCCACTCATGTTATTTGCTACAAGTAAACCACAACAGTTTACTGATAGTGAGACTTGAGAATGCCCTATAGGTTGGTACTGTGGAAATGACCTTGATAATCAGTTTAGCATATAGGTGTGTAAATTGAACTCTGCCCTATGGGTGTCTGTATTGACTATTAACTTATTGGCATTTACTTGATACACTCCTATATTTCTTTATGGGAATAATGGGAACTGGAAACAGGGTTTTTATACAACTATTTGGGTCTGTCTGGTAGACTTTTCCTCTGTAACTTTGAATGGATATTCCTTATGTGACATCATAGTCTTGAAAGAAGCAGTTGATGGTTTAGTCCTTAGTATAACTAATTGATAGATAGTGATGTTACGGATTTATAGAAAATTGTGTTTTTGTGTGTGTATTGACCTATAATATATCTTTTTTAGTTGTTTTTTTGGGGTTGTTTTTGGGACATGAGACTTTGAAAACAACATCCTACCGTTTACTAAAAAATCATTATTATTTTCTGAAACTGGATTGAAGAGATGACTAAACTTGCAGACAACCTGATCTATATAGGTATACACCATTACATCGTATTTCAATGGCAAGAATAGAATATCCCAAACAATGATTGCATATAGAATTAGGCCTTCCTTTGAATCAATTAGTTACCCTCAGTGTAAGGTTTCCTGAGTACATTACCGAGGGCCATTTAGGATAGATTTTATCAAAGGACTATAGATGTCTGGTGAGCACCTGGATTTTCTTTCCATCCTTAAACACATTTCACTAATAGAATACCTGCCTTAAACACTGCTAGCCAGTAAAAAAATATCCAATGTTAATGCAATGTTAATCAACCATAAGAAAACAAATCTTAACTTTTCCTCCAAGTGCTTCTGTGTCCCCTTTTCCACAGCTCCACTTATTGTCTTGCCTCTTCTTGTTCTGTCTCATTTCTTCTTTCGTGTTCCATTTCTCCTTGCTAACTGCTACATTAACCTGGCCTCCTGGAGTGCTTCCTCAAAAGGGGGAGCCTTGTTGCACACCAGGGGCCCCCAATTGTGGAAATGGGGAGAGGCTCCCCAAAGGTATACACCATGACTCTGCCCTTTTGTGAAATTGCTCATAGAGGCCAGAATGATGCAAACAGATTTGCAGAGAAAAATGGGTGCAAAAACGCTGTCTCCGAGGATGTGTAATTCTGGCCTGGTGTAGTACTTACGCAAAACGGTGATGCCATAATATACACCATGGGGAGAGCCTCTCCCCCATTTCTCCAATCAGCAGAGTGGATGTGTGTGTTGGCTCAACCCTTTTTGAGAACCACTCATGGAGTCCTGGATAATGCAGGGGATAATGGGGAGAAGCAGACCGAGAAAGAAGACACAAGATGTGAAGTACAAGATGAGCTAAGACAGGAAGAGGAGCTGCGGAAAAGGACATGGGGATAATGTAGCCTTTAAAAGAAAAATGTTTCTCTTTACTTCAAATGTAAGACTTTTCCATTAACTAAATGAATCCATGCAATTTTTATTTTTCCAAAAAATAGCGGATACTTCAGCCTCACTTATAAGGCATACAGAAAATTAACCTTATGTATCAATCGCATTGGACAATTTGCATTGCGCAATGAATTTCACATTAAAGCACCCATCAAATGTCTAAACCTCTTATTCAATTTGACCATTTTTTTTTAAAAAAAGAAGGATTTTTTCGCTCCATCATCCGCGCCACTTTTTCTCTGTGGCTGTTATTATTTATATTTTTGACAGTTATTCAGAGTGATTTCATTTGTTTTTTCGTTTCGCATACTCTGCAGGTAGCCTCAGATGTCCGCTCAGTTTGTTAACATTAAATCAACAAGCAGAGCTTCTAAGCGTCTGACTGTGGCTAGAGTAATGGATTTTGGCAGCCCTTGTACGAGGAGCAACGTAACCTCTTGCTGAGAAAAGCTAGCAGGCTTGACTAATTCTCAGCTTTGCTAACATCATAACTTTATTTTCTGCTTTTAAGTTTAACTACACAACGGACCGGATATTTATGTGTGCATAAATAAATGTATCCTATTAAGAGTATTATTTCCATCACATGAACCAGGCCATCGGAATACAAGTGGCTTTTTGGTGTATTGTGGCTCTTATTGCCCAGTATGTTCAGTAACTGTGCCTTTATTTTCTTTGAAGTAATATAACATTTTTAATCTTATTGTAGCTTCTGTGACTAGACTAGGTATTTTATGTGTTTAAAAAGAAAAGCTTCACTGGAAACATTATTTTTAATAGGAATAATTATATAACTTCTGGGAGGCAGCTGTATACACGCATGCATGTATGTACTTAATTTATAAAATAATAGTCATACAACAAGTAAATACTACACGATTGTATACTTTTTTCCCCTTTTTTTTGATATTCGTTATCCAAATGAAAAGAACATTAAACATTAAAGGCCCTTTAAGCAATCATTACTCCTGAAATACACAGAATTTTTAACCCCTTCTCAGAAATATCCAAATTATTTATTTCAATCAGAAACCAGCAGAAGCAAGTGGGTAGTTGTGAAAGGACTCTTGGCAGGGTTGTATTCTTTGATTCCTAATTAACACCTTCAGTGTAGGAAGAAGACTAACAGAAATACCATAAAACGTTCCAGCTGCATTGTTATTCCGCTCAGTTGGTTTGTTAAAAGTCGGGAGCTGAAATAAAAAGCAAAGCTGAATAGATGTTTTGTATTGTGCCCTGGGACGTGAAAAAGGCAACAATTTTATTCTCAAATAGGCAGCTGGCAGGGGCATGTTCAATGGAGCTAAATGTAAGCTTTACTATTAATTTATAGTAAATGATTATAAATAAAGGTCGGGTTAACCTGGATCTCATCTTTTCTGGCACACATGCATTGGGCGTGGGGCAAACTGTTTTTGTGGGATTTTTTATGGCATGAAATTCTGATGGTGCAGGAAGCTTTTTTTAACGTATAAAATTATAATGGTCCCATGTGTCTAATGCAACGAAGCAAATCATTATTCTGAATCTAAAGCTTTCACTTAAAGTGGAACATGGAAATGATTATTATTTCCAGCATCATGTCTCCAAAACATTTTGTTTTGTATCTATTGTATTTCGAATATTGTAAGCTTAAGATATTGGAGCAGATTCTCCAGGAGGTTGCAGAAAAGTAATTTATCCAGTTGTGATGGGTTTTGGAGGGAGGACGATAAAGTAAGCATTTAACTTTGCTGAGATAAATCTCACTCACATTGAAAAAAATGCAATTAGGGAAATATGTAAATCTAGATGTGTCATCGAATGCTGGCTAAAGGGTTACCAGTTCTTTCCTCATACAATGACTGAACTAAAGGACTTTAGTGTCTGTGTAAGCACCATTGTCTCACAAGCAGAGCTTGTTGGAAGCAGAGTCCGGCTTGGCCGTGGGAAATACCTACATATTTGACACAAGCCCTGATTGTGAGAGAAAAGGCGGAGGAACAGAAAAAAAAAGTATGAGGATTTTACTGTTGCATTCTAATCAGCCATGATCTGCGTAATTTGCTTTGATCAGTAAGATAAACTCATTTTCTTATATTCTGGATCAAAGTAATTAGCACTCCAATGCTTTCATCTTGCCTGAAAAGCGTGCAGAAAAGGAGGAATAGCGGTGGTGGGAGAGCAAAGTACATGTTTTTCGGCTCATCTGAGGCCATTGTTGCTTCAAAACAGAATTGTGTCGGAGGCAAAATAGCCCCAAGTTTCAGGCAGCCTAACAAGTTGACTGACTGCTGCTTTACCAGACTCCTCTAAAAATAGATCTGTTTTATTGGGTACCGTTGTTTGGATTTTATTGCATTTAAGGTAATTTCATTGTCTCTTCTAATTCTTTTTTTCATGTTAAGATATATTCTTATGGCCTACCTAGCAAATTCAACTGCGTTATTCAAAAATTATTCATGTCAACCATCATATGCACTTGTACATATGAAGTTGAGTATCCCCTTTGAATTAATGTTTTCCATCTTGGAAATATATGTATGTATCATCTTTTTCTGCTGCCCATCTCCTTGGCTTGCAGGAGAAGTGTTCGCCAACACAGGCCTTGTTTCCCAGTGCACCCACATGCTATGCTCACTCCTGGTCAGCTCGAGTAAGGTAAGAGTTCCAGGGGGTTTATGGAGACCCCTGCATGTGTATGGAAGTATTTGAATGATCTAAATTCCTTGTAAACAAAGCATAGTCTTACAGGTTGCCTTGATATAAGCTGAACTGTTTGCCTTTGCATCCTTACATGAAAAGTGCTGCATACACATAAACACAGGGTTTCCAGAATGATATGATAGTGTCTTGGAAGCGTTGGCCTAAACACACCAATTTATATTTAGAGAGAGCAGTGGTGAATCATTTTTTTTTTATATATTTTATTATATATTACAGTTATATTCTCATATTGATAAACATAAATTCCTGAAATGCCATGGTTACCCCATTTAGAACAATCACAATGTCATAAAATGTAGCTGGACTGTTTTATTAACATAATAGTAATTTTAAAAAATAAACACAGATGTGTGAAGAAAATCCTCAAGCAAAATATTAACTTCATTTTAAATAAATGTCGTAAGAAGTCAAGATATTGTGTGATTACATGCTCATTACAAGGATTTTCACCTACAGATGCCATATGAGTAATTATTTTTTGTGGTAAACTGAGACTTTTGTTTAAGACATATCTGCCCCTACACATCCCAAAATCTTGTAATTCTTCGTTTATACCATGCAGTAGTACCGCCAGCAACATTCTAGTTAAATTTGTTCAGGATGGTCAAAAACCACATGTAAGAATACTGGAGATAGCTTTATGTTTTCAACAAAGGAATGGATATTACTCGTAAAGCTCCAGTTAAAATATTACTCGTAAAGCTCCAGTTAAAATATAAATGGTTTTCCAGAGTGCCAAATGGCCACATTGTAACAATCCTTTCCATGCTTTTGCCATTTAGTTTGCAACTAACTTAAACATTTATTATTATTCTATGTTATCAGAATTTTTTTAATCTAAATAATATTATATTAAAACTTTAGATTGTAAAACTCGCTTAAAATTTTAAGAAGAACATCTTAAGTTTAACTCCAATAAAATATTGAACTATCATATGGAGAGAAACAAAAGCTAAATTCTGTGACCTTCATCAGGATAGATAGAATAGTTAACAAGAGAGTTGCATAAGCATTAGAATGCTTGAATGCCATTAAACAATTTGTCTATAGGCTCTTTATAAAAATTGGAAATAGAAAAGGTACATGTTTTCTGCATTATCTACCATGAGCATAGATGATGGTTACCCTTTGAACTCTGCTAATTAAGAGCAGGCACTGGTTTACTAATTTCTTAGTTAAACTGGAAGGGAAGGAGACTGATTTGATGACCATTGCCAAGAGATAATAAGAAGAAGTGATATAGTAATATCGAGGGAATGGGGCAGAGATAAGCTTAACAGACTCAACAAAGAATATGAAGGTTACTGGGGCTAGTCCCTTAACTTGTTGAGGGAAGCAATGACAAGAGACTAGTTCAAGACAGATGGAGTGATGCACCAAAGATGGTGTCCATCTTTGTTTCTACAAAGCGATGAAGACCAATGCCCTCTGAGTCAATGGGAAAAAAGATCAAATTAGAAATACTTAGAAATACTTCATTTCTAAGATCAGGAATGATATGAAGATTAGCATGACAATAAATCACACTGTGCAATCATGGAATGAAATATCACAAATGCTACAACATGGCGTATGAATAGGAAACAACTTGGTGCGTAATGTATGTCTTGAGTATGTAGAATGATTAAAATGTCTTTAAAATTACTTTTTCAACATTACCTATTTTGCATATGATAAGACAAGATGAGTTAAAGTTTAGGCTGCATGAAATAAATAGAGTGGTTTCATTTCTCCCAAAACATTTGTATATTCAAAACATAGTTTACCTTTAGTTCCATATAACAAATGTTTGTTCAGACTTATTTTCTCTGCAATGAAGTGCCTATACTTAATATTAAGCTAAATACATAATTCATTTTGGCTCTCCTCTAGCTGCTTATAAACCTGTTTAGCGTAGATGATCCTATAATGCGTGGTTCAAAAATACATTGCACTGCCATGCAATACCAAAAGTGGGCATTGACCTTCACCGCTAGCAGACATTGAAGTGTCCATCACCTGCTAAATGCCCGCTGTGCCAAGTGTTGCTGGATCTTTATTTGTCAGCTAGTGATAGATAAATTAAGGCATGATCCTGTAGTCTAGAAGAACCAGCAAATGGTTGGATTCCCTGCGAATGACATGGCAACCATTGTGACATCGATATTATTAACTTTTATATCTGTCTACAAACATCACTTTAACGCATGCTTTTCATTTTAGAAGCTTAGAGAATAAAAAAAAAACCTTTTTTGATGAAGTGAAGGGCACGCTTGTGCTTCCTGTGTAAGAATAAACCAGACATGTCAGATTTAAGTAGATCAAAAGAAAAACATTGTTGAGGGTTACTGTATTTTCCTCAGGCGATAAGATCTTTAACTCTTAGATTTCCACATGCAGAAATATAAAGTACATTAGAAGACCTTGTACTATGAGCAGAATTTTATTTAGACAAGTGAAAATGCACATTGTCCTTCAAAGTGAATGAAATCATCAGTGTAAAATGCATGTCTGATTGCCTTGGACAAAAATGAAAACAACAAGACATGACAAATTAAGGGGCTATGTTTTACGAACTTGCCAAAAAATGAGGCATCCAAGGCTTTTTTTTAAAATGTCCTGTTTTGCAGCTTTTGCCTTAAAAGTTTAAATAGCAACAAATGAATCCCACTGGTAAAATAGCTATGCACACAGGGTGAATGCTAAAACACTTGCTCTGAACCGACCATTTAATCCATTCTTTATTGTAGCTTCGGAAAAAAAGAGAAGTTTTCACTGGCCTTATGCACAGATTAGTGGGAAAAACTGAACTTGGAGTTAAGCTAGTTGCTGCAAACAGTTTTAAAGATCCACTGATGGTTGATAAATGCCATTTTAAGCACTCAATGCCTTTAAAACACAATTGAAAAGGATTCGGGGGACGTTCCTTCTATTATAAAGAATGCTTTGAAGGCTCTCTGTAATAATTGTGTTTCACCATTTTGGTTTGTGAAACGTGTAGCTGTGAAGAAGGAAAATGACTAAATAGAAATGACTATAAGGATGTTATATTGTAGCCTACAAAGTTTTAAATAGACAAAATTAAGTTTGAACAACAATAAATTTGCCCTAAGCAAAAAAGTGCATCCGCAGTTGACTAAGGCAGGGAATTCTGTTCATAGACATGTGGCCCTTAGCGGCACTTCTTTGACACACTAGCAGGTATAGCTATATCTTTAAATGAGGAGGCATGCCTTGCTGTGAAGGGATTCCCTTTCATAACTTCAGTAACTACAAAGCAAGTGATGACTGATCGGGTACAGGAATGGGTTTGATAAAGGTACACGATAGGAAGCCTGTGTTTTGTGGATGAGAA
Source organism: Spea hammondii (assembly GCA_029215755.1). NCBI lineage: Eukaryota > Metazoa > Chordata > Amphibia > Anura > Pelobatidae > Spea > Spea hammondii. The sequence goes on from JARDYJ010000004.1 coordinate 49,157,231, forward strand.
AATACAATGCTTTGTGTCAACTTTCTCTGAGCTTTCATGTGTGCAAGATTAAATCGCCTCAAGGGTTTATAAATATTAAAGATTTGGCTGATGTTCTTTTCAGACAAAAGATAGATGATATTAGGAAATTAAGTAAAAGTGTGTGTGTGTGTATGCTTGATCTGCCAGAACTGAACATTTTGATCTATTACCCTGAGCTGTTTGCAGTATGCACTAATGCCCTAGGTCTTAAACTGGTGAACCTTGCAGTGGATCGCACAAGGTTCTTCTTAGTGGACTTGCCAACTTAATTTACACTAGGAAGCAATAACTCTGTGAGGGAGTCCACGAGCTTATAAATGCCCTCTTCATGAAATAATACATTTTACAAAAGCAGCTGAAAACCTATATAATGCATTTCTACATACAATCACATACACATTAGCTTTATATTTGAATGCTAATTTCATAGTGGTTGGGTTACATAGTAGAATTAGCTTTTTGTTGTCACTGTAATATAAGAGATTAAAATGTAATGTTATTAAATTACCTATTAATTGTGCTTTGTGCAGTGTCTACTCAACCCATTCTACCATGAGTAGCTCACCAGGGTTGGCAGTGTCTCCAATAATATACACTATGGAACTCAGGGTCAGTAGATAATGGAAATGACACAAAGTAATTTTTTTAGTTCTACAGTCTAATTCTAAATGGCAAAAGGTGCTTGATTATAATAAGTAAAACCTGCATATCTGAAGGAAATAAAGCAATATTTCTGAATATAATCACTTTATATTCGTATAATTTATTGTAACGTGCATCTTCAGAATAAAAAAAAATTATGTATTAAGGCACAGTATATTTATCTTGGAATAGGTTGTAGGACAACGCATATTATTATTAAACTATTTTAAAAAAAAAAGAAAAAAACCCACCCAAAAAGAAAGAGAGTAAAATATTAAAGTGTATAACTGGAGGAACTAAAAAAAGCATGACTGAAAATACCTCCGTACAGTTTATATTTTCCATTAATATTTTATCATTATAATTTGCTAGTATAGTATATCATATTGAAGTTTGTCACGTCACTCATTATGCAACTGGCTTATATCCAAAACATTCTTCTCCCTTAAGACCGTGTGCACCCTGTATTAGATGAGCACTTCTGGATACTTTGAGTAGATCATGCCACTTTCCTCTATTCAGATGATTAACTACTCACTTATATACACCAACTGCCTCTTTGGGGTCACTATGATAGGCATTCATTCAGTACCCCATTCTAGGTGCAATGACTTTTAGGAAAGGCTAACTAACATAACATAGATCCGGGTAATTTTCCTCTCTTAAAAATTACCATCAGCTTTTTCCCTTTACCGTTCTTTTTTAATGTTCCAATTTACATTTATATTAGTAAAACAAACAAAATAAAGCAGTAGGTAATAGCCAACCTAGTAATGCGTACAAAAATGAATGTTTAACTAGCACTTACTGCACTTAAGCTGTCGAAGCTGTAGTCATCTTTAAATAAAATGACAGGAGACATGCTTTTTTGATTATAGTTATTTGTCAGAAGAATACAAAATTAGGCAAAGGGTAAGGAAAATAGCTGATATGTAAATAAAATCATGGACCTTTTTAGTAAAATTTCATTTAAAAATCGTGGTTATTCTTAACAGGATGACCTGATGACTAGACCATGCATTTATTTCCAGACATAACACTAAAATGCAGTATTTGTTAGAATGTAACATTTGTTCGTCATGGCGCTGTGTTTTCTTACTCCTGGGTTCCCGTTTATTTACTCTGTGATCCTTTCTTTCTTGTGCCTAATTGTTTGCCTGCTCCCTCTACTGGAATCTTGGCTCAACTGAAAGAAAAAAAATGTTTCCTGAAGATTAACCAGTTAGGTGGTGTTTGCTTTGCAAATAGATCATAGGTCTGCTCAGACTACCAGCTCTTTGATGCAAATAGTCTTTCATGTTCAAAGGAAGTTGGTTTTTTTTTCTTTCTTTTATAATGGCTTTTACAAAAGGTAACCTGAGCAATCCTCTATAAAGGCAGACAGTTTTACAAGATTTCTTTGGATATGGTGCTGCTATCAAAGTCTGCTAAATATTTTATATAGGCCAAGCGAATGGAATTTAGAAGAAGAACAGGCTCGTTCCAAGACTCTCACAATGTTTTTCTTGGGTTCAAAGGAATGTTACCTCTTCTTATTGAATTGATTTAATCCGTACAGCTCACTTGTTTGTTGATCAATAAGTGCGTGGATTTTCAAGTAAACAAATGTCAATGGAACAAAGTTGGGGTGTAGAAAAGCTCGAGAGACTTTGTTTGCGTTCTGTTACATCATTATTTACGTTTGCCAATAACATATACAGAGTTAGTCTGTGCTGTAAGATTGACAGAATACCCCCACTGACACACAAACACTAATAAAGCGATAATATGTATAGATTGTATATGCTTGCTCATTTACTTTAAAAAGAACAATGTCATTAAGTTGGTACCCACAAAGAGAGAATATCTGCTCCTGGGCAAAGTGTCCATACAAGTGTACCAGCATCTGTAATAAGGCTTGTGGAGGTGATTTTGTGGATATGAAGAATTTGCTAACATATCTACTATACGGCATGTTGCTACCTGCCACTGTTTTTGAAAGAGAGGAAAGAGCTTCTAATATATGTGAAAACAGAGACGTGCAGATATTAATACTGGCATAACTAAATGTTTTTGTAGTGTGCTCTAAAGCTACATTGTGCTTAACTAGTCATCATGCTCAATAATGTAATATATCTAATATTTTTTAATCAATATCAATCAATATAGCAATGATTTGTCTTGTGTGGCACTACGAGACAATATTTTGTTGTATAATTTTGTTGCAGAATTTTACAAGATTCATGCTATAAGTGAGAGACTAAAGCAATGGAATATCTTATAGATTTTTCATATACTATGCCTTCAACGGGAACCAGAAACTATGATGGTGGCGAGTAAACAAAAAAATAGAATAACCATAAACAAACAAAACAAATACACATCAACCTAACATGGGTGCTTGAAATATCTGTGCATCATGTCTCTGGCAGCTGCCAAAATCTGACTCCATTGATTTTTTAAGCTAGTAATAGCTGTCATGTTGCCTAAAGCATGCACAAGTCTTTGAAGATAGAAGATTATCTGATTCCTAAACATCTTTGACAAGTGTGTGGCTCATAAGGGGTTAAGAGTATATTTAAGTGAATGCACAGTAATTACACAAATAACGTACACTCCTGAGATTACCTACTTAATCAGATGTGAGCTTGGGAAAACAAACCTTTCATCTTATAATTCTGTTTAATTTTAATTACCCATTTGTTCTTTTGTACGCTAGAACAGACAGTTAAAAGCTAATTTGAAAGAATGTTTGGAAAGGAATACTAAATATTTTTTTAATTTCATGAATTTACCATCCCTACATTTGGTTCCTGGCGGAAGAGTATGGTGGCTGTAACTTTGAACCAACACGGTGTCTGTAGGCTCGTAGAACTCGGCTAGCTGCACCTAGTTGATAAGGTGTGTCTATTCAGTATATGGAGCCTGTTCTGAAAGCATTGCTACTGAACTCCTTGCACCATCCATTACATCGCAGGACATAACATGAGGGTGCAGCATTTTGTCTCAACCCAGCTTTTCATTGTTTGTGTTTCTTTTCCGAAAGAAGATGTGAGCATCACACGTTTAGACAGGGACAGTAATACTGGCTTTTGCTGAGAATTAATGCCCACTCTTTTGAATGAGTTATGTTTAGTGTTCATATAAGATTTCACTACTAGCGGAAGAGTGAAACCGATCTCATGTAGCCACCCATTTTTTACTTATGGGATCGGGGCAGCCAAATGTTCGCATTCTCTGTTATTGTCCACCATGCAGCCTGAGGCTCTTTATCTTTCAAAGAACTACAGAAAAATGGGCATTAGCACATCCGCTTTAAGTACTGGATCTCATCCTCCTTAAAACAATTGCTTGATTAATTTAAAAAAATAAAATAAAAATGAATATAATACTGCAAAAAGCAGATTTTATTAATGATAATTTATAACTGGAATTAATTGTTTTCCCTCATATGCTCAATACTTTTGTTGAAATACATTCAAGTTCCATTTTGTGCTTAAATTTAATAAGTGTTAATTCCAAAAAGAAAACACACTCTCCGTTTCATACTGGGTCATGCAGATGGGTTTGATTTGACATGGCAAAGCAAATCCTCTGTTTAAGTCATTGTTGGTAATGTTCTTAAACATATCAGTGAAAGTGTCCATGCATGTACCAAATTCATAAAACCTGAAATGACATTGATGTTTGCCATCAGACTTGAAGATACATTTGTTTCAGTGATGTATACAAACACCTGAATGCCTTCTTAGAAATGAGGTAACAAGAAGTGATGTGTGCAAATGTAAATTGGGCATGCATGTTATTTATTATGTTAGCTGAGCATCGAACATGCTTCTTCTGGAATCACAGCCTGGAACACTGTATAAGCCGTAGACAAGTTCCAGGCATACGTGCATAATGTTACATTGTGCTGTAAATGAAGCTCCTGCTGCTTGTTCCGTAACCAAACATGTGACCCAGGCATAGACAAATACCGTTTATTGGACCTAAATCCCCCAATGGCCATTTATTTCCTTAGTTCGCCATTCCTCCTGCTCCGACATCATGGGAAGCTGAGATTGTTTACTAAGTGCTCTGACTGTGTGCACGATTAGATTTCTACTTGAGCGCATAGTAAGACTGTGTGTGTTGAATCAGTGTCAATACAATAAATCAATACATCTCACAACTCATTATACTTTATGTTAAATTCTAGTAAAATGTACTTGCTCTTCCAGTCACATAATCTGTTCTACACTTTAACTAGTAGCACAAGCATCGTTTTTGCACTTATCTTGCTATGATTATGAAAATATACAATACTCATACATATAACATAATATTTATTAACAATACTATACTATTTAACTAGCAATAAGACAAAATTCCTAAAATTGAATTACTGTCGAATAATCCCAATTGATGCTCAGCAAAGACCTGGATTACAGTAATACCCACATACACAGTTTCATATGTTTGGGAGAACAGACATCTAGTATTTCTTTTGTTTTAAATATATATATTAGCACGAAATCTGTCGCCTTCTGTAAATCAGCTAGAAGATCCACAGGGATGTACTTTTACATCCTGCTGGTTATTTGGGATGTGTTTTGTATGCTGTAATAGTACGTACTAAGGTCATGCAGGGTTTAAATAAAAGGTTCAACTGGGACAGATCATACGACAGCTAGTACTATGGTTTCAGAAGAGTCTACTTTGCACACGCATGCTTATTAAAAATAATTTGCAAAAAAATCTTAGACGTATCAATATTTGCTGCTATATTTGGTAGGAAAAAAATCATCTTTAAGAAACATTCCTGATCATGCTCAATGATAAATGTGTGTATGTGCGGTAGCATTGTTCAATCTGCATATACAACATACAATACAAATAGTTGATGACTCCATGTTTTGACACATTCTGATATCTGCACATAAAAAAGTGGACAATGTGGTGGTAAATTAATTGCCAAACTCTATAATAGCGTTTTCATTAATTATTGAGCTTCCGTTAAAATATCTAACTTTGGTGGCCAATTCTGTGACATGAACCCACTGCATGGAGAAATATGAATGTTTCCCTCCATCCTTGTCATATAAATAATTTGAACAGTCACTACAGGGTAATTGTGAGAAAGGGACTTGCTGGCTCTGGTGGGTATAGTGGGTAATGAAGGACAAGGTGTCGTTATACCTGGCTACTGATACACATGTTCTCAAGCACTTAGCTTCACCATGTTTCTGTGATACAAAGTAAATGTAAGGGGGTGAGCTTAATATTGGGGTTTTAGTTTGAGTTGTGGATGCCTTATCACTTTGTGTAAACTTTAATTTCTTATTGTAGAGCAAATGTTTAGTTACAAATTAACTTCTCTTTATTTGCCACTCTGACTTTTTTCCTAGTTGAAAATACAAGCTAACCATTTTATTCCACAAAGCCTTTTGTTATCAAAGGTGTTGCTCAAAGAACCACCATTTTCCATTGGTTACCTATTAACGGACATTTTTATGATGTGTGCAGTTATATATGATGTTTATATGAAAGATGTGGAGTAGACAATGCATGAGGTTTTAATGGAGGAAACAGCAAAATTGAAACGGCACCTTTTAGAAATGCTTCACCACAATGAATTGTAAGAGCCATAAGGTTCCTGCTTAAGTTACAAGACAGACTCTGTGGGAAACTTTCCAATAAACAAGGAAAAAGACTAAAATCTTGTTTCATGGACCGAGGTCTGACCCAGAAATTGATTGAGTTCTGCGGAGTGACTAGCGGTTTCCTTTGCCAGGAACTACCGTGCAGCCCCATCAGGAAGTTATGTTCCAGAGCTAGATCTCATTACAATCTTATTTTATGGTTCATTTCAATTAGTTAATGCAAGCTAAAAAAAAAGACTAAGCAGGAAGCTGGGGAAAAGTAGAAAGATGTTTTATTGCGCTTTGCAATATATATATGAATGACTTTTATTGGGTACTTCAATGCTCCACGTGCAATAAGACATGTTAATAATTTTATAGCTCTATTGATGGTCAGATTTTTGTTGTTGCTGGTGAATATATATATATATATATATATTTGAGCACTAAATTAGCCCTGTCTAGTAACTAATACCCACTGCAGGTTTCAGTCATCTCTTACAAGTGCAGCATTAAATTAGCATTGCTTGTTTTAATTTTGAGTCTACTACAAATGAGCAAAAGCTGATATAGTAGACAAAAATATTTGAAAATAACTGATGTTAGAAGGTAATAGTTTCATATATATTAATTTATACCAGTTGATGTATTGGTTGAGAACTTCTCATTTCAGACCCCGAGAGGGAATTGTACCAGTATTTTGCAATGTAATTAACCAGTTTACTTTGGATATTATTGGCAGACCCTTATGTGTCTAATGGGTTAGCTGGACTTGAACTGATCAGACAGTTCCCATTGTGAAGATGAAGCTACTTTTTTAGATGTCGATATGAACATCCCTGTTTGATTTATTGTATACATTCTCAAACTAAACTAAAGAGAGATTGGGATCTATTCACTAATAGTAAGTTGGGTATGAACTGAAAAAGGAAAGGTAAAATGTTACTTATACCCCCTTTTACAAAGCGATAAAAAGTACAAAATAATAAATAACAGAAATAATGGGGGTCTTACGACTCCCTATTGACCTTGGTGGGGTGGTTTGTGCCCCCTTCTCCTCCTACCCATTGAGAAAGTTTCATGGAGCCTACCCATGCCTCCCCTAACTTCAATAATCCATAGAGTGGAAGGGATTTAAATACTATTTTAAAAACCCTAAGGGCACTCATTCATACCTACACTGATGATTGGACTTTTATTGGATGGGCCCCTATAAAGCTATTGACCCAGTTTTTGTGATGTATCGTGGTTAACAGTGGTGGTTACAAAAAATGTATTTCAATAAAGCCATATTGTGAAAATATATTTAATATAACTGTCCATAATTCATGTAGAAAGTTTTATTTTTTTTATTTAAGATTTTTTACGCTACACAAAAAAATATTTAGCTTCCATTAAGTTACTTATTGAAACCTTGATGTTAAGTGATATTGTCCAGTTCATCGTTGTGAATATACAAGAACTGCTTTATAACACTGCAACCAACTTCTTTTTCCTCCATATGTTCTTTATTCTGCAGTATCTGGGAAACACATCAGACACAGGAAAACATGTAACTTGCGTAATCCAAGCTTTAATGCAGAAACCAAAAGATCTTCTGTGGCACCCACAATTTATTATAACTTTTTGAAATACATAGCGTAACACGGCAGGGAAATAAATCCATCTCCTGAATGGTATTATATCATTTTTGTTTTCTGCAAGTGAAGTACATTACAAAAAACATTGTTTTTTATTTAACAGGAAATAGGTATTTGCATTGTAGATGTGTGAGGGAAACACCACATACTGTATATAATTGATAACTTCCTTTCAGTGAGTTCCAACTGACTTGCAGAAGAACAGCTTATTGTGTAAAGTAGGAGTCCCAGCGTTTGACAACATTACATTTATTTGTATTTCCATCTTTTAATTTTTATTTTTCATATAGTTTAGTTATAGTGGATTTTAAATATATTGGCTGAAAAGTAAGATATTTAGCGTAAATTGTGGATTTACAAGGAAAAACAAGTTCATGGGCAATTAGCGAGTTCATGAGCTTTTGGTGTTTGTTATATGTTAAACTTCATGTGAATTGTTTTTCCGACAATTTACAAAAAAAAATGTATATTTCTTTTGCAGTGACCTTAGTATGAACAACATAACAAAGCTGCCATCCAGTGCCCTGCACAATCGCCACTTCCTAGAAGAGCTGTAAGTATGTTTTCAATGGTAGAACGCACTTTAATATACTGCAAAATATTTGGTAGAAATGGGACTTCTCTTTTTTTGTCCTCCTAAAAATGACATTATAATATCAGGTGTAAAGTATGCCAAGCAAAAATACACGGGGCATGTGCATACCTGAGAACTCTCAGGGTTTGGCCCGGTTCTCCGGGTCAACACCCGAATCCACTGGGTCGCGGGGTCCTGACATGCCCATTTCCCCTTTAATATTGATTAAAATAATAATAGCAATAATAATAATATAACAATACAGAATAATATTTTTTCGACAAAAATTCTGTTTCTCAATAATATAACACTGTAACTAATTATTACAAAAAAGAAGTCTTTGAAATCTTTTGTTGGCTGTAGGAACGTAATCTAACATTTTAGGAAGCTGCAAGCTGGTAGATGTTACCATTAAAAACTGCTGTGTAGGATTTTAAGAAAAAGCGTACCCAGAAGTCTATAGGTTTCTTCAGCGTGGAATCAGTTGTAGAAAATTCAGACTTTAAACTCTAAGCTGGAAAGCTTGTTGGAAATACTTAAGCAGCAGGATATTAAAATTTCAGTGCTTGGTCATGTTTATTAAAATAGACAGTAAAGTTATAATGAAAAACGGTTGCATGGGTTTGATTGTACGAGAACAAATCCATTTTTTATGGCAGCACTACCAGGGCTAATTGCTTTTAATAAAGACTGAACTCTCTATAAATATCCCTTCAACAGTACCTTGCCTTAATTTTATGTAGATTCACAAACTATTATGTATTTATTCACATAACTAATAACATAATACACTTTATAATGGGGAACACTGGGCAACATTTAATGAATAGCACTTTGTCATGTGTCAGTTTCAAAGAAATAAGGGAACAGACGGGTTGAGACTTTAAATCCGGCAAGAAAAGTAGTTAAACAAAAGTATAGAATTAAGGTTGCATATCTGTACAATATCTACCCATTCACTATGTGTTTGGAACAATAAAAACACTCACGAATATTTACACACCAGGGAAACAATAGTATTTCTGTTTTAGAAAGTATCACTCTGTAACTAGTCTTTACCACCTAAAATGTATAAAGTACATTTGGTGATAGTTTAGGAGACCAACCAAGAAGGCCCCTGGACTAACAATGACAGTATGTGCCCATGGTCTCTCAGACTTATAGAGTACTTTTACAACTGCTAGATACTCACCGAACGAAACGTTTCAGTGTTGCATTCTGTGGGTCTGCATTGGGACACACAAATATGTCTGCGGACAGGAATTCATTAAACGTGCAGGAGGTAGGGCATCTCAGGTCTCCTGGAACCATATGCCAAGAAGAACACTAGACAAAAAAAAAGTCAATTTCCATTGTCTGCGCTCCAACATAATTTATGACTGTGAATTGGCAACTTAGAGATGCACTCATTTGTGTAGAATTCAAATAAAGTGACCATGACAAAACATACCAATTCAGGTAAACTACATTCCAGTTACAAAATGTGTAAGCTTGCAAGCAGGGACCGCCTTATCTAAAGTATTTGTGATGTCTTAGTCTGCCAATTCTAAATTTGTTATACCCCTTGAATATATGTATTGTAAAAGGCACTGTGTAAATTGTTGGTGCTATATAAATAAAAGATAATAAAAATGTATGGAACATTGTACAAAAACGAACTAGGGAGTAGGCCAAAAAGATCTTACGCACGTACGGGAGACGCCCAAATCTACAGAGCCACGAGGAACCAGTCATGCCATTGTGTTCCCTGTGAGAAACTAGAATAAATTCTAACTAGTGTTTTGCCTTTAGTTGAATTAATATTATTAATTTTCCCTGCCTGCATGACATATCTTGGGATACTATGATTTCATGTGTAAAGAAAAAAAAACGTGAGAGTCTTTTCTCCCCTGTCAAATAATTGAAGGATAATGGCAGGAAAGGTAGTATAAACATGCTATTATAGCTCAGACCATCACTCATTATCTGCACAACTGAGAGAATGTGATTCAAAAACATGAGGCAACAGATGGATCCAGTTTGTTAAAAAATGTAGCACTTGTATCTCTTCTTTCCATAGAAAGAAAAAGTTAAGTGGTAATACAGTGAGTAACCTATTTGCCTGTTAGTAATTAATCACCAGGCTTGTTAAATTGTACTAAGGCTTTCAGAAAGTTATGACTTTAGTTTTAAACTAATATCTCTCTTACGCAAAACAAAGCAAGAATGCAGCCCATGCCCAGTGAATACATTACAAAAAAACCCCATCTAAGGCACAAATTTAGTCACACTATATGGCCAAATATTGCTTAGCACCCCAAGTTTGGTGAGATCTAATTTTACATGGCTATCTTACGGAGCTGAATCAATGGGACCGCACTGCATTTTAACCCACGAGAGGTTATAATGACCAATAAATACAAAGAACAAAGCAAGAATTCAGTGCATGTCCAGTGAATACCATTCAATAACGCCCATCTAAGGGACAAATATTGGGACACAAAGATTATTCGTATTCATTTCTTTTTAACGACAATTAAACAGTAGAACCTGGTGGCATTCCTGCGTAGTTCAGTTAGCTCAGCGTGCTGGGAGTTTTAGACTGCAGCAGCTGAAAAGAGAGATATGGGTTAATCTGTAAACCCTTGTGACTTCAGTCTTAAAAGCGTTCTGTGTATTAGCATAGGAGAAAAGAAAAAATTAAGAACAGTCTTTTCTAGCTTGGCACAATTTAGAAGAAAGCAAACATGTGTTCCATTTATTCCTTAAAAGAAGTACAAAAGCTTATCTTTCCTGACATCAAAATGGAATAAGTGGTAAAATGCAACTGTTCCGTTTTCAGGGTCTCTGTCTGGTGCCTGTGGCAAGTTATAATCCTTTCTTGAAGTAGATTTAAAAAAAAGATGTTGAGCCGTCTAGAAAACCTTTTAAATGACATCTAAGGTGATTGGGAAGAGTGCCCTGTGTTGTTGCATCAATCTTTCTTATCTTGGTTGAGAAACAACAGTGTGTCCTGACCGGTACACCATTCATTATTGGGGTTATGTGTTTGCAAGGTTATACCACTAATTCTAGTAACCGACAACTCACTACCATAGTGGCTCTGTAATGGTATATGACAGTAACAAGGGGGTGTATGGATGGCGGGATAGTGTCCCTTTAATAGAATAATGTTGTTTGTTTTTTAAATAACTGTAAGTAATAACATTACTTAACTTGAGAAGAATGCCTGATGTGCAAGGCTAAAGCGACATCTATAGAATGATAACCATCAGTGCAGCAGAAGTGCCAAGACTGAGATAATTATTGTCAAAAAAACATGGAAGTTGTTAATGTGTTAGACTTTTAAAGCCAATGCTTTTGCCCTCTGTGCAGAAAAAATGATAATGATAATATAACAATACAATAGTAATAATGAATAATAATAATGAAAAATAATTTTAATCATCATTTAGACCAGTGGCCGGACATGAACAGGTGGACAAGTTCCAGGATACAGAGATGGCACTTTCACTCAATGGATGAAATCATGCATATAGTTTATTAACCAAATTAAAATCCATGCATAATAACCAACTAAAAGGAGAATGAAACAGATAATGCTTACATCCCTTCCTGCACTGCGAGACCCTCAAAGCTACACAGAGCTTCACAGCTAATGCCAGTCACTATACACTGATCCGTGGCAGGGTCTCGTCATTGCTGGAAGGGGCCCATTTTTATATATTTTAGTAATACGTGAAAGTCTATCTAATTTTCTGTCTACGTGCTCATAAATCTTGTACTTAGCCAAAAAGCTGGATCTTCACGCTGTTCTCCATTTCCTGCTAACATCTCAATATCCCAGGTTCAAGGACATGTTTAGTTGTGTTGAGCCTACTAGAACATTCTACATTACATCATTTGACTTAAAGTTCCTGTTATATTTGTATACAGAGAACTGAAAATTGCATATTATCCCTTTCCTCATCAATTAAACCTTACACCAACATGCCTATATCTCACTAATAACCAACCCCTTTTCCGTCACAATTCTCTTCCTGGCATTAAAATTATCAATAAAAAAGAGATTTGTGTAGTTTGTAAGAGCAGTTTTTCATTCTCTTTGAACTACAGTAGTTTTTTCATGGGAATGTCCACTTTAAGAACTTACTGAATTAAGGAATTTCTTTGCACAACAAAAAGTGTAACATTCCCATGAAAAATGCTTTTTCAAGGGTTGATGGAATTAAACCTGTGGAATGTAAAATAGGTTCATTTCCCTGAATGCATGGAGATGTTTGCATGGAATATTCGTGACTATTACAAAGTACTCTTTCATTATGACATTGACATGTGTTCGGATGTGAAACATGTATATATTTTGCCACAAAAATGTATGTAACCTGACTACTGCAGCCGTCTTTAAGTTTTTCCTGTCTCAGCTTCCCCTTAGGTAACATCATGTTGGTGGAAAGCAGTGTATAAATCCTGTGCGTGATCATAAAACTGGACATAGCGTGTGACGTATAAGTCTGGGTTATAATACATTATTATTGCAGAAGATGTTAGAAACAAAAATCCCAAGTGTAAATCAGGTACACCGCTCAAATGCCCATTGATCCTGTGCTCTTTGTGCCTCCCACTTACCATACTCTGCCACATCCTAGCCATATTTATCCCCCTGGAGGCTGCACATACTTGATTAATCTTTATTGTCATCCCCAGTCCATTTCTGCTTGTGAAGAATAGCTTTTGGAAGGCAGCTTCAGCCGTAACATAATAAACCCTTGTTTCTCTGATTTGGCACTAGTCAACTTTCTAAGTAAAAAAAAAGAGCAATGGGGAAATAACAAAATAATTAGAAAATAATAGGTAAATGCTGCATTCGAAGTGTTTGATCTTTAATAAAGGCAAAACTTAAATGTTAGCATTAGGTTTCCTTTTATATTGCAATCTAAGAACTTAAATACTTAAAAATAAATCTGATTACCATAATAAAATAAAACCCATCATACTCACAGTTATAGAGATATCTTTAAATGAATGGGTGTCTGTAGATATTAGCTAATCTCATGATATTCAACAATCATATGAAAGTAAAATGAGTCTACACCAAGCTGTGTGTGTTATGGGTAGTTTGATAAGGGCTGGGCAGTCAGTGTTGATGGTTCTTGATGTGGAGCCACCAGTAGCCACTCACATATATTTACCCAAGGCAAATTGGTGCTTGATATCATGGGGGCGCTTAGTAACCATGGTAGCAAAAGCCATAATGGGCCCAGGGTGGTCAATTTGAGGAATTTTTTTTTATAAGATCTAAAATATAAAGATGTATAAAAGAAGGACCAATTGCTAAAATGTGTGCTTTGGGATGAGAAGACAATATTTGACTTAATTGAGAACATTGTTTTCTGAACATGGGGACAGTATAACATTAACTTGTGGATATATGAAATAAAATGTCCTTCCTTCATTCTGCTTTCAAACAACTTTTAAATGCTGTACAAAGCCGTCTTTCTTTGAGGAATCATAACATGCGTATAGAAAACACATAGTTTTAGTCTTTACAGTTTTACTTTGCCAGTTAATCACAATGTACAGCGCTATGGAATTTGATGGCCTTATATAAAACAATAAATAATAATAATAATAACTGGGAACTTCCCAGGATGGGCTATCTGGAGCTCTCCCCTTTTGGAAAGAGGGTTCACGAAGGGGCAAGGTTAGCGACACATGCGGAAGTGGACAGGGAGTAGCAGGAAAGTGGTTGGGAGTAGGCAGGAAGTGGCCATGGTCAATTACATGGTTTGGTGCTTAGGATCTTAGGTGCTACATTGTTGCATTACTGCTAAAGCTGTCGTAATTGATCGTGATTCTTTTTTCTTTAATATGTGTTAGGTTCATTTAATTCACATTTATTAAGATGATATGATAAGTAAAACATTTTTATAGCCAAGTATAGCATTTTTTTTAAACTGAAAAGTGGTATAACACATTGACCTAGATATTAGGTGTGCCAATGCTTTGCAATACCCCATGCTGCCTTGAATAGGTAAACCTAAGACATTTGACCATGCGCACAATGGAGGCCTGCTGCTTCAGGTGGTGATTATACATATCAACATTACACCATTCTTGTAACAGAGAAGGGTGGAGAACTGTTTGATGTCTATTTAATGGAACTTTGTTAAACTGATTTTTTTTTTATTGATGTTCTGCTTTGAAATCCCAATGCTTTTAAAACACATATCCATTACAGTATCATTTTACACTTTACATGGATTTATACAGAAATGATAACATTTTGCATTTCACATTAAAAAGAAAACAATTCTGCAAGCATACACTATATAACAAGATGACATGTTTTATTTATTTTTTTAAATGTTTTTAAGTTTTATTCACATTGAATAAATGCGAATTTCTTCCTGTGTTTCTCAGAGATTAGTAAATCAACAGAAAAGTCTTAATTTGCTTTGTGAGCTGTTAGATGTACTGCTGCCCTTTACCATTGAATAGTTGCCATTCTTTTATGTAATTTGGCTTTTTCCTTAGCCAATTCTAATTTGTGTATTGGTGGCTGGTTTTGTCCAAAAGCTCAAAGGGATATAGACAGATACCTGTGGATGGGTGGATGGATGGATGGATGGATAGATAGATATAATTCCTGATGAAGGAGATGGAAAGATTGTCAATAGGTGATCTCAAGACATTGCTATTTATTTAATTATTATTCATTGTCTGGTGTCTACCTAATCATTTTCACATTAAACACTTTTGCAGCCAACTGCATAGGATGATTCATCAGAACCCTCTATACATTTTGAATGATGTCCGTCTCCTCTGCTCATTTGCCTTGCAGCAGTCAAGCATCCTTATTGATGCATGTGCTAGATACTCGCCTCCTGCCAGCTCCAACTGCTCATGTGTGATTTCCAGACATTTGTCACTTCCATTGAGTTCAATGAGAATATTTCCCTGCCATTGCAAATGCACCTAGCAGCCAAACTGATGAGAATTCAGGGTAATGAGGAGGGGATTTCCACATCTGTTTATGTTTTATTATTATTATTTGTTTTAAGCAAAGTCAAAAATACATATTAAGGTACTTAACTAAGTAATATAATATGTGTTTGTATATGGTCAGGCTGCTTAAGGTAGATGTGTCTATCCTACAACCAGCTTTTAATATTGAGTTATGGATTACATATACTCACATTTAATGTGTGAAAGTTGCTGGTATTCTACTAATGGAGAACCCAAAACAAAACCAGCTAGTGTTGTATTCTTTGACTTGGAAAGGCCTAGAGGCACCTTTGGAGTGTCCATGTTTGTGCACATGTATATCAATTTCTATACAAATCTATGTTTCCGGCAGTTAAACAAAGCAAAGGTATCCTGTTTGATAAGAAAGGCACTAAGAGAAAAGGTAGATGAAATGGGGAAGGAGTGTTCCTGATAGTAACTGAAACTTTGAAATGTTGCCTGTGAAAGGTTGAGCGTATCTGTGAAGTCCAGTGAAGAAAGCCAAAGGGATATGCTGCCAAAAACAGTTGAGCGTTGTTCAAAGGGGACATATCCACTTTCTTTTGAGATATTGAAGTTTGTTCTGCTTACACAAAGGTAGAGGCGAACTGGCAAGACTCCAAGTGATTTTGTATTCTTGGTCTTCATTGTTCAATCACTAAAAGCAGGTGCTTTTACTGAACAAGAGAGAAATGAGAAAACACATGAGCGGGAGGGTTTCAGATGGGCGTCTAAAGGATCTTTATGGAAACAACGAACATCGAACGTTTTAACACCACTTTTCCCGCCAGTTGAAAGGTGTTTTTTTAAACAGCAATCTATTTTGATTGCAGGTGCATTTTTTCATGCAGATCTTAAGTCCTTAACAGGCTTCTAGATATCCAAGCAATACAGCTTCTTAAATGTCTTCCTTTCAACTTAATCTGTTCATAAGTATATTTGTATTTTCAGGATTTATTAAAGGGTCACTCCAATCATTGTCTGCACGTTAATGCATAAGTTGTGGTCTCTCTACCTTGTAAATGCTGGGAGAATTTTTGCAGAATCCCTCCATTTCCCCCCGTTTCCCAGATACTTTGCTTGCAGGAGATGTGTTCTGCTGCTTGTGGCCACATGTTATGTTCACCTCTGGTCAGCTCCAGTGCTGGCTCAGAGAGAGTTTTGGGGGTTCTAGCGAAATCCCTGCGTGCATTTGCAGAAATCACCCCCATGCAAGAACAGAAGCATGGAAGGTGCGACTTTGGAGCTGCAGCTTTTCCTAAAGATTAATAAAGTATACTTTACACACTACAGAATACACATTAAATGGATTAAACAAAGTAATTTAATATGTATTTTTTGTTGGGGATGCTGCATGGGACACTGGAGTGTCCTATTAGAAGTTATTCGTAAATCAGGATACCAAACAGTCTAAAGCATCTGTTTAGTGGTCAGAATAACCATTTAACAATGTGCTGGATTTGTAATAATAACCTAAAATATCATGGAGCTGGTTCAGTGTAATCCAGCTGGGATTTGCCATATTCCAAATTGTTTGTACACATGAATTCATTCTGGCCTTAACCATGTATGTCCAATGTGAATGGTTATAATGTGCACTTTAAAATGCAGGAATGTTAATATAAGTTTCCAAGTGTGCATTGAAATGTATAGATTGTAATTTTTGTATTTTTTTTTATGAAATGTGTGTGAATGTTACCTTTAGAAGTGGGCAACCAAGCTGTTTGAAACAGGGGACACTAGCCTCACATTTACACAAATAATGATGGTGGTCTTTATCAATAAATCAGTAATCCGTATAATTCAGCAGTCAAGCATCCTAGACTAGATAGCTCATGCCAAGGTGTGGCTGGTTAGTATAGCTCTGCAGAGCAGTAATTCTCTTTTAGCCATTTATCCACTGTGCATACTTTGTTACATATACTGTATATATATCCCGCCATTGTATACAATGTCAAGGTAATAAAAACAATTCCAATCATGTATACATATTTCAATAGCCATAAGTAGCCAAATAAACAATATAGCAACCAATAAAAATGGGAATGCTGAGTTGTTAGTCATCCCTGTGGTGTTAATGTCAAGCCAGAGATAAACAATCAGAAGACACAGAGAGAGTCTCCACAGACTCGTGTTGGTGGTCTAATCTAAATTTTCACCACTTTGTCTGAAGTCTCTTCTAGATTCTGTTCTTTTATTCTGAATGTACAACTCAATGCAACATCATGAATAAACAACCGAGAACAGCAAAATGCATAGTGTCAAAAGACATTTTAGTATCCCAAAACAATGGAAATTTTTATATCAGAGGAATGTATAATTTTTAATGTATGTTTATTTTTACTGGTTTCCCAAAAACTCCTTACCCTACTTGCTGGAGAGATTCTTAAATTCTTCTGCTGTGTCTCCTTTCACAGATAAGCACATAACCTGAGTAACATCAGTAGTTTAGCTTTTTGGGATTTCGCTTACACCAGAGCTATCTCTTGAAGCATTAAATCATAGGAGATTTATAGCCAACTATATGTTGTTTAAACATACTTAATGCCATTTTGAAATAATTTGAATGTGTTTGCTTTTATTAACTGCCACATATAATACTAGGCTTATTCTTGATTGACAAACCAACAGTATGTTGTTGTTTTTTGGGGTTTTTTTTCATATGTTAGAAGGGGAGCAGAAATCAGAAAAAGGGTAAAAACATCAAATAGTTCTTAACCTTATGCCGATTAATGTAAAAACCCCAAATGGGTCAGGTCCACCTTTTAAGTAACCTTTTACAGAAAAAATGGGCACAACATTTAAATGTACAAAAAAACCCAGTAAAATTCTGCAAAGCATTTGCCAGCACCATTAACCATACACAATGTATTTTGTGCTTTTAAATGGAAAATACATGAAGTGCCTTCATCAGAAAAGCTATCAGCCGATGAAAAACAAATGAAGGGTTTCCATTTCAGAATTCTTGCAGAGCTGTTGAATGCTGAGGAGTATGTGCCAGACAGTTTTTTGAAGATGAATGCAGAAAGTCCGGATTCCAAAGAATGACTTCATCGTTTTAGACCTGCTAAAAGAACAGGCAGATAGTATCTTACACATTGTGATGATAAGTGTTTCATTTAAATTGTCCACAGCTTTATCCAGCTGTATGTGACTTGATCGTCTTTCCCCTCCTTGTGATAATTCTTTCTTAGTTTGTAATGCAATTATGGGAGGATTAATTTCAAGTGCGACCCGTGCACCAAAGAAACATCTGAGAAATCTAAAAAGTACATGTTTGACAATAGTTACGAGATATTGAGGATTACATATTACTGAATGTCTTCATTCACTACAGACGATCAAGAGCTGTTAAGCTAAGGAAAGAACCTGACTTGCTATTTATTCATGTACCAATGCTGTTATTTTTTCATAGATTTATTTTAGGTTAGACCTTTCTGGCTTTGTGATACTTATATTATTGTTCTAAGCCTGTAAATTAGCAACCCACCACATTTTGCTCCAATCAGATATTAGTAACATTTGCAGAAGAGTTGTTTTATCACCTTGATATACTATACAGTACATTATGAAGGGGCAAGTCAGCTTTTGCAGCAAGGAAGATCTTGTCTTGACTTGCATAATGTTAATTTGGGGAGATGTCATCAAAGGGTCCTCTCCCACCGAATCCTGCATTATACAGGGCCCTTCATAAAAAATACTAAACTGAGAGAGTTAAAATCACAACTCTCCTGAAACTATTCTGTCAAGTCTCGTTTTAGTGAGCAGATCCTATTGACATCTGTAAAAACAAATTACATATTTACACATCATAGTAACATAGTAACATAGTTCATAAGGTTGAAAAAAGACCAAAGTCCATCAAGTTCAACCTATATACATATTGTGTCCCTACTGTGTTGATCCAGAGGAAGGCAAAAAAACCCTTATGAAGCAGATGCCAATTGCCCCATACCAGGGGGAAAATTCCTTCCCGACTCCAAATATGGCAATCAGAATAAATCCCTGGATCAACGTTCTGTCCCTATTAATCTAATATCCATAACTTGTAATATTATTGCTTTCAAGAAACACGTCCAGGCTCCTTTTGAACTCTTTTATTGAGTTTGCCATAACCACTTCCTCTGGCAGAGAGTTCCATAATCTCACCGCTCTTACTGTAAAGAACCCCCGTCTGTGCTGGTGTAGAAACCTTCTTTCCTCCAACCGTAGAGGATGTCCCCTTGTTATAGATACAGTCCTGGGTATAAATAGGTCCTGGGAGTGATCTCTGTACTGTCCCCTTATATATTTATACATAGTTATTAAATCCCCCCTAAGCCGTCTTTTTTCCAAACTAAATAACCCTAATTCTGATAATCTTTCTGGGTACTGTAGTCCTCCCATTCCCCTTATTACTCTGGTTGCGCGTCTTTGAACCCTCTCCAGCTCCACTATATCTTTCTTGTACACTGGTGCCCAGTACTGTACACAGTATTCCATGTGTGGTCTGACTAGTGACTTGTACAGTGGTAGAATTATTTCCTTGTCGTGGGCATCTATGCCCCTTTTGATGCACCCCATGATTTTATTTGCCTTAGCAGCAGCTGCCTGACACTGGTCGCTACAGGTACATTTACTGTTAACTAAAACTCCTAAGTCCTTTTCCATGTCAGTCGTCCCCAGTGTTTTCCCATTTAATACATATTCCCAGCCTGGATTTTTCTTCCCCATGTGCATAACCTTACATTTATCTGTGTTGAACCTCATCTGCCACATCCCAGCCCAAGCCTCCAACCTATGCAGATCCATTTGTAATCGTGCACTGTCCTCTATTGTGTTAACCACGTTACAGAGCTTAGTATCGTCTGCAAAGATTGATACTTTACTATACAATCCCTCTACAAGGTCATTAATAAATATATTAAAAAGAATAGGACCCAAAACTGACCCCTGTGGTACCCCACTAGCAACAGTCACCCACTCAGAGTATGTACCATTAATAACCACCCTCTGTTTCCTATCACTGAGCCAGTTACTTACCCACATACACACATTCTCCCCCAGCCCAAGCATTCTCATTTTATGTACCAGCCTTTTATGTGGCACCGTATCAAATGCTTTGGAAAAATCAACATATACGACATCCAGCGATTCACCCCGATCCAGTCTTGAGCTCACCTCCTCATAAAAGCTGATCAGGTTAGTTTGACAGGACCGATCCCTTGTAAACCCATGCTGATATGGAGTCATACACTTATTTTCATTGAGATACTCCAAAATAGCATCTCTTAGGAAACCCTCAAACAGTTTACACACAACAGAAGTTAAACTAACAGGCCTATAATTCCCCGGGTCACTTTTTGTCCCCTTTTTGAATATTGGCACAACATTTGCTATGCGCCAGTCCTGGGGAACAGACCCTGTCACTATAGAGTCCTTGAATATTAGAAATAGGGGTCTGTCTATTACATTACTTAACTCCCTTAGAACGCGGGGGTGAATGCCATCTGGACCTGGTGATTTGTCTATTTTGATTTTTTTTAGGCGGCACTGCACTTCTTCCTGGGTTAGACAGGCGACAACTTTTGTTGACATTTTTGTTTACACCTTCCCTGTCTTCCTCTGGACACATACAGCCTTGTGTATCAAGGGAAGAAGGGGCTACATCATGCATATAAGCTCGTTTGAACTTAAGTTTCTAATATAAAAATACCATGTAAAATGTTTCATTTTTCTGTAGAAAAATGTGCCAGATTTGTGCCAAACATTCTGTTAATCTACCATTCCATTATTATTATTGCAATGTTTTTACCCTAATGTTATTAATCTGAATATGTTTTGGTATTTTTCTTCACAGAGTTAGTCTCTTGCACTTCTACTGGAAGGCTAACCCACTTATACATCACCCATTTAGTGAAGTAATACACCTGTGTATTATTGGGAGTAACAAAATGAATAGATACATGTTATATTCATCACATATTTTTTTTTTAAATAAAGACAGCATCCATGTTGAGGTTTTGAGTGTGAACTTGGTTTGCGGTGTGCAGCGATATAAAAACGTACTACACATCACACAGGCGATATTGTGCCATACACGCCATAAATGATTTCATCATAAGGCCCAATTTTGCGATAATGCAAGCCAAGGCCTCTCTAGTTTATTTTTAAACAGAGAATATTGTAGGAATTCATGTTTGGGAGAACAAAACCATCATTGTTAGTTAAACTACCCCTCATAAAAGTAAAAAAGTAACCTTTGTATTCATAAAACATGTAGACCAATTAACTTGGGCTGTGGTTGTCCATGTGCACACATACAAACACATCCATAGCTGTGAGAATGAATGGACAACTCAGAAGTCACTTTAACATGTGCATTCATCTGTAACTTTTAATTTCCACGTAGTTAGCTAAAATACAAGGAAAATCTTTTGAAAGGTGTATGTCAATTTGATTTGCTGGTCTTATAGTAATTCTTAGCATTCATAGCAGTAGCTGGATCCTACACTGAATTGTCCTACTCTGCTGATTAAGTCCTACGCAGGTTCCACAAACTCTGTGCTCTACCTTTAATTTCCGAAGGTCGGATACACATACAATACAATGATCCATTAAGTGGTCAGTAGTTATTAACACATTCATTTACCAGTCTGAGGTGGCATGATGCATGTGAATTGTTAGTACCTAAATAGTATCATGAACAGTCTGCCATATATTAATTTTAGGAAGTATTACAGAATCATCTGGGTATACCTTTCACTAGTAAAGGTCTGAATATTACTCTAAGTGTAATACGTAGAGATTTATTTCTAAGTGCTTTGGAAGTAAATATTGTTAACGTCGATCCAAGAGTAAGGCTGGCACCTAGATACTCTCGGGCATCTAGCAGTAGCCAGTATAGCTCTGGAATTCCTGGTAAACAACAACCTTCAAAGGTTGAAGGTTAAGAAAAATGTAGTTGCCATTGTGTTTCTCCCATGTTATGCATCCACTTGTCTACATGCAGGAATACAACCATAAATTGTTGTTTCTTGTTTCTTTTTATCCTGGTCCATTTCCTGTGCTATATTTCTGTTTTAGAATAATACAAATGTTGCAATGTAGAATAATGCCCCTTTGGTGTGTCAGACTTTGTTTTTTCATTGTTACTACAAGAGCTTTCGCTGCCTATTTCGATGAAGATCATTTCGATGTCATGATCGCCTTAGTGTTGATAACTTTTACGTTCTGAATCTCTGTAAAGTAAGAATGCTTTAAAAAATAGACCTTTTAATAGTTTATTTTTATCATTTAACAAAATATATACATACTAGTTTATTATTATCAAACCTTCCAATTTATCTACTCACTTTTCCTTATGATTTTTATCACAAAAAAAGTTTCTTGACATTGATCCCTGTGTCTGTTTGTTATGCTCTCTCCTTTTTCCTTAATTGATAAGAATCACCAGCTATAAACTCTGTAGTGCTGTAGGTGCATGGTTTTTATTTGCAGCAACCAATCTATGTTTTTATAATTGGCAGTAATGTACTGATCCTGCATGTAGCCATAAGTGTAGTCATAATCCATTATTCAAACATGCACAAAGATCCATATACGTCTGCAACTCAAGGTCCCTTCTGAATTTATGATTCACAATAAAATGATCAAATACTTTATTGAGACAACTCTGCAATAGAACAGGCAGCTGTTTCGCCCATTTTTTCTTCCTATTAGCTAAGGTCATTTCAGGTTGAGAAAAACAATATGCTTGGTTTAGTTCCAATGTTTGGTCTCTTTCTGCCCAGTGTCAAAACCCCTGGAATTTCACTAGGAGCCCATGTGGCACAGATGTTGTCTTTTCAAACAAAAACCATTTTGACATGAAACACAAAATTCTGCAAAAGTGATGAAGTCGGGCTTTGAGAAAGTGGCAAATTATGCTGAAATCCCTCAAGTAGCAAATCATGCAGTCCATGCACAGCTTTCCCACACGGCTTTGACAAAGCTCATCAGCAAATGACCTGCAAAACCCTCAGACTGTCCTATAAAATGCTCTCTGAGTGTGGGCTGCAAACTGAGCTGAATTGTACTAACTGACAACGGAATGCTTGTGAAATCTCACTGGCATCTAACAAGGTAGCCTGCTTGGACTCTGCTTGGAGAATGGCATGTCCATTATTACTCAGATGAGGTTTTGTTTACTGCGGTAACAAAACACGTCATTCTTTTTTTTTGCCAGCTACCTCAGTCCATTCTGTTCTAATATTACATTCCGTCAATTGAAAATCATACAAAGGTGAACTATACAGAATTAAGTATTTAATTTGAGGTCTTTTAATACTTTATTTAGTAAGTAGACTTGATATTGTCTCGCAGGAGCAAATTTTTATTCCCATTTTGAAATAACGTAATTAAGCTAGCTATCCAGGGATCATTATTTGTGTGGATTTATTTTGTGGTTTCACTAGAGGTTTCTAATGATCTGCAGTCAAAATATGAATTTACATTCAATAAAATCAGTACAATTTATACATAACATGTATAGAGACATATTTACACCCCAAAGGCTAAAGGCTCCCAAAATCAATGTATAATCTCCACTGGAGAATGATGTGGGGCACCACTCATGTCCTGCCTTCTATACGGAACATAAGAGGGAGAGCTACAGGAGGCAGCCCTGTATGCTAGTTGGCCACTTCACATTATAAACAAGAATAAAAGGCTTTGTAAGCTTGACACAGAGAAACCTATGGGCAATCTGTAAGGAGTTGAGAATGCTCAAAGGGCATTTGTCAAAAATCAGTGGACTTCATCTTGGGTGAACCTTCTCTCATGTTCCTCCTTATTTCTGTCCCACTAAATGGTGGTTCTAGCCAGCCAGGACACTATTTCTAAAGAAGATACTTCATTTAAACACTAGTTGCTGTAAACAATAATTATTAAAATCTAAAACATTTTTTTTTTTTTAATGTTGTACCTAAATTTTGCAAGCTAAGAAAAAGAGTAGTTCTGAATGAACATTTCTGACAATGGGTCCAAGCCTAGCATTGTGCACCAGAACTCCTACAGTTCTGCTTTATTCAACACTAACCTTTAAAGTGAACAGTATTGTTCACAGTGCATGGTAAGGTTCAAACCACCTCTATATAAGCAGTTATTTGTATTGTTTCGTTGTCATAACAAATCAATTACTGATGGACATGTCCAGCCAGTACATAGTTATGTGACATTGAGGAGAATTGCGTTTAAAGGAGTTCCACATGATAAGACATGCATTAACTTTTTTTCTCTCTCCAAACTTTGCAGACGTCTTGCAGGAAATGACCTGACATACATCCCCAAGGGAGCTTTTGCTGGGCTCAGCAATCTAAAAGTGCTGTAAGTAGAACATACGTAGTTCTGATTGCTATTCTTGTTAGCTCCAGGCAACTAATTAAACTATTATTGTTTAAATAGTTTGAACATATGAACCTTTGAACTCAAATGTTAATATCCATGATGCTATCTTATGTGGGTATGCCTTTAAATGCTATGATTTGTATTGCAAATATTATTGTTACATAAGTTATGTTTATTGATGTTCTGTAACACACACTGAGCTCTTCACTTGGGACTTCTTTGCAAACCGCAACTACGTGTCTATGTCTTGTAATTGAAATGTAGTTAAAAAAACTTTCTCTATAATTACTTTTTACTTCTGCTGTATTGTGTTGGGTTACAGCGACCAAGGAACTAATGCTAGCACCCCAAGTGTGCCCTTCCTAGCCAGCATCAACCTATCCCACTGTGCATAGTCCATGGGAGCTGAGGTTTCAGACTTTGTCACTCCTTTTCCTAAATAGGTCATAAGATAGAAAGATATTATTTAAAAAAAAGTTGGCTCCATATTAATGTACCAGACTTCTTTACATTTTACAGGGCCTCGCACGATACTTAGAACCCTTCCCTTTGAAACGACAGCTGAGTCAATATGTTTATGTAGCATGTTGTTATTTCTATTATCTCATTGGCAACAGCCCTTGAACTGGCTTTGTTTCTGAACAGGTGAATACCTGTGCTACTGCAGAAATCTGCATGCTGATGCATTCACTTCTGTATTAACCTTCAGCATTCAGCATAGCAAATGCATTGGTCAGGGGCTAAACACTTAAGGGAAGAGTAAAGCTTTGTGACAGTTGTTAGGAATGTTTTATAGGAGTAGGAGCTAAGCAAAATGATCCAAGTGTGTTCTTTTTTTAAGTCAGTATAGAATCTGTCTGTTTTAATCATAATGGTATATAATGTATTCAGTTTACTTATAATGGTGAACATTTGCAATAAACCTCAAATGGGCAACATGCAAAATTGACAAAAACATTTACGGTATATTAATGTTAAGACTTACTGGTACATAAGGAGAGAATCCTTTGAGAGGTTGATGAGCAGTAAGACAGAAGGACTGCAAAATAACTTCTTGGGTGAGGATCATCTGATTATAGCGAGGGTGATGTGGCAAAATCAACGGCATGCAGGTGGGGAGAAGAGATTTTTTTTTCAGATTTTTTAGTATGCTTTTCTGAATAGTTGGATTTTTGTGAGTGTTTAAAGTCAGAATAGGAATAAGAGAGTCGGACAAAACAGATTAGCCAATTCCAGAGAATAGGCACAACACAGGTAACCACGAGTGGGAAGAAGTTGCAGTCAAAAAGAAATGCATGACATGGGCAGTTGTGAGAGTATTTGGAGTTAAGAGCAGAGATAAATGGGATGTAGTGTTGTTAAGAGTTCTGTACATGAGACTCAGGAGTTTTACGTTTCTATTTGTAGGCTATGGGGAGCCAGAAGTGGGACTGGCACAGTGATGCAGGCGATGGGATAAGAAAATGAGTCTGGTGTAGTAAGGTGTTCACAATGGATTGGAGCAGTGATAGGTACAAGCAATGATGGTTAGTTAGTGGGTTGTTACAATAATCCAGACTGGAGATCACAAGGAAATGTATGAATTATTAGTAGTCTTGTATTTTAGAGATATTTCACAGAGGAAGGTGGCAGGATTTGGTGAGTAACTGTATATGAGGTGTGAGGGAGAGAGCAAAGTCAAGTGTAATACCAAAGCATTTGAGTAGAAGTTACAGATTGGTCATAGAAAGCTTCTCTAACAATAAAAAAATATAAAAAACATAGCTTTCCAGACAGGAGTTTGATTAGATCATGTTGGGTTTGTCACAGATGGCAATTGCTCTCGATTTTCATGAGGTGAAAATTTAACCTAAATATCTCCAAATCAAGAATAACATATGGTACATTGTGAAAAAAGCTGCATCCAGGACAAGTCAAAACAACAGACTGGTATCAGTTCAAAACAGATAATTGCACATTATTACATTTTAACTTACAGTGATATGTTTACTTTCAAATGGCATTTTCACTTGACTGTAAGATGTATTGTAATGGGTATATTGCCTTTTTCAGACACAGTTTATCAGGTATAATTTCATTGTTAACCCAATAATTTTCTGTGGTGCAGCTGGTAAACAACCTGACATCACATCTATCTCTTGCCATGGACTTAATTTTACAGAGGACTGTGTTGCCTGTGTGTATCACATTTACCACTTTCTTCTTCCAAACTTTGTCTTTAGAATGTTGCAGAACAACCAGTTAAAACAGGTCCCAGCAGAAGCTCTTCAGAACCTCCGGAGCCTTCAGTCTCTGTAAGTATAATTATACTTGAGATTTGAGATGTATTATGGTCATTTACTAGCATGTATAGGAATGTGGATGGCGCACTGTTTTGCAGACTAACATACTCACACGATATACCAGTAACGTATCTGGGGGGGTCTGCTCTGGGTGCCACTAATCAGGGTGCCACCAGTATATAATGATGGGCGTTATGCTGTACTACGGTCAATGTCTGGCTCAGTATATAATGATAACAGTTATGCTGTACCGCCGTCAATGTCTGGGTCATTGTATAGTGATAGGAGTTATGATGTGCCATCGTCAATGTCTGGCTCAGTATATAATGATAGCAGTTATGCTGTACCACCAATAATGTTTGGCTCTGTATGTAGTGATAGGAGTTATTTATTTATTTTTCAGGTCCAGTTTTTTTCAAATTCGTGCAATAAATATTCTTGCCAACATTATTTTTTTGTGAGTGTCTTTACATTTTAAAGTGTGAGGGTCCCACATACAGGATCCAGGGTGCCAAATACTCTAGCCACCCCCCTGCCATAAACATAGAGTACCCTGTTTTTTCCAGGAATAGATGTATTGTTACTCTACTGGTGACACTATACATTGAAATCAGGCTTTTCTATGGATATGTGTGCTAGAAGGACTTCCTCTTAAGCATTTTGCCATACATTTTCTGTGAGCTTAAGCTCATACGGACCACTTGAAGTAAATACTGCATTTAATAAGCATCTCTTCAAACGATGCAGTTATGATAGCTCAAATAGCTTAATTGGTCAAGTCACTTCAGGAAGCAGGGTAAAATGTCACTTCACCCATCCGCTGGCAATTTCATAGATCCAAAAACGCAGCTCTGTCTTTGAGTACCTTTTAAGACGTCGAACACAAGAACTGCGAAAAGAAAATCTCGAATTGTCGACTCAATGTGTCATCGGAGAAGTTAAATAGGATCTCAGTAACGTTGATGCTCATTACCAAAAAGGTTCCCTTATAAAGAGAAGCTTAGCCGCTCTGTATTGGCATGGCAAAAAGGGACAGTATCTAGTGACTGCATTAAGGGAGAATGACAGTAATCAGCGGGAATGTTAAACAGCTGGGTAGCAGACATGAGATGGGATGATTAGGATTAAGACTGAAAAGCCCTCTGCCCAGAGAAGATTGTTGCTGGAAAATGATGTCTTTTGTGAAGAGGAAAACTAGGATTTCTTTGTTCGTTCCGGCTGGGTTGTACCCATCACATAAAGGTGTGCCGGGTGTGAGTTTCCTGTTTCATGCTGTCTAGCAATTTTCTGTTCACCAGGTGTCTTTTGCTGTTCTGATTTGTACAAGGAATGCAATTTCTGAAACGAGTTAAACAATTAGGACGACAGTGGATTGGGTTAAGAGCTTTAAGGCAACAAAGTAACATTCAAAAAGCTTTCCCCCACAAATGGAAGCTTTTGTTAACATCTACATTTGAAGTTGGCAATGTTTTGTGACCATTGTGTAGCAGGATATGGTAGAGATCAGGTAACTGTCATTTAAACGGCACAGCAGCTGTGAAATGGTAAAAAGCAGGCAGTTAATTCCATATCACAACTACTATCTTGTCCCTTGTTTCTTAAAGAGAATTAGCTGTATTTTCTTTCCGCTATAGAGAATTCTTCTATGTGAAATGTAACTCAAAGTTATTATATCCTGAATGCCCTATTTTTGTAGTAACCCATCTTCCTTAAACTTAAAGCCCTGTTATGTTAAATTAAAATACCTGAAAAAGTTACATAACATAATGGGAACATGAAAACTTGCATGTCTTCATAGTCATGGTGACCACATCTGCCATTTTTATATTATTGAAGAGCCTATATTGCCAGACAGACCACTATATATACTGTAGAAAAAAGAAAAAGCACCCAATTAAGTAAATTGAATAAATTCTGATAGACAACACACAAAGCACAAATAATATAATCAATTTTATACAAATTACTGAGCGTATGAATATAGATTAAATATTTAATCCATAGAGCAGTAAAACCGTAAATCAGATATATAATAGCATAAATCTGTGCTAATAGGCAATATTGTCCTGGGGCTTTTTTATTTTTGAATGTACATGATTAATAACGTTGGTTAAACAATACTTGCTGAATTTGTAGCCTGCATGGTCCTTGTGTGACAACCAAAATGTGAGTTAATGGGTGCACTAAAAAGCTTGCTTGGTGCTCATTCATTAAGCAGGAGTTTTGGGTTTAAGGGAATTAATATATTTACAAAGAATCTGTCTTCTTAGACATTTTTTTAATGCCAGAAGTTATTACTTAATGATTGGGTGATCTGTATATTAGTAAATAGATAAAATCAGATGGGCTATTTCCGTGTAGTACCGATTTTAATGTCCAGCTAAAAAAATTGTTGCTGTTGTATGGATGTAATAAGCATGAAGAATACTATTCATTGTATTCCAATCTTAATACTATGTGGCACAGCAGATATTCCTACAGCAAGTGAATATGAATGCAATCCATTAACACTATTAGAGATTCAGGTAAATGATTTAATATTTGCGGGTAATTAGCATGCACATATTTAATGTTTATATGTGCCGGCACATTGAACTAACAACTTCTAATCAAAACACCAGGCACAATCCTGAAATAAAAATTGTCTTTTGCCCCAGGGTAGGTGTGATGGAAACATCTAAACATTTCAAGCTTGTCCATTTGTTGATAGAAGTCTGACTTGTTTGGATTTATAATCTGCATTTTCATTGCAAACAGTGTCAGAGTTTTGACACCTCTATCTTAACTGCTGGGGAGACCTTGTGAGCCTTCCGGTGATAGGGTGTTAGAGGAGCTGTTTTACCAGCTGTGTTTTCTTCAGACACACGCTGTTTCTCTTAAAGGAGTTTTTCGTCTGGTTAACCATTTGTCGCTTGGATTTCATTAAAACTGTAGCAAAGCATTTAAGGAACTTTAAGTATTTGTACGTTTCCAGTAGCCCACATATACACCGTCTAACTCGAAGCAGAACAACTGTGGCCACAGCTGCCCTACCCTGTACTAACTGTTCCCTGGTATTCTATAAGCAGACATGGCTTGTGGTATCATCACATGTGGTTACATATGATTATAAACACTGACTGTATTTACTGAAGCACAGATCCCATCTTTCTCATTCTATCTCATCTATCCTCCAAATCTTTCTTATTCATCCATGCATACAATTAGCTCCACCATATGTCTTCGCTGCCCCCCTAACTTGAGGCATTGCTGCCATTTACCTTATTAGAGGATCAATGAAATGGCAACTTTTTGCAAATAAAAGGCTAGCTGTAGCACTATCTAATTCTATTCTTTTTGCATGGTATAACAATTTTCACTAGACCAACCTGGCAGTTCCCAGCTGTTCTCCACAACTCTAAATATCATATGAGTTAGTGCAATAGCTATCTGTAGAATGTATATTATCTTTGTCCGGATCTTTGGTGTTTGGTCCATACATTTTAAATCACAGGTTTGGTTGGTTATATAAGCCCTTAAAGATGTGTTCCACTTAAGAAAATGTTACGCACGCTGCATTATAAAGCCATTCTTTGTAATTAAGAATGTATTACAATTCGTATTTATAATCTTATCATGGTTGCGTTTTTCCATATATTTCTGGCTGAGCATTGCTGTGATTATTTAGATGAAAAACCCACACCTGTACATAAATCCATAATTTGTTTATATTTTGCACACTGTTCAATGTAATTCATGCTAACCAAAATTAAATGTGAAAATTAGTTGAGGCTTAATCATATAAAGCATCATGTCAATGTCCATCTGTTATGGATAATGTATGTCTGCTTCCCCTCCAGAATGTAAATGTGCTCAATCATTTTGCCATGAGATTTAAACCCACTGTGAGCTATCTAAGGGGGCGAGAAACAATATGTTACAATTCTAACATAAAAATTATTATTTTCTTTTTCCCCCCCACCACCCATTGGTCTGTACTACTCATGCTTGATTTACACGTCATTTATATATATTTTTTTATATTTCCACATCATTTGAGCATGCCCATGTAAGACATCATGTTATGAGACATTTCCATGGGGTAGATAACATAGGGATTGGTTTTAATTACAGGGTTTATGGCTAGCTTTGACAGCTGATAAAGGTAAAAATGGCAAAGTGGCAGTTTCTATGCAGATCCCTTAAGGGAAGAATTAAACAGCTAATACTGTTTTAAAACCCCCAAAATGCACCTGTATAATAAATGTATATAAAAAATAATTTGTGCTATACTTACTATCCTTCAATGATTTCCCCTGCAATCATGATTTTTGTATCCTACTTTTAGGCGCTTGGACGCTAACCACATCAGCTATGTGCCACCTAACTGCTTCAGTGGCTTATATTCCCTCCGTCACCTGTGGCTGGATGACAATTCTTTGGCCGAAATTCCTGTGAAGGCTCTTGAACATTTGTCTGCATTACAGGCTATGACCTTGGCATTGAACAAGATTCACCATATACCAGATCATGCATTCAGGAATCTGTCAAGTCTGGTAGTTCTGTAAGTTGTGGAGAAGTTATCTTTTTTAAGGGACAAACAGAAAATTGTGCAATACATGTGGCTTATAAAGCCCCCCCTTGATATCATTATGCATATGAAGTGACAATCTCTTTTTGTTTGTTGGCTCAATCCCCTACTTATGTCATTAAAATGGCAAACTACATGCAAATTAAGCACTACAATAATGTATGTGCATACAGTGCGATATGGTGGTGTCACAAATAGTGGGTAGAGGCAATATTTTCTCAAAGCACTGGGAAGAAACTGTCTCTCCCTTGCAGATGCCGTATAATGGCTGTATTTTATGTCCAGGAGAGCAGCAGCTCCCCTGCCTCCTAACTGATGTCAGATCACATTATTGGGCTATTAAGCTTGCAGTTTCGCCACTGCTCAATTGGCTGGTTGCAACGGAGATATATAATCTGTGTAGCCAGCCCATTTACACTATGGAGGACTGTACTAAGCCTAGCTGGCACAGGCTCCATAGCGTTTCATTCCCAGGTACTGCATGTTCTTAATAGGCAGAGCACTGAGATATGATGTCATATGCCACCACTCTGAAGACAAATATGTTGCTGCCTCCTAGCCCAGGTGTTCCAGGAAGCTACCTGTCTCTCCTGGAACTAAGTCCTTTATTTTCTTTCCTTTAGATCTATACAGTTGCATGCCACTTAGCTTGCACTATAGTGCTTAATGCTCAATAGATTGCAATAATTCATATAATTTCATGGCATTTGTATATAAGATTAACCCCTTCAATCCCCTATAGACGTACCGGGACGTCCAAAAAACGCCCACAAAGAAACCCCTATGGACGTCCCGGTACGTCCAGCCCTTCGTGCAGCGTCAGGGACACATCCCTGCCGCTGCACGGGAGACCAGGCTGTCATTTGACAGCCTGGACTCCCCACTGACAGCAGAAGCCGGCTTTGCCGGCTTTCTGCTGTCCGATCGCCTGTAACAGCTTCCGGCATGAAAGCCGGTAAGCTATTACCGGTAAACTGCCCGATCGCGCAGTTGCAAATGCGCGATCGGGCATTCCCTTCCGGGTTACGTCACTGCTGACGTAACACGGAAGGTCATCGGAGGACAGGATATCCCCTGCGGGGATATCCTGCCCTCCGATGAGGCACAGAGACGCTGCGATCTCTATGCAGGTCTGTGAGGACCTGCATAGAGATCACAGTGTGATCGGTGCAGGGGGATCGCGGGGAGGGGAGTGAGAAACCATCTCTCTCACTCCCCCTCTCGGCCTGTAACAGAAAAGCTGAAAAAAAAAAAACGGTTAGTCATTTAAAAATAATATTAAATAAATCATTAAAATAATAATATAAATAATACTAAAAAAATTTATAATATGAGCTGTGATGTCACTGTGACATCACTGGTATGTTCAGAAGGTCCCTAGGAGGACCTCTAACCATTACTGTGTAAAAAAAAAAATGTAAAAAATACAAAAAATGTAAAAAAAATTAAAATAAAAAAAAATGTAAAAAAAATATATAAAAAAAGATAATAAAAAAATTCTTAAAAAACCTTACATCCCATTGCCCTAGCATAACATCTAGCCAGTATAACCCTCCTGCCCCCGTTCACAACCCCCAAACCCGTTAAGCCACAGGCATAAAAATTATACAAAATTGTACACCTAATAGTATGCTCCCTGGTGCTGGGAAAGTCTGGAAAATCTATATAAATGAGGTATTTCTGAAATCAGGACACCTGAATTGATAAACTTGGAGGGGATTTTCCATCACTTTACCTAATTTTGTGAGGATTCAGAGGGAAAATGTAAAAAAAAAATAGTTTATTTTTCTAATCTTCGCTAGTTTTTACTAAATTTCTCATTCTAAATTTTCAGCTAATCATCCAACTATGGTATCAAACGAAAGCTTTATCTCTCCTTGAAAAAACAATATATAGTTTACATGGGTGCACTATTCACAGGAAAAGAGAATCATCGCTAAACCGACATACCCCAAAAATGGCAAAATTGCTCTGGGCTTTGAGGTACCAAAAACCCCTGGGATTGAAGGGGTTAACAGATTTTTGTCCCTAACTCTATTCTGAATGTTTCATAAAATCTGTAGACAACTGTAATTAATTGATGTAAATTAGATGATTTATACTAAAACATCAAGGTTAGTTTGCATACGTATTCTTTGTTTTTTTAATGACCTGGCAGCAATGATTGCAGGCCAACTAAAAACCATCCATTTTGGAACGTTACCTAGTTACATTTTTAATACAAGCATTTCTATCATCTTTCAGGAAATTATATGCCAGCAGGAATTTCCATTGCCAGATGATGGAAATATCTCACCGAGTAAAATGTGCTGCAGGCAGTCACTTCATTGTTTTATTTTCATTGCTTCTTTTCCTTAAATGTCTTATTGCATTGAACCCCAAGAGACAGATAAGAATGAACTGCTAGCACAGTTCATCTCTGTGACCAAATATTAAATATACCAGAATTTCATCAATTCCAATGTTTTAAAAACAACAGCCATCCATTTGAATGGAAATGTCATTATAAAAAATAAAGCTAGGTAATATACATCATTATTTGATCTTAGTATATAGAATGTGCAGGGGTGGCTGAAAACTCTAAAAGGATGCCATGGCATAGGGGTGTCATGGCTGCAATCCGCATAATATGGGTTGCCACTAGTCTGACATCATCTGTGTATTATGATGTCATCGATTTTTTTATTTAAATAGTGTGTTAAATTTTCATAGTTGTGTAAATATAAAGATAAATGTATTCATGGGTCTGATGTTTTAACACTTAATCCAACTAAAGGTATAGCCCGTCAAAAAAACTTTCTTTGCAAAAGCAGGCATAAATAGTCATAGATTATCTACCAATGTATATTAAATTATAGTATATAAAGCACATCAGTGTAGAAATTGTCAGTCATGCTGGTAATGCCAAAAGGTGTGATCCAGTCATAGTAGGTGCCGGATGATTGGACATTGTCCCGCTCAGCATGTGGAAGTGGAAGGGATTGATCCTCTGCTGAGAGAAGTGGAGGGGTGGGGATAGTTCAGGGGCCGCTGGAGTAGTTAAGGGAGCTGCTGTGCGGTGGGGCCTCATGGCATGTAATTTCAGTGACATTTTTGTACATAATAATTGTACTAACAATAACAGCAACGTATGTTTGACAAAACTGGCCAGATGAGTACAAGCAGAGCAGGTCTTGCATCTATGCCCAGACTTTCAAGGAGGCTACTTTGGGAGCCTGCATCGTTGTTTAGATTAAATGGTCGTCTTACAACACAGTTGGAAGTACAGCTGCTTTCTGTCCAAAATGAAGCTTCTGTGTCTGTATGTGATTACATTTTTATTATGGCTGAGCTGTAATACTTCTTTACTTATGATGTAACATTACCATACACAACCATTTAGTAACAAAAGTAATTTATTGATCCTTTCATGTGCTTTATGTTAGCTTTATACACAAAGTATAAAAAGTGTGTGTAACTTTTGTGTGCGTCTACATTCAACTGTTGGAAGCTTGTTACAATTTACTTAATGTACAAAGAAATACCTAAAGTCACGGAAAAGGGTCTGTGAAATGAGAACAACAAGTCCATTCTCTAAAAAGCAATCCTTTTTCAATGCATACAGACTATTTATTGAATTTGGAAGATACTGGATAGTCACTTGAATCTGCCAATTTCAGCAGCAAAACGGTTAAAAAAAACAAACCTACAACCCATCAATGTATCCTTCTGCATTTGTTCTGTGGACCCAAAACAGCCGCCAATCTTTTTGAGGGAGAAGAGTGAAAGACTGAGGAGCATGCCCTCCAATAAATTCTTTGGCAGTGCTTGACTTGCATACAATAAGTGCATGCTTTAGAAGCGTTCAATTCAGGAAGTTTGCATAGGTTCACTGTGCGCGGCATGCTCTCCTGACTGTGCTTTTAATGTTCCCCTGCAGCCATCTCCATAACAATAGGATCTACTCCCTGGGAAAGAAATGCTTTGACGGGCTCCACAGTCTGGAGACTTTGTGAGTTGACCTCTTATTTGTTTCATGCCTTTCACTGTTTTCATTGATATTCCAAAAAGAATAAAAATAGCTGAAAAGCCAAACATGCTTTTTGGCTTGCCTAATTGCTTAGTGGTTCTTCTGATTGTTCATATGATGACTGTATAAAAAAAAATCCAGTAACTATTAACAATACCTTTGAACCATGCCTTCTGTATCACATGGGACCATTACTCATGCCGCAGAAGGCATATTGGAAGAAAGAAACAATCCAACATTTTCACCGGATTACTTAGACAAAAAAAAAAAAAGAGAATATTAAATTATGCAGTTTTGTTCAACTTCTACACATGCTGGGGGAGGGGGGACTGGACACCAGTACATTCATTGGGCAAAGCAACAGACAGAATTCCTGGACTAACACAGTGACAGAATAGAACTATTTAGCTATAAACTTGACATAAATTCACGACATTTATGGTCATTAAGTTAGGCTCCAGTAACAAGGTGGAGGAATAGAAAGCCAAGGAAACTTGAGATCTTGAGAGCCTCTACTATGCAATCCCTTTAAATAACAGCATGATATGGTGTGATGTTCAACACAACCAACTTTGTTTTTATGAGAAACATTTAGAAACCATTTGTAGAATAATGTAAAGCAGTCTATTTTGTGCATTTTTCAAAATCTCTAATTTAGCTTCTATAATCAACCCCAGAATTAAAACCGTGCTAGACGTCTACCAGAGTTTATTTATTTATTAGTATCCTCTTGAGTTGCTAAATAGAAACAGTGATGACCGTTAAATAGCATGAAAGTATAACATAAAAAGTAGACACATCGCTGTATGATACCTAAGGACTGGCTTTTTGTTTCCATCTCCATGGTTTCATCACAGGTAAATTAGCAGTAAGTTTTATTTCATCTCTCTTGAAAATAATTATTCCGTCTTTAAAGAACAAGTGGCACCAGAAAGCTTAAAACAGCTTAAACAAAATACATATTTTTCATTTTTGGCAGCGCGTCTTCCGTAGTAGCGGTTTTCTTTTCAGAAGGATTATGCACAAAAAGAATAAAAATCTTCCAACAGACACTTTCTGGGCCTCAGATAGTATCTAAATGTAATTAAAAACCTCCATTTATAATAACAGAGATAAACCTTAGTTTCCTCCCTAGTAAGAAAAAGGGTAATGAAGCCACTCAAATGAAGATGCAAAAGAAGAAGGTAGATTATAGGCTAGTTCTGGCCTTTCATTTAGGTATTGAAAATAGCATCCTTTACCACACCAAGATTATGGGGCATATGTATGAAGGCAGTCCTAGAGCACAAGTAAAAGTAGTAAAGCTTTGTATGTATCAAAGAAAAGAAAAACAAAGTACAGAAATGTTTTTTTATGCAATTGTTACATATAGAAATAAAGACCATAACCAGATAGAAAAAATGCTCGTATGGAGGGTCAGGATGCACATTCGGGTACAGTTTTTAATTAAAAAGAAGCAAACACAAGAGAAGAACATGTACAGACCCCAATCTGCAATATGGCAGGTCCTCCCACAATCAAGCAGTTGCAATATAGGGGTCACTGTTTTGCCACAGCCATAAAACATACTTTCTAATGTTATTCTGAGGGTTAATATTGTAATGCTTTTCCACAAATTAGAGGTAGTAAATGATGCAAACAATATGTTTTTATATATACATTTAAAATATTGAAATATATTTGAAACCTGATTTTACAGTACCTTGCTGTGTTAAAGAATGTAAAATCCTAATATGGTTTAAAATCTTGCTTGAAAATTTCACGTTAATGAGTTTGAAACTGTGTTTATAATGCTGTGTCGGTCTGAATTATTGTCTGAGTTGAAACGCCCTCTGCTGGGATCAGACAATTTAAATTGTCTTTCCGTTTTAGAGACCTGAATTATAACAATCTGGTGGAGTTCCCGTCTGCCATTAAAGCCCTGAAGAACCTTAAAGAACTGTAAGTGTAATATGCTTAGAACACATTTAAAACAAAACACCCAGGAGAACATAATACTGTTAGCAGGATTTCCAAGGACTTTTAGGATGCTATACATGGCACAGCAATCTGTAACTTTGAATGTAGGGTAGGGACATAAAAAAATACATACTACTATTGCTTACAGCTGCTCACTTTGGTGAAACGTTTCTGTGAATGTGATTGATTTAACAAGCCAAATCATATTGATCCCTATCGATACTGCCAAGGGTTAAAGAACTGTTGTGAGCAGGAATAATTTCTTTGTAGGAGAAGTAAGGGTGTAAGTAAGGTAGAACCCTGTGACCATTACTTTGCAGTAGAGAAAATGTTTTGTTTTTTTAATTTTGCAAATTAAAATATTTTTGAGACAGTGTTTGCTGTCGCAATGACCTTCTAACCACCAGTTCCTTTTTCCCACTCTCACCCATGTCCTAGTATAAAGATTTAACTCCTGCAGTGCCATGCTGTGCTGCAACTCATCGAAGAGCATTACTGTGTGTTTTGTTTTTCATACAATGTCGGATAAGTGTTGTTGTTTTTCTTTTAGGGGATTTCATAGCAATGACATAAGGAGTATTCCCAAACAAGCATTTATTGGGAATCCTTCACTCATCACAATGTAAGTGGATAAAATGTTTCTAATCACATATGACTTCTTTAAAGTTGGGGTCGGGACTCGCTTGTCACTGATTCACACCAGGCTCTTATTCTGCCCTCACAGTACCAGGCACTGTGCTGTACAAAAGCATTTAACACTTAGAATAGAATTCTCCTTTAGTGACCTGCTCTCCTCATAAGCAAACAAATAGGGTTGCGGTGTCATAGATATAATATTTTTGGTTGGGCAGACTGGATGGGTTCTTATCTGCTGTCACTTTCCATGAGATGTGGTATGCTATTACTGCATTGAATCAAGGGAACAATATAGAAGAACAATTGACTGAGCAAGACATAAAAGTCAGAGAACTAGACACAATTTAAGTTAAAGCATTGCTGACCTATTTTCCACACAAATGGTTAATATGTATTTGTTGGAATATGGCCCCGAAACGTCATGGGGATGCCTCCCATATCACAGAGATATTTTGTGTGACACTGCCTTAGGTATGTGTCCATAGTGCTGCACACTAGAGCTGGTGGAAAATGTGTTCCCTACTCCATCTACGAGAGCAAAGACATCATGAGATGACATCATAGCATGCAACATATCCATCCCAACATTCATGACACAAATGGCTGTGAGTGAAAAAAAGTTTCCACCCAGCTCCACTAAAGTCTATTGTACACACAATCTAAAGAATACAAAATAACATACAGAACTGGATTTCTTGTTAGGGAATGCAGCCACATTTAAAGGGTTTAAGCCTTAACTTCATTGAATTTCTCGTATTTTGATGCTGAATCAAACCCACAGCTCAGAAATCTAAGGATTTCAGTTTTCTACTGAACTAAGATGGTGTAATACAGTCATGTTTTTATGTATGGTCCACCATGACGATTCACATAGGAGTGCATTACAAGTAAAGGGGCCACAGGGCACCAAAGATCTAAAGCATAGAGAAACATGACATGTAAATCTGTTCCTGACTAGAGGATTGTGATCATTGTTTAGTAATATGCAATATCTTCAAAGTACGTGTAGACATTGAGGTAAACATTGTCCCCAAACCGTAGTGTAAAGGTTACAGGAGAACATTGAGTAATTCAGTCTCAACACTGATGGAGGTAAGACAGCGTTTGATTAGTGTGAAACAAAAATAGGAAATAAAATTGACATATTCCAGTTAGACTTAATCACATTAGATGCAGGCCTTGGATTAAGCATGAATGAAATTGAGACAATTGTTTCGAAGGTTTAGAGCCATTTGAAGGAAAAACAAAATTTGCCTCAGTGTGGCTGTATAATCTTATAACCAAAACCACATTCCACACTGGAATGATTAGACAATTGAGCAAGACATAAAACAGCTCACAATGCTGGTAAATCAAAGAAGACAATTGTAATTCAGATGCTGAACAGCACACAATGTTGAAAAGCATAACCCCAAGGGTCAGAACACCCAAAAACGGACATTAAAGCAGTTTAACCCTTCAGCATGATTTCAATTCAACATGGATTAAGTTTATCTATATGAACTGGAGTAAAAACAATCTACCCTGGAGTTATTTATTACTCCTACTATTGACTGTATTGAAACACTTGCATCAACATAAAAAAAAATATAATAAACTACATAATTTGTAGAAAATACCCCAACACCTACTAGCATTGCTGGTATCCTAATTCAGTGACAGAAAATGGGATTTAAAAACCTTCTTTACAAAAATGTTATGCTGTGTGGCTGCCCTCCATAAAACAACCCAAATTTAAGCAGCAAAATTAACACTCCACTAACTATGCACTCCATTCAAACAATGGATAACTCCCTCCTTGTAATTCTTTTATTTGAAAATTTGTTTACCAGGCACATTTCCCACCAATGCATGTAGCTTTTTAAGTTCACATTTCCCAGTATTTATTTCTACTGCATTTATTAGTTTTTTGGGGGGTTTTTTTATGAAATCACCAAAATATTTTTTCTAATTACCAGATATCTTCTTTCAGTTAAAATACCCATAAATTAAGTATCACATATACTCCCAAAAATTCCCACGATGCTCTGCAAGTCACAGGCGAAATTATTTTATTTCGAACCCCCTCTTGTATTACTTACAGCCCGATTATAAATGAAAATTCTACAAACAGAAAGATTCAATCTTTAAATTTTCTGCATTCACCGATATTACATGGCAAACCCCTTTTCTTGGGAGTGAGAGTTAATACAAAGAGTGCATACAGGGGCAAAGCATGGTGACATGCCTACACCAAGGTATAGAAACCGGAAAGCATACTGATGGATGGCTTATGACCGATCTGGATTGAGTATTGCAATATAAAATAATACCTTTGTCTTGGACTAACATTCCATTTTAAAGGCAAGCTTTCAAGAGTATCAACCTCCCTTAATCAAGTCAAAAGTAAACACTGACTACAAATCATCTGAGTCATGGGCAACAGTACAGGGGTTAAGAGAAATGATAGAGACTGATAAGGTACAGGTCACAGCAGTTTAAGGTGGTTGTAAATTAGTTTAGCTAGTGTGAGAAGAATTTGGGTGGGTAGGGGGATGAGGGTGATAATGGAGTTGTTGGGGAAAAAAACTCATACATACATACCTACATGTCTCACTTGGATGTTTTGTAGTCGGTATTGCTTTTGACTTGATAAAGGGATGTTGATATTCTCGAAAGCTCATCCAATATTAGTCCAATAAAAAGGTATTATTCTATATTGCAGTACTCATCTATTTATTATATATAGCTAAAGTTGTGTGATAGGAGTAAGACAATGAAAAATCGGGATAGTGCTAGAAGAACGTAGAAGGTTTGTAAATAGTTATTTGCAAGTATCTTGACCTGACTTGGACCTTCACGGGAGCTGTGGGCATGAAACCTCCCACTATGGGTCTAATGCATTTACAAATCCCATCACCTGAGAGCCATCAGTCCTCAGCATTCCTGCCATTTCCATCTGCGCCCTGTCCTAACTGTACATCCCCCACTGGAAATGTTATACATGCCTTATTACATTGGTGTCAATCCACATGAGAACAAAATGGAAAAATACCAGTTTATTAAAAAGCCGAAAGAAAAGCTCCTCTAAGACGAGTATGCTATTCAAAGCAAAGATGTATACATATCAAACAAATACAAAAAAGGTGCATGGATGCGGTGATCTAATTTTCAGACTGGCCCATTTTAATACAGATGCGATCAATTAAAATGTATGGAAAGGACAAACAGTCTTTTGTTGTTTTTTCTATGTAGCCGTCAAACATTTTGACAATTCACGGCTCATTTTGCAATGTGGGTGATAATACATGCCGTACTTGACGTACCCTAAAACTGTATTGGCATTGGGAGTTTATTGGCTAAGTAGTGAGTAATGTTATATTAATAAGCTTCAACCTTCCACATTAAAGGGTGCATGGACTCCAGTGCATTTTACTCCATGCCAATCAAACCAATCTTTAGACATTGGAGGTAGACTTGTGTCCCAGCTAACTCCTCTGAAAGCAGGGATCATACTATGGTATGCTTCTTCTACATGCTCTGTAGAATGTTC
The DNA here is from genome assembly GCA_029215755.1 of Spea hammondii. Classification (NCBI taxonomy): domain Eukaryota; kingdom Metazoa; phylum Chordata; class Amphibia; order Anura; family Pelobatidae; genus Spea; species Spea hammondii. Next base: position 49,199,049 of record JARDYJ010000004.1, read on the forward strand.
TAGTTAATGGCAATGTATGACATGTATCTGAATACAGATATTTAGCTTGCATGGATTTGATTGGCTGCTGCTTGCGTGGGAATACTACTGAGCATGCGCAAGAAGTTTATGTAGTAATGTTGCCTGGTTTTGGTAGAGGAATTTGAGGTAGGTGAAGAATGAGACTATTTTCTTAACTTCAATAACTTAACAATGCATGCTTCCATTTTCATGCAGTAAAATACATTGGGGTGCAAAATGGACTCCAACATGCATTAAAAAAATACGTGTACAATTTATGGGTCATTTAATTGTTCATTTAATTGTGAATTATTCATGGCTAACCTCAGATAATTTCTCCTGTAACAAGTTTTGTATGTGTTTAGTTGAACAATCGTAAACCAAACCATTTGGTAGGCTAAACATTCTTTTAACATATTTTAATGTTTTATACTTTTTTCACTGCAGTCACTTCTACGACAATCCAATTCAGCTTGTTGGAAGATCTGCTTTTCAGCATTTGCCTGAGCTCCGAACATTGTGAGTTTTTATTTTTTTGACATTAAAAGTTAACATTTTCTTTAAAATGACATAAGTGCTAACAATCAGTTTGACTGTTTCTTTGCAAATAACGTTTGCAAGAGGCTTATAATGTCTATAGCAGGCTCTCAGAAGTAAGCAGGATGCCTGTGCGTACATAACAAATGTATTGAACTAGTGCAAGGTAACATAGAAATATGGAATTTGGCGGCAGATAAGAATCATTCAGCCCATCTAGGCTGACAATTTAAGTATTTTAATACCTGATAAACATGAAGAACATATTGATCTTCAGACAAGAATTAAAGATCTAAAGTAAATGCCAGGACATATATGTTGAAAAGGTGATTCCAATGGATAAATGAAACTACAGTGAATTTATTTAATTGTAAAATCTTAAATAAAATCTAAAGTAGGCACTAGTGAACAATTCATGTACACATATGATTAAGACAAAAATTATTTTTTTTAAACGTTTATTCCTGATTTTGTCTATAATATATAATATATAATATTCAAACACGAGTGGAAAATAATATCCAGGAAGAATTTTTTTTAGCCAGTTAAATAAAACAGAGAGTATCTGTTAATTGCAACTCATATCAACCTGAGTAGTTACTTAAACAAAATATTTTTTCTCTTTGAACTAGATCACATCTCTGTTCTCTCATACAATAAATATCAGGCTTCTGTTTCTAATTAGCAGTGAGAGACATTCATATATCTATTATCTATCAGATATATTCTATCTATTAGATTATTCTATTATCACTGGAATACTTCTATAGACAATTAATTAAGATACTTAAAGGATGTGCTTTAACAATGTTTGCTTTTTAATTTAGGATACTGAATGGTGCATCCCAAATCACTGAATTTCCCGACCTGACGGGAACTACACACCTAGAGAGCCTGTAAGTCATTCTATTTCTGTTCTGAAGTCTTGCTTTGACACCGCTGCTTTTACATGGATCAGACAAGTAAAGACAAATTGCTTGTACATTTCACAGAACTCTGACAGGAGCACAGCTTGTTCATCTTCCCGACACAGTTTGCGACCAACTGCCCAACCTTCAAGTCCTGTAAGTTTCTGATGATTATGTAGATGGATGGCTTAAAATTAACACTTTTTTTTGTGACATGACATGCATTTAGGTCTATTTATTTAGAACACAAAGTCATCAAAGTCCTATCGGTGTGATGGTCAGTTTCATTATTAAAGATAGTGTTCCACTCATTGAACATAACACTTGAATCACTAAATGCAATATTAGAAACATAATTTCTAGTACTGTTGAATATCAAAACGTTGCCACGTAAATATTTCCCCATTGATATTTTTTCCAGGAACACTTAATGATCATGTAACACAAATCCAGGCATTGATAGGCTGTTGCTCTATAAATCAAAAAGTTTTCTTATAAATAGTTGGTCTTATGTTATTAAACCTTATCAAAAATGAATAAAAGTAACAGATTTTTTAAAGTTTGTGTTCCTAACATACTAGGTCGAGAAATCCGTTATTTTTGAAGTGAAACAGCACAAATACATAAATGGTTGATAAAATATATTAAAAAAAAACAGTATTTCCACTGGTAAAAATAATAAACCATTTGGCCCATGATACAACGTATTTGACATGAATGTGACGCTCAGTTCGATACAAGTTTTTTGTTTTGCAATTCATATTCGCAGGACTCGTTTCTGTAAAAGTAAAAGTATCATATTTCACCACAGATTATCTTTGTGCTTTAGTAAGGAATTTCACAGTTTTATGCTTATTGGAATATGCACACTTTTTGAAACGCACGCTCCAGCTAAATGCATGCAATGTCTTAGCGGAGTAGGGAATCGTTTTATGGAATCTGTCTGTGCTTGTTAAGATACGGTTCAAAGGCACTGAATGGGCCAAGAAATATTGAGCAGTTATGAAAAGCCATAACTTGTTCTTTCTTCCCAGCAATTAAAAAAAAAAGAAAATGAGTAACACAGGACACAGAACACTGGGTTGCTCATTTAGTGGAGACATATTGTATGCTTAAGGCTCTTTGTGTAGGAAAATCATTGACTGTTACCTTGTTTTCTGCACATCATAAATTTTCTTTCTGTACATCGTGGCTTCGTGTTGCCTGCTATTCATGTTGGGCAATTAAAATTCACTTGAGACAAAGGCTTCCCAGCTGCAGGCCGTAGAAAAATTTGAAGTCCCACTGTCCACCAGCATGCTTTGCTGAGTTTGTTACACCAGGCACTAGCAGTTAGGCAGAGCATGAATTATGTTTCTTACGATTAATCTCATAAGGCTATAAATTAAAAGTTAGGTCATTTTACTCGAGTGCTCTGGTGGTTGGTTGGTTTCCATAGTGTCTATGTGTTTCAACACAGGTAGCCAATAACCCCTGTGTTATTGTGGTTCGGTAACAAATACACAATTCATCACGCCTGTGACTTGATTATGTATGTGGAAGTCTACAAAAGCATTAGGGTCCATCACCAGTTATACTGAAATAGTTACTATTTAAAAAAAAATACTTTACATTGAACCAGACACTGATTTGTAGCTAGTATTATCTGTAAGTCGAATTGTTATGTTATATACTACTTGTTTTGTCCTGTCCACCCATTGTACAGCACTTCGGAATTTGATGGCGCTATTGTATCCACCATGCAGTCAATATCATAGTTGCATTTTAAGAGGTGTCTTACATGTGTTAGGCTGCCTATCTCTAAAATATCGCTCCCCTTATTCTCAACTCAGATGACTTATTGTAGTTATTGTTCTGGAAGGAACCAGAATATATATTAACATTTGGCTTTTTTACACAAAAAAGGTGAAATTAACAAAAGTGCTTGGAAAGTAAATGAAACTTTTAGCCATGTTTCCAAACAGCTTTCTGCCAGCTATGTGTAGGGATTAGCATATTGTTGATATATAAACAGTGAATATCAACCCCAGAAGTTTCTCAAAACCCTTCTTTTAAAGAAATTACCCAAACCATATAAGATCGAAGCATCTGCGTGTTTCATATGTGACTTACATGGATGACATGACATGCTGCCACATTCAGCATCATCAATTATTGTTAGCAGCATTGGTCACCAACCAATCAAACCTATTAACCTATGATCTATTTCTGCTGAAGCCACTTCTGAAAATAGAGCAACCAAGTTATACGCTTAACAAATTTCTCACATTTTCTATAAATGTAAAATCCAGAAGTGATTTTGATTTGACTTAGGATCACAGTAAGCCGATATTGCAACCTGTCACAAAACCTCTTTGTTCAAAGTTACCTGAAATCCTAAAATTTCAGCACGGAGAAAGTTTATGTAGACTTTAAATAATTATATTGAATATATACATTTTATGAACCTTATTCTTCTCAATGATCTGGAACATGAATTGGAGTGTAACTAAACACAGTACATGAAAACACATTTAAATGCCAGTGACATTCGATAAGAATTAGACATGCATGACTTACACACAGACTTCCAGTGTTAAAAGACGTACCAAAACCTATGGTTTATTTTTCCTTTAAAAGCTAAAAAGATAATTTATGAGAGTGACTATTAGATCACTGGAAACGCATGTGCTATTTCTCCACTTGGCATACCATGCATTAGTACTGATTACAATTTATTGTTTTATTACCAATATGAAAGCTGTAAAACTTTCCTAAAATAAGACATGTATATTACTTGTCTGACATGGTGATGTTATTATTTACAACCTAGCTGAGGTTTTCTTCTGTAATGCCTGTATGTAGACAAACCACATGGGGCCTGAGATAAATTCCATAGTATATGTAAAAAAAATGCTTCGTTTGATATTATTGTCCCAAAATTCACCCCATGGACACACATACTGTATAAGGTCATCTTCTCCATGTCACGTAAAGGTTTCTAGTAGACTTGTGCATTCGTTTTCGGGCGAACATGAAAACGAACACGAAGAGTGCGTTTTTGTGTTCGTTCCGAAGACACGCCAAAGAGAAGACAGCAGCGGTAAAACGTAGGCGAAGACGAAGACACACATCACGAAGATCTTCGTGATCATCTTCGTCTACCACTCTCCCCGATCCCTTCCCCTTCTAACTTACCTTGGCATCGCGGCAGTTCACGGAAGTGGAAATCCGCAGGTTCGCCGTCACGGGTTACAGGGCAGTGCGAATGAGCCTATTGGTCGCCTACAGGGACCTCCTCTGGCATCAACCAATTGGTTGATGCCAGAGGAAGACCCTGCAGGTGACCAATAGGCTCACGTAGGGACATTTAACTGATAGAACAGGGAGACCAATGGCATCTGCCGGACAAGTTACGGCACCAGGAGTTCAACAGTCTGTACGAGTGACCCTATTGGTCGCCAGCAGGGGGCTCATCTGCTATCAACCATTGGCAGACGAGCCCCCTGCTGACGACCAATAGAGTTTCTCATACGGACATTTAAACTCCTGGCGCCAGAGCTGCTGCGGTACGCGTTAACCCCGTATTAACCCTTTAACCGGAAAAAACAAAGAAAAAACAAACACGAAGAATGTCCACGAATATTCACCCGAAGAGAAGACAGGAACAGGCGAATATTCGCGGAATACGAAGATTTTTTTTTCCCCGAAGACGAACACGAAGAGCCCCCTGGTGCCCAAGTCTAGTTTCTAGTTAAGAAAAAAAAACATGGCAGAATGGAACAGATGCCTGGACAGTGCAGCATCAGGTACATTAGTGGGTTGACATGCTGTGTATCTAACGTTTAAGGAATTCATTGAATTGTAACATTTTGAGGGAGGCATCGAAGCATAATTTACACCTGCAATTGGCAAAATGAAAGTTATATGTATTGCGGTGGTGGCATCACCTGAATACTAGGCATTGCAACCTCCCACCTTTATGGTGCATTAAACACTAGTTAATTGTCCAGTATTCATGTGTGTACTGCTTATTAGTCTAGCATACATGACCACTCCACTATTTTATCCATGGTAGCTATGGTTAATAATCTGAATTGTGTAAGTTCTTCTGACCATGCATTTAGTGTGATTTAAAGGCCATATAACATCTAGGGTAAAGAGAGATCATCCAGTGGACCACAGAGGCCATTGTGGTGAATAACAGACTGAGGTATATTTAATATTGTGAAAGAAGCCTACTATTTTGAAAAGAAATGTTATTTATTTTATCTAAGATGACTGTTGAGACATGCATATTATTAGTATCTATCAGGTCATGTTTCAGAAGCTCATATTCATGCACACCAATTCCTGGCAAGTATATTCCCTAGAGACAATTCCATTACATTGAACATCCCTGTCATAAATAAATCCAGATGGTTTTGTTCCATCTATTAATTGGCTTTTTTCCAGCATTTCATAATAGTGATTGATTATGAATCCGGTCCATTGATACTTAAGTATTAAGCATGATACATTTCCTATGATGCAAGTCAGTAGTGTACCTAGCGGGTGGCGGGGGGGCGGTCCGCCCCGGGTGCCGCTCATCAGGGGGGTGCCACGGGCTAGGGTGACCACATGTCCCGGATCCCCGGCAGCCTCGTCACTTTTTTTTTATATTTTTTTTTACACGGAGGAGAGAGAGGGGCACCTAGCAACCGCTCAGCACCCCTCAGTCTCCTTCACGAGGCCTCTAACTCCGTCGCGGTGCGGGCATGTCATGCTGAGCGCCGCACTCAGCAGTGAAGTAGCGCAGCGGCAGAGCAGGAAGCCGCAGGAAGGTAAGTACAAAAACCTTTAACTACAAAGGGGAAGAGGGGGGTAGATAGTGGGGAGGGAGGGTAGATAGTGGGGAGGGAGGGTAGATAGTAGGGAGGGAGGAGGGCGTAGATAGTGGGGAGGGAGGGGGAGAGGGGGTAGATAGTGGGGAGGGGGTAGATAGTTGGGGGGAGGGGGGTAGATAGTAAGGAGGGAGGGTGGGTAGATAGTGAGGGGGGAGATGGGGTAGATAGTGAGGAGGTAGGGGGGGAGGGTGGGTAGATAGTGAGGAGGTAGGGGGGGAGAGGGGGGTAGATAGTGAGGAGGGAAGGGGTATATAGTGAGGAGGGAGGGAGGGGGGAGATAGTGATGAGGGGTATAATATTGAATTGTCTGAATGAGGGAGATAATAATGAGGTTGTGAGAATGCATTAATGAATGTGTAAATTTGTGTGAATGAGAGAGAATAAATGATTGTGTGAATTAGTTATGTGAATGAAAGTGTGAATTAGTGAGTGACTGTTAAAGTGTTTGTGTATGATAGATGTAAAATTGATTTGTGGAAAGGCAAAGATGGCACAAGTAGGATGTTTGAGCCTTGGGGACCAAGATGACACAGGCAGGGTGTTTATGGGACAAAGATGGCACAGGCCGGGCTGTTTGGGGACGAAGTTGGTAAATCCTATGTGTGTAATCTGGGTGCTGGTCAGGTTCTATGTGGGCAGTGTGGATGCCAGAGCTGGCTTTGCTTTGTGCAACCTGTGATCTATGCCTGTAGTTTTATCTCTTGCTATGTTTCCATACATTATTATTGTATACCTGCAAATACGGGATTTGTATGTCTGATTCTATGCCTCCAGTGCTGAGTTCACATGTGAACAATAATAATAACAATATTTATACATATATATTTATATATATATAATTGCTAACAGCAATCACACTCCTATCATACCAAGTCAGCTAGAAAATGCTGGAATCTGGGCATGATAGGAGTGTGATTGCTGTTAACAATCATATATATATATATATATATATATATAATATATTAATATTGTTATTGAATTTTTTGTCCTATTTTGCTGTGTTACTTACTTTAAATAAAAGTGTGAGGTTTTTTTTATGGTGGGGGTCATATGTGGTTTTGGACAAGTAAATGCTGGATTTTCGGATTTTTCATTTCGGTGCATCCCTAAGCCAGACAATGAAGTGGTAGGCCTACACCACATCAATGTTTGGGTTAGTATATAGTGATAGGAGTTATGCTGCACTATTATCAGTGTCTGGCTCAATGTATAGTGATAGGGATTATGCTGTACCACCGTCAATGCCTGCCTCAGTATATAGTGTTAGGTGTTATGCTGTACCCCTGTCAATGTCGGCCTCAGTATATAGTGATAGGTGTTATGCTGTACCCCCATCAATGTCTGCCTCAATATCTAGTGATAGGTGTAATGCTGTACCACCGTCAATGTCTGCCTCAGTATATAATGATAACAGTAATGCTGTACCACTTTCAATGTCTGCGCCAGTATATAACGATAGAAGCTATGCAGTTTTAAAGTGTTGGGGGGGTGCCACATACAGGATCTGCCCCAGGTGCCAAATACTCTAGGTACGCCCCTGATGCAAGTTATATAGCATTAATATAATTACAGAGTAATTCAATATTATTTGCAAAAATATGGCAAAAGCAAAAACAGGTATATAAGTGATGGTTTGCTACTTAACTGCTTTGGCTGGTTTCTTGGGATGTGTTCATACATTGAAAAACTTACTTTAGTAACAAAGTTTTGCTATTGTGATATTCAGTGTATATCTATAATTTTAAACTTATGGTGAACATTAAAATATTTAAAGTGGCCTATTACTGATATTATACATCTTAGCATATGTAATAAAAGTCAGCAGAAATCTCTATTGGTTATGTGTTTGGGCTCAGGGGGATTCAAAGCATCCACACAGAGGAAAAGGAACACAGCAGTCTCACACTCTGACAATGAGCTACAGTTACCAAGATTAGCAACTAGATAATTTCATCTTCTTATTTTTCTTACATATGTAACATCTTTGCTCCACCCAGTAACTTATTCTTACCATGGTCAGCGACTAAACTAAGAAAATCCACCCCTTATACATGATTGAAAAGATAACCTTGGCTCATTTATTCTGTTCTGGCCTGGGCAAGTGATCTCACCTATACCTAGTAACTCTGGGTTTTTAAATTCTCAGCGCACCAGCAGTTTGGAAGGACAGGATTTTCACCCTCATCATCCCCATTCACCCTCATCATTCTCATGCTTCTAGGGAAAGTTTTTCACGTGTAGATAGGGACCCACACAGGTACTGGCTTGCACATTGCATGACAGTGTGATTGCTATACATCTACTGGACGCATTTCTTTGGAAAAGCCAAGAAGGACATCCAGAGAGCACTAATATATGCCTTCTGTTGTGGACCTTCAAAATGGGCCTATCTAATTGAATTAGCTAAATCCCCAAATGTGTTAAAGTAAATGTTTTTGTTTTAACGGGTGTAATCTTAGAATAATTGATATCATGTAGACTTGTGCATTGGATTGGTGTGAATTTTAAGTTTGTTAAATTTATCTGTTTGTACAAATGTCCAAAAACAAAACAAATGAAAACAAAGCAGAGAGATTTGAATTTGCGATAGCATTTTAGTTTTTTTTGTTTTTTTTTACTTCTACTTACTCTGTCACACACTCACTTACTCTCACGCATATGTCTCTCCTTCTCCGTGTCTCAGCTTCTCATTTGCTCTGCTTATTGTTCTTTGTTGCCTCTTTCTTCTCTGGTGGTCTGCTTGTCCTGGCTCTCCACAACGTTATCTCGACCTGGTGTAGTAGTTCTGTGACTGGTTGGAGGAATCGGGAGGAATTAGAGGGACTGTCCCTATGTTGTGCAAAGGCTTAACCCTGTTGCAGAAGTACTACACCAGGACAGAATAATGCAGACAGGTCTGCGGAGAAAGAGAAGTGTCCGCATTGTTCTGGCTTAGTGTGGTACTTTCAAAACGGGGTGAAGCCGCAGTGCACACCCTTCCCCTTGAATGAAGAACTGGGAAAAAAATCAGAGAACAACCAGAGAAGAAGAGCTGCAGAGAAAGAGAGAGAAGTGGAGACACGGAACAACAAATTTAGTTTCCGAATCACAAAAGCTCTCCGAATTTTGTCCAAACCGAAAACGAATGGACCAAAAATAAAAAAATCCTTATTAGACTTTATCATTAAAGCATCATAATTAACATATATTTTTATCTTAATGTCCTGGAGTCTTGTTAATTCTCAAAATCACATTTTTATTCATCAGAATGTTGAATGTTCTGCATTGTTTATTTCAGAGACCTGTCTTACAATCATATAAAGGATTTGCCAAGCTTCTCAGGCTGTCAGCGACTTCAGAAATTGTAAGTATTGCTGTCCAGCTGTTTCAATCATGCAAATTGTACACTTAAATCCACTTAAGCATTTTACATTCTATCACTTCACAAATGAAACTTTCAAAGTGCTAAATACTCTTGCATAATGGTGGGGAGGATTAAATAGCGTTCCCCGTCTGCACTTTTTGAGTTATGGCTGATGGGATGTGGTGAAAGAATTCGTATGTTCCGTAAAATCCTTGAAATTTCACACTTTTTGGAAAATATGCTTATGACTGTTCGGTTCTTTTAGAGACCTGCGTCATAATGAAGTCCATGAAATTAGATCCACCACCTTTCAGCAGCTGCTTGTCCTGCGATCCCTGTGAGTACTCCACAAATCATCCTACCTTGCTTCTTTCTTGTAGCCACTTTAATTATATATATCAAATGCTAGCACCAAGCATTACAAAAGCATACCCATGCTTATGCTTTGATCGTGTAACGCTTTGAGTTAAGGGTAACTTTGTTGCAAATATTCTATTTTTTATCTTCTTTGTTTTTGATTGCAGAGACTTGGCTTGGAACATGATTTCTGTCATTCATCCTAATTCATTCTCATCTTTGCCTTCCCTTATGAAACTGTGAGTACTGGTTATAGACTGTGCTTCTACAATACATTTAGATGGAAGATAATGGTATGGTATTATTAAAAACTATATTAATGTACCTGTCACAAGCTGGATTTGTGCTGTATTATCTGTCCATCATATTTCCTAGGGACCAGGTGTGAGCAGACAGTCCCCCGATAGAAATGTCCTTAGAAATATCCATTCGAAGTCCACTTAAAGGGACACACCAAGGGCCACAACAAAGCGTGTGGAAAGGGTGCACAGCACCCAGGCGGCAGGGAGCGGAGGAGATAGAGGGCACTGAGCGGTCGCTGAAAGCTTTCTCATTCATGAAAATGTTTTCAGCAACTGCTCGGCGCCCCTCTTTCTTCTCTGCTTCCTGCCAGTGCCCGCCTCGGCACTGCCCTCGACACACCAGCCATCATATGCACTTTAATGTTATAGATGAGTCTCCTGGTAAATTTGCATCTTTCCTACTTTCAAAGTACTTTTTCCCAAAGCAATACATTAGATTCTCAGGAGAACTCAGATTTTCAGAAACAGCGTACAAGTAAACATTCTTTGTGTGTTTCCTCTGGGCATGCTGTTCCTAACAACAGAAAATTGTAAATTAAATACGCTGTGCAATTTTGGGCACCTATTCTAAAGGTGCAAAAGGTGCAGAAGCGGGCTACAAAATTAATAAAAGGAATGGAGCACTATAGCTATGAAGAAAGGTTAATTAAATCTGTTTAGTTTAGAAAAACGGCGCCTCAGAGGGGATATGATAGCATTATATAAATATATTCGGGGCCAATACAAACCATTGTGTGGAAATCTGTTCATAAACAGGACTATGCATAGGACACGTGGTCATGCGTTCAGACTGGAAGAAAGGAGATTTAGACTAAAGCAGAGGAAAGGGTTTTTTTACAGTAAGGACAATAAGGATGTGGAATTCTTTGCCTGCAGAGGTAGTTTTATCGGAGTCTGTACAGACGTTTAAACTGCAACTGGATGAATACTTGGAAAAACATAATATTCAGGGATATCATTTTTAAATTATGGGGAAAATAATTGTGCAAAATTGAGCCACAACTGTTTTTTTTGGCCTTCTTTTGGATCAACAGCAAGATATAAACAGATATAGGAAAGGCTGAACTTGATGGACGCATGTCTTTTTTCAGCCTATATAACTATGTAACTATGTAAATGATAAAGCACAATTATGGTATTCTGCTGTAACATGCAATAGGAAATTACTGTCACAACACAAGAGGCTTAATAGTTTGAGCGTTGCCTGTTAACCCTTTCAGTGCAATGAAAAGATTCCTTGCCACAACTCAACAGGATAGTCTTTACAAACCGTCACGCAGAGGTGTTGCAACATAAAGCTTTATACTATACTCATAACAGATTCTATATCTTATAATTTGATGATTTTGCAAACGTGGTGACGTAAAGCCAAGATTGTATTAAAGATAGGTGGTTAATATTATATTAAATCTTTTTTTCGTATTCCCATATCAGCAAAGCAGTACGGGAATTAAACTTTTACACTTTTTCAACTGTAGAAATCAATCCACCAATTAATAAACAGCAACACCTATAAATATACTGTCTGACAGAAAAACATCCTCTTTCTTTGCATCCACGAGGAAAAGCAACCACATCAGAGTTAAACCAAAAGTTGGAGGTGCAGATCGAAACAGGGATGAAGCATCTTGAAACTGGAAGCAGAAGCATTAGCCTCATATAGAAACAAAAACAGAAAACAAATACAAGAGCGTTTGTAAATTAGTAATCAGGGTGGGATAATATTCACCTCCTGTCTAAAATCGTGACTTTATGTTACTGCATTATCAGTCTCAGCAATCTCCGTTCCAGTTCATCCCAAAGGTGTTTGATGGGGTTGAGGTCAGGGCTCTGTGTGAGGGCCAGTCATGTTCTTCCACACCAACCTCATCCAACTATGTGTTTATGACCAATATGTTAATAGTAAAAGATCTCAGAGGCAGTGGATGCCTTCAATTTTGAAAGGGTTGTAAGCCACCCAATTTTTTTAGTTCTTTTAGATCGATTACAGGACGTAAATTGGAATCTTTTTCCATACAAGGAATATATTGGTCAGGAAACCTTGTTCTGATAGAAGAACAGGAGTGGTACCTTCTTTCTGCAGAAGCTCTTGAACCTCTGAAGTGATAAGGTCCTAATCAGTTAAGGAGAAATTAGTGTGCTTGGGAAGGGAAGATTCTACTGGAGGGACATAAAACTCTTTAAGACACCCTTGGATGTTTTGGAGGATCCAGGGGTCTGAGGTTATATTTTTCCTGGGACAAAGGGTAGGGAAAAAAGACGTACCTGAGTAGGGTCTGGAGTAGGAAGATCCTCTTCCACCTCCCGCTCTGCCAGCTCCACCATGTGCTGGGAAGAACGGCAGATGTTGCTTGAAGTTGGAGGCGTAGTATTGAGAGTCTTTAAAGGCCCCTCTGCCCAATGAGCGATGTTGATGGGATGAATGCCCAGAAAAGCGGCCCCTTCCTTCTCTGGCCCTGAAAAAACTTTTCAAGAAGGACTTTGCCTTATCTAGAGAATTTTACCAATTCCTTGACAGACAACTCTCCAAAGAGAGCACTCTGTGCCGAGGGACCTGGTTCACACCTTTACATCACAGTTAATTGGGGAATAGAATGCCTACGTTCTATAGTGAGAACCGTATTGGTATTGCCTAGTAGACAGTAAGATGATAAAGAATGGGGTCAATAGTAGAGTTACTATGTCTAGTATGTTCTCTCAACATACTGTGCTGTGTTGGTATGAGCATTACTCTTTTAGGGAGAATCAATTCCCCTTATTAGGGTTTTTTTTTGTGAATTATTAAAGGTTACATTTTAGAGAAGCAGAGATTATATATGTGTTGCTGTTTATTGATTGGTGGGTTGATTTAATTTCTGTACTGTTATGCTGTTATGGCAAAAGTAAACAAAGATTTAGCATAATATGCTATAAAATCAGCTTTGACTTACTGACTGCAACATGTGACTAAAAAATATGTCCATATTTGTTGATTACAATGAAGAATGTTTTTCTTCTTTCTTCACAGGGATCTTTCATCTAATCGCTTAACCTCATTTCCAGTCACAGGACTGCATGGATTAACTCACTTGAAATTAACAGGAAATCCATCACTCCAAAGACTTATCCTGTTGGAAAATTTTCCAAAACTCAGGTAAAAATACAGGAACAGTAATGCCAAACCTGGGTTGGCTTCGCAAATCCATCAAATAATAGGCATGACTGCCTCTTTAATATGTTTACCCAAAAATCAAATACTTCAAGCTACATTATCTACATTCTGTTTTTTCTTAAAATCTTTTATAACCTTAAGTATCTAATAATTGGTTTTGTTAATACATACTTGATATAAAACATACATGTGTAATGTATGCATTGCTTACACCTAACATGTAAGAATAATGCCATCATAATTATTAGCTCCACTCTGTTATTATCTAACTTTATCACCAAATGTATATATTTACGCTTAACTTTACATAAAAGAGAATATTCTGGGTCTGTTTCTGAAAAGAAAAGTATTTTACAGATGCTAGCTTGGAGAACTTGTTTTACATATGCATTGTTTTAATTAAAATCTCAGCATCCAATCCAAAGTAATGACCCCATTTTGTGCATTGAGCCTTATGATGTTGGTAAGCAAAGGGTTAAATAATGGTTAAAAAAAATATATATATATCCCGAAAGGAGGAGAGGGAGTGCTTGTAAAAACAGAATAATTGTTTCCTGTGCTCATTCATTGCAATTATCTGATTCCACCCATAATTCAGAATGAGAATTCATTACTAGTGACACATTCCTTCTGTGCCTTTGTACACTTAAATAAATAGTGATACTTTAAATCAGCCACTTGCTGAAAACATGTGAAAGATAGTGAAGAGATTTATACCGGAGTGGAACAGTAATTGTAGGAGTTATTACAGTCCTTTACAAGAAAAGATTACATAAAATAACTGCAATTAAGAAGGGCAAATAAAAGTCAAGGAAGTATCAAAGAGGAGTAAAGAGACACACAGCCCAGGCAGACGGCTATGAAATGGGAAAGGATTCCGTGCATCCATTTATTTTAAACTCCCCTCTGGCTGGGCCACATAATGAGGAACTGCTCTCCAGATTACCATAGAAATGACAAACAGTGTGCACAACCGCTTCCTGAACTTCTCTCCTAGACAAGAAGAATGGCACATGAACCATTGAATATGAATACTGGTGCTTTTCCAGTTCTTAAATCTCTGACACAAAAGAATTATCACTTTCTTAAACAATGCCCAGACATTTAATGCATTTGAATAATCCAAGGCAAATTTGATAAAGATGATAACCTAATTGGCTAACTGACGTACAATGGATCGCAAGCTCTTGAGACTATATAGATCTCTTCCTCATGCATATTATACATTTAAAGCAAACGTTGCTTATACAGTAACATGCAAGTAATATAGTTTACATGGGTACACTATTCGCAAGAAAGGAGAATAATCGCTGAACCGACATACCGCAAAAATGGCAAAATTGCTCCGGGCATTGAGGTACCAAAAACCCCTGAGACTAAAGGGGTTAAACATATCCCTAAACACACCCACAATAGCATACACACTATTCATGTACACTCTTAAGCCACAGACCGTCTTCAGTGCAGCTTGCACTATATGGGAGCTACAGGGCTACTACCAGAGATACCCAACATTTTGTCCCTAAAGCTGCCTATGGCATGCAATCTCTAGTAAACCTGAGATCATAGGGTTAACGCTGTTCAAATCCTCTTATGGAAGAGATCATGCAGCTTTTTTGTAATAAAAAAACCTGCCCTGCTATATAAGGGAAAGCCTTCCTTTGATAATTTTTTTAGCCCTTCTCTGAACCCTTTCTATTTCTAGTATGTCCATTTTTTCTACTGGTGCAAAAAACTCCACTGTATATTCTAGAAACTGTCTTACCAACGACTTATAAAGAGGCAAAATTATGTTTTGATCTGTTAAACCTATCCCCTTTTAATACATGTTAACATCTTGCTTGCCTTGGCAACAGCTGCCTAAGATTGGCAATAGACTGCAGTCTATTGCAAATAAAAACACTCAAATGCGTTTTCCATAGAGGATTTACCCCACATTCAACAATTCAGAGCGAAATTAGCATTTTTGTTTTTCTTACCCCAGTTCATATGTTTTCATTTATTTATATTAAAAGCCATCTGTCAATTCACTGCCTATTCTTCCATCATGTCTACAGTAAGCCCCCTTGCAGAGAAATTCCACCCTGCTCAGGCTTTATTACCTTAAATATTTTTATGCCATCTATAAAAATTGAGACATTACTTCCAGCACCTTCTTCTAATTCATTGATACCTAAATCAAAAGGGACTCTTCCAACAGCGTTTTAAATGATTTCATTTTCTAAGATTTGAACTACCTAGATTTGTTTAACCCCTTAATGACAATTGCCGGTTCTGGCACGGCACGGAAAAACAAGTCGATTATGACAAATGACGTCACAGCAAGGTACAGAGATTGTGAGATTACATTCCTATAGTGATGTTAAAAAGAAATGTAAATATGCTACGACTGTCTGCATGTTACTGTGAAATATATGAGCAACTTCTGCTTCGAATATATAATATACCTGAAGAAGAGACCAGGATAGTCCCGAAAGCTTGCAATCCATTCAGTAAAACATTAAACCCTCTGCACAATGTATACCTTTTGATTTTTGTGTTGCGACCACACAATAATCTATAGTTAAGACTGATAAATGTGAGTAAAAATAATATATTGTGTGTTGAAATTGATAGGGTCATGGAAATGCCATATGCCTATCAGTGCTGTGCTTTTGGCGCTTGTGAAAGTCTATTCAAACACTCAAACCTGTTGAACAAAGATGACAACAGCAGTGCGGATGAAGCTTATAGAAAGGACTCGGGAATTTTTCAAGGTAAAACGCATGTTTGTTTCTACTTTTAAGTATATGAGAATCAGTGGCGTCGCTACAGGGGGGCAAGGGGGGGCAATTGCCCCCCCTAGGTTAATTTTTGCCCCCCCTGTTGCCCCCCTGCTAAATTTGGATCCCGTCTTTCTTTCTTTTTTTTAATTTATTTTTAAACGCGGAGGAGAGAGAGGGTGCGGCCCGAGTAAGATCGGCAGCCAAGGCAACCGATCTTACGCGGGCCGCACCTCGAGCCCGGCTACTTACCTGTGGGAGGGTCTTCTGTACTGCAAAGAGGAAGCGGAACCTAGCAGAGTTCACGTGACATCACATGACTCTGCTCCAGTCCCGCTTCCTCTGTGCTTTACCAGAGAACGTAGAGGGAGGCCGCGCCCTCTGCTGAAGTCTGTGAGCGGCATCAAGGAGCTGCAGTGCAGGTAAGGGGGTGGGGAGGGAGTTTGAATGAGAATGTATGATTGAGGGAATGAATCTGTGAATGAAGTGTGTGATAGCATGGATGTGTAAGTGCTGGAACCTAGGCATGATGGCACTGTGATTGCTGTTAGCAATCACACTCCTATCATGCCAAGTCAGCCAGTACATGCTGAAACCTATCTAGCTGCCCCCCTTGTCTATGGATGCTGCCAGCAGTATGGGGTCTGCACATCACTTACAGCCATCCTGTACCAGCATGTACTGGCTGACTTGGCATGATAGGAGTGTGATTGCTAACAGCAATCACAGTCCCATCATCCCTAGGTTTCAGCATTTACTGGTTGGATGTGTAAGTGCTGGAACCTAGGCATGATGGGACTTTGATTGCTGTTAGCAATCAAACTCCTATCATGCCAAGTCAGCCAGTACATGCTGAAACCTAGCTAGCTGCCCCCCTTGTCTATGGATGCTGCCAGCAGTATGGGGTCTGCACATCACTTACAGCCATCCTGTACCAGCATGTACTGGCTGACTTGGCATGATAGGAGTGTGATTGCTAAAAGCAATCACAGTCCCATCATGCCCAGGTTTCAGCATTTACTGGTTGGATGTGTAAGTGCTGGAACCTAGGCATGATGGGACTTTGATTGCTGTTAGCAATCACACTCCTATCATGCCAAGTCAGCCAGTACATGCTAAAACCTAGCTAGCTGCCCCCCTTGTGTATTGATGCTGCCAGCAGTATGGGGTCTGCACATAACTTACAGCCACCCTGTACCAGCATGTACTGGCTGACCTGGCATGATAGGAGTGTGATTGCTAACAGCAATCACAGTCCCATCATGCCTAGGTACCAGCATTTACTGGTTGCCTGGGTATGATAGGAGTGTGATTGCTGTGTGGGCAGTGTGGACGGCAGGGCCGGCTTTGGGGTGCGCAACCTGTGATCTATGCATGTAATTTAGGGGGTTTTAAATATACCTTTTAATGACGTGTTTTTATGTGAATTCCAATTGATCTTTACCTGCAAAGCTGGGTTTTTGCGTTATTCTGTAGATCCATATCTATATATTTCCATACATTATTTATGTATACCTGCAAATAGTGTTTGTATGTCTTATTCAGTTGATTAATACCTGCAATGCTGTTTCCATGTATTTATTTGATCTATACCTGCAATGCTACGTTTCATATACTACTGTATACCTGCAAATACAGGATTTGTATGTCTGATTCTGTTTATTTGATATATATCTTCAGTGCTGAGATCACAGGTGAATTTCAGTTGATCTATCCATGCAAAGCTTGGTTTGTGTGTTAATGTGTTGATCTATACCTGCTATCGGCAACTGGGGCTAATATTAATATATATGGGCAGCAGGGGCAAAAACACTAAGGGGGGTATAAACGACAATGCAGTGTGAAAAATCCATCCTGATTCAGACGTCTGTGACGTGTATTGTGTCCTGCTGTTTGTGTGTTTTTGGTTATCAGTGTAGCAGAGCCTGTCCTCGGGTGTGTGTGTATAGGTGTTGGTGTGGCAGAGCCTGTCCTGGTGTGTGTTTAGTTGTCAGTGTGGCAGAGCCTGTCCTAGGGTGTGTGTTTGGGTGTCAGTGTGTCAGAGCCTGTCTGTGTGTGTGTGTGTGTTTGGATGTGGGTGTGGAAGAGCCTGCCCTGATGTGTGTGTTCAGTTGTCAGTGTGGCAGAGCCTGTCCTGGTGTGTGTGTGTGTGTTTGGATGTGGCAAAGCCTGTCCTGATGTGTGTGGGTGTCTGTGTGGCAGAGCCTGTCCTGGTGTGTGTGTGTGTTTGGATGTGGGTGTGGCAGAGCCTGTCCTGATGTGTGTGGGTGTCTGTGTGGCAGAGCCTGTCCTGGTGTGTGTGTGTATGTTTGGTTGTCGGTGTCGCAGAGCCTGTCCTGGTATGTGTGTGTCTGAGTGTTGGTGTGACAGAGCCTGTGTTGGTGTGTGTGTCTGAGTGTTGGTGTGACAGAGCCTGTGTTGGTGTGTGTGTCTGGGTGTCAGTGTGTCAGAGCCTGTCCTGGTGTGTGTGTGTGTTTGGATGTGGGTGTGGCAAAGCCTGTCCTGATGTGTGTGGGTGTCTGTGTGGCAGAGCCTGTCCTGGTGTGTGTGTGTGTGTTTGGATGTGGGTGTGGCAGAGCCTGTCCTGATGTGTGTGGGTGTCTGTGTGGCAGAGCCTGTCCTGGTGTGTGTGTGTATGTTTGGTTGTCGGTGTCGCAGAGCCTGTCCTGGTATGTGTGTGTCTGCGTGTTGGTGTGACAGAGCCTGTGTTGGTGTGTGTGTCTGAGTGTTGGTGTGACAGAGCCTGTGTTGGTGTGTGTGTCTGGGTGTCAGTGTGTCAGAGCCTGTCCTGATGTGTGTGTGTGTGTTTTTGGTTGTCGGTGTGGCAGAGCCTGTCCTGGTGTGTGTGTCTGGGTGTTGGTGTGACAGAGCCTGTCCTGGTGTGTGTGTCTGGGTGTTGGTGTGGCAGAGCCTGTCCTGGTGTGTGTGTTTGGTTGTCGGTGTGGCAGAGCCTGTCCTGGTGTGTGTGTCTGGGTGTCGGTGTGACAGAGCCTGTGTTGGTGTGTGTGTTTGGTCATCTGTTCCTGGCACTTAACTTACAGTAGGAATTATTTAATTTATATTTATCCAGAGATAAAATGCCCTCCTGAAGTTGTAGTGACTTCAGGGGACAAAACGTTCAAGGCCCTGAAATCATTTAGTGGAAAAGTTATTTATTGTGTTATAATATTTATTTCAAGGATTAGTTGCACTCAATTGTGGCTTCAGGCTTCCCATGTTGAATGATCAAGTATTATTTTAGCCCAATAACAAAAGTATAATTCCATAGCACATTATTTTTGGAAATTATGAATGCCCCCCCAGTTTAAATGTGATATCTTGTGTGCCCCCCCTATATATTGTTTCTAGAGTCGCCACTGATGAGAATCTCAGATAGGGCATTAAAAAGATACAAGAAAAGTATCGACAATGACATTTCTCGGGGTGTAAGGTTTGTATATAGAGAGTATCACAATCGTAGAAAACAAAGAACATTATAAACAATATATATTATGTCCCTTGTTTAATCAGTAATAGTATATTTTATTTTACTGTATGTTTGATCTTGCAGAAGATGAGACAGTGCAAAGGTTCTTATGGTTTGCAAATTATTGCTACAAAATGTTTGCCGCAATGACGTGATAGGTTGACACAAGACAAGATGAAAAATAATTACTAAAGTCAAAATAGCCCCAGAGCCAGATGGTATACATACCTAGGTACATAGGGAAAATAGCCACAACATTGATTTTGGTCTTCAAGAATTCTCTCTTGTGTGGTATGTTGTCATAAGACGTAAAGCAAAAATTGTACCAATGTTCAAAAAAGGGTCAAAATCACAATCCTGTAACTACAGACCTATTTGAAAGGTTGCCAAAGGATAACACTCAGGAATACATTTTGTTTAAAAACATCATTGGCAAGAGTTAACACGGTTTTGCCTCTGTCAATAGTAAGACCCCACCTTGAATACTGTTCTTAAAAAAGGCGTTTATGGAGCTTAAAAAAGTACAGAATTGGGCTACAAAGCCAATAAACTGAATGGAACAGTTTACATTAAAAAGGTATTTTTGAGATCAAATTCACTAGATACATTTATATATCGGACATATATTTTTTTGCAAAGTGGAATATACAGGGCTATGTTTCATTATCCTGTCAAGGACAGAATTGGTTATCAGAATTTGGAGTCAAAAGGGATTTTTCCCCTTTTAAGGCACAATTGGAAATTGTTTTATTGTGGGTTTTCTGTATCAACAGCAAGTTTGAACTTGATTGTCTTGTGTCTTTTTTTCAACCCAAATTACTATGTTTTGCGGCTGCTTAAATATTGCATAGTTGGCAACTCCCACACTAGAACACTAGTTTTTAAATTTTGTTTTGTGTTTGAGGAAATAAATCCTTTTAGAAATTCTACTTTTAACACTTTTATAAATCCGTTTTTTTGTTAGAAATAAAGGAATGTTTTTCTTCAGTGCTCAAATGCTACAATACGAACATGTTAGATTCCTATTATAGCTTTTACAGTAGATAAGGAACTTTTCCTTGTATATCTTTGTATAAGGACATTTTATGCTTAATTGTGAAATGATGAAGCTTTTTCTCTTCAGATGATCGTGATTTTGAGGATTTCCTTCTTGACTTTGAAGAGGATATGAAAGTTGTTCACTCAATACAGTGCTCTCCATCACCAGGTAAAATAATCTTTCATAATCACACGTATTCGTTACGAATAAGGCCAGTTTCAAAATACAAACTAGAACAATTATGGTTAAGATTTTATATTCTACATTGCATTTAACTATGAGGATGCATCCTGACCAAATGATCTCTTTGTTTCTACAGGGCCCTTCAAACCTTGTGACTGCCTGTTTGGGAGTTGGCTCATTCGAATTGGGGTCTGGCTTATTGTTTTCCTGGCCTTCATTTGCAATGCTTTGGTTATTGCCACAGTCTTTCAATCTCTGTCATACATGCCATCCATTAAGCTGTTGATTGGTCTCATAGCCATTATAAACACCTTGATGGGTCTGTCCAGTGGTGTGCTGGCATCTGTGGATGCTTTGACATTTGGCAGCTTTGCTGAATATGGTGCCTGGTGGGAAAGTGGAGTAGGCTGTCAGATAACAGGTTTCCTGTCTGTTTTTGCTGCTGAGACCTCCATCTTCCTCCTCACAGTAGCTGCACTTGAGCGTGGATTTTCTGTGAAATGTACTAAGTTTGAAACCAAATCCTCCTTTATAAGTGTGAAGGTGTTCATAGTCTTTTGCTTTATTCTGTCCCTAGTAATAGCAATTTCCCCTTTGCTGAGTGGAAGTGCCTATGGAACTTCTCCATTGTGTTTTCCTTTGTTGTTTGGCGATCCCTCCTCTATGGGCTTCATGGTTGCTTTAGTTCTGCTAAACTCTCTCTGCTTCCTTGTGATGACTATTGCCTATACTAAACTTTACTGCAGTCTAGAAAAGGGGGAGCCTGAAAATGTTTGGGACTGTTCTATGGTAAAGCATATAGCTCTTCTTCTCTTCACAAATTGCATTTTGTACTGCCCTGTAGCTTTCTTGTCCTTTTCCTCCTTGTTAAACCTCACCTTCATTAGCCCAGAGGTGATTAAGTCAATACTTCTATTGATCATCCCACTACCTGCATGCTTAAACCCTCTCCTTTACATACTATTTAATCCACATTTCAAGGAAGACATTGGTGGGTTAAAAAGTGCAGAGACATTATGGAGAGAATCCCGACACACAAGCTTAGTGTCCATCAATTCTGAGGATGCAGAAAAACAGTCATGCGATTCCACACAAGCTCTTGTAACATTTACAAGTTCCAGCATATCATATGACTTACCAGCCAGTCCCTCCTCATCCTATCAAGTGACTGAAAATTATAAACTTTCAGCTGTGGCATATGTTCCTTGTCACTGAAACGATGGAAGGAACCAAGAGACAACCGTGTCCTGAATATCATTGCTAAGTACCATGAATATAATTGGTTCAATACGAAGGAGAGAATGGACAGTTTTCTATCATGAATGCACCAGCATCATCGATTTGCGAATTTCATCTATTTGTAACATGCTGCTCCTTTCCAGCTTGTATATTTGCCTTGTCATATCATTTCATTAAGGTACGGAAAACGTTGATAAGTGTACGTTTTTGTCTCGGATTACAATATGTGCCATTCTGGATTTTGCTTTTTCTGATACTCATTCCATTATAAGATGATGGCCTCAGGGGTTACCCCTGATACCTATAAAAAGGCACTTAAATGCTTTTTTGGTGAATGCAGGCTTGGTGATTTCTTCACTTTTACACCATTTAATATCTTAAGTACACCCACTGTACTCCGAATGAAACAGTTTCAGTACTTAAGCTATTAAATGGTGTAACACTACAATGGACATGACGAGTAAAGCATATTTTAATTAAAAACCTCTCAAATAAGTTTGCAATTTAATATATTAAAAATATATTTATCTCAGTTTTTATAATTAAATTCAACCCACGTTGAATGGTTTTACAGTTCACTTTGCTTTTGTCTGTCTTCATTGTCAACAAATGATTCTACTTTTTTGAGTCCCTGTAGCTGTTACTATTTTTACATTTTTGCTATTCAGCTATTATTTTTCCAATTTTGAAATATCTTTTCCATCTGTTTCTGAAAATAGATGTTGTAAAGCTGTAATATTGTAAAACATAGTTGCCCAACCTTTTGCCCTGCCTCCGTTATGACAAATTTATCTTGGCTAGGCCACTTCACACACCGAACCACTTGATGCCCATGTTCAAGTTCATATGACTGTTTTTAACAGTATAACAACCAATGACCAGCCAAGGTAGAATTTTTTGTTTGTTTTTATATAATATGGGTGGCATCAAAAATATTATAAGTTTAGCCAACTTTGATATATAATTTCCTGTTTAAGAACCACCTTTAACAGTCACATTCATGGCAGGTGTATGGGACATAAGAATTATATTACTATTATTTTGTGTTATTTTACTTTGTTAACTTCGCTTAATTTTCATAATTGTTATCTCCTCATCAGCCTTGCCTGTGTTCTGTTATCTGTTACAACAGCAAGAAAGGCTGGCGGGCGAGCGGATAGTAGGTTGGCAAGAATATATATATTTGAATGGTGGTCAGCGCAAAGGATTATAGTTAATTGTTTGAAACCTAAAAAATATTACTCACATTTATTTTGGCTTACCTGAGTGACCTTTAAGAATGAACAAATACAGTACAGAGTACAACTTCATGGTTATCTTAATCCTCTATCTATGGGAGCTTGCAGTTTCCATAAACAATTCTGGATTAAGTGGAGGAGCAGCAGACCACTGCACAAATATATTACAATGTTTATTTGGATTTTATTTAACTGGGATCGTCTGTGCTGCAGTATTTCATATGAGATACGTTCTGTCTGAAGTTGGTTATTTGAAACGGCTCCTATTTGTATAAATAACCATGAAATGGGGCTTTCCTTATTAACAGTCACATTCACGTTTCCTTCTTCATAATACGTGTATATAAAGAAGTTACATATCGTAAAATGTTTGAAATACATTTAGCCACAACAGGTTTTCTTTTGAAACCGTGCACCTCCAATTCCATAAAATCTACAAAATATTTAGAGAATAGTTTCAGCACAACTCCACTTTATTTGTTTAGGAATCTGCCCAGAAAGGTCTAAGATTTGTTATGTAGAATTTAACCATGTATTGATTAATTGTTAACACATGAAGTATCAGGCTCTGGAAAATCTGTTGCGCATAGTCAAGATTGTGGGAAATGTGGCCAGAGACAAACACAGATATCATCTTGATACCGTACTTTTCATAAATACCTGTTTTGATTATTCCAGGAGCTCTTAACTATTCTGGTTCACTAGAACATTATATTTAAAGAATAAAAACAAGCTAACCCACAGCACACAGCTACCAACGGTATAATAATTACATAAGGGCAACAGAAAGTACCTTCATGGTTCTTTAAACCTTTCTCTATCCTAGAAGGTGCTAGAGAGTAACCAATGTCTAATTTGTTTGAGATTGTCACACAACTCATAAGAACAGTTGCATGGTATTGATGAGCCGTTGCTCATTGTTAAGCTTTTAAATATAAACACCCTCTACTTTTTAGCTGCTTGTTTCCCAATAAGCCTTTTTTTATGACCAGTTGACTGTGAAAAGATTTTAAGGACCTAGAGTAGACTTAAAGCCCAAACATTCTATACTAATGATGTCTAGCACCCATTGTTCCTCCCCATTATACTTTTGGTGAAAGCTGGTTATGCTAGGCTTAGGCAGAGGAGTCGGTATAAGGAGAGTGAATGGGGGGGCAAGAAATCCACTAGTTATGCAAGTTCTGTCCCGTATGCCAGCGAACTCAAGTCTGCTGAAGGTAAACATTTCTTGCCTTTTTAAGCAATTATCGATAAAAAAGCTTGGTCTACATTAACCCATTTTAACATCTTTCCTTTAATATACGTAAGGATTATTGTGTCCTGCAAGTTGATGTAACTCAGTATCATTAAAATATTTTAAGATCTATGATGATTCATAACCAACTAAACTCACACTATTTTATTTACATGATTCAAACGATATCGATACGGTCTTTGTCTAAAAAAAGCCTACATTGTGTTAACAGTTTACACATTTACCGTTCATTGCATTTTGCATTACAGGTTTTAATTACAGCTAGAAATAAGTCTGTATTCAATTATTATGTTTGGAAAGCAAAGAGTCCAATCTATAACATGGTCATAAATGCTAAGCACGTATGGTGTGCTTTTTTTTTTTTTTTCTTTTCATTTTACCTTTTTTTTTTTTTTTTTACTCATGGGAATGGGACCAACTTATTCTATGCCTTTGTAAAATAACACCACATGGTTATCTATATATACATAATATGTGTTATTTTTATAAGCATGTTTTGATTAGATGTTATAACATGAAAATACATGAAATATTTTATGTGATTTGTAAATATAGAACTGTATTTATTACTTCAATACAAATACAATAACATTGAATGGCTTAAGAGGAAACTGACAACATCAAAGAGCGCTTTCTGCTAATTCATATTTACTAAAGGTTTTTATCTGTAAATAGTGTATATAAAAGTCTAGAGCCTGTATATAGATGATGCTTGCTTTTTTATTGATGTAACAGATATATGCCATTTGTAATAAAATTTGATATAATAAAATATGTCTATTTTTATTAGAGACCAAGATTGAAATGGATATTTATAATTACAATTTACAGACACTTAGCAGTTGGAGGTACTAATGATAATGATAAGCATCTCTGATTGCTTGGCTACAGATGTTGTTGAACTACAGCTAGCACATACCACTCAACATTTCAGGTGTCCAAATCAGGACACTTGTATTGTGGGTGCAACTAGTGGGTGTAGGGGGGAGCATTTGTATGTAAGGTGTTTGTATGTATGTGTGGTATGGATGTGTACTTGTATGTGTGAGCATGGATGTGTAATTGTGTGTGTGTGTGAGACAGAGTGAGAGAGAGAGCATAAATGTGTGTGTGAGCATGAATGTGTAAATGGGTGAGATGGAGCATGTGTTACTGTGTGTAATTTGTGTAAGTGTGTTTACATATGTGTGTATGTTGGAAGGGGGAGCAAGGGCAAAGAAAGCACAAGCAAGTTGTTTGGGGGCAATGGTGGCACAGGCCTTTCCTCACAAGGGCCCTTACACCCCTGTTTTTCACTCCAAACGGCAATTAGATTTATGTTTATGTTTATTATATCATTCATAGCTCTCTATGTTCTGCTTATCCAGAGCCTTTGTAAAGGCATCCATTGTATTTCATAGCACCACCTGTATTGGCAGTGAATTCCATACCTTTATTGTCCTTACTGTAAAGAATCCCTTCCTTTGTTGTATATGAAATCTCCGCTCTTCCAGTCTCAGAGGATGACCTCTTGTTCTTTGTACATGTCTGTTAATGAACAGGCCACTGGAGAGCTCTTTCTATTGACCCTGCACATATTTATTCAATGTTATAATATTCACTCTAAGATGTCATTTTTTTATTTTTTAGTCCCTCTTGATAACTAAGATCTTTCGATCCCCTAATTAATTTTTGTATCCCTCCTTTGCACTTTTGCTGGTTCCAAAATATCTTTTTCAAGGACCGGTGCCCAAAATTGCACCGCATATTCAAGGTGAGGTCTCAGCATTGACCTGTAAAGGGGCAAAGTGATATCCTACTCCTGTGAATCAATACCTCGTTTTATACATCCCAATATCTTATTGGCATTTGCCACAAGCCTGCCCAGCTACTCTGTTTAAATCCTCCTGCAGAGCAGTAACATCAAGGTAAGACTGTATTACCTACCTAATTTTGTGTCATCAGCAAACATCACCTTTATTTCCATTTACATAATTTACAAATTTTGAGATTAGTTTTACTCTCCTAAGCACTCAATTTCTCCATTTTTTAATTTAGCCATTTTAGCAGGCTTGGTTCTCATCTCGCTTTGATAATGTTTGAATGCCAACTTGCTGGTAAGTCAGCTTGGTTTGCCATTGATGAGTGTAATTGTTTAATGTGTGCTTAACCCCTTGATGACAATTGACGGTCCGGTCACGAAACAAACGGTAAAATAGCCAGTGTCAGGAAGGGTACAAAAAATAAAATAAGCCAGTGTCACAAAGGAGTTTAAGGTGTTCCACTTGCCTTTTGCTCTGTGTGGAAGAAAACTACTTATCCCAGTCTATCAATTTGCTTTTTTTTTTTAATTAATCTCAAGTGAAACCCTGTTTTAGTCACTATTTTCCAAGTGTTCTTGTACTTGGATGTTTGAGACAAGCTCCTCATTGCTAGTTATTCCCAGATCCAGACAGGCATCCATTCTGGTTGAGGCTCTACTAATTGTGACATACATTAGTCATTTAGCAGGTTAAGAAGCACCAGGGCCGGCCCAAGGCAAAATGCCGCCTGGGGCGAAATTTAAAATGCCCCCCTTATCTACCCTTCCTCTCCCTCCGTCCCTGCCGCCCCCCCCCATTATCTACCCTTCCTCTCCCTCCGCCCCCCCCACCAATTGTACTTACCTTTCAGCAGTCCTGCGGCGAGTCTCCCTGTTCGGTCTCGGTGCCGGCTATGAGGAAATCTTCCGGCACTCAGCATTACAAGCCGGCACCGAGACCGAACAGGGAGACTTGCCGCAGAGGAGAGAGAGAGGGGCGCCGAGCGGGTACTGACAGCTTGGTAAGTGAAAACCACTCGGCGCCCCTTTCTCTCTTTCGCTTTTTTTTTTTTTAAAAAAAGGGCTTGGGGCGGCAAAGTGCCGCCCCTTCAAAAGTGCCGCCTGGAGCGGTTGCCCCACTTGGCTCCATTGTCGGGCCGGCCCTGAGAAGCACGAAGGCTTAGGATTTGTGCAAGGTGCTTAGTAGTTTAACAACAGCTAGAGGCACACATGTTGCCCTGGCTTGATGTTTCTTGGCACATATAGGTTTGGTGTATTTGATACAAGATACTAGATAAACCCCTTCAGGAAATGCCCAATCAACTTATTATTTGGGGTGCTTGCAATTAAGCTAATTACTGCATAGGTTCATTATAAAAACTGTATTTGTGAGGATGCTCAGAAGTATGTGTATATAACCAGCGACAAGACGTTTCATAAAATCTATTGAAAGGAATAGCTGACTTTATGAGAAAATTACAAAATATAGATCTACGTATTACCCAAACCTGATTCAAGTAAATATAAGTATTTAGTAAACATAAAAAATTGACTACAGTTTATTTACAGTCTTGATATTTTACACGTCTGTATTTTATTTGATAATGGCACATTTGATGACATCACACGCACATCTGGATGACAGGACACACTGGAATTGTGAGATCTGCGTAGTAGAAGAAGAAATGATTGACAAATGGTGATTAAAGTAATTGCTTAATTGCTTCAGGCTTTCTTCTTGTTTATATGAACAGATCTGCTCACACCACAACTGATGACTTAAATCAGTTACTTCCTTCACCCTTGTTCTCTATATACAGAGTTTGATTCTTTAAGCAGTAATTTTAATATTACTGCCTACTTATATTCAATGGCAATTAACACTTCTACGTTTTTGGATGGAATTTTGCAATAAACACATTTGGCAATTCCTTGCACGATGGCAATAGTTTGCCATCTGCAAGTAATTTTAAATTCAAAAGATAGATCGAGGTCCCATAAAAATCTTTACCCACATGCTGTAGTTTACATACTGGAAGGTCAACCAAACACTTATCTTAAAACCCAGATTTTTTGTCACTACTTTATAAAACAAGAAAATTATTTTTGTTTTTGTAAGAGAGATCACTCCCTGACAAGTTCATCGGGTATTGTAGTGGGCTTATACAAGCTTAGAAAACTAAGAAATCACAACTTTTTCCATCTGCTTTATATTTTAAATTTTATTGATCTTTTCAGGGTTAGACATGCTATAGAAATCTGTGGGGAAAGTACAATTGAGTGATTTCTGTCAAAAAAATAAAAACAGAAACCATCAGAGATAATAGCATGCTAATTATAGCTTTGACCCCTCCAATACTAATTATAAGTTGCTTTCAACTCCAAAGTAGATGAAGTCTGTTCTTTAATACCGATGCAGTTGAAGACTAAAAAAGATTAGCACATGCTTTACGTATTTCATTGAGCATGCAGGCATTTTGGTGAAAAAACTACTACTCATAGCGTGTAATATTTCCATTGTGCAACAATGAGTGTGGATTTCAAAATAATAATAATAATTAAGTTCAAAATGTAATATGTTAATAAGAGTTTTTCTGATTTATCTCTAGTCTTAGCACATGACTCCTTATTGACCCCTTAGTCAAATGGAAGCCTGTATGAAAAAAAAATATCTATGACCCTACCCTATCTCCCCAAAAAAACATTGGTACACAAAAACTAGGATTGATTTACAATCAGAACATTAATCAACACATTTTACCCACTAATGGACAGTAGAGTCATGGGGACATCTGCTAGGACATTCTAAACCCTTGTATATGAGTCCAATTCCAATATTGCCTTAAGGAGCCCATAGACTGTTCTCTCAAGGTTCAAAGAGCCACAGTACCTGGCTTAACAAAGGTTCAAACGTAATCCCTACTATAATGTTTACATAATTCTTTTGTGGTGGGGCACACAACATAAAACAGATTTTTCATTAACAATTACATTCTAAAAGAATGCAAACTTTTTTCAGAAGTGTGTAGCCTGTCCTCTGCCATCATTCTTTCTGATGTGAGGCCGAGAGTAGTACTGTCTAAGTGAGAAATACATTTCTAACATTGCTTAAAAAGCGTTCTATAAACAGATATTTAAGCACAATCAACATTTTCTCTGTTTATAGAACACTTTACAATCAACGGTAAAGGGATTTGATGATTTGTTGCTTGAGTTAATAGCAGTCAAGCTACTTGCCGTTTAACTTTGCTAGATTTACTAGTAAACAACAGAAAAATGCAGCTATTAACAGAAACAGATGCCAGGGACTGTCTATGTGGATTTAAAGGCTTTTAAACAAAAAGATCATTTTTATTCATCCATTACCCGCTGTTCAATTTTAATACAGGGGTTAATTAATACTCTGCATGCTTATATTTCTGAGGTAAAAGAATAAAAAGAATACTATAAAAGAATAGTATACCTCATATACTATGTCTGAACACTCCATTTGGCTCTAGAATGCAAGGGTTTCATTCTGCTGCTGGTCCATGGGGTTAAACATTAAACCCCCAAGCCAGGGGCGTACCTGGAGTATTTGGCACCTGGGGCGGATCTTGTATGTGGCACCCCTCCACACACACACACACTTTAAAACTGCATAGCTTCTATCGTTATATACTGGAGCAGACATTGACGGTGGTACAGCATAACACTTATCACTATATACTGAGGCAGAAATTGACAGTTGTACAGCATAACACCTACCACTATATACTGAGGCAGAAAATGACGGTGGTACAGCATAACACCTATCACTATATACTGAGGCACACATTGACGGGGGCACTCCCTATCACTATACATTGAGCCAGACATTGACAATAGTGCAGCATAACTCCTATCACTATATACTAAGCCAAACATTGATGTGGTGTAGGCCTACCACTTCATTGTCTGGCTTAGTAGTAGGGATGCACCGAAACAAATTCTGGACTGAAACCGAAAATGCAGCATTTACCTGGCTGAAACCGAATATGACCCCCCCACCATAAAAAAAAATCTAACACTTTTATTTAAAGTAAGTAACACACCAAAATAGGACAAAACAATTAAATAACAATATATATATATATATATAATTAACAGCAATCACACTCCTTTCATGCCCAAGTATACCCAGATTGCAGCATGTACTAGCAGACTTGGCATGATAGGAGTATGATTGCTAACATCAATCACACTCCTATCATGTCCAGGTTCTAGCATGTACTGGTTGCCTGGGCATGATAGGAGTGTGATTGCTGTCAGCAATCATATATATTAATATTGTTATTATTAATGTTCACATGTGAACTCAGCACTGGAGGCATAGAATCAGACATACAAATCCTATATTTGCAAGTATACAATAATAATGTATGGAAACATAGCATTGCAACTGGAAATCATATAAAAACTCAGCAATAAAGGTAGAGATAAAACTACAGGCATACAGGCACTGCCCACATAGAACCTGACCAGCACCCAGATTACACACATAGGACCTGCCATCTTTGTCCCCAAACAGCCTAGCATGAGTCAACTTTGTCCCCAAACAGCCCGGCCTGTGTCATCTTTGTCCCATAACCACCCTGCCTGTGTCATCTTGGTCCCCAAGGCTCAAACATCCTGTTTGTGCCATCTTTGCCTTTCCACAAATCAATTATACATCTATCATACACACAAACGCTTTAACAGTCACTCACTAATTAACACTTTCATTCACATAATTAATTCACACAATCATTTATTCTCTCACTCATTCACACAAATTTTCCACACATTCATTCATTCTCTCACTCATTCTCACTGTTCACTAACTCATTAATTATTTCCCTCATTCTCACAATGCATCCACACGTTCATTTATTCTCTCACTTATTTTCACTGTTTATTTATTCCAATATACTTACTACCCTCTTTCTCACTATCTACCTTTCCCCCTTTTCACTCCCTTCTGCCCTGTCTACCCCTTCTCACTCCCTTCTGCCCTATCTACCCCCTTCTCCCTCCATTCTGCTCGATCTACCCCCTTCTGCCCTATCTACCCCCTTCTCACTCCCTTCTGTCCTATCTACCCCCTTCTCACTCCCTTCTGTCCTATCTACCCCCTTCTGCCCTATCTACCCCTTCTCACTCCCTTCTGCCCTATCTATCCATTCTCACTCCCTTCTTCCCTATCTACCCCTTCTCACTCCCTTCTCCCTATCTACCCACTATCCCCCGGTCTCACTCCCTTCTCCCTATCTACCCCCTCCTAACTATCTACCCTCTCCCCGGTTTGAAGTTCACTTACCTTTCAGGAGTCCTGCGGTGGGGGTGCAAGGCCTCTGTCTCCCAGCTCTGCCACTGTATGGAACAGTATAGAGTGATGGGAGTTATGATGTACTTTAGAGCATAATTGTATAATGAAAAAGACATTGGAAATGGTACAGCATAACACCCATCACTCTCACACATTTACCAATCCACACATTCCAATCCACACATTCCAATCCACACTTACCAATCAATTCTCACTGTCACTCTCACTGAAACTGAATGCTTTCCTACCTTTCCTCTTTTCTCCTTACAGCAGTCAGCTCCTTTTCCTCCTCTTTGCCAGTTCTTCTGTCTTCTTCCGGTTCAGAGGGCACGGACGGCGTTCAGTGTTGTGCGCCGGGATCTGACAACAAACCCCGGCGCACAGCAGCAGTTGCCGCGCAGATCGCAAGGGAGCGCAAGGGAGATCCTTGAACCGGCTTAAAATCACTCAAGGTTGCCGGAAGTTTGTTAAAGACCTCTGATACCGCTCCCTTCCGAGCCTGCTCCTCCAGCGGTGGACATTACTGTCTGTCTCTGGAGGGGTGCCGGTAAGTTGGCACCCCCCTGATGAGCGGCACCCGGTGCGGACCGCCCCCCGCCCGGTACGCTACTGCCCCAAGCGTTAAACTATTTGAAAAAATTGACTTGATCCTTCTAGTTGCTCTTCCACTAGTAACCCTGGCCACCTTGTGTTACCTTTAATGCTTGGCCCGAGCAAACACTCATTGTCCATTCCATAAGTAACATGTGGATATATTGAAAGGTTTCATTTTTGGTTTTGGGAAACCCTGTTGTTCAACTTGATGTTCCTCAAGTTCTGTCTTCACTGTGTTGTTATACAAATATCCCCACTGCATTTATCTCCATTCATTTTGTCTGTTTTAAAAGATTCAGATTAAAACTTAGACCGTATCAAAAGGAAATACATACTGCAAAGTAATATACTACAAAGAGTAAAGTAGACATGACCTCTTGGCCAGTGGAAGTAAGGGCACATAAACATGAGTTTAGGAGACACGGAGCTATCCTGATAAAGGACAAGGACATTGACTAAGTAAATTATTATATTTTTTCAAAGTAAAAAATATTAAAATAAAAAAACTGGGTTGCGCTTCTCATGACAAAAGCTGTTTCCATTTGAACCAGTTGTTTTGAGTAAGAGCCTAATATGTCTAATTTGTACACTTCTACACTTATGTGTAGGTTAAATCGTGGCTGAAACTGTGGTTTCCATATCTATCTATGGTCACTGCAAAGGTTTATATACAACAAATGTTTCCTGGAGCCTGACTGAGTAAACATTTCAGAAGTCAACGTTGTGCTAGTGCTTCATTCAGAGCTTTTTGAGTTTTGAAAGCATGAGCTTCTGATGATTCTTCATGGTTCCAGTGCTCAAGGGCAGTGTCTGATGGAGGTACCCAGCTGGGATTTCAATGAGTCCGTCACAACATGTTTGAATATTTAATTTTCTCCTACCACTACTACACAAGCAGACAGGGTTCTTCTCCACTCCATAAATTACCTCCTGTCTATGCCCCGTGTGTCATGATTAACTCATATAACGTAGTGGATGCATGGAAGGGTAACCCAGCAGAGGTGGTTAGTTTCTTTGTTTAGGCATTCAATGAGTTAATTTGAGGTTGATGTAAATGTGTTTTTGTGCATGCCCTCTGTATCTGTTCTGGCTAGAGGTGTCATCTTCCCAAAGGACCCCTGTGGTGATTCATGGCCTAACAGATAAGGACCCTGAGTTATAGGAATTCCATTCCTATCTTAAGTGGAGGGGTTTCCATCACCTTTACCCCACCATAACTAATTGGCACATCAAAGATGGGACCCGATTCTTGGGGATGGTGTCATATAATCAGTCATGTGGTCAGAGGGGCGTTTTGCTTGCAAAAGTCTGATTTAGGGACAATGCAGCGACCTCAAAGCAGAACTCCATGATATACTCTGATCGGAACAACATCGTAAGAATCCATCTGGACTTAAGGAGTTCCCACAGGCCTACTTATTGGAGAAACTCGTGAGTGAGGGTCCTGTGTTTAAGTCCTATTGTTTTTAAGAACTGTTTGCTGTTTTATTTTTCTTTTGTATGTCTTGTTTTTGTAATTCTGGCACTGTGTAATCTTTGTCGTTTTGTTATTAAAATATTCATAATCCAAGTCTGTCTTTGGGCTCTAGTATCGATATCCACAAACCCTAAGAGAGGATAACACGTTACCATATTGTTATTAAGTTTTACAGGATATATATATATATATGTTAGTTGCCCGGGGTGGGTTGATATATATATATATAGAGATAAAGGTTCTAATTCGGATTTCTCACGAATCCGGTATCAAAATCGTGAGTGGTGGCAGACTACCTGGGGGGATACAGGCAGGATTTGGGGGTTAATTTGGTGTAACTTATGCCTTGTTAAGGGGTGAAGTTAGTAAATCCAGAGGCCTGGTGCTATTAACCCCTTCATGCCCACGCCTTCCACACAGTCACGGCTTGGCAAGTAGTCCTGACCGTGACACCGTGGGCAAACGTACATTGGGTAGGAAACTTTAGTACACACACCTGTCCTCAGGCAAGGATGCAGCGTTAAAAGAAATATTCTCTATCCTGGCTTTCAGACAACCAGCATCACGCTGCAAACCATGTGAACACATCTGTAATGACAACACTGCCCATCACAACTACACGGCATACAACATCAAGGGATCATACACTTGTCCATCTGAAAATGTTGAGCATATGATACATTGCGATAAATGTGAAACAGTATATGTTTCATTAGAGAACCTTCACCTAATAACAAATACACACAGACACTCCATTAACAGGCACAATGAAGATTATAACTGCACCTGGTTGGTTACCACTTCACCCAGAGGGACTTCACCATTGAGATTCTCATGGATATCAAAGAATTGCAAATGTAACACAGCGTTTATCCAAAATCAAAAAACAATGTTAAATATACAGTATGTGTGGCACAATTGAAATCAAGGTCCTACCATGGCCATCCCAGTCCCCTGACTTAGGTCCACCAGAGTCCACCAGCATCAGCCTCAAAATTTGAAAGATCTGAAGAGAATTGTTTAATAGAGAAAAAGATCCCTTGCCATGTATTCTCAAACCTCATAAGGCTTTATAGGAGAAGATTCAGATCTGTTCTCTTGAGAAAGGGAGGTAGCGCAAAATATTGACTAAAAGGGTGCCAATAATTGTGCCACACTGATATTTAACATTTTTTTTATAAACACTGTGTTTGTGATGGTTTGATATCCATGAGAGCAGAGTATCTTTCTTGCTCATATTTACCAAGGGTGTCAATATTAGTGAAGGGCACCATATCTATTGAGACACAAAGGTTTATATTTTATTTATCACTAGCTTGTGATCCTCATCGAGATTACAGCCTTGGCCGCCCATGACCCTGTTGTCGGTTTACCTCTTTTCTTTCCTTGGACCACTTTTGATAGATGGTGACCATTGTAGACTGGGATCACCCCACAAGAGCTGCAGTTTGGGAGATGCTCTGACCCAATTGTCTAGCCATCACAATTTGGCTTGCTCAGATCCTTACGCTTGCCCATTTTTCCAGCTTCTAACACATCAACTTTGAGGATGAAATGTTCACTTACTGCCTGATATATCCCACCCACTGACAGGTGCCATGATGACAAGATTATTAGTGTTATTCCCTTCACCTGTCAGTGGTCATAATCTTATGGCTGATCAGTGTACAATACTATAACATTTATAAGTTATCAGTTATCATCCTTAAATGCTCCTATGAAGTTCTGTAACCTATAGTTTATACCAGGCATGTCCAAACTTTTTTCGAAGAGTGCCAGATTTGATGAAGTGAACATGTGCGAGGGCCGACCATTTTGCCTGACATTCTTTGAACCATTAAAATGAAATGCAAATTAACTATTTTATGCAAAGTTTATTGAAAACAGCACACTTTTCATTTTGTGACTTGGATGACAAACCTAAACAGGTGTTAAATCACTCTGCCTTTAATACAAAAAAAAACATCTATATTTGGGCAACTTATCTGTGGGGCCTTATCAGTCCTGAACGAGGGCTGCAATTGGTTTATACTATTTGTTACAGCGCAAAGAATAGCTGTATTCTTTGTGGCCCCTTTAAATGTTTGTGATGTACACAGATTGGGAGGATTCTTCAAGCAGTCAATCAAGGGCACAAATCATCAGACCACAGATGAAGCAGGAATATGCATTCTTGAAAAAGGTTGACCTTTTTCAAGAATGCATATTAAGAGCATTCAGAAAATACTCTAATATGTATTATTCTTTGGGATAGTGAATAAAAGCTAAATGAAATTAAAAAAATGTACAGGCTCTACTTTTAGATTCCATATCTGCTAACGCATTTGCATACCTACACAGTGCGAACTCCTAATTAAAGCAAAAAGAGATTCATTGTAGAAATGAAAAATTGCAGTAGCACTATGTTCAATACTATCCAAGGCATTCAATATATAATATATAATATATATATATATAATATATATATATATATGAAAGCACCATAAGATTTCTGAGGGAAAAGCAAGCCTTCTGGCTTGTCTGGTGTCTGTAGATGAGTGTTTAATAATACTTCTACTACCCTATATATATATATATATATATATTAGACTTCTGCATTCGTCTTCGTGCGAACATGAAAACGAACACGAAGAGTGCGTTTTTGTGTTCGTTCCGAAGACACGCCGAAGAGAAGACAGCGGCGGTAAAACGTAGGCGAAGACGAAGACACACACCACGAAGATCTTCGTGATCGTCTTCGTCTACCACTCTCCCCGGTCCCTTCCCCTTCTAACTTACCTTGGCATCGCGGCATCGCGGCAGTTCACGGAAGTGGAAATCCGCAGGTTCGCCGTCACGGGTTACAGGGCAGTGCGAATGAGCCTATTGGTCGCCTACAGTTGATGGCATTGGTTGATGCCAGAGGAAGACCCTGCACGTGACCAATAGGCTCACTCGCACGGCCTTTGTAACCCCTGGCAGCGAACCTATGGATTTCCGCTAACCCGTTAACCCCTTCGATGCTGCGTTAGATAACGGGAGCGGAAATCCGTAGACCAATAGGCTCACTCGCACGGCCCCTTAACCCTTTAAGGTTAAGGAGCCTAAAGTTAAAAGTTAACCCATAATGAAAGTTAAAAAGTTAACCCCAATGCTGCAACTTACCCGGCAGATTCCACTGGTCTCCCTGTTCTATCAGTTAAATGTCCGTACGAGCGACTTTATTGGTCGCTCATACGGACATTTAACTGATAGAACAGGGAGACCAATGGCATCTGCCGGACAAGTTACGGCAACAGGAGCCTAAAAGTCTGTACGAGTGACCAACAGAGTCGCTCGTACAGACTTTTAAAACCCTAATGCATCCACTGGTCTGCCTGTTCTATCAGTTAATAAATGATAGAACAGGGATACCAATGGTATCTGCCGGACAAGTTACGGCACCAGGAGTTTAACAGTCTGTACGAGTGACCCTATTGGTCGCCAGCAGGGGGCTCATCTGCCATCAACCATTGGCAGACGAGCCCCCTGCTGACGACCAATAGAGTTGCTCATACGGACATTTAAACTCCTGGCGCCAGAGCTTCTTCGGTACGCGTTAACCCCGTATTAACCCCGTATTAACCCCTTAATTAACACGAAGAATGTCCACGAATATTCGCCCGAAGAGAAGACAGGAACGGGCGAATATTCGTGGAATACGAAGATTTTTTTTTCCCAAAGACGAGCACGAAGACGAACACGAAGAGCCCCCTGGTGCCCAAGTCTAATATATATATATATATAGTGTGTGTGTTTGTGTGTGCGTGTGTGCGTGCGTGCGTGTGTGTGCTTCATCCCTAGCTTTTGCACAGAGCAAAAAAAAATAGACAAAAATTCAGCTTCTCTTGTCTTTAATTATTATTATTACTACCATGCAAGGCTGATACGGTTGCTAGCACATCTACATAAATATATACACAACGTACAAATTGGATGTGATTTGTTTTATTTTCCAGTTACACACTTAGTCCATCCAGCACTTTTTCGTGAATGTCCTTCAAGCTATAAATATTATAAGCAGAATGCTTGACTTCTGAAAGGGAATGCACAGTTCTCAAAACTCCTCCAGTTCCATATTTCTCTGGTTTCCTTATCCTTTCTCCTGTACTGAAGAATCTGATTTCAGCACCGCTCACTTCATTTAAGCGTCCCTGACCAAACTAGATAATGACTCATGCTACCAACATCATTTGTCTACAACAGCTCATTACTCAACTTTTCTTCTGCGTTTGATATTTTTGTAATCATATTTTTGGTCTGCTTTTCTCACATATGTTTTTATTTTTATATCCATCTACAATGATGTGCCACTTTATTTTAGTACGGAGTATTCTGTGCGTGTGTGCAATGTTGCAGCACTTTAGGAATTGGACAGTGAAGGAGATTGTACGATGGTATTCTAATAATACATAATGAGATACTCAGGATACCATACAAAGTGAGGTGACTCAAATACTAAAATTAGACTGGCCTTAACATGATGGATAATGTACTCTTGCTTTTCATATGGAAAACAGGAAGAAGAAGCTCACTTATGTCTGGTTAAATCTCTGCAGAACTTTTGTTTCTCCTGCAAGAGGAGCCAATATAGTCCTTTTTATATAATTGTTTTCTTCTCTCCTTATTTAATTCGCACATAGACCTTTACATCCTGTAAGCAAAACTGCCATATGATATTAATGGTTAAATATGAAAGCTCCTTGAAGATGACTCTAACATGGAGCTGATTTTTAATACGATACACTATATCAGTAAACTGTTTTAGTAGGATATTGTCCCTCATCCTCCTCATCAGCCAGATACACCTACTGCCATATCTTCTCGGCATCTAGTGTTGCTGACAGCAGCTTATTCCAGCCCAGATACCATTTATTTTAAATAGATATTCTAACTTGATAAACTCTAATGTAGTTATGTCAGTATAATGCAACCAGGGGTTGGAAAAGCATATGAACACCAGTGTCTGTCAAGTCATAGGTTATGCATTTTGAGCATTACGTCAAATGTCTGTCACAGTGCCTGAAGATTCCAATCCTTCCATACTGTATAGCATCTGTAGCTTGTGAACAATAATGCCCTCAAAGGGTCAATAGGGGTTTCGCTGTATGTATAGGAAACGAAGAGATGAATTAAAGATACTTGCATTTTAAAAAATATCACGAGGACTGTATTATGGGTATTGTATTCATTTGTTATTCTTTTGTATTTTATATGTATTTTTGTTGCTGGCTACTTACATTATATTAAAAGACACCTTCATCCATCTTTGGATTTTTGTACTGTTCTAGCATGTCAGGTGTATTACGTTACTCAGTAGCCTACTATATGGAAAGGCCAGAAGCGACACAACAAAGAGCAGATTATATGTAAAGCAGGTCAGGGCAGTATTTATAGCGGCCACAATTTGTGTAG
The DNA here is from genome assembly GCA_029215755.1 of Spea hammondii. NCBI lineage: Eukaryota > Metazoa > Chordata > Amphibia > Anura > Pelobatidae > Spea > Spea hammondii. The sequence goes on from JARDYJ010000004.1 coordinate 49,238,304, forward strand.
CTGTACATTCTTAAGCATAATGATCCATGCTATATTAAAATGAAAGGCCGTTCTTGAAGAAATGTTGAGTAAGATATGCCTCTGTAGAGAATATTTCATGTCTATGTATCTGAAGTCTTTCATGGTATCTGGTAGACTGTTTAACTGAAATAGGGCTATGAGGAAGATTTATTTTCTTTTGTAAATGCAAAGAAAATCATTACCATCTGCAAAGCATTTGGTCATCTTAAAAGTATTTGTTTTTATTTCAAATTCAGTTCTAAATTGACAGCTGTCTGTGTCATCAGATCAGTCACAGATGGAATGTATTTTCAATAAATGGGAACAAGTGCTGAACGTGGCTGAAATGGTTCTTATTATAGGTGCTGTCACAAAAAAAAAAAAAATCATCGCAGATTACCTTCGTGTATTACAGCGGACAATTTTAACAGATTTGGCTATATACATATAAACAATTGCTTTAACAATCATCATAATAAAGATGAATTTTAATACAATAACATTGTTCTTATTAATTGGGAAAACTGGTTTCTATATTCCAAAACAGTCAATGTTTTAATAAAATTTTTATAAAAGCTGATCGGATTCAGAGTGTTCCTTGAGAATGTTTAGATACAAGAGCCAGAAGATAATGGCTTTGTTCAGCCTCATCAAAATTCTTGGTTAAGTGCCTTAAAGATTGGTTGCTTGTTCAGCTCATTATTTTACACTTCCAAACCACAGTTTGCAAATTCCAGATGTGCTTCAGATATTGTGCACTCAGGTAATGTTCATTTTTATATATATTTCAACTCCAAATAATTCATTTTTGCATACTGGGTAAATATCCTTCATGTTACAGAAGGATGGAACAGTTAGATTTCACCATTGTCATACACCAGAAATTAAACTAGAATTCAGCACCATTTAGTCAATTTTACGTTATATTAATGTAAGTAATGCAACAAATGAATATACTATATGAGCATGACTACGTGAACACCCCTCACATGCGGCTATAACAGCCCTTACACCTTTGGGAAGGTTGGAGTGTGCCTGTGGGAACATGTGCCCATTCAGCCAAAAGAGCGTTTTTGAGGTCAGGCACGGATGTTGGATGACCTCAAGATCTGGTTCACAATCACCATTCTAATGCCTCTCTAAGTTGTTGAGTGGGGTTAAGGTCGGGGCTCTGGTTGGGCCACTCAAGTTCCTCCATACCAAACTTGTCAAACCATGTCTTTAAGGACCTTGCTTTGTGCACTGGGGCACAATAATACTGGAACAAGAAAGGGTCTTCTCAAAAAAAGGTGCCACAAAGTTGAAAGCATACAATCGTCTAAAATGTGTGTGTGTGTGTGTGGTAGCGTTAACATTAATCTTCCCTGCGGCGGTGTGTTCTACACCACTCCACCCAACAACTGCACGTAGCGAACTTTGGCTTGTGTGCAGCTGCTCAGCCATGGAAACCCATTTCGTGGAGCTCCCGACACACGGTGTTTGTGCTGACGTTGCTTCCAGAAGAAGTTCAGGACTTTGTAGCGAGTGATGCTACCGAGGACAAGCATACTGCAGCCACACTCCGTAATTGTGCATGGTCACCCGCTTTGTGCCTGAGCTGTTATTCCTACACACGGTGACTTCACAATAATAGCACTTACATTATACAGGGGGCAGATCTAGCAGAGCGGTAATTTCATGAACTCACTTGCGGCAAAGGTAACATTCTATATAATTAACATTTCTTTTAAAGCCACTGAGCTTTTCTACAGATAGTGTTTGTCTATGGAGATGGCACGCCTATGTGTTTGATTTTATATACCTGTTAAAGACGATGAGAAACACCATAATAGATTTGGTCATATAAATGTATTCAGGTATGTGTTTGAATAGGGCAGGCATTACCATTGTCAGAGGAGGAGGAGGAGGAGGAGGAGGAGGTGTGCCTGGAGGAAATAGTCTCCATAAATGGAACCCACTTACACAGACCAGAATACCCATTTGTCAAGTTTCATTTATTATCCACAACACTTTTTACTATTTTAATGGCTTTTTATGTCCATTGGGAGCTTGAGAGGAAAAAAAAAAAAAAAAAGTGTAATTTTAAATTATTTTTAAGCATGAAGTATTGTGCTGTATACAGTAATGTTGCATTGCATTGATGAAAATGTTGGTTTGTTTAATGAAGCTCCCTTTATCTGCAGATCTGGAGGCTCCCATTGTTAGTGTGTGAGATTTAGGTTGACTTTCCCTGCTCAATTACCACACTGAGCTGATTCTAAATCAACGCTTAAGAGTACTGGTCAGGGTGTCTGGCTGGGTAATAAACACGGAATCACTTTGTTTACTACAGGTAGTATGATGAGTTAGGGTGTCTTGTAGACTGGCCTAAGGTAATAGAGCTAGAATATGTACATGACAAACATGCAACGGTCTGGAAATACTAGAAATTTTGCTTTTTTCCTTAAATAAAACTTGTTTTGCTCCATCTTCAGGGGTAGGGCATTTTACCAGGATTCTAATATGTGCATCATTGTACAGTCCCTAATCTTATACGCATACATTTTGTAGTCCTATTTGTGGCGCCTCTGTTTGCATAAAGCCCATAGAAAATTTCTTGAAAAAGTGAAATGTGTTTAGGTATGTATTTGTGAAGTTATTAGCCCTGTCTAAGTTTACTGGAATAACAGGTGGTTCTCCCAATGACAACCCACTTGTTCTTCATCTGACTTTCTGAGAAGATCCTTTGCACCAGTATGCCTTAACATAGGGTAACGTTATTTAAAATTGACAGTTTTCAATGTTCATGTTACTGTTAATTTTAACAGATCTCGGATCGAGATCGCACTACAGAACAGAGGTGCTTTATAAAAAAACGCAATGTAATGTTTGGTTAATCTAGGAAGCAGATTGATATGAAAACCCAAGACAGTAGGCAAAAATAAAAACCCAAGACTGTTGTTTTTTTTAAGTTACTATATTTAAAATAGGTTTGTATAAACAACTGTAATACTACACATGGTAGTATTATAATACAAAACATTTTTCATTATATACTGTACTTTAAACTGTTAAACTTTATTATAAATTAAACTTCTTTACAAAGAAAAAAATTGCACATAATAAACTGACCACTCTTCAGTTCTGATGCACTGGCGATTGCAATAGAATTTTTTTCTTCAAGTTTAACAGTCTCTGCTTTGAGTCCAGAGTGCAGTAATACAAAAGAAAAAACAAAATAGAAAACAAAAATAAAAAAATCCCTCAAGTGAACTTAGCAGACCGACTGTCTTGTCAGCTATACTTTTCAGAAGACCTGCTGCTTTTTGCATTAACTTCTAGAATGAGGAATGTCAAAATTTCCCCCAATCTTTTTTTTTTTTTTTTTCTTTAAAGTATAAATTAACCAAATTGAGAAGGATTTAGTGTCAGAGGCTAGCTGATTGTGCCTCAAACTAAATCCAAACACAGGGTGTTACAGGCATCAGTGAGAGAGTCAAGTAAGTTAGAAACAGCACAATAAAAGGGGGATTGCAAAAAAAAAAACAAATGGGGCAAGGAGAAGAATAAACACAGACAGAAACAATAAAAAAAACAGCAGCCACTTGAATGAACTATACTTACGTATGTGATGTTAAGAGAACCTTGTTGGGCCCAGAAGCAGGCCTGAAATTGGTATTCATTTCTCCAGTTTGAGAAGGGCAGTATGTGTGATCTTCAGGTTACAGAAAGCAATGTTGAATCAGAACAGGTCTACCTTGCACAGATTTAAGGGAACAAGGCTAAACTTGGATCATTTTGGCAATTAATGGGACCTTGACCTGACTGCACCCAGTGTTCAGCAATTCTTGCTTTCTGCGTTTAAACTTAAGAGCTCATCTAGGCTGACTCCAACCTCTTGGCACTTGGAAACTAGTTTTCTCAGGTTATCAGTTTTACCTCCTCCTGATGCTTCAAACAAGAGTAGCTGCAAAAGATGGGGAAGCATCTGTGATTAGGCCAAGGTTTGAGAAACAACTAGGACATGGCAGATAACTCAAATGTATTGAGCCCCAATAGAAAAAAAAGAACAGATGAAAACATTACATCTTTCCAGAGTGCGGCACATAGAGGAAACTTCTGGAGGGCTCGTTGATACAGGTGATGGACCTACAAGAAAGTACATTTCAGAGAGAGAGAGAGAGAGAGAGAGAGAGAGAGAAGGATATGCTTTGTTAACCAGGGAACTCAAATATCAGTATAAATACACAACTGAAGCAGTTAACGGCAAACTATTCCCAGGAGATCACTTCCCTGAAATGTGCATGTGTATATTTCCTAAATTCAATCTCTCAGTATACACAGATATGGGATACTTGCATTAGACAGGAGAACATTTAAAACACACATGCAAATAATGGTTTCCTGTAGCTCTTCTAGCTGTTCTTTAACCAAGGGCAAAAAAGGCACACATGCATTTATTCCAAAAGGGCCAGAACATGTTTTTAGAAAATGTCATTAAATGTTTTACGTTAGGGCAGCATAAAGCTTACCTCTTTATGTCCCTTTAGGGATAATTCCACTGCGATGGCTCTAAGGGAAAACATAGTACACATTCAGATGTTTGTAATGATTACAGTAAACATGCAAAATATACAGAAAATGTAAATGAAATTATGTACTGCACATTTTTTACAAACATAAAAAAAGCGCACGCCACTGTTCACCACAGTGAGATGCATGGCATCATTAGCCCAACTGGAACAATTTTGTTTAGATTTACCTGCATGCTACACAATGAACAGAAAAGGAAAGTATTTTGTACATTACATTTTCCAGATGGACAGGCACATTGGGAAGCTATATGTAAACATCTTGGATTGCATTTTCACAGTCTGAATATTGTTCTCCTCCAATTCCTGTTTAAGTACCCTGTAAAGTAATAATTTTAGAGTTGTTGTGAAATATACAGAGGTAAGACTATAAAAACGAGAAAAGGGGGAGTAAAACACAGGCAAAGACAAGCTACTGCAAACTTGAAATTAAATTTTTAAGAGTGTGAAACCAGAATTGAATTCCCCCTTAACTTTGCAAGCTGCTTTCCATGTTCCCCGGTTATTGATAATTTATTTTAATAAATTCTTTGCGCAAGTTCTCTCAGTGTATCATAAGATTAAAAATGGTTTATACAGCAGGAACCGTTAACTAACCTGAGTGCGAGTCCAATATTTGTAGGCATCATGGAAGAAAAGCGCTCCAGTATTTTTGAATGATGGACCTTTGGGACGCAACTTAAATAGAAATATATGACCTAATATTGGATTTAGAAAAAGCAAATTAAAATATATATATATTGAGATGAAAGGTTTTAATTTATGAATATAACCAAATACTACTTCAGCACCTTAAAGTCATTCTGCAAAATTTAAAAGTTTCATTTAAAGTTTCCCTGTATTAAAAAAATCCATCCAACGTTTTCTGATGTGATCACATGCGCCATGTGGCTTCAGTCAATTTTGACCCAACTGCAATAGAGTGAGTGTTCTGGTCTATGATAATTATGTTTCCCCAAGTTGAAGAAAATGGCCATAGCCATGCAGCACCAAATTAATGTCAGTTACCAGATCTATAGAAATATAGTAATAAGAGCATAGAGTACTTAAGACCTAAAATCTAGCAGTACAGCCAAGTCACGTACCATATTGTGAAACTCATAGTTGGTCCAGTATTCTGCTGTGCTAAAAGGGGTAGGATACCTAGATGGAACAGTCATCAAGCATCTGTTAACTAATTCCAAGAAATGCTTAAAATCTTGAGCTTTATTTTTGGATACGATGATTTTGCTGTTAGTAAAGACAAGATAACTGAAAAGAAAAGAGCCAGTAAGTATTGCGACATGCCTACAGGTGAACCTATGTGCAAACCTAACTGTACTTACTCCATCCAAAGGCTCTCAAGCACATCCTGCTGCATTACAGCTCCCAGAGCCGCTTCATATGCTTCTTCTGCTTCCCTGATATTCGGATGGAGAGACTGCCACAGGCTGTCAAGAAAAATCCTCCAATAACTGTACAAACCAGACTAAAAAATGCACCATGTATAAGATCTATTACAAGCAAGTAAAGGGAGGTGGGGTGGAGAGATGATTCTCCAGAACTTATAAACTGAATGTTCTAAATTAAGAGACTCCAGTTTATTTACAAACCTTCTGTAAATTATTGAGAACACCAATAATTGGAGATGCAGAACTTAGTTCATTTAAGGACTTATACTCGGTGAATTTGGCTTTAAAGAAAGGAATGTATTATTCGGAAGAAGTGGAGTATGAACACGCACCAAAAAACGAGCCACAGGTATGGTTTTTGCATAGTTGAAATGTCAAGAGGCTCATCCACTTTAAATGCTGGTGCTTTGGAATTCCAAGGTTTTGTGAAATTAAGGAGATGTCTGGGAAAAACAAGACCAACAATATGTTAACATTCTAGAAAATAAATCACATCTGACTGCAGAAAAGGTAGTACTGCTGGTTTTGGAATAAGCACACATGGGAGAAATTGAGAACTAAAAATAAAGTGATTGTGGATCCCTCACAAATAAAAGAGCGATATATCCATTATTATAGACTAGACCAAACTGACCGATTTGTAAGTGATGTCATTATTAGTTCCAGCAAACTCATCATACATCATCTCCACCTTTAAACATGTATCATTTCATTCCTTACCAAGAGTATAAAATATGACCAGAAAGGAACAATACACAACATACCTCAGGAGTTCTGTGGTGCTACATTTCACATTAGCTCCATTAAACAATGATTTTACAAATTCTTCCATCAAAGACGGAATGTAGCCTGAATGCCCCTGTAAAGACCGTAATAAAACGTTTAAATAATTGTGTCAAACAGAACACAAATCAGAAGGCTGGAGCCGCACACACAATTACAGCTCATGCCATGCTAAGTAATCATCCCACACAGATGTTGCCCAAAACATCCTTGATCTCTTAACACAAGATGTCCTATATTTTACATAATATCCTATATTTTACATAGGAAATATGGTATATGCCATGTATCAAGAAGCTTAGATGGGGCACATGGGCGCCTCAGGAGGATGTGATCACCAGGAAAACCATCGGGGAGTTCAGGACACAAGAAAATTGGGAATTGCTTACCTGTGCAGCAAAGAACTTGCAAGCATGATAGAAGACTTGTGCATTGCCAGGATTACACCTGGTCGCAGTCATCCATGCATCCATGCCATTTTCAAGTTGTCCCATTTTTAAATAAACCAAAGACAGGATTTCTAGTATCTCACAGTTTGCAGCAGAAGAGTCCAGCAGCTGCTTACAGAGATCCACTACAGCAGTATGGCTTTAAAAATAATAATAAAAAAAAACCATTTCTATTAACATTTCTGTTGCTTACAAACGTCCAGTAGTAGCCAGTTACTAAATTCTTACCTGTTTAGCAGGAGATGCAATGCAATCATATTTCTATAAAGTGGTTGGCAAACATCAATTCTTTCTTTTTCATTCAAACCATCCTCTGAACACGAAGATATAGCAGCTAAAAGAAGAATTAAGTATCATTATTGGATTTGGGATGCTCTTAAGCAGTCAGAAATAAAAGCGGCCATTTTCAAGCAGGTATTGCGGCATAAAAGGTTTACAAAAATGAATCCAGTGTAGAGATTTTACAGTAGTTCCAAAATTCAAGTCATTTTAATGTCACCTTGGTATCCAAAGGGATTGTTCCTCTAGAACGGTGTTTTACTTCAGTTTTTGTTGCTGCTCCTTTAACATGAACATTAACGCACAAGGTTTTTCAGTGTATAAACGGAAATATTTACAAAAAGTAACCATTTGTATGACGAACCTTCAAATACAGCAAGAAGCATGGCAGGCTCAGTCGTAACACTCTGGGGATTCAGCCAAGGTATTAAAAACGGCTCCTTGTTAACTATCCTGGAGGGGTTGCCGTTTGTTGGGTCATAAAATTTAGGAGGCAGGCTACTGAACTCCATGAGATGAATGTAAGAAAGCCATGCTAAGCAGCGATCTTGAGGAGTAAGGTGGTCTCCTAGGCTCTTCTCGCTAGGAGACTTTAAAGCATTCTGTAGAGCACATTACAAAAAAAAACACCAAAGGTTTGAGTTTTACAAAATGTTAAACAAAACAAGCAAAGCAATTACAGGCTAGCTGCATGCGTGCTTTACCAGGGACAGAGAAGCTTATGCACAGATTTGTAAATGTGCTACAAGTCAAAACCTTTAAACAAACACAGGTCTCAATATCTGATGAAACTCACTTTTCAATAATAAAAAAACAGACAATGTATACAATGAAACATTCTTATTAGGCAATCAAGGTGTCTAAGGCGACTTAACTCGCTCAGGTATGTGTGTGCTATTACACGGGGTCAAAGGGACTGTATTTGCAGCCAATGTAAAAGACATCAGGGTATTTGTGTCTAATCACTACACATTTCTACGGATTTTACTGTCCATTATGAAGACTAAATACTTGGCATCGTTACCAGCCAGTAGCCCTTTAAAGTTAAGAGCTGAGGCGTGTTAAGAGTAAATGCCAATTCATGAATCCTTTGACTGAAATCGCTCTACGTTGCCTGGTGTAGAATACGGAGTAAGTGATCCAGGGCAGCAGAATGGCTTTAAATGACACTGAGTGTTCTGATTAACCCTCTCACTGCCGTTACAATGAAAATGTTTATTGAAAGGTTGTATTTATTGCATTGTCTTGTTTCCAAGCCTTGCTAATCTCACCTCCTCCCTATGAAAGTAAGGAGTAAAGCATGAACCCTTTAAACCGCTAGACACACAATGCAGTACTAATAGCAATCGAACGTTTGTGCCAATGCTTAGAATTACCCTGCGTGAAAAGTAAAGAGTGGTGTACCTGCAGAAGGGCGAGAGCATTCTGCAATCTTCCTGTAAACAGGCTCAGATGTACTCGGTACAGTAATGTCTCCAAGAGCTGTAGAGAAAGCTGCTCTGATTTGGGCTCTTCCTCTAATCTCTCCATCAGGTACTGCAAGGTTCTGCTGCACACGGAATCCTTCCCGTCAAAGGATTTCTCCAAGACCAGAAACTGTATACAAAACAACATGAAAACCACTACAGGTTGTGTATAAAAAATGGTGGAGCAAAGTTCGAAAAGTGGTCTTATCCCCTTAGAAAATCAATTGAATTGCTCTGCTGCCCAGACCCATCACATTGGCTGCTGGCACGATAAGCCTACATCGCAAAGTGGGCCCAAAGCACTTTTACCCCTAAGGCAAAATGAATGAAGGGGGAAGTGACGCAGGGTCGTATAAAGAATAAACTTCCTTCATTTGCAAACCAAGAGGCTGCCATGGATAAAAAGGAGGAAGTTTCCCTTTAAACGTCTCCGTTTCTAATACATAAAAAATGGAAAAGCCAGCGGTACTCACAGTACACCAGATTCGATAGGAAGGAGCATATTCCACAGCAGTCTCACACATCTCTTGAAGCTCTTCTTTGGATCCCCTTTTGGAAAATAGCTTGAGGTAATGGCACCATATCTCTGAATTATCTCGGTTGTGCTCCAGGGCTCGGGATAACACATTCAACGATGAATCTAAACGTTCTGATGGGGTGCTGTGTACAAAACATCAGGGGTGACCAAGCTAAATGCTAAAACACATGTACAGTTAAAAGTCTTTAACATTACGCCCTATTATGTGCATCGAACACCTTTTCTCATTGCATGCTCTGCGCTAAACACATACAATACGAAGAGTTTCAGATTTTCCTACATATTTTTATGAAAAAATATCAGATTTCAATAGCACTGATGTAGCTTACATTTTTTTTTTTTTAATTACTATTTACTATGAAAATTTGTATATCCCACCACACATTCAGTATAAACGGTGTTCTCACAATGAACTAGACTACACAATATGCATATAATGCCCACTCTGAAATTCATATTTAAAAGAAACAATAAAATGTAATAAACTTGTGTTACATATAACTACTTTCACTGAATGCAAGGAGGTCCAAAGGGTGGGGTGGGGGGGTTATTCTGTTTTATACATACCGGCATATTTTGCAGAAATCACATGTTAGCCGGAGTAGGTGATATATCTATATATATGAGTAGTATTTTGGAGTACTGCTCCAAGGAGGATAGGACAAAAGCGGTCATATTAAACTAACAAACAGTAATGAGTAATACACCTCAAACATATTAGGAGACTAGAAAGTCGTACTTTTTACCTACCATTCATTTTGATTTAAATACTTATATGCCAATTTGATCCACAGTTGAATACCATGCGGGTTTTCAAGTACACTGGCTTCCAGGTTGGAAATGTCATCCGTCTCATTAGTGAAATATCGCACATCATCTGGAGTGACGACAGCATCCTGAACGGCTACCTTTGTTTTGGGCTCCGGGGGATTCGCTATATAATCGAATAGCATTCAATTCAGAGCAGAAATACAAATGGCATGTTTTGTACGTCACATTTACAGCACTTATTTAGCAGACTTTGTTCTACTAGGCTAGAGTATGTTTCATGCATGTGTGTGTGTGTGTATATATATATTTTTCACATGTATCATGTATGGAGATAACTATTCAGCACCCATTACAACCTACAGCAACATGTGCATCCAGATTAGTATCAACATTTTAGGCTTCATTTGTTGATGGACACACAAAATAGAAACACAACAAAACGAATAGAAGTATGATTGGATGGGTGCTGTATTTGTGGACAAGAAAGAAAACCCCCTTACCGGTATTGATCACCTTCGTAGCCTCATCCTCGTCACTGCTGCTGCTGTCAGACACTGGCTTTCTCCAGTACACCGGCCTCCATTTTCTTTTCTCTTTACATGTCGTGTGAGGTGGTGCTGAAAGCATTAAAACAAAAATCCTGCTACTTGTTCCTGCTGAAAGCCCTTCTTAAAAAGGGCTAAGTTAAGCCAAAGCCTCCAAAAAATGTTCCGTGAACATAATGTATCCAAATTATAAGGCTTATAATTATATCCAAACTTATAAGGCTTTATGAAATAAGAACACCAATGGCATGCAGCATATGGATATTAATGCTCTAGTATTTGCTTTCAATAAATAAATAATCATGGTAAAGTCGCCTTAGAAGGTGAAACTTACTGTGATTCTGGCTTTCATTGACATAACTAACTAGTAGTACTGCCATTTGGTCCATTGACATGCGATCACGATTGACACCAAAGAGTTTGTCGACATATTTCTCTAAAATCAAAGGTTTAACAAATTCAATCACCATTTTTTTTTTTTAATTAAAAGCAACTTAACATTGTAACAAGCACTGTGCGACATAATACAGTAGGAGACTAAAATGCTCACGTAATATCAGAACATTTGAGAAGAAATGTTTTTAGCTATTATTGCCTACATAAAGCATAGAAATTGGAACCTTTGCACGATCTTATCAAGACAATTATTTCGTTAAAAACATGGACTGTCAGAGTCTCTTAAAATATACACATTTAACTAGATACTATTATTGGTAGAAAAGCAGTAAAGTATTACAGCAACAGATATCACAAACCCAAGAGATTTTAGAGCCGTTTCACTACTTGCACCAAAATTCTGAGTTTTAATATTTCTGTAATGAGCACACGACCGACATTGGACATCATGAAATCATACATTGAGCCCTTAAGCACTAGAGCGTAAAATGCTTGATATAAACGCATACGTTAAAGTATGAATATGTTGCAAGTAACTAGCACATTAGCTAAATCATTAAAGAATTTTTACCAGTGGCAACGCAGATTTCCTCGTCTGTGCTTTTCTCCGAACAGCCAATTAGGTCAAGATTGTATGACAAGATATCTTGAAACAGTTGCTTCCTGCTAAGTGTGCAATCACGCATGTGCTGCCTAGAACGACACAAATCAATAGAAATGAAAACAAAAAACGGTAACCAAATGACCAAAAACATTGTTTAAATCAGATACATTACTTACCACTGGCAATCATCATCATTACAAGTGCCAGTCAAATCGAAGCGACAGAAGAAAGTGTTTGGCTCAATCATATTACTATAAGAGACAGAACTGAGTAGCAGCTTTTCTTTTGTCCGAAAATAGGGACTAAACCTGGAAGAAAAAACAGTATTGTAGAACATTCTTTTCATAATAGTAAGAAAAATAAAACCACATTTTTGATCACATTGTGAAAGATGCATCAGTAACACATGGTGGCTATATTCTGTCATAAGTGGAAGAATGGATATACAGTAGCTCAAGAAATGATCACACCCCAGGTGTTTTTTTTTGGTTTTGTTTTTTTAACTGCAGTAATATACTGCCATCTAGTGGCACATGACAGAACAGCACAAAGTCAAACTACAAATAAAAGATCTCCAGGTATTATACATTTTTATATGCTGCAATTCGCCAATAACTTGCTACTGATTAAACATCAAAGCTGGCCCCAATGCAAACTTTACCTGTAGGACTTGAAAAGTAGAAGTGGGCTACGATACGGCCCAAAAGGGAAGGGTCGTGTGTCAGTCTGTTTTGTTTGTGATGTAAACAAATCAACATCCATAGATATTTCCTGGAACAAAACATGCATAAAATGTGTCAAAAGGAGAAAAAGCAGAAACAGAGCTGTTTGCTTTGCTTCTGCAACCAAAAATATGGGAGAGGGGGGAGTCTACAGATAAATCACCTTTCCTGTGGAAAGTTTCTCTTGAGGCACCATTAACATGACACCTTGTGATAGCAGATTGTTCAGGTTATCTGAGCAGGTATGAAGTCTTTTCAGATCATCAATATTCAACCCTAGGAAAAGTTCTGGCCCTTCAGCCAACACCTTGGACGGCTTATGTTCCTCTTTGCTAGGTGTAAGCTCACTGTGCTTCAAGTTCGGCTTGGTAAATGCGTTGGAGTCGCGGAATGATCTCCTCCTCTCTTTAACAGAGGGAGATAAAACCTCATCCTCAAGGTCGTTTTCCTCTGTGTCTAGTGTTAATTTGTCCTGAGAAAGGTCATGAAGTGAAGGCTGGGGCAGCACAAATTCAGGGGCTTCTTCTAAGACAGGGGCTTCTTCTAAGACAGGGGCTACATGCACAGGCTGCTCTTTTACTTTGCGGGCTTGCAATTCCTTCAGTTTTTGAATTTTGAGGGCGTATTCCTGCTCCAGCTCCTGCAGTCGCTTCTTCTCCATTGCAATGGCCTCTGCAGATTGTCTTTTAGGGCTGGCCACAAGGCCAGTATCAGATTGAAAAATTTGATTTGTCTGTAAAAAGGAGAGAAAAAAAATCAAATCAGAACACACAAGGGAATGCTGAAAATATTCTCAAGTACCCGGTTTTTCTCATTAAGCACAAAAGGCAATCTTGTGAAGAATGGAGGAGCTATTTTTGAGGAACAAGCAAGATGAGCATCATATCCAGACTAACAGCAATATACAAAATGACGAGAAAACAGAAGACCTTTTCTCCCAATTTTATACATAGGCCAAGTTGCACACACTGAACATTTTCAGCTATTCAGTGACCTGTCCATTAACAGAGCAAGAGGTCACCCTCTGAGACTGGAAGAGCGCAGGATTCATAGACGATGGATTCTTTACAGTAAGGACAATAAAGGTATGGAATTCACTGCCAAGGGAGGTGGTGTTATCAAATATATTAGATGCCTTCAAAAGGGGTCTGGATATTTTTTTTTAAACAGTCTGATGCCCTGAATGACAGCAGGGAACGGTCAGCTTTTTCAGGCACTTTTTTTTCTTAGTATCTGACCGATCAGAAGGACTAATTTTACATGAATGGAGCATCTCTTTCATTCCATTCATGGTGTAGATGGTGTGAGCACCAGAAACCGCCAGGAAGCGGGCTGCACACCTCTACTTTCTTCATCATGTTGTCACATGGGTCACTTTTTCATGACAGGATGAAACATCATGAACGTTTAGGGGATTAAAAAGTGTTAGAATGTAAGACTTACGCCAATATTCTGCTCCAGTTTCCTCTTCCCCAGCTCCCGACTGACCAGTGCTTTAGCTCGGGCAAGTTCTTCCCCATATTTAAGCTTAAGAGTCCTTTTTTCCTGAACTCTGTGTTGAACTTTGGTAATCTAACAGAACAAGGCAAAACACAATGATTGAGGTGAATTTCTGAGATATATTTGGACTTGTAGTAAAAGTTAGAGGCACAGGTTAAAATGAGTGTTATGACGACTATTGATTTCAAGACACTACACAATCGGTGTTTTCTGAAACTTAACTGTTCAGCCACTTAAATCTCTCAAAAAATTTTTTGTTTTTCTACTACATGCAAACTAGTAATCTTTAGTTAAAATAAAGGATCCCCACTCTTTCAATAAGCCACATCCATGCAGAGGCAAAAAGTAAGTACTGGGTCGTACACTTGTTTTCAAGAGCAATTTTACAATTGGCTTGTACCTGTTCCTGGAGTTTCTTTAGGAACATACGATTGGCATTGAGAAACTTTTCAGTTGCTTGCATCTGCTCAGTGAGTCTTGCAATCTTCAGCTCTGCTGTTTTGATGGATTCCTTTTTCTTTGCCTCTTGCTGTAACAGGTTCTTCAAGACAGACTCGTCTTTTATTAGCAACATCCTGTCAAAATACAAGTTGTCATTGTATATAACATAGTATCTTAAAAACCCATTTGACAAAATTCTGTGGAGCGTGGTTATAGCGGTAGCTAAGGCTGTTTATGGAACTAAGTAAACTTAGAAAACTGTTGAAAAAGAATGTTTATTAATGAACACACTGCTTACATGCATCCTTATGACTTTTAGGGCTTTAGAAGTACTACAACCCAAAAAGTTTGAACTAATAGAAAAGAAGGGGATACAGGCACAAATATTTTGGTGTAGGATTTGGGAGGTATAGAAGTACTAGCCGAGTCCTTAAACTGCTGAGTTGCCACATTTTATAAGCACCACACCTACAGCATTATAACATTTCAATTGAAAAAAGACAATTAGCTCTTTGCCCTTGGAAGCTCATTTTTGTCTACGTGGCAGTAGTTTTAATATATGATTCAATCTGGCCTGGAAACCAATACAAGGCCATATTTCTCTGAAAACCAGTTGGCTACAGGTGGAAGAGATGTCAAAAAAAAAACAAAAAAAAAAAACTTTACTTATGACAAGTCAGTTCACAAATCTCACCTCCAGAACTGCATCACTACATTAAGATGAAACAAGGCTCTAAAAGTGTTCCTTGGATATGCTGTGCAAAGGGCTTTTAAAAAGGTTGCTTGGTTACATCCCAAATGGCTTTTGTAACTTGTTCACAACCTTAGGACAATAACATCCTCAAACAAAGGGGGACGTTACTGAAGTGTGTGTATATATATTATATAAATATATGGATCATTTAAGGAAGATACTTAAAAGGTGGAAGGAGTACTTAAAATGGCAGTTACATAGAAACATACAATTGTGATGTCAGATAAGAACTATTCGGCCCATCTAAACTTGCCCAAAGTTTTAGTTATATATATATATTTTAGTTTATATATATATATCTCAATGACTTACGTCTGTTTCTTATGTTTTGCTTCTGCTTCAGCAACTTTTGGATTGATGACTGGCTTCTTGTTTGCGTCTACTTCTATGTCAGAGTTTGTTGGTGATGCACTTGCATTTAATTGGTCAGATTTCATGAGCTTCTGTTTTTCCCGACTGAACAAAAAGTACAGAAGTGTAGGTTATTTAAGGGTACAAACGAGGGTACAAAACTAAAAAAATTAGCTAGTCAATTACCTTGCAATTTCTTCCTTTAGCAGCCTGTACTCCGTTTTCTTGTCTTCTGGTAATGCTTCTGGGGTTCTCATGGGATCATTTTCTTTTTCTGAATAAGGTGGTTTTGGTTTGGATGCCTAGGTGGATACAAGAGTGGATTAACTCATATTGAGGTAGAAAAGAAAAGTTGAGCGCATTCATGTTAAACTAAGAATCCTAGTATGAACTGCAAACTGTCAATTATGTCTACTTAAGAGTAATGGTTTTTAAGCCAATGGGAAATATTTAAAACCTCATATATACACATATCGAATGACAAAATCCAGGGTAATAAAACTGAACTCCATTCTGGAATTCACAGAAGTAGCTTTAGCTACAATACTGCTGTAAACAGGACACCCTTAAAGATATGCAATGCACCCTTTTTGAGATGTACTCACACTCGCCTCTGCAGTTCTTCTTGCTTCTTTGATCATGGACTCAAGGCCACCAAAAGCATTCATGTTTGGACTGGGAAGCTCTCCATCGGATTCACTGTCATCCGAGGCATTTAATGTCACCACGACTGACTTGTGTTTGGGAAGCTGAAGTGAAATTAAAACATCTCAATGAAATGTAACCTTTCCATGGCGTGATACAACTATGAGTTCCAGAAACCATTATTGGTGAGCAACGTGGGACAGTATATCCTTAAACTGTTCAATTAAAAAAGTACTTTTCGAACACTTAAACACAGGTTTGTACAATAGCAAGTTGTGTCCCTGTCCAAACCATCATTTTGAAGCTTGGTTAACATACAATACCTTTATGATACGACGGATCGGCCTCAGAACTCTAACAATCTGTGTGGTCTGTTTACGATGCGACGCAATGTTAACACTAGCTGATGTTAAGGTGATCCTTGGCACAGGCATGATGTTGGTTAGAGATGGTGGGGACGGAAGTCGGCTGTTGTTAGTAGGTTCCTAGGAGAGTAAGAGACAACGGAGTACATAAAATAAATGCAAAATTTCAAATTCCATAAATATTAGGAGACATTTTATGGTATGACTTATAACATGTCTGCATAGGGGTTATAAATTAAGGGCACAGTAATGTAGTTTTAATTTGATGGGGGGGGGGGCATATAACACATCAACAATGTCCTCATCCTTACATCCACCACCGCTTCACATATGCTGGCGATTTTAGAAGACTGCCCACAGAGTGTATATATTGACTAATCCTAGAGACTAAAAGATGGAGCTTTTTAGGTACCTCGGGTTTGTAGACTCTTTTATTGGCTAAGGACTTCAGTAGCTCTTCACGCAGCAGCATTTCTTCCTCCTCCTCTTCATCTGCAAAGGGAGGTTTGGGAGGTTGCTCAGGCTCATCAGGTGGAAGAGGAGGAGGTGGAAGAGGTGCTTCAGGAGAAACTCGAGAGAAGGTTTTTTCATAAAATGTAACATCTGGTGGAGCAGGCTGAAACAAAACATGGAGGAACTATGAGGAACAGCAAAAGACTACTATTAAGGCAGAACGCAAAAGTGCTACCAAACAGGATTTGTTTCTACACAATAAAGATAAATTACTAATTTAAAAGATGAATGCAAACCACCGGCAGCCTAGTAGCACAAATGTTTTTCCTTACTCAATACTTGAAAAAATGAAAACATACCCATACTACTGAAGGGAAGTGCTCTGTAACACACAGTGCTGATGGTATACATCCCACTGGAGTATCAGTGGAGTAGGGAACCCTTGCGGGAGACGCACCTTAAAAAAATTGAGAAATTTACATTAACAGCCGTTGTCCACAATACCTTAAGTGTAAAACGTTACACTAACACATCATTCACTTTAACAAAAAGGATGATTGCGTTTGATGGTTTAGCGCAGTACCCAGGAAGTTCCATCTTGGCTAGAGCTGTCCGTGAAAATAACATAAAGGGTTACCCCACACTGAATAAAAGGGTTACAGGAAAAAAAACTAAACAAAAAAGGCATTTCAATGTTTTAAGATTACATAAATATTAGACTTCATTAGTTCCCAAAATTCTAACATTTCATAGATGACTTCAAATAAAAAGCATTATTTCTATAACAGGACACCTGGGTAACTGAGTAACATAGTACGTTGTCACATTGTTTTTAAACAGAAGAGCTCAGTAACGGCTTTTTAAAACTAAATTAACGTAAATTTAAAGTAAAACACACATAATTGAGTGATAATATTGGCTCTAGGGTGTGACACTGGTTAACAGCTTTATGCCGCGATTAATATTATTAAATACATAATTCGCCAATCTTGAAGCAAGGGTTTCAGGAAGTCTGGGGGTCAGGAGTGAGAAGCTTAAATGGAGAGTGCAAGGGACCAGAGAGCTGTATGGAGCACAAGACATTATCCAGAGAAATGGTGGGCCATGAGTGAAATTAAACACGTGCCAAACTTATTTATACTACAAGAGAGAACTGTGCATGGAGAGCGATGGGGTTCTGATGTTAGTAGAGACCGGGGTTTCCGGTTTGAATAAGGAACTTGTAAATTAGGGAAAGTTCAAACCTTGGTAACCAGGTAAGCAGTTTTCAGGAACAATATTCCTTTAGCAGTGGTTACCTAGGCATTATGTTGGGTTTGTTATTCAGAGAACGGAATTTGTCAGTTTCCGTGTAATAGTAGTAAGATGAAAAACTGAATCATATGTCCCGGGGACGAAGCTACAGTGCTTATTACATCATACACCATTCAGTAAGAATCAATTAAAAAATGTTATATACTCTGTATGCTTTTAACACACAAATGGATACCTGGGGAATTGGGTTCACTGTCCGTATCCATGGCAACTTCTTCATAGTTGTCATACTGATAAATGGTTCCTGTACTCTCCGTACCCAGCCTATCAGATACTGAGGACTTGAAAGACAACAGAGAAAGACTTAAGTTACTCACAAGAACAATTATACAGAACCACAGAATATGATGAGACTTTATAAACCAATAGATGATGAAGAAGAAAAGGTCAATCAAGTTGCAGAATACATAGCTACTAAACCAATAAACAAAAGCTTTAGTCAGTTTTGTAGCTAACATGTGCAGAGTTTGTAATCACACATGAGGGGAGGTTTATGGCCCCTGGTAAAAACTGGTGTATTACCAGAAGACTACATGGAACTAACCTTGCTACGTTTATTCTTTTCCCCTACAAGCTTCATAAATCTGTTATATTGCTCCTCCTGGTTTGAAAGATCTCTAATCTTCCGTATTTCTTCTTCTCTTTTTCTTCTTTCCTCCTCTTCCGTTTGTTTCTTTCTCTCCTCCTCCACTTTGTGTTTTTCTTCAGCTTTCTGTTGTTGCATTTTTTTCCAGGCTTTTGTCTGTTGCCTTCTAAGGGCTTGTTTGGCTTTATCAGCGCCAAAAAAAAAAAAAAATTCTCAATTTACAACCACAGAAAGAACTTTATACCGCATATGGCGATATTAGAGGTAACATTTGATAGCATTTTCATGAGGCTTGAAAATGGTTTAATACACAGGCTGGGTAACTTCCAAACCCAGCCAACTTCATGGGAGTCAATTTTACTGGAGGATTACATCAACAGACAAGAACGCAGGTATGCATCAAAACATTCATCAGTCCTAACTGACAACAAACACCAGGCTTTCATAATTCCTTCAGATCTCCCACAGACACTGCCTCAGGGTTTGGCAGTAAAGCCCTACTACAACTTTCTCAAATACCTCCAGATATGAGAACATTTTATTAGGAGTCTTAAATATATATATATATTACCTGCATAAGCTGGAGAGTTGGCTTTCTTTGTTAAGTGAGAATTTGTATTACTCTTCTCTCTTTGAGTTTCTGCCTTGGGCTTAGTTAGCTTTTCTTTGCTTTCTTTCATTACCAGTTGTTCCTTCTGTTGCCATTTTTTACTTGCAGACTGCAAGGCTAGAAGCCGCAAATGGAGCTCTGACAACTCTTCCTCCTCTTCGGGCTTATGGAAAGCGGTAGAAGCATTGAAGTCAACCTTTAAAAAAAAATTAAAATAAAGATTCCTACTTGCAGTACAACCAGATGGTAAAAGCATACAAATGCCAAATTGGGATAGCGGCACACAGTGACATGCGAGGAAAAAAAAAACAAAAAAACTTTGTTCCTAGGTGTATGAAATATTTGCTATAGCATAATGAACGAGTATGTAGTAGTATTCCTTACCAAAGAAAGAAAAAAAAGCTTTTGCCCGACTTAATATACAAAATACTCTATAGACCGGTTTAGCAGCAGATTTTGTCTCTTTCCTGCATCCCGTGTGCTTTATTTTACTTTTTATTTCTTTTTTTTTTTTCCTTTTTAATTTCAAGTCTGGTTTAAAATAAATCTTAGCAGTTATGTCATTTAATTTTATCATCTAGGGGTTTCATTGCATAAGCACAAGACAAACTTTCTCTGGCAGCTGTTATAGGTAGTTCTTACACAGATATATGCACAGTAGCAGAAGACTTGTAAATAGAAACACATACTTTGCTGGTTTCATCTGGTGTGTTGCTGTCACAGGAATCCCCTTGTTCAATACTAACAGATTCTGCAGGAAGATAATATAAGTTAAACATCTCACCGATTCACGAACCACCTTCATAACAAGGGAAACGAAAACAAAAAGACAGACTGACTAAAGTAAAACAAAAAACTCACTGAAAATACATACAAGCAACTTGAAAGCTCACCAAGGAAATCTTGGTTCACTCTGGGTCATACTCCATGCCTTGACCAGGGTTTAGGTAAATGCATAATGATCTGGTACTCCAGTGCTGGATTGGCCACCAATGCATTAAACAGTGACTAGTACCCTAGTACTCCAGCTATCATGTGCACATTAATGCATATGGTGACAGAGGGTACCCTTTAAATTACTGTTACCTTGCAAAAATGCATGGAAGGGAGTCAGCAGAATCCCCACCTATGCATGTACATCATTTCTTGCACCCCCGTTCCTAGGCTTGCAGGATATGCGTTCAGTCACATAACGTGACCATCAATTTGTCAGCTGTAGAAGGCCATATTGTATGTTTTTGAGATTTAGAAATTGCTTTGATAAAAAAAAATACCCTCCCTCTCAGGTAGTAGAGGAAACAAACGATCTGCTGCTGGGTGGTCCGATGATTCAAAGCAGTCAGACCAAAAACTATGTGAGCCCCCTTACCACGCACGCCCACCTTGTTTGGGTTTTGAGACGTCACCTGAAATTTGAACTTGAATAGTTTCCTCAACAGTAGTTTGTTTCTTTTGCTCAATAAAAAGTTTCAGCTTTGGCTTGAGAGGCTTGAGTTCAAAGGCTCGAAAGACCTTTACAGGGGGTCTCTCTTCTACGGGAGGCTCTGCGATACTGTTATCTGTAACACTTTTTTCTTCTTTCACAGCCGGCTCCCTCGTGCTGTTTATCACACCTTCCTTTTCTTTGACTTCATCCTCATTGACACAGAGGGCTAGCTTCTCATCCTTGTTAATAGATTCAAGCTCCAGCTGGATTTGCTTATATTTTTGAAGCAAATCCTCAAAGCTTTCATCCTGGGAGCTCTCATTCCTCGGCAAGTGACTAGACTTCCTAGACGGAGACCTTACAAAGCATTTTGCTGAAGGTGTTGTCAAGAAAAAAAAAAACACACACAGTAATTGTCTTTAAATAGAATAGAGGTTTGAATAAAACGTAAAAACAAAGATACTTTTTTTTTCACATTGTATTTTTCTTTTGATATCTATATAAAAATTGTCCATCACATGACCATTTTCTTTACTGGCCTCTGCGCCGCTACTACTCAAATGTATTCCAGATGGGCCTGAATTAGACAGTCACCATGGGAAAGGAGGTTTTAATACAGCCTTATTTATGATTTAAGTTTCTTGGTCAGTATTTTGTGTCCATACGCACTTCTAAAGAGGTATCAAAAAAGGAGAAGATACCAACAAGCCAGAGTGAGGAGCTCATTGGGCTGTCCATGTAGCAATAGACTATGGCAAGCATGTCACTAAATGACTGACTTGTCAAACAGTTTGGACTCCTGGTTAACTGTGCTTCAGCCACAACATCTACCTATATGTACTTTTCCGAAGCACCTATTTACTTATTCTATAGTTTTATACACATCCCATTATTTACTGTGGACAACGCCACCAACAAAATGTGTTCCACTAAGAATTGCCTCAAAGTTGAAAAAACTAGTGTAAAGTGAATAAGTGAAGACCTTACAGCGTGACTAGGACGTTGGCAAAAGCCAACAATGGTAAAAACACCAGCGACGCACGCAGAAACATGGAGGAACCACCAAAGCAATCAAGGACTCGCCAACTGAAGCAGGCTGTGGATGCCAACATGGTGGGACTCAATATAAAGGATATACCTATCTAATAAAGACTATAAGAGTAATTTTTTTTTTCGCCTCTAACAAAGAACGGGCACATAATTGAGGGGAGGCCGTGTATGGCAGACTTTAGAACTTCATAGATATTATGCTCTGTGACCAAGAAAAAGCAGAGGAGGTTCAAAACCTTAAGCGTGGGGTTAAGGCAGACATCGGCCGAGAGACACCTTTGCAAACGTATAAGGGAAAAAATATCACCGATGAGCGCCGACAATCAGAAAGTGTCATCATTCATCAATATAGTATATTTTCTATTATACACAATAACAAATTGTCTCTGCAGCTCCCTGTCCACGTTAATTCACCACAAACATTTGATAGCTCAACCCTTGTCACAGGTCCGATGGCTAGCACTCAATGAGTGAATGCGCTCTGCCCCAAATTGGGCACGGAAGTTACCTACTGTCCCCGAGCCGTGTATCAAGCCCACCCCACATTCCCTGCATCAGATAACCAGTCTGTACATGTACACGTCTTTATACATTAAGCGCAAAACCGGATTAATACATGAAGGATACGTTTCCTAGGGGAGAGTTCCGGCCAGCCGGAGTTGCTACTGCTTGGCCTTTGTCCGCTGCTTTTCATCGATCGATCCCCCCAGTCCCGGTCACCACCAAATCGCCCCACTCTGCCCCGGCCCACCCAGCCCCGGGACCGGAACCGGCCCAAGGTATCGTGGCTCCGTTCCCAGAAAGAAGATCTCTGGCAAGAGTCTGCAGTCTGTGACTGCTGCTGCATACGGGGCGGCGGCCGGTACTGATCCTTAGGCCTGTAAGCATTCTGGGGAGGCCTAGGCGGGCGGTGCCGGTACGGGTGACTGGGCCCACGGTTATTCGGCCTATGCCTAATGGGTAGTGGGCTACTGGGTCGGATGCTGTCATCACTTATTTCTCCGTCCTCTAACTCCCCTTCTTCTCGAGGAGAAGCCACACGAGGCACCGACTCGGACATGGCGCAGGGGAGGCACCGAATATGCAGTCAGTAGCCGTGGCGTGGGATATTCCCCCTATCCTTCTCTCTCTGTACGTAACACCTCAGCCCGTCTGTTCTGGGAGTGCTTACACAACTCCCGCGAGATCCACTGAAAAACGCGACGGAAGGTATTCACCGTGCGGGACGAAAGTGTCATGCGGTCGTGTACGCATGCGCAGTTTGTGCGTTTGAGAACTTTACCGTAACGAGACGATCGTTTTTATTATTTGCCTAGTCAACCTCTCACTCCTGGCTACTAGTCATTAACCTGCATTAATAAAAATGATATAAAAGTATCACGGCACGTTCTCTAAGTTTAAGGCTGGATTATTGTGTTTTATACTTTATAAGAACAGCCCACCCCTCGTGTTCTTTTACTGCATGGGTACAGAGATGACGGTATACGGTGCAGACACTCATTGTCATAAAAAAAAAGAGAAACTGAGAGCCAAACAACCTGTAGTATCTGAAATATTCTGTATTAATTAATACATTTCCAGAAAAAAAGCACTAGCACAGGGGCAGATCCAGAGCCTGACCTCCGGAGGGGCACTCACACTAACACTCGCACTAACCCACGCACCCAGACACTCACACCAACACAACTAGACGCTCAGCACTAACATACACACCCCAGACACTCAAACGCTACCACTCACACACATACTAACATGCTCAAAGGCATTACACAACATACCCAGACACGAACACGTGTCCCAATGATTAGGACACATACCTTTCACATGTTAACGACCTGCGCACGCAAAGAGCTACCATGCGTTATGTGGGATGCATAACTGACAGACAAGAATGAGGCGGCCATATCGCTTTAAGGCCAGAGTCCATTGGCTGGATATGTGTGACCCCATGCTATGTTTTTATGCTCACATAACATACTGCAGGGTATATTTAGCCGCTGGCAGCATGCTGCAGCACCTGATCTGTTACTCCATCGGTAGTGTTTGGCGCTGTCGTCCATCGACCCACCGGCATTTACCCCGAGTGCCAGATGGCCGGTCCAGGCCTGCTCAGTTATTCGTGTATATTTTTATTAAGCAAATGTACTTAGCATGTTTACGGTCTAATAAAAAGGAAGGTACAATACCTGTGGTCATTTTGATCAGGGTATAGTTGGTATGAATACATTGGAAAGGGTTCCCTCTCCAGTTGAGCCTACAGTCTTGAGTATACACTGGGAAAAAATGACAGTTGGCCCACCGTGTAGTAACTGCCTACACGTTCCTCTATAGCAAAGCTTAGTTAACGCTGCCAAGCTGAAGAAATGAAACATTTTTTTTATCAAAGGCAGCAAATCTAATATACTAGCGGGTACACAACAAACCTACAAACATGGTTCTGTTCATGAATCCCTTCTACCGAGGGTGGGTTTGTACGATATTGTTTAGCGTCTCTTTTATATTATTACCGTACCCGTACAGGAGAACACAGGGCTTTGTTTTGATACTACCTTAGGATGTATAGTCAAACATTTAGTATGAATAATATATTTTTTGTAAATTTTTACATAATATTTAATGTTATAATAATATTAATATAAATGTTCATATACCTTTGTGGCAATTATAGGGCAAATATATGACCGCGTACATTGCATTATTTTCACAGGTAGTATACTATATATTTAGCAAATAAAACCCACAAAGAGCAAATTTTTAGAAAGTAGGCAACCTGGGGTATGCCACTGGCGGCAGGTTCTAGGCTCTTGTCATGCAGCCATTTGGCCACCAATCTTTTCCAAAGTTAGCAATTATTATTTTGTGGGGTTTTTTTAAGATGAAACATCCCCCTAGATTACAGAAACACCCCACGTGTACATGGTTTTGTATAGTTTATACATGTGTGTAAACTACAGATCACACTGCAAAATACACTTGTCTCACTGCGTGATAGCACACACCAGAGGGCAGGGTAGGCATACAGAAAATAAGGAGTTAATTCACATAAAATGCTAAGGAAACACAGTTTAGATTAAAAAAAGATATATTTTGCTCTCCTAGTGCACTCGCTTTTGTGAACTACAACTCCCATAACCCTCATCATTAGCCTGGCTGAGGATGCGCACAGGTAGCTTATATACAGACATACAAAATGCATCAACCAAAGGGACTCGCCAAGCGAGCCAGCGACCAATCATAATGTAGCACGTGCACTACCATAGCTGATTGGTCCCTTTAAATTTACTAGTAGTCCTCATTACAAATACATGGCTGCAAAGTACATTATGTGGTGGGGTCTCAATATGTATGTTATTTTTTTTTGTGTGTGTGTGGTTTCTTTCTTGTTCCAGGTAGGCCAGGATGGGGGGAGGGGAAGCAAAATTCCTCAGATCTTGGAGCATTTGTTGTTTCTGTAGAGGTAGTTACAAGGTGTGTACTTTCTTGGCTTCAAACTGCATGGCGCACCTGTGATTATATAATGTAACGCACGTGTGTGATTTAGGAAACTTTGTAGATGCATATGCAACATAATCATACATAATCATATTTTCCAATGCTGCATTTGTTGCTTATGAAAAAATAAAAATATAAAAAAAGCAGATTTGTTTGTGACTCACAGACTTAATTAAAAGAAGATAAACGTGTGCTTGTGTTATTTCACTTAATCTAGTTTTCAGGATATATACATTTGTTTGTTTATTTTGGCACTTTATACTATGTTTACCATGGAATTTATTACTTGTGCCGGTAAAAACAAATCATGTTTATAAAAAAAATTTACTTAAATCTGCACATATTTAATACAAATATTCTCAGGGTGTGTTGAAGTTTTCAAAAACATACTTATTTGAACCAACCTCATGCATTTTTATAGTTTTATAAGATAAAATATGAAAATATATATTTTTGTGGACGTATGACTTTATATTGATGCAAAGTTCACCTGGAGTCAGCTACCAATGAAAAGCTGAACTTCCACGATAGAAAAATATGTAGTTTTCCATGGGTAATCTATATTCCAGGAATTGCAAAGGTTGTGGATACTGTGAAAAACGTCCTGGCATCTCGTGTGGATTTAGACAGACATCTCGCACTCAAAGGGTTAGGCAAAAAGTGATTTTTTTAAAAAAAAATACTACATACAAAATTTGGTTCTCTTCTACGGTCACTAAGTCCATTCCAGCCACATGCAATGTCAAAAATACCCGACAACAGGTATGCAAAAGCCAGAATGACAGCCAGTTGGACTGAGGTCCCACTGTTACACCTGTTACGACGAAGGACATGTAGTGTGCGGAGCGCGGTTTAAGGCCCACACGATCCGTATATCCAATGTATGTGCCAAGACCAGCAAAGCCTATTTCCCATTAAAATCAGACGGCTATTGTGTATTAAAACGGTTGAGTAATGAAGAGGAAGGGATCTGAAGTCTGGTATTTACAGACTCCAAGTGGGAGACTTGCAGGGATATTTGACAGCTAAGTTTCTGAGACGGGGCTGTTCGAATAGTCTACATAGCCATATGAAAGTAATAGGAGCAGACAGGGGGCAGGTATTTTTTTCTTTTTTTCCTAAAAAGGAGCCAACGCTTCTGCACGAGGACCATCAGCCTCAAATATATCAGGTTTATGCACTAAAGGGAGTGCTGTGGTTTTACTACTTATCACAAGCCAATTTTCTCCTTGCAACAAAGGTTGAGCTGACTTTCATAATTTATAAATCAGGGGATAAGACAAAATCTCAGCTATTTAACCATGCATTACACAGGCCTGGCCCAGCTCTTTCTACAACAGAAGCTCATTGGGGATGTGCCTTCATACATGCCCCCCAACTGTCCCGATTTAGGCGGGACAGTCCCGATTTTGAGTCTCTGTCCCGCCTATCCCTTCCTCTTTCCCGCTTTGCAGGGGCAGAGGAAGGGTGAGGCGAAATCAGTACTCACCTCTGGTGCAGCTCGGGGGGGGGGGGGGGTCACACAGCCACCGGATCAGCAGGTGCAGCCTGCAGATTAGCTGGGAGATCGCAATCTCCCTCTAGTCGGCTCAACATTAGGGAGCGCGAGGTCTGTGTGTAAGGGCAGTGTACGTGTATATGTGTGTGTGTAAAGGCAGTGTATGTGAATATGTGTGTTTATGGGCAGGTGTGTGTGTAAAGGCAGTGTATGTGTATATGTGTGTTTATGGGCAGGTGTGTGTAAAAGCAGTGTATGTGTATATGTGTGTTTATGGGCAGGTGTGTGTGAAGGCAGTATGTAAGGGTCCTGGGAGGGAGGCTAACATTAGCCTGTTTTAATTTAAAAAAAATATCTGCTGCTGTGGTGTGGACTACTCTTCTAATGATATTCAGCCAGCATTATGGTGGACACCTGGCTGGCTGAGAATCATGGGAATTTTAGTTCACAACTAGCATCTGCAACTTTACTGTTGCTGTACTTCCCATGATTCTCAGCCAGCATCATGCAAGTAGTATGTCTGGCTGAGCCTCATGGGAATTCAATTCAATGTGTTGGTTATTTTTAATATGCATGACTGTGCTGACAAAAACAAAGTGTGTTTTAAGTGTTTAATGTGAGCGCAACATTGTAAAGTTTAATTGCTTGTATCGGTGAGTTCTGCGGGATTTTAAAAAACTGTCCCTCTTTCACATTTTGAAATGTTGGGAGGTATGCTTCATTGTGTGGAGTAAAGTCAAGGAGTTGACATCACAGGCCTCCCTTTAGTGAATAAAACCCACTGATATACTGATCACCCACTGAGTTATATCCGTACTAGGATAAGCAAATGATTGCAAATTACAGGGTAAAAGGGGAAATCTTAAGAAATGTTTAGAAACCGGAAGCGAAACTATCAAATTAACCCCTAACCAGCTGTCGCCTCTCATGTTAACGGTTCTGACCCCGAAGCGAGGTTTGTTAATTGGCTTCTACGCCTTAAGTCATTGCGATGGAGACATTCGTAATCGGGTACAACCTGCCAAGATCCCCATATTGCTCTGCACATTGTGAAAGTATACGCGACTTTTTTGGCAATGGCGTCTCTTTTGTTTAGACCTCGCTCGAGTCTACCGGAAGTGAGTGAAATCCACGAGCTGAGCGGCGGATACCTCCGTGTGTACCTTCCCTTCGGAAGCGCAGGGATGGCTACTTCTGTGCAAGTTTCTCAGCACTCTTACCGGAGAGAAGGGAGGAGCAAACACGGATTGGATAAACCGAGCCAGGTAAACGGATACATTTTTGTTGTTGTTTACTGCCATGGGATTGCCCTGGTTACCCTGCGTATGTTGGGGTGTGTTCGTCTTCTCCACTCAGGCTGGGGTATTGCGTAGTAAAACGTATAACCATTTAGTGCGACTTTACCTTCGAAGGTTTATTTACTAAAGGGGTACATTTCTTATTAAACCTTTATGGCGATATCAGCCTTAAAAAAAAAAAAAAAAAAAAAAAAAAAAATATTTTTTTTTTTCTAATCATTTTCAAATTTTTATCATTTTGGTTCTTTTCTTTACAAGTGAGCTGTGTGGAGCATTGAGAATTTTAACAGTAAATCTCAGCTTTTGTATATACATTTTTGACATGTTAATGACCTGCGCTGTCCAATCCCAAACCAACAACAGCCTGCTTCTTAATGCGCTTTGCACTGGCTACAAAGTGTAATTGATTCTGCTAGCTAATGTTTAGTGCTGCTGTGTATACCGTGTAACCTCTCAGGTGCTCACGGTAACCGGTGGTGCTTGCCAGGGGTTTAGATGTCGTAGATAGACAGCAATTTGCACCCCCCCACACACACTGTCGGTGCCATTGAAAGCCTTTTGTATTTGAAGGTTGCCACTGTCAACATGGCACATAGCCAACTGCCACATTTAGCCCCAAGCTGTAAAGTTTCCAATCTAGTGTATTGTACATATAGGGGACATTAATCAGTAACGGAGCCATAAAGATTGCATCGTTTAAACGATTGGTGTCTTTTTATACTATCCGTGTGCGCCGCATCACTAACCCCTGTTGTTTGCTGTGTTAGGTGATCTGTTGAGCTATCCTCATGCGGTTTATTCAGGACGACCTGTACAAGGATTACGTAAACATGATGATGAATATAATCATTCTGTGCATGATCCTATGCGTATCCTTATCCTTCTGGATAATATCCATTACGGCAAGTACATACTACGGTAAGCCCGTTTGATTATTTTAAAGTGTGTCAATAAATCTGTAAACTAAAGCTTGTATACAAAATGTTTTTTTTTTTCCTGAAACATGGAAAATGATTCTTTAATCATAGACAACATTCAGAATTATTTGAATCAGTTGTTGTGAATGTGCTGAAATGTCTGACTTTGCCCTTTGGGGCTGAACTCTGGCCAAGTTTTCGGATTGAACAAATTGGCGTGTATATTAAATTTTTTTATGTGGTGTACTACTAAGTGTTATCCTGAAAACTTGGCAAGTTGCCCTTGAGAAGGCACTGATGTTGACGCAATTGTGTCCAAAATATACGTTTGTGTCCAAAATATACCTTTTCTGATTGATTTCCGCTGACTACGTTGATGTCAGTTGACTGGATCTGTTTAGTTGTCACTTAGCATTTAAGAAATGGTAAATTATCAAGCCTCTGTAATTTAAATTAAGTTATTGGGGCATGAAATCAAGAAACTACAAAGAGATAAACCGCATTAAATTGCGTTGCGCTGCCAACAGTATGTCTGCTAGGAATAACTATAATAGTTTATATACACTCTAAGTTGCATATTCTCCGCTATAAAATCCAGTCTAAATTCACGGCCAAATTGAATTTGCGTTGGCAAAGACAACCTAATAAATCAGTAGGAATGAAAACATTCTTGTGGGTAAAACCCAGTCATTCTTATCTGATCTGGCACATCTTTTTGCTTAAGCAAGCATTCTAATCACTACGTAATTGTGGAAACTTCCGTTCACTTCTTCACCAGTTTATCTTATGACTTCTTGGTTTAATCGGTCCAAAACCTTGTTGAATTATAGTGTCAATTTAAAAATACTGGTGGCATTTGAACGCCATTGTCGGTGCAACTAGAATGTTTTCACTTCCCTTGTGTTCTGCCTGCGGCTTTGTAGGAGACTGACCTAGAGCATATATATATATATATATATATATATACACCGTATTTGCTCAATTATAAGACGAGGTTTTTTCCAGAGCAAATGCTCTGAAAAATACCCCTCGTCTTATAATCGGGGTCGTCTTATAATCAGACCTCAAATAGGTCTGACTATGAGACTAAGATCCAGACCTGGATCCTCCTGTGTAGCTCTACACGCTGCCCGGACTAAGCACCGGGGGACTCGGAAGCACCGGTAAGTTTGGAGGAGGGAGGGGGAGGGAGTGTTAAATAGGGGGCATAAGGCATTTCTGGAGGCAGAGTGCTCTGTGAAATGCCTTTTAACCCCCTTAATGCCACTCTGCCTCCAGAAATGCCTTTTAACCGTCTATACGCCACTCTGCCTCCTGAAATGCCCTATACCCTCTGCCCCATAATATGCCTTTTAACCCCCTAAATGCCAGAGTGGCATTTAGGGGTATAAGGTATTTCTGGAGGCAGAGTGGCACTTAGAGGGTTAAAAGGCGTATCATGGGGCACAGTGGCATACATGGGGTATAAGGCATTTCTGGGGCAGAGTGGCAAGCCTGGGGCAGATGTGCATAACTGGGAGGGCAGGTTGAAAAAAAAAAAGGAAATAAAAACAAAATATTTTTCTCACTCATAGCTTTTATTAACAAACAATTGTTCACATAGTTTACATGAATTAACATTTACTGGTAAAAAAAAATTTCCTATAGGGTCGTCTTATATTCAGGCTTTCTTTTTTTCATAAATTAATATTCAGATTTTGGGGGGGTCGTCTTATAATCGAGCAAATACGGTATATATCTATCAGCAAAAATCTGGAAAGATTTTTGACATTTGCTA
Source organism: Spea hammondii (assembly GCA_029215755.1). Lineage (NCBI taxonomy): Eukaryota > Metazoa > Chordata > Amphibia > Anura > Pelobatidae > Spea > Spea hammondii. The sequence goes on from JARDYJ010000004.1 coordinate 49,269,296, forward strand.
CACAATAACTTGCTGAGCGCCTCCAGGAGGAACATATTTCTACTAGTTACAATTTGCAATGGCAGATCATTATGTTCCGCTGACCCTGAACAAGTGGAGTCTTATAGGGGGGCAGTCGTGTGTAATAAATGGCATGACAGATACTTTATTTAATAAACAATAAGCAGCATTGTTCAGTTGTTTATAAAATGCAACCAATTAAAATGGCTTTAGTTTTGTTTGTTTGTTTTGTGACCATTGGAGGAAGGGATGTAGGTATGTAAATTCTTTGCCTCATATAAGAATGAGGTCCGCATCTGTTATACTGTACCTATACAACTTGAGCGTTTTTATGTTTAAACATGCATATATCAACGTTAAGTTGTCACTGCCTTTTTATTTATTTTTACATGTTAAACAAGTTTATACTTTTTCTCCTCTTTCTATTGCATTCAAAACTAGAATGACAGTCTGCATTTGAATAGAAAACTTTAATTATTTAAAATTTTGTGTACTTTTACTCTAACTTTACCCCACTTATTAAAAACTGAGCCCATAAGATGCTGGTTTACTTGCTCAAGATTAGAAAGTATTGTCCAAGCTGAACATTTTAGATTTTCTTTCAGGGAAGATTTCCGTGAATTAGTTTCCCCTTACCGTACTGAAACTGTCAAGATCACTGAAAAAGTTTCTGCCGGCGCTGAATAACACACTATTGTTTTCCAAATGAAAATCCGAAAGATAATCATTCTCTTTTTGAATCGTGAATGTTCCCAAAGAGCAGTGTAATCTTCATCATATGCATTGTTGCTTATTCATGAATCAGGAACGCTTAGGCCCATCTCTCCTTGGCGGTGGCTGGTTTCTGTGGTCATTCCAATTGTTGTTACGTCCCATGGGATAAAAAAGAAGAGCTTGGATAACAGCGGAGCCCTTGGAGGTGTGTTTTTCTAAATCGCATTTATTAAAGTAACTGCATTCATGGGTTTTAAATGTTATGTTGTTACCGCTGTACATAGAAAATACCCTTGCACAGAAGATTTCGTTCGCTGCTGGTTTGAAGCATCTCTGTTAAAGGCCATGTGGCTAATACTGTTTGATGTAGTAGGCACAACTAACCATATTGGCATTATGGAACATTTAGACTCTCTGAATTTTTTTTTTATAGTTTGTCACCCATTTGTTTTAGCAATCCCCCCCCCCAAAGATAGATTAGACAGTTTGTAAAAAATGTTGCTACTTAAAGTTTATTTTGTGTGTTTAAAAATGTGTTTTATTTGGGTAAAATACACCAGTAGTAACAATATGCTTCTTGCCTTACAGCACTACTTGTCGGGTTCATCCTCACTGTGGCCAATTATAGTTTTTTCTCATCTTTATTGGTTTTCTTTGTCACTTGCTCCAAGTTCACTAAATGGAAGGGAGAAATTAAGAAACGTTTTGACTCAGAGTATAAAGAAGGTAATGAGGATATATTCATTCTGAAGAGACTTCTTTTCTTCAAAGTGTTAATGGGAACATATTTTAATAGTCTTTTATTTTTTTGACTCAGTCTACTGTACTAGGGCTGCAACAACTAATCGATAATGAAAATCGTTGCCAACGAATTTCATTATCGATTAGTTGAAACGATTTTTAGCGGTTATAAAATGAGGGTTTTTTTCAGAGCAAATGCACTTAAAATTACCCCTCGTTTTATAATCCGTTTCATTCAGTGTGACTCACAGCAGTTACTACTTACCAGTCCCTCCCTGCAGTCACTCTGACGATTGCCCCCGCCCCTTTCCCCAGTACCTCCCTGCAGTCACTTTGATTGGCCCCACCCCCTTTTCCCACTCCCTCCCTGCAGTGACACTGCCGATTGGCCCTGCCCATTTCCTATAGCGTCCACATGGTTAACTGTGAGTATAACATTAATATTTGGGCTGCTGAAAGTTAGGGGAGATTATGGTTAATGGGGTATTTAGGGGCAGTTATGGTTATTGGGGTCTTCAGGGTTAACTTAGGGGCAGTTATGGTTATTGGGGTCTTTAGAATTAATTTAATGCTGAGGACTGAGAGTTAATTAATTGAATAAAGTTAACTTAAGGTGCAGTTAGAGGTAAAGGGGGGGCAAACTAAGGGGAATCTAAATCCTGGGGCAGAGAAGATTAATCCTGTATTTATTTATAAACTTATTGCGTCAGTGTGCTGTGAACGAGTCTGTGAATCTATGAGGGCACTATGGGATATCTGGGGGGTAGAAGGCATATCTGGGGAGGATGGAGTGACATCTGGGGGTATAAGGCATATCAGGGGGTATAAGGCATATGTGGGGAGGGCAGTGTGGCATATCTGGGGGTATGTGACATCTGGGAGGTAGTGTGGCAAGCCTGATAATAATCGGCCAACTAATCGATTATGAAAATAATCGTTAGTTGCAGCCCTATACTATACTATACCTTGACGTTGTAAGCAATGCAATTTTGCATTTTATGTACTGTATATATGCATATCCTTTTAATTATAGTGGTCCCAATGTAACCTTAAACACTGGATGACTTGGTGCAAGAGTTCTATTTTGACTATTTTTGAGATGTGCCATTATTCTTAGTGTACCAGATATATGTGAAAATATTGCAGCTATAAGATTTTTTAAATTATTTTGTTTCTCAGGTGGGCAGAGAAACTGGGTACAAGTGTTCTGTAATGGTGGTGTCCCTGCAGAACTGGCTCTACTCTACATGGTTGAAAATGGCCCTGGTGAAATACCGATAGATTTTTCCAAGGAGTACACTGCTTCCTGGATGTGTTTGTCACTCTTAGGAGCCTTGGCATGTTCAGCCGGAGATACATGGGCTTCTGAGATAGCACCAGTGCTAAGTAAAGGTTCTCCTCGATTAATAACAACCTGGAAGAAAGTTCCTGTCGGTGAGACATGCATAGCATCTCCTAAACTATTAGAAATGCGCTTATGTTTTACCATTATTCTTACACACACTAATACCATACAGTAACACACTGTAACACTCTGCACCTATGTACATACATGCTAATACACACACTATATGCCGACATACACACTGATGCAAATGCCATACGGTAACATACTAATACCACATGTGCACACTTACCAACAACATACACACACACACTGGCTAACACGGTACATCTATAAAAATTTCACACTATGCACCCATAAACACTGAATCTGGCACTACAATTCAGTAGACATACTGACTACACATATACACACTGACCCTACACTACACTATTCCCCCTCTCACATCATGGAGACTTCTACGCCGCTGCCTTTCTTCTGCCATCGGCGTCTACGCTTTCTTTTGGAGGCACAGGTACCATGAGGTCACCCAATGTACGTAAACCTAGCTGGGCGCCTCACCACTTTGCCCCTGCAGCCCCGGCCAGTTTTTAACCCCTTGTCCCACAAAACCATGTGGGCCAGAAAGTGGTTTCTAGTCACCATGGCGAACTGGTGCCCGGGCTTTGTCGTGCCCTGCTTTAAATGAAGACTCCATCCATCACAGTCACTTTAACACATATGACGACTGAAAGGTCCCTTTAAAAATTGTCATGGTCCCTTCTCCAAATGCATGAGGGCATTCAGAATCCTTCCCAAATGCATTTGCCCCTCTAGCTATCTTCTGTGCTGTAGGTGTGTTTGCCAAACACATTTTCTTGCTTGTGACCTCATTGCAAGCCCTATTCAGATCACTGTGAACATGTGCAAAAAGCTCTCCCGTTGTCTTCATGCAGACAATCAATGACATGAATTGTTGGGCCATGGTATTTGTTTTCTTTCTTTCCATATGAAAGCACTCGGATTAGTCATTCTTCTTTGGGAGGCCTGTTAGAGATATTAAACTGTCCCCCTAACTGAGTTTTTGAGATTTGTAAAGAGGTTGTTTTTGGTTGTTTTTGAAGAAGAACCCTGACAAAAAAACAAACATCTTGTGTGTTGATCACACTAATATATTGTATTGCTTTTCTTTCTAGGTACTAATGGAGGCGTTACTCTAGTAGGCATTATTTCAAGCCTTCTTGGTGGCTTGAGTGTTGGTATAGCCTATTTTGTTACTCAGCTTCTTTTTGTGCATGATTTGGATATTGCAGCCCCGCAGTGGCCCATTATGATATATGGTGCAATGGCTGGACTGATTGGTTCACTTATAGACTCGTACCTGGGAGCAATCATGCAATATTCAGGTATGCTAAAACTGACCCCTTCAGCACGTTCTGTACATTCTAAACAATTTCTCCATGAAATATAAATGTTTAGTTATCTTTGTAATTTAAAGGTCTGTATACATTGTGTGTGTATATGTATGTATGTATGTATGTATATGTGTGTATATATATATATATATATATATATAGCTAATAGTATATGAAGCATTGTTCTCTCAGATGTTCCCTTTTAATGTTACTTTTGAGGGTTAAATAACTGTTGCGTTCTTTTCTTGCAGGCTATGATGAAAAAACAGGACAGGTTGTCAACCACCCATCAAGTAGCTCAAAGCTGATTTCTGGGAAACCAATATTGGACAATAGTGCAGTGAACCTGTTCTCCTCCATCTTCATAGCTCTGCTGCTTCCTGGTGCTGCATGGACTTTTTGGCCAAGGGTCTGAAACTGTATTTGTTAACATCAGCACGAAAAAAAATCAGTCATGAATATTTTTGTGTTTAAGGTTGTGAGGGTAGTAAAAAATAGTTGTAAAAAAGCCAACCAAGCTGATTTGAAAACATATAGCATTTTTAAGCTATGAGCACACTGTGGGTGAAGACAAATCTGAATGCTAAACAGAAATAAGCTTTTATTTGAGATGTAATATCTGGAATATTAAATATTTAAATATAATGTTGAGGTTAAAGTGCATCAGTTTGTTGGCAGTTGCTGCTTCGTGGACAGCTAAAACAAGGCTTTGGGATGGTGAACGGAAACTAGTGATTTTGTTGCCTATTCACACATTAAAGCAGTCTGTTAAATTTTTCTCTATTGAGACACTAGCTATTGGATTAGGAGGGGCTAACCAAGTTTCTCTGAGTTGTCCCTGCATAGTGCATTGTATTGGTGGGCAAATCTCATTGAACTGCATCAAGAAGGACTGAGCTGGACCTGTCTAAATTAATGGTTAAATCAGCGAGACGACTTACAAAACTAACTGCATTATATAAGCCAAATTCAGAACTATTTTACTCCTTTTTTTTTTTTTTTTTTTTTTTTTTTTTTTTTTTTTTTTTTTAGGGAAAGGAACTTTTTACCTCCCAAAGCTTACCACAAGGTTTGGGAGGTAAAAAGTTCCTTTCCCTCAAAAAACAAATAAAACAAATCACACTTTGGTGAACAAACTTTACCGGCTGACAAATAATGGTAACTGAAGTCTTTACACAAAGCAACAATAACCCATGTTTTAAGGGCATTGCCTTCCTTTGACCAATTTTATTGCATACAGTTTGGGATATACGTTAAAGAACCAACGGAAAAAGCCTTATGGTATATTGTGAATATTTATACCTACATGCAGTGCAACACTTGGTGAATTTGTTTGTTTCAGTCACTTGAATTTTACTCATGTGTGTTATGTTTTAACACTTTTCTATTAAATCACAACCGAGATAAAAAAAAAACCCCAAAAAACAACCGAGGTGACCAATTTAAAAAAGGGAACAGCTATTAGCTTTTATCAAAGTAAATCTGCATGTTCACTAAACCGGTTCGTTTAATGGCTGAACACACTTAATACGTTGTATTATTTTTATTGCAAGATTGCAGAATATCATGCTATCTTTTCATTATATGTTTTTCCACGGTTTGTTGTTACACTGGAAATGGTTGCCCAGCGCATTTTGATATGTTTTCATGTACTGCTATGACAGTTCAATATTCTATGCTCTGCTTGTTAGGGGACTTGTTACTACTGTTGCTAAAACGCTATCTGTTTAGATTACCACTTTAGAAAAGATGAGCAGTGTTTTAGTGAAATGTCTATGTTGGATAACGATATTGAGTTGTTCACTAAAGGGGGAGTTGGCATGATAATTCCACTACTTGACGTCTGTGTGCGTTATGAAGGTCCAACCACAGTGATCTTCTGACGATATTGAGAGTTATTCACTAAAGGGGGAGTTGGCATGAGCGTTGTGGTTTCTACTACTTGACATCTGTGTGCGTTATGAAGGTCCAACCACAGTGATCTTCTGCTACAGTTTCAGCTTGTCTGTTTCTGTATATTGTATAGTTTAAAGTCTCCTCACTCTTATGCAGGACCAGCTACACTCTTGTTACTGACGAGACTTCCAAGTGGTGTCTCTTCATAATAAGTAGGGAATTCAATTCACAACTCTGTGGCCTCTTCCTTTAGTGAATAAACCCAAAAGTAAAAATAATCCTTAGTTGGTATGGCATTTCATTCCACATACATGCCATTCAGTTCCATGTTCTGTATTAAAATATTTCTCTCAGAAACGTAGAATACCTTTGCACTGTTATTAGATCAGCATTTGTCATTCAGGGAATGTGTTGTGAAATCAAGAATCTGTAGGCGGTCAATAACATAAGATTTATATGGTTGTAAAAATATAATTTTACCAAATGAATGTGGGACCTATAAGTGGATCAAAGGTTGTTGCCCACCTTTTAATTCCTAAAACACACTTTTTTTTTTTCTTCTTAATTATCATCAGAGCCACGGTGTATTGTGACCTTCTACAGACATTGATCGACTGTCCAAGGGTTGTAACGAATGACGGGATGATTGTGCAACAAAGATAATTAAACATTGCATAATTTTAATCTCTAGCTCTTTAGTAGTTTTAAAAATCTGCTATGGACTAAAATAATTTGACAATTGTTTGAAATTTCACATGCACGTTGGGATTTATTTAACCATTCCTATAAATGTCCTTTAAAAGCCTGAACAGTCATACGTGCATATTATGTCAGAAAATGCATACCAAGTTCTAAAGTGATTATATGGGATCTATAAGCATTGTTCGATAACAATTGAAAGGATTGTGATACTCCTAAGAAATACGAATGTCGTGTGATATTAATATTTTGCTATATGATTTTGCTGCAGTTCTGTAGCTATGATTCTATTTTAATAGCACTTAACTGGTTTCTGAATTATTTTTTTTTACATAATAATATGTTAAATTAAATGTAATTCTTCATAATGTGTGTTTTGTTTGTTTTTTTTCTCTTGGGAAACAAAATAATGTATAAAGAAAGATGAACTTTAATACACATGATAGCTGTGCGCGTGTCTCTCTCCCTCTCTACATAATTTCCAGCAGATAACTTTTACTCAAACATTTGCTTTATCAATTCAACTACGGTATTTTAGCAAACACACACTGAAATGCCTTACTGAATACTAAATAGGAAATATATACTGCTCCTGCTCCTTATTTTAGTCGGCAAGTCAAAAATAAGGGAAGTAAACACATGCTGATTTTGTTCTTGCAAAACATTTACATCCAAATATTTAACCATCTTTTCCTTTAACATTGTTTCCATTAATGTCCCAACTTTTTGTTAAGTGGTACTACGAATGACAACTGCACTGTCAATAACCACTTGCTAAATAAATCTGCTTACGGGTTTACTGAAGCTATTTTAATAATTTTGGGTCCCATTGATGTGTCTGTTTTCACTTTGAAGAGCCTCTGTAAAAAAAAAAAAAAAAATAAAGTTGTGGTTTTGACTTTGCTATATATTATGAAGGGCCAACCCTGGAACGTTTCTTCTTCAAGCTCAACCTGAGCAAGCATTACATAACGCATAGCCAAATTAAGGAGGTGATTTAAGCTATCTTGTTATTTGCATGCGTTATAAAGGACCAACCAAGGGCCACCATAATGAAGCAACTTATTGGGGTTAGCATAGTGAAGTCGGTGAGTTAAAATGAGAACTTTTGAAAGCTCACCTGTAAGCTCCTAGTTTGGTGAATAAACCCCACAACGACACTGATCAGTCACTGTTATTTAAATCTCAGACATCTGCCTTTTAATGTTGGTGTTATAGCTGCAGACTTGTGTTGCATTTCAGTTTATTACTGTTAATTATATACAACTTGGCTCATTGAATTTAAATAGTTTCTTGAAAGACCTTAAATGAAACTGTATATATACGGCTAATCTATCTTTATTATACTGATTATTTTTAATGCCTGCTGCTAAAACTGCCAGAAGTGTTGGATTGCAATGTTACCGATCTGAAAATCCGCAACTTTTACTAGTGTTTTTTGTGTGTGCATGGGGTAGATGTTTTGATTGCATTGCCTTTCGGATAAGTCGAGTGCGCAAATAATCTATCGTCCGTTGAAATAAATGGTTTTATCTTTTTTTTTTTTTCTCCCAAAATTAAATGAGCTATGCATTTCTGCTCATAGTTACCCAACAACCTAATACAGGGAATATTTTAAGCTTATTGCCTCTGACATATCATCATTAGTCACTTCCCTAATACATTTGTTAAAATAATGACATGCCTTGCGGTTCAGTGGCCACTTGAAGGTGATAAGGATTCATTGAAATCGGTGCTGTTTAATTCCACTCCTTGCGGCTAGTAAAATGTAAGTTATTCAGCATCCCTGCTGCAGGGACAAAATCAATTTGCTATGACCAGTTAGTGGACAGTGAAGACAGAGATTAATGGGAAATTATCAAACTACTGGAATGTTAACTAAAGAAACAGTCAATTCCAATTCAGTCTGAGTCTTTCCCAACATCCCAACCTGTTCAGTAGACATCTGAGGTCGGCTGCCTGATTTATTACATTGTGTGAGGGGAGACTGGAAACGGGGAATATGCATATGCATAGTCCTGTTTATGAACAGATTTCCACACAATGGTTTGTATTGGCCCCGAATATATTTATATAATGTTATCATATCCCCTCTGAGGCGCTGTTTTTCTAAACTAAACAGATTTAATTAACCTTTCTTCATAACTAAAGTGCTCCATTCCTTTTATTAATTCTGTAGCCTGCCTCTGCACCCTTTCTAGTGCTATAATATCCTTCTTTAGAATAGGTGCCCAAAATTGCACAGCATATTCAAGGTGTGGTCTTACCATTGATTTATAAAGAGGCAAAATTATATTTTTATCCTGTGAATTGATGCCCCTTTTTATACATGACAATACCTTACTGGCCTTAGCAACTGCTGACTGACATTGCACATTGTTGCCTAGTTGTTGTCTATAACAATTCCCAAATCCTTCTCATTTGTTGTTATCCCTACTTCACTAACATTTAGGGTGTAAGTTGCTTGTGCATTCCTTACCCTGAAGTGCATAACTTTACATTTATCTACATTAAATTTTATCTGCCATTTGTGTGCCCAGTCCCCGAGCTCACATTGTATTACTTTACAGAGTTTAGTATTATCTGCAAATACAGAAGCATGACTTTCAATGCCTATTGCAAGGTCATTTTTAAATATGATGAATAAAATTGGTCCCAGAACAGAACCCTGAGGTACACCACTTACCACAGTTTATGACAACTCTCTGTACTCTATCACTAAGCCAATGTTCTACCCAAGAACAAGAATTTGCAAATAGACCAATTTTTTTCAGTTTGAATACTAACCTATTGTGTGGAACCGTGTCAAACACTTTGGCAAAATCCAAGTAGATTACATCCACTGCAACACCTTGATCTACACTTCTATTAACTTCTTCGTGAAATGCAATTAAGTTAGTTTGACAGGACCTATGTTTCATAAAACCATGCTGATTTTTGCTAATAACACTGTTCTTCCAAAATGAATTCCTGAATATTATTCCTTAATAACCCTTCAAATACTTTCACAACCACAGAAGTTAAGATCACAGGTCTATAATTTCCAGGCACAGAGTTTGAACCCTTTTTGAATATAGGAAGCACATCTGCCTTCATCCAATCCTCTGGTACAATTCCTAAAAGAAAAGAATCCTGGAACATTAGAAACAGATGTTCACTTATTTCCAGACTCGGCTCCTTAAGTACTCCTGGGTGAACACGACAGGCCCCAGAGCTTTGTTGACATTAACTTTCGTTAGTTGCTGCAGCACCTTGTCCTGAGTCATCCTATCACAAAGTTTTTTGCAGTAGTTATAGTGTACCTACACTTTAATTTTATGGTTTGTTTTTTTTTAGAATTTATATATTTAAATACTTTTTTGAGGTTGGTTTTGCTCTCTTTCTCATTTTCTAGTTTAGCCCATCTAATCACCTTTTTTGCATTAGTTTCATATTTTATTTATATAATTTAATGCAATTAAACCCATATACACTCAGATCCTACAAAATGAATGCATATTTGTAAATTTCATCCACAATTCTTAGCTGTGATTGAACTGATATCACACCTCCCAATACTGGTCAGAGGGGATGTGGCTGTACAGACAGGGCTTCACTAAGACTTTGTATGCAACTTTGTGACCTACTACCATGGGCGTAGGAACCCCTAAAAATTTGGGGGGACAGCATTTTCCCCCATCAGATCCCCACTTTCTCCCCATCTCTCACACTATCTACCCCCTCCCTACCCTCCCTTCTCACACTATCTACCCCCTCCCTGCCCTCCCTTCTCACACTATCTACCCCTCCCTTCTCACACTATCTACCCTCTCCCTACCCCCTTCTCCCTATCGCCCCCTTCTCACTAGCTACCATCTCCCTACCCCCCTTCTCACTAGCTACCCCAGGGGTGTCCAAGTTTTTTCTGCAGTGGGCCACTTCATCAGAATTGTATAAGTGCGCGGGCCGCACTCATTTTTCACTGTGAGAAAATATGGCCTTTAATTAAATATGCAGATTAAAATAAAGTAAATGACACAAAACCTTTACTTTTCCTCTCACTAATTTCTGGGCCTAGAATGTTTTGTGACTACAAATTCAGGACTCAGGATAATTAAAAATGAAATAGTTCTATTTACTCTAGGGATGCACCAAAATGAAAATTCTGGACCAAAACATTCACGGTTCACTTAGCCAAAACCGAAAATGACCCCCACCTTTAAAAATAATAATAAAAACTCACATTTTTTATAAAAGTAGGTAACACACCACAATTGGACAAAAAAAAAATAGCAATATGACTTGGCTAACAGCAATCGCACTCCTATCATACCCAGGCATCCAGTACATGCTGGTACAGGGTGCCTGTAAGTGATGTGCAGACCCCATATTGATGGCAGCATCAATACACAAGGGGGGCAGCTAGCTAGGTTTCAGCATGTAGTGGCTGACTTGGCATGATAGGAGTGTGATTGCTAACAGCAATCACAGTCCCATCATGCCTAGGTTCCAGCACTTACACATGCAACCAGTAAATGCTGGAACCTAAGCATGATAGGACTGTGATTGCTGTTAGCAATCACACTCCTATCATGCCAAGTCAGCCAGTACATGCTGGTACAGGGTGGCTGTAAGTGATGTGCAGACCCCATACTGCTGGCAGCATCAATAGACAAGGGGGGCAGCTAGCTAGGTTTCAGCATGTACTGGCTGACTTGGCATGATAGGAGTGTGATTGCTAACAGCAATCACAGTCCCATCATGCCTAGGTTCCAGCACTTACACATCCATGCTATCACACACACACTCATTCATTCATATACTCATTCGTTCACAGATTAATTCCCTCAATCACGCATACTGATTCAAAGACCCTCCCCACCCCCTTACCTGCACTGCAGCTCCTCGATGCCGCTCACAGACTTCAGCAGGGGGCGCGGCCTCCGTCTGCGTTCTCTGGTACTGCACAGAGGAAGCAAGATGTGATGTCACGTGAACTCTGCTGGGTTCCGCTTCCTCTGTGCAGTACAGAAGACCCTCCCACAGGTAAGTAGCAGGGCTCTTGAAGCAGGGCTCGAGCCGCACCTCAAGGTCTGGCGGACCGCATTTGCGGAGTTTCTATTGGGGGGGTGTTCCTACGGCCCTGGGGGGATTTCTTCATTATCGGTCCCCCCCGCATGAGTTACTGGGGGGGATCTGTCCCCTCCATCCCCCCCGGTTCCTACGCCCATGCCTACTACCTGCTATTTATGTAACTGACCAAGGCATCATAGCCATTGCATCAATAGCCAGATCAACTAAAGGGTTTTTGCACATCTGAGTGTAAGGTAATTTTTGACACCTGGGTCTTATTAAGACTACCCTATAAGAAAAAAGTTTTACTAGTAAATATTAATGTAAACTACTTTACTTTGTTTTTATTTCCTTTTTTTGCTAACCTGCCCCAGTTATGCACATCTGCCCCACGGCTTGCTACTCTGCCCCCCAGATATGTCTTATATCCCCTATATGCCACTCTGCCCCCCCCCGATATGCCTTATATCCCCCTATATGCCACTCTGCCCCCCCAGATATGCCTTATACTCCCCTATTTGCCACTCTGATATGTCTTATACCCCCTATATGCCACTCTGCCCACCAGATATGCCTTATACTCCCCTATATGCCCCCCCAACTTACCAATGCATCCCTAGACCTGTCCCCGTGCTCCAGACTCCCTGGTGTCAAGTGGGGGGCAGCCGGTGGACATCTGCGCGATGTGCACAGACAACCTCCGCTGCTACCTGCGACTTCTATGACTGAGCATTCGAAGGTTACGTCACACCGGTGCTCTGTGATAGAAGCCCCGGCAGAAGTGTCGGGTAGCAGCAGAGGATGTCTGCCCACATCGCGCAGACATTCACCGACTGCCAGAGAGGAGGATCCAGGTCCCCTGCAGTGCTGCAGAGGATCTGGATCTTAGTCTTATATCCAGACCTCTATTTGAGGTCTGATTATAAGATGACCTTGAATATAAAACAAGGGGTATTTTTCACAGCATTTGCTCTGAGAAAAAACCTTGTCCTATAATCGAGCAAATACGGTACATTTACCTACTCCCGGTCAGCTCCAGTACTTCAAGCGGCCAATGGGAGGGGAGGATCATTGGAGCACACAGGAAGCAGGTAGCTGCAGCTTCTCTCTAAAGTAAGTGTTTGATTTTTTAACCTTTTATAAGTAATACCTATCAACATACTCCTAAAGTACCTGTTGCTTTAGACTCAGCCTATGAGCAGTCATAGGGTTGGAAATGCATGTGAGAACCGATGAAACTCCTCTGACATCCCAAGCCCTTGTCCCCTCAGTTCCACATAGTACACCTTGCAACTTGATGCCACCGTTTCCGGCGATCCACATAATCTACGGTAGTGGCTAGTTCCTACCCAGTAGAAGGACTCTGGGGATGTCAGCAGACCATGTGACTGTTTGGTCACATGGTACAAAGAACTACAGGAAGAAGAAGAAGCAGCAGTGCGGGACGTGCAAATGGGCTGTGCTGGGCTACTGTTTCTTTTTCAATAACGTGGGATGTGAGGATGAAGTTTTAACAGAACTCCTGAAAATACAGAATATTACGGAGGCAGAAGGAAACTTGAATCTGTGAAATAATTCACAGTGAGTCTCTCTCTCTCTTTCTCTGTGCCAGTGAGTCTGTCTGTCTCTCTGTGTGCCAGTGATTCTCTCTCTCTCTCTGTGTGCCAGTGAGTGCCTCTCTCAGTGCCAGTGAGTGTCTCTCTCTGTGCCAGTGAGTGTCTCTCTCTGTGCCAGTGAGTGTCTCTCTCTGTGCCAGTGAGTGTCTCTCTCTCTCTCTCTGTGCCAGTGAGTGTCTCTCTCTGTGCCAGTGAGTGTCTCTCTCTCTCTCTGTGCCAGTGTCTCTCTCTCTCTCTGTGCCAGTGAGTATGTGTCTTTCTCTCGGTGCCAGTGAGTGTGTGTCTTTCTCTCGGTGCCAGTGAGTGTGTCTCTCTGTGCCAGTGAGTGTGTGTCTCTCTCTCTCCCTGTGTCAGTGTGTCTCTCTGTGTCAGTGTGTCTCTCTTTCTGTGTCAGTGTGTGTCTCTCTCTCTCTCTGTGTCAGTGTGTGTGTGTCTTTCTCTCTGTGCCAGTGAGTGTGTGTCTCTCTCTGTGCCAGTGAGTGCCTCTCTCTGTGCCAGTGAGTGTGTCTCTCTGTCTCTCTCTGTGCCAGTGAGTGTGTGTCTTTCTCTCGGTGCCAGTGAGTGTGTGTCTCTCTGTGCCAGAGAGAGAGAGAGAGAGAGAGAGAGGCACACATACACTCACTGGCACAGAGAGAGAGAGACACACTCACTGGCACAGAGAGAGACACACACACTCACTGGCATAGAGAGACACACACACACTCACTGGCACAGAGAGAGAGAGAGAAACACTCACTGGCACCGAGAGAGAGAGAGAGAGACACTCACTGGCACCGAGAGAGAGAGAGCGCGCGCCTCGAGAGAGAGAGAGAGAGAGAGAGAGCGCGCACGGAGAGGGAGATTTTTTTAGTGAATAGACTCATTTGTTATAGACTAAATGCCATGTCTGTAATTGAGACCTTCACAATCTATATGAGAATGTGATAAAATAAAGCAACAGCTGAATATGTTTCAAAATAATAGTAATAATAATAATATATGTTCACGAATAATTAAATGAACATAACTAGATGTTTATACTGTTTTCTTCTTCTACAGTCTATCTCAACCACTCACAAAACATTAACTTTTTAGTGACATGGGTAGAGTAATAGATTACATCCTCATGGTGGCGGCTTTTTGGAATAGGAGCCAGGCATAAGCTGTTGCCCACAGAGTATTGTGCAGCGGACAAATGCAAAGGCAGTGGGAACAGCTCAGCTGTGTGCGTCGGACCGCCATACACAAGGGAGAATATCCAAGAAAGGCTCCATTGGCTGTGTCTTTCTCCTGCTCAGATGATTAGGGACCACACAGGGTTAAGGTGAATCCAGGACAGATGGAAGACAATTGGAAGTCATAAAAAGGACACGTCGGTAACCATTAACACAACAATTATTATTAGGAATATCTATGGGCAAGACCATGGAAACAACATTTCTCACTATAAACTAGACTTGGGCACCAGGGGGCTCTTCGTGTTCGTCTTCGTACTCGTCTTCGGAGAAAAAAAAACCTTCGTATTCCGCGAATATTCGCCTGTTCCTGTCTTCTTTTCGGGCGAATATTCGTGGACATTCTTCGTGCTCGTTCCATCTTCGTTTTATCCCGGCTGCGTAGTAGGGGTTAATACGGGGTTAAGAACACATCGGAGCAGCAGCAGCAGATGCGTTTGCGCCGTGAAGGTACGTGTGTGCGACTCTATTGGTCGCCGGAAGGGGGCTGGTCTGGCATCAACAAATGAATTGCAGAACTGCAGAATGCACCTCATTCGTTGATGGCAGGTGAGCCCCCTGCTGAAACGACCAATAGAGTTGCACACACGTACCGAGGTGTACTGTACACAAAATGACCTAGACAAATGCTCCAAGGAACTTGGCCTCATTTTTATCATACACAGTCACACATCCATAGATGTTTAATAAAAGAATAGGGATTATTTTACATTTTTAAATTGATTTTGGACCACTTGTAATACATGCCTAACATTTGCTACCTATTTATAATGGCATACTTTGCAACAACCCAACTTTTACTGGACAGGACTGGAAAAAAGCAGGACTGTCCACAAAAATGTTGGGTGTGTTGGCAGGTATGTGAATGGAAAAATGTTGGCCAAGAACTAAAAAATAGGTTAGGGTTAATGTACGGTTATTTTTAAGATTATTAGCAGTACACTGTTTTGGTTAAAGATGTATTATGTCTAAATAATAATTTAATTTTAATTTTAATGGGTTTATTGAATTTGATTTTAAAGTTATATTTATTATTATTTACTTTATTATATTGATTTAATGTTCTAGTGCTACCCTACCCAGCTATACCTATGTGCACTAGCATACCTAGTTTAGCTAAATTTGATGGGACAGGAAAAAAGCAGGACTGTCCCTGAAAAAGTTGGGTCTGTTGGCAGCTATGTGGATGGAAAAATGTTATAGAGTGAAGTGTGAGTTATAGCGTTAATGCTAGTGAGTGTAGAAGTGAAGGCCAGGGCAAATAACAGAAGGAAAGGTCCTTGTGATTTGTGAATTTTACTTGTGTGTGTTATGTGTGTTATGTGTTATGTCACTGTGTTATATGTGTTATGTGTTATGTCACTGTGTTATATGTGTTATTGTGTGTGTTATGTTTGGTAGGTTGTGTATCAGACGGAAAAAAATGAAATGGAAAAGGAAATGGCGAATGAGTGGGCAATTGGCGACCCACTCACCTGTTTCACCCCAGGGCAAAGCATCCAGCATCAGTTCTAGACGTTTGGCAGCGGACTTCCAGAGCTCAGACACTAGGCCCTAGCGTAAGCTGGATACTCCAGCGGAGGTAGCAGGCGTTGCCACATCGCAAACAGACGCAGCCAGGGGGGAGAAACTACCCTTACCATTAGGGACATTTTGGGCATGACTCTAGCCAGGAAGCGAACTGGCAAAGAAGAGACGCTGGCACCACCACCACCACCAGCAGCATTGAAAAATGGAAAAGGCGAATGAGTGGGCAATTGGAGACCCACTTACCTGTTTCACCTCAGGGCAAAGCATCCAAACAACTGTCAGTCCTAGACGTTTGGCAGCGGACTTCCAGAGCTCAGACACTAAGACCTAGCGTAAGCTGGCTACACCGGCGGAGGTAGCAGGCGTTGCCACACCGCAAACAGACGCAGCCAGGGGGGAGAAACTGCCCTTACCATTAGGGAAATTTTGGGCATGACTCTAGCCAGAAAGGGAACTGGCATTAAAGAGACGCTGGCACCACCACCAGCAGCAGCAGCAGCAGCATTGGGAAAGCCGAATGAGTGGACAATTGGCGACCCACTCACCTGTTTCACCCCAGAGCAAAGCATCTAAACACTGTCAGTCCTTGGCGTTTGGCAGCGGACTTCCAGAGCTCAGACACTAGGCCCTAGCGTAAGCTGGATACTCCAGCGGAGGTAGCAGGCGTTGCCACATCGCAAACAGACGCAGCCAGGGGGGAGAAACTACCCTTACCATTAGGGACATTTTGGGCATGACTCTAGCCAGGAAGCGAACTGGCAAAGAAGAGACGCTGGCACCACCACCACCACCAGCAGCATTGAAAAATGGAAAAGGCGAATGAGTGGGCAATTGGAGACCCACTTACCTGTTTCACCTCAGGGCAAAGCATCCAAACAACTGTCAGTCCTAGACGTTTGGCAGCGGACTTCCAGAGCTCAGACACTAAGACCTAGCGTAAGCTGGCTACACCGGCGGAGGTAGCAGGCGTTGCCACACCGCAAACAGACGCAGCCAGGGGGGAGAAACTGCCCTTACCATTAGGGAAATTTTGGGCATGACTCTAGCCAGAAAGGGAACTGGCATTAAAGAGACGCTGGCACCACCACCAGCAGCAGCAGCAGCAGCATTGGGAAAGCCGAATGAGTGGACAATTGGCGACCCACTCACCTGTTTCACCCCAGAGCAAAGCATCTAAACACTGTCAGTCCTTGGCGTTTGGCAGCGGACTTCCAGAGCTCAGACACTAGGCCCTAGCGTAAGCTGGATACTCCAGCGGAGGTAACAGGCGTTGCCACATCGCAAACAGACGCAGCCAGGGGGGAGAAACTACCCTTACCATTAGGGACATTTTGGGCATGACTCTAGCCAGGAAGCGAACTGGCAAAGAAGAGACGCTGGCACCACCACCACCACCAGCAGCATTGAAAAATGGAAAAGGCGAATGAGTGGGCAATTGGAGACCCACTTACCTGTTTCACCTCAGGGCAAAGCATCCAAACAACTGTCAGTCCTAGACGTTTGGCAGCGGACTTCCAGAGCTCAGACACTAAGACCTAGCGTAAGCTGGCTACACCGGCGGAGGTAGCAGGCGTTGCCACACCGCAAACAGACGCAGCCAGGGGGGAGAAACTGCCCTTACCATTAGGGAAATTTTGGGCATGACTCTAGCCAGAAAGGGAACTGGCATTAAAGAGACGCTGGCACCACCACCAGCAGCAGCAGCAGCAGCATTGGGAAAGCCGAATGAGTGGACAATTGGCGACCCACTCACCTGTTTCACCCCAGAGCAAAGCATCTAAACACTGTCAGTCCTTGGCGTTTGGGAGCGGACTTCCAGAGCTCAGACACTAGGCCCTAGCGTAAGATGGCTACTCCGGCGGAGGTAGCAGGCGTTGCCACACCGCAAACAGACGCAGCCAGGGGGGAGAAACTACCCTTACCATTAGGGACATTTTGGGCATGACTCTAGCCAGGAAGCGAACTGGCAGAAAAGAGACGCTGGCACCACCGGCCAGCAGCATTGAAAAATGGAAAAGGCGAATGAATGGGCAATTGGCGACCCACTCACCTGTTTCACCCCAGGGCAAAGCATCCAAACAACTGTCAGTCCTAGACGTTTGGCAGCGGACTTCCAGACCTCAGACACAAGGCCCTAGCGTTAGCTGGCTACACCGGCGGAGGTAGCAGGCGTTGCCACACCGCAAACAGACGCAGCCAGGGGGGAGAAACTACCCTTACCATTAGGGACATTTTGGGCATGACTCTAGCCAGGAAGCGAACTGGCAGAAAAGAGACGCTGGCACCACCACCACCACCAGCAGCATTGAAAAATGGAAAAGGCGAATGAGTGGGCAATTGGCGACCCACTCACCTGTTTCACCCCAGGGCAAAGCATCCAAACAACTGTCAGTCCTAGACGTTTGGCAGCGGACTTCCAGAGCTCAGACACTAAGCCCTAGCGTAAGGTGGCTACTCCGGCGGAGGTAGCAGGCGTTGCCACACCGCAAACAGACGGAGCCAGGGGGGAGAAACTTCCCTTACCATTAGGGACATTTGAGGCATGACACTAGCCAGGAAGGGAACTGGCATTGAAGAGACGCTGGCACCACCACCAGCAGCAGCAGCATTGGGAAAGGCGAATGAGTGGGCAATTGGCGACCCGCTCACCTGTTTCACCCCAGGGCAAAGCATCCAAAGACTGTCAGTCCTTGGCGTTTGGCAGCAGACTTACAGAACTCAGACACAAGGCCCTAGCGTAAGCTGGCTACACCGGCGGAGGTAGCAGGCGTTGCCACACCGCAAACAGACACAGCCAGAGGGGGAGAAACTGCCCTTACCATTAGGGACATTTTGGGCATGACTCTAGCCAGGAAGCGAACTGGCAGAGAAGAGACGCTGGCACCACCACCAGCAGCATTGGGAAAGGCGAATGTGTGGGCAATTGGCGACCCGCTCACCTGTTTCGCCCCAGAGCAAAGCATCTAAACACTGTCAGTCCTAGACATTTGGCAGCGGACTTCCAGAGCTCAGACACAAGGCCCTAGCGTAAATTGGCTACACCGGCGGAGGTAGCAGGCGTTGCCACACCGCAAACAGACGCAGCCAGGGGGGAGAAACTACCCTTACCATTAGGGACATTTGAGGCATGACACTAGCCAGGAAGCGAACTGGCAGAGAAGAGACGCTGGCACCACCACCAGCAGCAGCAGCATTGGGAAAGGCGAATGAGTGGGCAATTGACGACCCGCTCACCTGTTCCACCCCAGAGCAAAGCATCCAAAGACTGTCAGTCCTAGGCGTTTGGGAGCGGACTTCCAGAGCTCAGACACAAGGCCCTAGCGTAATTGGCTACACCGCCGGAGGTAGCAGGCGTTGCCACACCGCAAACAGACGAAACCAGGGGGAGAAACTACCTTAAACGTTTTGGACATTTGAGGCATGACACTAGCCAGGAAGCGAACTGGCAGAGAAGAGAAGCTGGCACCACAACCAGCAACAGCAGCAGCAGCAGCATTGGGAAAGTTGAATGAGTGGGCAATTGATGACCCGCTCACCTGTTTCACCCCAGGGCAAAGCATGAAAGTCTGTCAGTCCATGGTGTTTGGGAGCGGACTTCCAGAGCTCAGACACAAGGCCCTAGCGTAATTGGCTACACCGGCGGAGGTAGCAGACGTTGCCACACCACAAACACGTGCAACCAGGGGGAGAAACTACCTTAAACATTAGAGAAAAAAAAAATTAACTTTCCAAGCTAAGAGCTAGGTAATCCAACTTGGGCAGATTGAATTTAAGAAAGGCAATCTGCTCTATCAGATGAGCTGCCATGCGTGAGCGCTGTGGACTCAGTATGTTTCCAGTCATAGAAAACACGCGCTCACTTTGAACAGTGGTTGGCGGACATGATAGAAGCTGCTGCGCAACCCATGAGAGTGCAGGCCACACACTCTTCTTTTCATCCCAGTAGCTAAGAGGATCAACATTAGGTGCAGAAGGAACGTCACAGAGGTAAAGTTTGACCATTTCAGCAGCACTACTCTCCTTTCTGTTGCTAGCTCTGTCAGATGGTCCAACTATACTCCCAAGTGCCTCTTCCCAAAACGCAGCTGCTCCACTCAGCTGTGTTGTTGTGATGCTTGTGGCACTGCTGCTGATGGTGCTGCTAGGAGTAGCAGACCACATAATCTCTTCCTCCTCCTGCACCTCTCCCTCCTCGGACAGCATTCCCATTTTACGCTGCCAGTCAAGCACCTTGTTTACCAATTGCTCCCGGTAGCTACTGAGAACATTGAATTTCAAAGCTAGGTGTACTTTTAGCAGATCCTTCAGCTTAATGACTATGGCTGCTACGTCAGGATGTAGAGTGCCACCTTGAACAGCCTCACGGTTTTCAAGGAACACATCCATCTTGCTGCCTAGATGGGAGCACACTGGGATTACCTGGGCCAAACTGGCAGTGTTTGATCTTAAATTTTCTGTGGCATCCCTGAATGGTTTAAGGACTGCCACTAGCTGGGCGATCACTGTCCAATCCTCCCTATTCAATGGAGATGTAATCCCAATATTATGCTCTGAGGCAAGATTATGGATTGCCCTCTGCTGCTCCAAAATCCTCTCCAGCATGTCTAACGTGGAGTTCCACCGTGTACTGAGATCCTGACGTAGGCAGTGTACGGGAAGACCTGCCCTCTCTTGCTCTTCCCTCAAAAGTTGGCTAGCCTTAACACTATGGTGAAAGTGCCCAGCGATCTTTCTGCAGCGGGACAGAACTACTGCTGCCACATTAGTTCCTTCTGACATTGCTGCCTTCACTGCAAGATGGATGATGTGGGCTGCACAGCGCACACCAACAATATGACCATCTCGCAGTGCTTTCACCATATTGGCACCTCCGTCAGTTACCACAAAACCAACTTCAACACTGGTGCCTGCCTCTGCTCCCACCCAAAGGCTAAACATTTTCCTCATCGCATGCAGAATATTTTGGGAAGTGTGCTTTTCATCCATCACTTCTGCATGGAGAAGGAATGATCGGTAGCCTGCTGCAGCAGCTTCCTTGGGCACACCGGGCTGCCACCAGTGTGCTGTCAAAGAAAGAAAGGCATGCTGCCCACTAGGTGCACTCCACAAATCTTTTGTGAAATGAACAGACTGACCAGCAGCCTTGGAAAGCTCCTCTTTCACTGCTGCGACACAGGACCGATACAATGAGGGGACAATGTTCCTGCTGAAAGTGGAACGTGACGGAACTGTATATTGTGGAGCCACAGCCGCCATCAATTGTTTGAAAGGCTCCCCTTCGATCATAGAGAAGGATGCCCCTACAACAGCAATGAACTGACCAATAAGTCGCGTTACTTTATTGGCCTGCTGTTTGGGCATTGACCTTTTGGATTGGAATGCCACAAATTGTTCCAGGGTGGGCTGGACATGCAGTGCTCCAACCTGCCTTGGTCTCTGGCTGCCAGCACTAGCTGCTGCTTCTGCTGCTGCTATTGGCTCAGAGAGCAGCTGTTGGGGTTTTTCCACGGCCACCAGCTATGCTGCCTGCACTAAGTTTTACGTCTGCATCTTTCCCCAATAGCACGGCGTTGTGTTGAGTGCTGAGGTGATGCTTCATGCTAGCACTGGTAAAATGGCCAGACACTTTCCCTCTGCTTATTAGCTTCCCACAATGTTTGCACTTTCCATAGTGCCCTTCTTCAACATTTTCAAAGTGCTCCCAAATTGGGGCGCGCATAGCCTTGGAGTGTGCCTTGGGTGCTGCTCCTACTGCTCGGGGTGGATGAACAGAGGCAGAACTAGTGGTGGTGGGACTGGTAGTAACAGTACTGGCCGTAGTGGGACTGCTAATTGCTTTAACTTTAGATTTGCTAGGTTTTGCTGCTGCTGGTGGTGGTGATGGTGGTGGTGATGGTGATGATCGTAGTGGAGAAGGTGGAGGCTCAGGGGAAAATTGTGCACTAGTCATTTGGACACTGCTCCCTGAGGAATCTGATTCCTGACCACTAATCTCCTCTACTTCCTCTGGCTCATAGTCTAGTTCTTCATTAGCCAGATCGAATGGAATTCCTGCTAGGCTGGAGCTAAGACTGATATCGTCGTGAGACTCGTGACTAGTAGTAGTGCGAGCAGGAAGAACAGACTCTTGGCCTCTCAGGCTCCTCTGCTACCTCGCTAGGTGGAGTTCCACTATGTGTAGCCCTCTCTCTAACTGTCTTTACAAAAATATTGTAAGGACTTGGTGGCTTGCTAGAGGTACTAGGAGGACATGGCGTGGCGGTACCAGTGGGAACAGTAGGCTCAGCACTAGTGGTGGTAGAGGTGGTGGTGGTGGTTTTCCCTACGAAGGAATGAGATCGCTTTGGTTTGGGACCCCTCTGAGTCTTGCTGCTAATTTGGCTCTGCTTGGTACCTTGCATGCTGCTTGTGGACGGGGAAGATGCTGCTTGGGGCAAAAGGCACTTCTTTTTACTCACTGGGCTAGTAGAAGTACTAGTTCTGCTACCCTTTAACTTTGAACGTGCTTCTGGTGCTTTAGGCTTTCCGTAAAAAACCATAGAGCTTGTGGGCCTAGCCGCACTACTACTGCCTGCTTTTGGTGCCTTTCCTTTACTTGATGATCCTTCAAGCAATGCTTCCCCAAATGATAAGCGAGAGCTTGGCCTACTTGGCCGACTAGACTGACGCAAAGGCTGCATCTTAGAACTGGTGGTGGTGCTGGTGGTGCTGTTGGTGGTAGATGGAGCTTGTCCCTCCTTAGTCCCAAAAGGAGGATCCATTTCAAATTTTGTGTTGTGTGTGTAGTGTAGTGTTTAAAAAAACGACTTTGAATTTACACGGGCCTAAGAGCCTATCCTACTACTATGCTAAACCTAAAGCTATATTAGTATTCTAGTCTAACTCTAGGCAGACGCTGTCAAGCCCACTAAGATAAAGTGAGGTTAAGTTATATATAATATTATATTATTAATAGATTAGAATTACTTATATTATGGATTATAGATAGAATATAGATTATGAATTAGAAAGAATTACTTATATATATTATAGATTATGAATTAAAATGTATATTATATTATATAATATATTATAGATTAAGAAGATTAAAGATTATAATTATTTTAGCACTACAGCTAGTAGCTTGAAGCTTTGCTTAGTACAGTTGTTGTCGTCACACAGTCAATTTTTCTTGAAAAGAAATTAGAAATAAAATGTCACAGCAAAACAGTTAGCTTCACTGCTTGCTGAAACACACAGCACTTATGCGGCTGCACTCACTAGCCCAACAAGTTCACTTCACTGATGGACTGAGGTGAGCAAAACACTAAGGGTACTTTTAATAAAATTAAAATAAAATGTAAAATAAATGAGAAAATCTTTGCAAAACAGTTAACGTCACTGCTTGCTGATCAAAAAAGAACACAGCACTTATGCGGCTGCACTCACTAGCCCAACAAGTTCACTTCACTGATGGACTGAGGTGAGCAAAACAAATCAAATCAAATGAAATATTATTAATTAAGAAAAATTGACTTGGTCTCTTGCTGTTGCTAAAACAAAGCACAAACTATAGAGTTGCAGCACCAGTACTAATAAGATTAGCTGAACTATAAGCTAGTAGTAATTAATTATTAATGTTATTTATAGCTAATTTAATTAACTATTAAGATAAGAATTATAGAATTATTGATATTAATGATTTTAGATTAGACACTAGTAGATGTCTTGAATGTCTGCAGTACACTCTACACTAGTATACTATTACTAACTATAGTATATATAACTGACAAATATACATATAATTTTATAATGTATTCAATTATTAATTATTAATATTACTGATTTTAGATTAGACACTAGTAGATGTCTTGAATGTCTACAGTACACTCTACACTAGTATACTATTACTAATACTATACTAACTATAGTATATATAACTGACAAATATATATATAATTTTATATGTATTCAATTATTAATAATATATTCTATTAAATTATTTATAAATTCTATTATTTAATTTATTTAAGCAGGACAGGCAGTAGGCACTAGTGCCAGCCCAGGGCAAGGGCATCCCAGTGCCAGTGAGGCACTGAGTGCACTGTCAACTCAACAACACTACACAGTTGATGACAGACAAATTAAATAAAAAAATGATTAAAGTAATAAAATTATTATTATTAAATATTATTAATTCAGTAGAACTGAAGTGAGGAAGAGTACACTGTGAGAAATGGCAGGCTGAGGCTTACCAGTCTCACACAGAACAGAACAATCTCTCTGTAACGCTCGGATGCAGCACAGCAGTGTTGCCAAAGCAGTCACAGCGAAAAATGAATGGATCTCTCAGGCAAGCTCTGGTCTTATAAAGGCGCCTTCAGAATTCAAAAAACAGCAGCACAGGCATTGGACGAGACCCTTAGCGTGACGTCACAAGAGTGAGCTGATTGGAGAGACGAGGATCAGCTCACTCCTGTTTGAAATTTTGGCGGCTGCGCGGCAAAAACGAATACGATCACAAAGAATCTTCGTGGTTGTGAGTCTTCGTCTTCTCCTACGTTTTGCTGGCACTGTATTCTCTTCGGCGTGTCTTCGGAACGAACAAAAAACGGCCTCTTCGTGCTCGTTTACATGTTCGCCCGAAGACGAATGAGCAAGTCTACTATAAACTGTCTAGTTCTTATTCCTGTAAGGGACCTGTGTGAGCTGGAGGTATGAAAGTCCTTTTGCAGTATAAGAACTAGGGATTGTTATCCTTGGATAGAAACTGGATAGAAACTAGATTTCTCACCGTAAACCGTCTAGTTTCTATCCCTGTAAGGGACCTGTGTGAGCTGGAGGTATAATTGTCTCTTGGTTGTATAAGGACCTGTGTGAGCTGAAGGTATAAAAGTTCTATAGCTGGATGGAAACTAGATTTCTTACTATGAACCGTCTAGTTCCTATCCCTGTAAGGGACCTGTGTGAGCTGGAGAGATAAGGGTCCTTAAGCTGGATGGTAATTAGATTTCTCACCATGAACCATCTAGTTCCTATCCTTTAACAGGACCTGGCCACGATGGAGCAAAAGGTATTTTACAGGGATAGAAACTAGCTCTCTTTACATGAGTTGGATAGTTCCTATCTCTGTACAGGATCTGACCACTAGGGGGCAAAAGGTAATTTTACTTGATAGAAAAATAGCTCTCACACACTGAGCAAGCTATTTCCTATCCCTGTAAAGGACATGGTGCTTCTACCGGATAGGAACTAGTCTCAACCCATAATCTACTAGTCTGTTTTTAAACCACCAAACCAACTTCAGAAGTAAAAATCGGGAATTAGAGGAGTTGCTGCGGAGCGATCGAGCTAAACACGTTAAATGAGGATTGTCGGCACATCGGTTTCGTGTTGTAAACAATAAGCTTTCCCGCAGCGTTACGCTCATTCACTTTTGGCAGCGGTGACAGTTTTACACGTGACACAAACCGCCTTTCTTGTTTTCAAAACAATGTTGTTGGGCGTGTCGGTGGGCCAGCCTACCACAGCAGAGCATTCTGTCACGGGGTCCAGCGCCGAGTTCGAAAAGCCTATAAAAGCAGGATGCGCGCTCACCTGTATATGTTATGTGAAAGGTGGGGAAGGTTGTTGCTTGTTTGCTGCTAGAAACGGTAAGTTTTCTATCTCTTGTTTATTAAGCGTGGCTTTTCTATTATGTGTTTATAGCAGGTGTTTGTATATGCTCTCAGTGGTGGTTTCTGTATGTGCCATGGCTAGTCTGGCTGTAATTAATGCCAGGTTTCTTGCCGCATAGGGCCTACCTTATACGGTGGAGTTGGTGTATACACCGTATATGATGTGATCAGATGTTCTCTAATGGTCTCTGGGTAGTCACAATCTCTTTAGGTGATGGCTAAGCATAATGGGAGTTATAAGACTACATTAGCTGAAGTAATAAATGTTGATGTCCTGGTGCTCAAAAGCAGGAGTTTAAAAGGCTGGTCTGCCATAAGGCTCACCCTATATTTAGATAAAGCAAAGGCTGTAGGTAGTGATCTGTTTTACTCCTGTGAAAGGCTCCATTTTGCTTTGCTCTTCGTGCAGTACTAGACAATCTTCCCCATGTAATATAAAGCCATACGTGGGCTACTATACTTGCGCTAAATGTAGGATTGGTAGTTGAAGGCCTTTACGTATACTGCATGTTACATGCATAATAGATGCCTGTGCTATGTCCTAACATAACCAGTGGGTCTCCCCCCCCCCCCCCCCCCCCCCGCTGCACCTGATAGAAAGCTTTAATGCTTGTCATTGCCCTAATTTTTTGCTTCCTTTCTTTAGGAACTGTACAGAGCCAAAATGAGCAGTAACAAAGGGTTGCAGGCAATAAGCCACCCAAATCAGTTGCCAGCCACACCCAGTATGACCAAGAGGCTGCAAATCCAGCAGAGGTGAGCTGATGGGTATATAGATGGATCTTTGAGGGGTATATGACCCCCTTAGTCAGTGATGTATCCTAGGGTGGCAGGTCTAGGGAGATAGAAGTCTCCCTAGTGCAAAAGTGGCAGGCAGATCTCCCTATCTAAACAATGGGATGGTTACAAGGGAGATCCTTGATCTACCCAACTGACTTATTTAAGCTATGGGGCTGTGCTGGCTTAGCACAGACTCCGTAGACTTCATTATTCCCTTACTAGGCTGGCTTTTTTTTTTTTTGGTACCCTTTTTCTTCATTTTGGCATCTAGTCTTTCCCTATTTTGGGAAATTTTTGAACCCAGCTGTATTAATTTGCTACATCTACCCAAACATTTTCTTTGTAAAGTAGATGCCTTTTGGGTATTTGAAATGCTAGTATTTTAATGCTTTCCAGATCAGGAATGCCTCAAGAGAGCGGACCACAGAGCTGGTGGTGAATGAGGCTGCTGCCCTAGGTCAGGCCTTTCGTGTTTATATTTTATTTTTTAACTCGCGTATTAACTGCATGTAAAGCCTGTGCAGCTGTACAGTGTGGCACAGAGCTCCACCCCATTGAACACCATTGGGATGAACTGGAGCAGAGACGGCAAGCTATGCCTTCTCATCCAACATTGAGACCTGTGCTCGCAAATGCGCTACTGGATGAATGGGCAAAAATCCCCACGAACACGCTAAAATCTTGTGGAAAGCCTTTCCCAGAAGAGTGGAAGCTGTATCATATACCATATAATGTATGTAGTGAAGTGAATAATCCTTTATCGAGATGACTTTTCACTCAGGTGCTGAAATTATTGCAGTCTCTATTTGATACTGGTCCAGCTATAGTCTAAGCAAGGAGTTAAATGGGCAGAAACCAAGAACTTCCCATTCAAATAGATGAACGACAAACCTGGCTTCCACGTGAAAACTATTATGGGAGGACTTTCAGAGGGTGATAAGGCTCTAGATCATTTGTGCTGGAAAATGTTAATGAGTGGTCCAAATGAAGATTTTGACTTTTGAAATGACTTGAAAATGACATAAGTTCTGCATTTTATCTACTTCATTAGCGAGCCGGTAGATTACATGCTACATTGTCACTCAATAATGAATCCTGCTGTTAGACTATGGTGCTAGCCTTCCTGTGTTTCATCAATCCTAGAAAAAAGACAGAGGTTCACTATTCATAAATATCGCTTGCCTTTCTAAATGAGGATTGAAGTATATATTTCAATTTGAGAAAATTGTCTTTGCGTTATGTCAATGTCCACTGATATAAGAGCTCAGTCTAAGATGGGAACGTTCTTAATAAAGCGTTGAGAACATACTTTAAAGTCAGCATATTCTCATGTTAACCCTCAATCTCCCAACCTCTTACAGGAAGGGTAATACATATGGCTTTCCAGTGGAAGAAGTAATACAAAGTAAAGGAACCGATCTAAAGACTATTCCAACATATTAAGATGGGTGTTACAAAATGTTCAAACTCTTTTAGTGGGTATGATGAGGGACAGGACTGCCAGCCTTAATGCTACTCAGCTGCAGAACATTGCTAGCTGGCCAGACTATGTCAGATGCTATTCACAACCTGTTCATGATCCCAGCTGATGGCAAAAAATAGTAATGCAGATTGTTTCCTTTAAATCAGGGGTTCTCAAACTGCGGCCCTCCAGCTGCTGCAGGACTACATCTCCCATAATGCTCCTTCAACTAAGGGGCTGGCTGAAGAGTATGGGAGATGTAGTCCTGCAGCAGCTGGAGGGCCGCAGTTTGAGAACCCCTGCTTTAAATGTTCTTAGAACTAGCCATAAATCCCACCAGCAGTAAAAATAAATGGCTGCTGCAGCCACAAATTTGAAACTTTGTATTAAGTAGGGCTGCAACAACTAATCGATAAAATCGATGATAATCGATAATGAAAATCGTTGCCAACGAATTTCATTATCGATTAGTTGAATCGATTTTTATCGATTATAAAATGAGGGTTTTTTCAGCGCAAACGCTCTGAAAAATACCCCTCATTATATAAACCGTTTCAGTGACTCACAGCAGCAGCTCCTACTTACCAGTCCCTCCCTGTAATCGCTGTGACAACTGGCCCCGCCCCCTTCTCCTAGAAGGCCAGAACCACATGGCTGTGACACTCGTCTAACTAAGTATAAAATTAATATTTGGGCTGCTGAAAGTTAGGGGAGGTGGGGTTTAATTTAGGGGCAGTTATGGTTAATGGGGTGTTTAGGGTTAATTTAGGGGCAGCTATGGTTAATGGGGTGTTTAGGGGCAGCTATGGTTAATGGGGTGTTTAGGGTTAATCTAGGGGCAGTTATGGTTAATGGGGTGTTTAGGGTTAATATAGGAGCAGCTGTGGTTAATGGGGTGTTTGGGGTTAATTTGAGGCAGTTGTGGTTGATGGGGGTCTTTAGGGTTAATTTAGGGGATGCTGTGGTTAATGGGGTATTTAGGGTTAATTTAGGGTAGTTGTGTTTGATGGGGTATTTAGTTAATTTAGGGGTAGTTATAGTTAATGGGGTGTTTAGTGTTAATTTAATGATGAGGACTGAGGGTTAATTTAATAAAGTTAACTTAAGGCGCAGTTAGAGGTAAAGGGGGGCAGACTAAGGGGAATCTAAATCCTGGGGGCAGTGAAGATTAACCCAGTACTTATTTATAAAAGTATGGTGTCAGTGTGATGCGAACAGGTCTGTGACTCTGAGGGGACTATGAGATATCTGGGGGTATACGGCATATCTGGGGAGGATGGAGTGACATATCTGGGGGTATAAGGCATATACGATATATAAGGCATATGTGGGGAGGGCAGTGTGGCATGTCTGGGGAGGATGGAGTGGTGTATCAGGGGTATCAGGCACAGTGGCATATGTGGGAGGCAGCGTGGCATATGTGGGAGGCAGCGTGGCGTGGCACATGTGGGAGGCAGCGTGGCGTGGCACATGTGGGAGGCAGCGTGGCATATGTGGGAGGCAGCGTGGCATATGTGGGAGGCAGCGTGGCGTGGCATATGTGGGAGGCAGCGTGGCGTGGCATATGTGGGAGGCAGCGTGGCGTGGCATATGTGGGAGGCAGCGTGGAGTAGTATATGTGGGAGGCAGCGTGTCATGTCTGTGCTCAAATGTGCATAAATTGGGGGGGCTGGCTGGGAAATAAAGACAAGAAATTCATTTTATCAGGTTTTTTTTTATTCTGCGTTTGTATTTAACAACATTTGTTTATTAAATTATTTTAAATGAAAAATGTACATTTTTTTATCCGATTAATCGAAAAAATAATCGGCCAACTAATCGATTATGAAAATAATCGTTCGTTGCAGCCCTAGTATTAAGTGTCTATGGATGTGAGACATGTAAGTCCCCCCCCCTTCTGTGTGGCTTTTGAGCTTAATCAAGCTGATTCCTAAACTCTGTAGTATTCTCTAGCAATGGTAGCAAAAATTGTAGTCCTTTAATAACATTTAAAACTACCACCTGTACTCTTAAGCATTAATATGCCTAGTTTAGTGTGTTTAGCCATTCTTGTCTTATTGTGTGTATTTATGCAGCAGGAAAACATTATTTCTTTTGTTGATAACTGGCTTCCCTTTTCAGGAATACATTCAGAAGCCCAACAGATAATCTAATATCACCATGTTCTCTGAGGCTATGCAAAGCAAAGATTAAAGTTGCAGTGCGGTAAGGAGAAACCTTAAAGTGTACTTCTGGTTTTTTTATTGTTGCAGTTCAATATTCTGCTTGACACCCTTCTACTTGATGTACCAGTAGATGGGTGTTCAGAACCAGGTTTCCCAAATGAGCTCCCTCTCAGCGACCACCACAGTTGTTGGCAGGCATTGTCACGGTTCTTAGCTGCCACACAGTTCCATGAATTTGTGGCTAGGTCTCGGTCAGGTGCAATGTGTGTGAGGTGGGACTGGAATCCAACCAACGTTAGGGGTATACAGGGTTTGTGAACCTTTAATCCTTGTGAAAACAGAGATGGGGGTATTATACATAAAAACCGGTATGGGGCCAAAATAACATAGGGTATAAACAGATGGGCTGTCACAACTCTGCAGTTTCAGTCCTAACCGATGAACCTTGCAGATGCCAAGCTTGTCTGTAGACAGTAGCATAATGTTGCGAATCCTGTAGGGGTACTTTCCTTCCCCTTCTAGTAGGGGTGTTGATATCTCATTAGAAAAAAATTATCCAACAAAGTAGTTCTAGGCAAAGGTCTGTAGATTGCTCCAGATAACGGCCTTACAAATCGGCCTACAAAGAGGAGACTAACCTGGTAGAATGGGCTTTTAAGAATGCTGGCGGTTCTCTGCCTTTGGCCGAACAGGCTGATATTGCACAATTCAGAAAGGAAAAAATACAAATCTTCTTTCAACTGCTAGTCCCTTCCATGAATATCTGCACAGGAAGCACACTATTTCCTTGTTGAACATACAAAACAAAGCTTTGGGTTTTTTATTCTTGTGCAAGGTAGAATGTGCCTTGTTAAACTATTGTGTTAAAGCCCTACATGGGAACTGTAGTTATTTGGTGGAGCGGAATTTTAAGATCTGGTTCACGTAGAAGGTGCAGAACACCTGGGGAGAACACTAGTAAGAATTCTTTGTAGTATACTTGTGCTACTCTGGTTCACTTTTTTTTCTTTTCAGAAAATCCAGATGGGCAGTAATCTTTTAATGCTCCTATAAATTAAGTAGTGGAGGCTTTAACAAGTAGAATGCAAAGATATTTTTGCCTGGTCATAAATGTTTCTGGTTTTTTTCTTTATCCTTCAGTGACCAAGACTCTAATGGCAACAAGATGCCAAAATGTGATGAAAAAGAAAATGCATTATCCTGAAGATGCCAGATGTTGCCTACTTAATGCAGCATGACACACTTCTATTTAATGACTTATTTCCTGCTAAAAAAACGGTATCCTAAGCTAATATTTATACTGTCATATATGAAATGTAAATTCAATTCTGTGTAACAAATTGGTTTTATATTTGTAATATAAATAAAACAATAACCTTTTTTGTTTGGTGTAATTGATCAGGGTAAAGTCAGATTCCCATGTACATGGATACCTGTAAGATTTGGCCCCACTATGGCTGCTTTGCCTAAACTTGCTTAAGAATTTTGTAACTGATGCATTGTTCTTTAAAGAACAAGAACTAGACTTGGGCACCAGGGGGGTCTTAGTCTTCGTCTTCATCAAAAAAAAATGTTCGTATTCGCCTGTTCCTGTCTTCTCTTCGGGCGAATATTCGTTTTTTTTCTTCGTTTTTTCCGGTTGAGGGGTTAACGCGTACCGCAGCAGCTCTGGCGCCAGTAGTTTAAATGTGTGTATCAGCAACTCTATTGGTCGCCAGCAGGGGGCCTCCTGCTGGTGACCAATGAGCTCACTACCATATATAGCTAATATATTCTCAGGCAGAATATTATGCTACTCAGTGTAAAACCAACAGAGGGCAGCGTTCTGTCCGAAGATATATTAGCCATATGTGGCAGTGTGTTCATTTTCATTTATTAATTATTTAAATAAAATATAGTCCCATGATCCACTGGTCTCTCCGCTGCAACAGTTAAATGTCCACACTCACAGACATTAATTCTGTCGAACTTGCAAACTTTTTTCTATTTATTTGGGTTTTTTTGTATTAAACCATTACACGAAAGGATCATGGGAATATATTTTATTTGAATAAATGCAAATGAGCACACTGCCACGTATGGCTAATATCGGTTCGGACAGAATGCTGCCCTCTGTTGGTTTTACATTAAGTAGCATTGTTCCATATGCTTGAAATCCAATTATTTAGTATGTAACTTAATGTAAAACCAACAGAGGGCAGCATTCTGTCTGAACAAATATTAGCCATATGTGGCAGTGTGCTCATTTGCATTTATTCAAATAAAATACATTCCCATGATGCTTTCGTCTAACAGTTTAATACAAAAAACCCCCAAAATGAATAGAAAAAAAGTTTGCAAGTTCGACAGAATTAATGTCCGCGAGTGTGGAAATTTAACTCTTGCAGCGGGGAGACCAGCGGATCATGGGGATATATTTTATTTAAATAATAGATGAAAAGGAACACACTGCCACATATGGCTAATATATCTTCGGACAGAATGCTGCCCTCTGTTGGTTTTACATTGAGTAGCATAATAACTTTGGATTTCAAGCATATGCTACTTAATGTAAAACCAACAGAGGGCAGCATTGTGTCCGAAGTTATAGTAAGTTATTTATGCTAAGTTAAATGTCTGTACCGGCGACTGTTGGTCGCTGGCACTGACATTTAACTGACACAGCGGGGAGACCACTGGTGTCCCTGCTGTGTCAGTTAAATGTCCGTACCGGCGACTTTGTTGGTTGCTGGCACAGACTTTTAACTGTTGCAGCAGGGTCCCAGGTTGCTTTTTTTTTTTTTTCTGCCTAGCAACTAGTGGTAAGGGGCCGTGCGAGTGAGCCTATTGGTCGCTTGCACAGCCCTTTACCCTACGGATTTCTGCTCCCGTTATCCAACGCAGTATCGCAGGGGTTAACGGGAGCGGAAATCAGGAGTTAAAAAGGCTGTGTGAGTGAGCCCTATTGGTCACCTGCAGGGTCTTCCTCTGGTCTCAACCAATTGGTTGATGCCAGAGGAAGACCCTGCAGGTGACCAATAGGCTCACTCACACTGCCCTGTAACCCCTGACGACGGACCTGCGGATTTCCACTTCAGTCAACTCCCGCGATGCTGTGAAGATAAGGTAAGTTAGAGGGGGAGAATAGTAGGCGAAGATTCTTCGTGTGTGAGTCTTCGTCTTCGCCTACGTTTTACCAGCACTGTCTTCTCTTCTTCATGTCTTTGGAACGAACACGAAAATGCACTCTTCGTGTTCGTTTTCATGTTCGCCCGAAGACGAATGCACAAGTCTAACGAACCCCATAACTGCACCATTTAAAGAAATGGCATTTTAGCAAATTAGATTGCGAGGAACAGATAGTGGCTTTGTGGTGTTAATTGGGAATATTGATGAAATGTGAAATATTAACACACTTGGTTAAGACTAATGTGCTGGGATCCGCTCTGTCAACATTACTAGGAGGAAAGTAACCAGTCATAAACTGGCTTTTTCCAAAGAATGAATTTATACTGGCCTGGTGTTCTAAATTAACAGATTTTGATCCAGTATATGATCTTAAAGTGCCACTTCTGAGTTCTACTCATCCCTGCCTGTTTCCCAAAGGGAAATATTAAAGTATGTCGCTGTGTGTAACAAATTAACATTTTATACTGGTAGTCTGAGCTCCTGTGCATTAGTATGCCAACCTCATGAAGTACAAATTGCTAATGGTGACCAGTAAATGACATGTTGCATTGGTGTCTGTTTTTTTATTAGAAAGTCTGGTCTCTTTAGCCAACTATCCGAGTTCAATTTATATGTGCGTTTAGGACCCCAAGATAATTTACCTTTGGGAAAAACACTGAGGGAATCTGGCCACTGTAGACAGGCTGACTTTAACATACCTCTTGATGATCCATCTTTCCTTAGTGCTTATGTAATGGTTCCCTTTCTCCTTTTGAATTTACAGTGGACCACTCCCCCCCCCCCCCCCCCCCAGTCACTATGATGGCACCAAGCCAATCTGGTCTCTTCCTAACTGGCTCAATTCTCAAACATCCCCTTCTCTCGTTCTGACATCAGTTCATTATCCTCTTGGACCTCTTGCTGCCTTTGACACTGCTGCCTATTCCATTTAACCAGTCGTATTAATGGCATCTTTAAGATGGCTTGCTCCAGGTTCAAATTAGAGAGTACTGCATTGCTGTCCAGTACATGACAAAAGCAGGTTGGGCATGCTTTGCTGTTACTCTAAAGCTGTTTCTCACTAGGGGGCTCTAGTCATGAATGGCAGCCAGGGGAATATTGATGACCAGCGGCCATTCGAAGATCAACATGGCTGCTCAGTAGTACAAAAGTCTGTCCATGGCTGTCTATAAAGAAAAAAGTAGGGGTGTTGTGTGTATCTGAGATACAGATATATACATTTCAGATGTCAAAGCTCCTCAGTGAGAAACAGAAAAGGGGCTGAAAACAGACTAGATTTATCACACTATGAGAAGAAGGGCAGAATAGGTCCTTTAGTACAGTTATAATATAATACATTCTGCAAAATGTGAAGGCATACTAATTAGTCTTAGGCCTTGTGGGGATAATTAATTAGGATATACATGGTACAAAAGATCTAGCCCTAAGCAAGAACAAACATAATGAAATGATTCATTTAGTGTAGTTTGCAGGACAGTGTACAGCCTTGAGGATAAGGCTGGGAATCCATCATCTTGATAGGTAAGAAAAAGTAGTAATAGAATGACTTGGGAAGTGCTAAGAACTTAATTTGCCCATAAAGACAAGCTTTAAAGGGAGTAGTAAGTTATATAGTAAAATACATTACATTTCAGAGGTGTGTTATAAAGGCTAACCAAGGTATAACAAAAAGACATAAAATTCAAGAGAATAACATGGAGGAGGACTGTGTAAAGTAGGTTAGCATCGACAAGTTTGTTCACTCTCATTTACGTCCTAAAAACTTTTCATCTGTAGACCCCGGGCTGCCATTGTTGTCAGTCTTTTGCTATTTTGTGTGACTTTCCCTTATCAAACACCACACTGAGGTAATTCTTTATAGCAATGCTAATAAAATCTGTTCCTCCAAAGGCTTTCATTAGGCTAAGACCAAACCATTCTGTTCACTACCAACAGTATAATGAGAAGTCGGTTGTCTAGGGCGCATTTTTAATCTGAAGCTAGTAAAAAAAAAAAAAAGAAGTTGGAGTTCACCTTTACGAACAGCATGTTAATCATTGCAAAAAAAGTCATAAATGTATTATTTATACTCGCTTAGGTGGTTCCATATTTTTTTTTAGCTGTCTCCCAATTAGGACCTATTATTTCCCATCGTGCGCCTGTCATCTGCCTCATCCTTAACCCCTTAACGTCCATTGCCGGGTCAGGCACGTCATGCAAAACGGTCACTTAACGACCTATGACGTGCCTGACACGTCATCAGACTTAAACAAGCTTAGAAAGTGATCAATGATCACTTTCTAAGCTTAAACGGTGTTGCTGTAATGCCTCGATGTCGAGGCATTCAGCAACACCGAGATCGGCATGATGGGCCATGTCTGGCCCCTCCCCGGGGCGTCAACAGCCGCCATACATTGTATGGCGGCGGACGCCCGTTTTAAAAGCGTTTAGGAGGCGATCAACGATCACCTCCTAAACTTCAATGGTGTCGCTGGAATGCCTCGATCAGGAGGCATCCAGCGACACCAAACACTTACCTCTTGATGGACTGTGACCGCTCCGGAGAGCGGTCACAGCCGCAGCTGCACGCAGTCTTCACCATCCGCAAGATGGCGGCGGCCCGGGAAAAAAAATAATAAAGTTGAAAAAGTTCGCTAGACGGTCTCCTGACCTTCTAGAGAACTCTGGCTCCACTTGCTGGTTGAATACAGGTACTGCATTCAACCATACAAGTCAATGGAGGCCAGCTTTCTAATCACTATGTGATTAGTAAAATATTTAAAAAAAAAAGAAAAAGCTTAAAAAAAACATGGTAACATTTAAAAATTATGCTTTAGAGGAACTATCCAGTTCCAGCAAAATGTAAAAAAAAAGGCCAAAAAGAGTAAAATAAATAAAATTAAAAAATAAAGTTTATTATTATGAGCAAGTGCTAAAATTAGCGCTGTATCTTCCCAAAAATCCTGACGTTGAAAAATTTAAATAAAAGCATTTCAAATACCCAAGGGGTGTCTAATTTAAAAAAATGAATGGTTTGATGGGGTAAATTGGAGTGGCCGGGCTCAAAGATAGGGCATAGGCACAGACTGACCGAAATGGGGGGAAAAAAAAGCGCACTTCCAAAATGTGGCATTTTAACCTCAAACACCAGACAAACCCATACATGTGGGGTATGACTGAACTCGGGAGATGTTCCTGAACACATATTAGGGTGTTGTTTGATAGTGACGTATACCTGGAGCTATAAATTTATACCCAAAATACAATTTGTGTGAAAAAAAAATAAAAAAAAAATACTACCACAAAGTGTGG
Source organism: Spea hammondii (assembly GCA_029215755.1). Classification (NCBI taxonomy): domain Eukaryota; kingdom Metazoa; phylum Chordata; class Amphibia; order Anura; family Pelobatidae; genus Spea; species Spea hammondii. Next base: position 49,306,019 of record JARDYJ010000004.1, read on the forward strand.
CAAAGGCTGGTGGTAGAATCTGATGCATGGAAAGGGTTAAATACTACCATTTTAAGTACCTTGGGGTGTCTAGTTTTCAAAAATATATGGTTTTATGAGGTAAATTGTAGTGGCCAGGCTCAAAGATAGGGCATAGGCACAGACTGACCAAAATAGGGGAAAAAAAGCGCACTTCCCAAATGTGGCCTTTTAACCCCAAACAGCAGTCAAACCCATGCATGGGTGGTATCACTGTACTCGAGAGATGTTATTGAACACATATTAGGGTGTTGTTTGATAGTGACGTATACCTGGAGCTATAAATGTATACCCAAACTACAATTTGTGTAAAAAAAAATACCAAAAAAATACTAACACAAAGTGTGGCAAAGGCTGGTGGTAGAATCTTATGCATGGAAAGGGTTAAAATACTAGCATTTGAAATACCTTGGGGTGTCTAGTTTTCAAAAATATATGATTTGATGGGGTAAATTGCATTGGCCGGCTTCAAAGATACCCGAAATGGCACATGGGGGGAAGAATTACCAGATTTGGAAAAAATGGTTTTGAAATAGCAAAACGCTACCTGTACTTAATGCTCCATAACGTGCAGAAAAAAGCAAAAAAACATAAAAACATTGGGTATTTCTAAACTCAGGACAAATAGTAGAATATATTTAGTAGGGTTTTTCATTAGCTTTTTTGGATGAGTAAAAGATTTTTGGGGTAAAAGTCAGAAAATGTGGGTTTTTTTTACATTTTTCATCATATTTTATTACTTTTTTATGGGAAATTAGATAATATGATTAAAACAATGGTATCTGAAGAAAGCCCTTCTTGTCCTGAAAAAAACAACATATAATTTGTGTGGGTTCACTAAATGAGTGAAGAGAAAATTACATCTAAACACGAACACCGCAAAAGTATTAAAACAGCCTCGGTCCCAATGGTACAAAAGGTAAAACACAGCCTGGTCCTTAAGGGGTTAACTGGCCCTTATGTTTTGGATCTTTTTAGATACCGCTCTGTCTCTCCTAAAACCCAGGCATGTGGAACATTAGAAACCTAACTGCAAAATTGCTTTCTTCAGCTCATACCTTCCTGCTGGATTGTCCAGCTCTGTTTATGGCTACTTTCCTTCTGCCACTTGCCAAAATGATCAGATGATTTAGTGTATAGATAACTTTCTACTTTTAATCGATGCATACTCCAGTGATATCCTGGTGTCTGCAGCGCACAACCATTGCTAGATTTGACCAGCCGCACGTGGTCACTAGCCTTAAAGTTTCAGGGCTGGCCAGTTATCAAGAGTCTAGTTCGGTTTGCCAACATTCCAGATTTGTTTGAGACGGTTTGGACATTTCGTTTCTAGTGCATATGCACCTCCGCAGGTACAGTGTCTGACTGCCCACAACACCAGCAAGACCGCCTGCAAGTTTTTTTGGCGGGTGCCGCGGGACCCTCATCCTAATGCAGTCCTCTAATGCAGACCTCAAGGCAGCACATCTGCATATATATATCTACCCCCTCTCCCTTCTCACTATCTACCCCCTCTCACCCCTTTGTAGTTCACTTACCCTGCTGAAGTCCTGTGGTGGGAGTGTGGGTCCTCTGTCTCACTGCTCTGCCGCGGTGCGCTCTGCTTCACTGCTGAGGGCCGGGATAGTCTGCATGTCACTCAGCACAGCAACCAAGACAGAGGACTTGTGCTCCTACCACCGCAGTCAGGGCAGTGCCGAAGCAGGGAGCGGAGGAGACAGAGGGACGCCGAGCAGTTACTGAAAACATTTTCATAAGCGAGCGTTCTCTGCCTCTCTCCTCTGCTCCCTGCTGCCTCGGCACGGCCCTAGGCTTGGTGATGGGACGGCCCTGCATGCCACAACTGAAGGCTTTGTGTGCCCATTGTGGCACGCGTGCCATAGGTTTGCCATCGCTGCTCTATACCAGGACATCAGGTATGCAAATAGACAACAAAGTGTACATACAGAATCACAGGTTGCAAGGAAGTTTTACTTTATGGAGAAGGTGGTAGATAAATGCAACAGCCTCCTAGCAGAAGTGGTACAGGCGAATAATACAGCGAAGGAATGAAAGATGCACAGCCATAAGACTATCCTGAATATAAGACAAGACCAAAGATTAAGGGTTTTGTCTTAACAGCAGGGCAGAGTAGATGGGCCCGATGGTTCTTATGCATTTATATACTGGCAGTTTAACATGCTATACAATGTAAAACTACGTAAATGAAAAACAAAAACAAATGGTTTCCTACGTCATCTGTTCCTGAATAATGACAAATATGGAAAGTTAACCTAGAAAACTTTTCGGTCACATCTTTGGTCACAAGGCAAACACTAACACATCTCAGGCATTTTGGCATGTATGAGTAATGACTTGTTCGGTGGCACATCATATCTGATGATAACTCAGCGCTGACAGCTGCAGCGAGGGTTTCGTATCACCGGCCAGCCGCTATGGACCAAAACACAGGGAAAGGGGACAAACCACGCCCACGATGTTTATATCACACCCTTGGTGATACATGGCCACGCCTTCGCCACACCGCCTGACAGTTCACGTGATGCAAAGAGTGACGTAAGAGGAAGAAGTCGCCATTAGAGGGAGGCGGAGAGACGGTTGTGAGTCCTTGGCCTGTCATACACGCAGCTCGTAACCTGACAGCCCGTGTTTGGTGTCTGAGCTTCCGGGGTGTTGTGTCAGGAGACCGGGGCTGCTTGTGGCCTTCAGTGCGGCCTGGGCCCCGTGTGTCGGTTTGGTTACCTGCTCCGACAGTCTCCATGGCGGCGGGAGGAGGAGCTGGAGCTAGCAAGACGTACTCGTTCAAGGTGGTGCTGCTCGGGGAGGGCTGTGTCGGGAAGACCTCGCTGGTGCTGCGGTATTGCGAAAACAAGTTCAACGACAAACACATCACCACCCTTCAGGTGCGGGTGCGGGAGCGGGCCTGGGCTGCGTGTACATGTCACAGTGTCTGGTCATGTATGTAAGCTTGCATGGGGGTTACGTGCTGTCAAGGAATAACGTGTCCCAGTGATGCATGTCTCTAGTATGTTAAAAAGTACGGAGGAAAAAAACGGACAGCAGACACAGGCGGAAAAGTATAGGCACACCTAGGCCAGTGCTGTCACAGGCATGTCATATACCCTGTGCTTGCGGAAAGAGCCAGCTCTCCTCTTCACTGCAATTGGTTATGGCTGCATATCGGTAATGTAAAAGTGGTTGTTTTTCGACCCCCCCCAAGAAAGGGACAGTTTGCACATTATGAAGGGCCAATCCTGGCAGATGTTACCTGCAACAAGGTCTGAGCTGGCCCTGTATAATGTGTAAAGAGGCTCAAAAGAAATCTTAACTATACACGATACAGGGCCAGCTAAGGTCTTCCTGCAGCTGAAGCTTGTTGGAGTTGGGCTCTCTGCACTCCCTTTAGCGTTTAGTATTTGTAAAGGATCTCCCTCGCAGTCTGTACACATTGTCTATATTATAGCCGTTATATTGCATCGCAGCCGGCATACAGTATGTTTTTGTCATTGTCTGAGAATGTGTTGGTACCGGGTTTTATAGGTCTGACAGCTTTTATTGCATGGAGCTTTGACGGTAGCGTGGTGGCAGTTGGCCAGTGGACTATGTAAGATATCACTGACGTTACTTTTTCTGGGTGTTTATGGGACTTGGATTGTCAAAGATCGCCTGAGCACCGGTTTAAATTTGGCTCCAGTTATAACAGTTATCAGGATTATGAATCACATTATTGTAGCAATCAGAGCTGAATACTACATGTCTTCTCTGAAATTATCAAGGAGAGAAACCTACTGCTTTGAACACGCCAGCTCTTTTCTTATAATAGTTTGGGGATTGGAGGGGAATTCCCCACATATATTTTGTTGCTGGTATCACAATAGCTTTTATGTCTGTCTAAGTCACCCTCTGACTAATGATGGTCCAGGGTCAAAGGGACTTCACTAGCATCATAAACCATGAGATTTATTATCTTTTATTTATATAGCGCCAACAGTTTACTCAGCACTTAATACAATACATATATTCAAGGGGTATGACAAGACGAGAATTGAGAGACTAAGACAAACTGATACATTTGGTGGAGAGAGCCCTGCGCGCAAGCTTACAATCTTAAGGGAATGGGGTGATAAACATAAGGCACAGAGAAAGGTGAGGGGTAGTGTGGGGGTTGTATCAATGACTAGGAGGTTCTAGCAGCTAAGATGGCCCGGCTTCTCTGAAGAAGTGGGTTTTTAGATGTTTCTTGAATGTCGGGAGGGAGGGTGAATGCTGAAGGTTTGGTGGAAGTAGATTCCAGAGATATGGGGCAGCCCGAGTGAAATCTTGTAGACAGGAAAAGGAAGAGATGATAAGCGCAGAGGAGAGCCTTACCCAAAGGGAAGAACGATGTGTTTGACTCAACTCTGTTGCACGTTATTGAGGGCAATTGCAATGAGTTATGGGTTAACTGTGTGTGTGTGTGTGTGTGTGTGTGTATATAGAGATATATATAGATATATATCTGTGATCAATAAATCACTGTAGATATTGTAAATGATATGGTACTGGCATTCTTAAGGTGTGCATGTAAAGGAATATGGCCTTCAAATTCAAAAATGTAGATACCAGATTATACTTTATTACTATATGGAAGTAAAATAACTGTCACTATCAGTGCATGTCCATGGGACTAGTCATTCATTTATTTGTACCTGGTTTTGCTTCTTATTCGTGAAAGTTTCCTCTCTTGCTTCAATCACACAAGCTTTGTTCCCGTTCCTTTCTTTCCAAACGAGTTTTAACAGGAAATAAACGCACTAGCTCTGCATTAATACAGCTAGCGTGCTGTGAATCCCATCACGCTGAAATGCCTTGCTTCAGTTGAATTAAAGAAGCTTGTTGGGGCTCTGGGATATTACACTACCCTGTACTGCCAGGAGGAATTTTCTGGTGCCATCACCATGGCTTACTTGCTGGGAAAGAGGTCCCTGTATGAGAGCACTAGAGTTCTGTTGTGATGTAATCTTATGGAAAAGAGAGAAAAACATGTACATGAAATGAGTTAAAATGATCACTTGGTTTTTTTTTGGTTTTTTTTTTTTGAAAAATGATCAAAGAAAAACTTACTGTAAGTACAAAATGCCATTGTTCATACGGTGGTTGAAGGGACAAACTACTGACCCAAACACCACCGCCACAACGATAAATGCAAATTGACGTTCTTGGTAGGTAACCAGATGCAGCCCATTACTAACAGGAACTCAGTGATTTCTGTGCATACATGCCGATGGTCTCGTTAGCCCACCTGGGAATCTCGCACAAGCTAGGAGCTGGCTAGCAGTGAATACCTTCAAATTTTAATGAAGGACTCTATTCATCTGTGCAAAAAAGACAAAATGCAAAGTTTCATTTTTTATTTACTTTTTCTGTTGAGTTGGTGTTTGCATAAAATAACTTTCAGGAATGCCATTGTCTCAATACCCTAAGAAGTTAACACAAATATCTGCTTGCTTACATAGTAGATTTTCCACTTTTAAGTAAATCCATAGCGCTGGCTGTGTTTGTTCGATCAGGAGGAAAGCAAGGAGTAGGAAGTCATAAGGCATTCACAAGATACTACTGTCAACAGTTAAGCTTTATTTCAAGCCTTTTTTGTGGATCACGCTGTCATGGTTTTCTTTGAAATATTTGAACTTTAACCTTGAGGTGTCTTCAAAAGATTATACTTGTAGTGTATGATATATTTTCCCCACATACAGTGGCAGTACGATGGGTATTGTTCTTTTCTCGGGACAAGATGATCTAAAGACAAAAAACAATTAAGTGCCCCGGAACCCCTCCTCCTTACCCATAAAAACCGGGGCCGAACCGGAGGTAGACAGTTCTTTTCTTGTCCCTTGCAGGGACGGACAGGTGTTTCGTCGGTCCGGACAGGAGTTCGGCATCTCGGCAGCTGGTGAGGCACACGGGTTGTTGCCTGGGGGTCTTCGTTGCCTCCGATTGCTCCCCGGGTGGTGAGCAGAGAGAGGCTTCCCTCCGTAGCGGTCCGCGTTACGGAGGATGTAATGGCTTCTTCCTCTTCAGAGCAAGGAAGTGGGAGCATGCGCAGTTTAGGTGGAACGCACGCCCGGGTGTCGTTGCGTTCCACTGAAGATCCGATCGCGCTACTGAGCATGCGCGAATCGGATCTTCCGGAGGGCGGCAATTTTAAAATTGCATTTAAGCGCTTTGCCTGTCTGACTGCTGGAGCTTTCGTCAGTACAGTGCAGCCGTGTCACCAGCCCCCCCACACGGTTCAGAGGAGGTTAGGGTGTAAGATATTTTCTTTATCTTGACTCTTTCCTATCCTCTTCCCTCCTAAAAAAAAAAAGACCTGCTTCCGCTCCCAAAAAGGCCACTTCCAAAGCTAAGCATTTGTCATGTGCTGAATGTGCTACTCCACTGCCTGATGGCTGCAGGAAAAAGGTGTGCAATGCGTGCTCTGCTGAACAGCTTGCTGCTGAGAAGCGCAAAGACCTTCAATCCTTCCTCGGGTGGTTCCAAGATAATTTGGCGCAAACTTTTGAAGCATTTCAATTTTCGGCAGCTCAATCACAGGAGAGAGTCAAGTTGGATTCCACGCACAAGCGCAAGAGATCCAGGTCTTCCTCTCATTCAGACCTTTCCTCGGGTGAGGTCTCCCGGTCCTCTAGTTCTTCTAGTGATAGTTCGGAAGAAGAGATGATTTTCCCCTCCCAGGATCTCCGTAAGTTCACCAAGGAGGTGACTCGTATGCTCCTAGTAGGTGATGTGGGAAAGGTTAAAGGTTTTCCTGTACTCCCTAAAGTAGATGACCTTATCGCCAGGGAATGGAAGCACCCTGAAAAAAGAGCCTTCATTTCTAAACGCATTTCTTTAAGCATTTGTTCAGGCTTCAGGGGGAATATTCTTGGGAAGATCCCCCCAAAGTGGACATACAGGTGGCCCAGCTCTCCAAAAAGACTACTCTCCCAATCGGTGAAGTGTCCGGGCTCAAAGACCCTATGGACAGGAGAGCAGAGACTTCTTGCAGGCGGGTGTTCCAGGCAGCAGGAGCTCAATGCAAGGTGGCGGTGTCTAGTGCTGCAGTGGCTAGGGCCCAGCACATGTGGCTTCAACTTTTGCAGGATCGTCTTGCGGATGATGCTGATTCGGAGATTAATAAACTGTTGAAGAATTTAAAGCTTTCCAACGATTTTCTTGTGGATTCAGCTCAGGAGTCCCTTAAGCTATCAGCCAAGAACATGGCCTTGTCGTCTGTGTCACGCAGAGCCCTTTGGTTACGGTCCTGGACGGCGGATTCAGCTTCTAAATCTGCGCTTTGTGACTTACCTTTAGAGAGTAAGAAGTTGTTTGGTGCTCCGTTGGAGCATCTTATTAAGCAGATTTCGGATACTAAAAGAGCTTTGCCTCAGGATCGAAGGCCAAGGTGGAACCGCAGATATCCTTATAGGAACCCGAGACCCGTCTTCCAATCCTCCAGATCTCATAATTTTCGTGGGCCATTTGGAGATAAAAAATTCCAAGATCGGCCGAAAAAGCAGGATAAAAGAAAGTTCTGACTGCAAGGTGGGAGGACGCCTACGACACTTCAGCCTATCCTGGGAACGGACCACACAAAATCCGTGGGTTCGTCAGATTATTTCGGAGGGTTACAGGATAGAGTTCTTTCAGCCTCCGGTCCGCCAGTTCCTGATTTCGTCCTATCCTTTAGAAAGGAAAAATTGGTCTCTCTTTTCCGAAAGCGTGAAGCTTCTGGGAAAAGCGGTGATAGAGAAGGTTCCCGTTCACCAAAGATTTCAAGGAGTGTATTCCCGGTTGTTTCTAGTACCAAAACCGGATGGCTCCTGGCGTCCGGTTCTGGACCTGAAATCAGTAAACCGCTGTATCCCCTACCAGCATTTCCGGATGGAGAGTATCACCTCAGTCACTCAGGTGCTAAAGGAGGGAGATTTGATGGTCACCTTAGACCTGAAAGACGCTTATCTTCATGTACCGATTGCCGAAGCATCCAGGAAGTTTCTGAGGTTTGCTTTGCGCGTCAATCACAGGGTGCATCATTTCCAGTTCAAGGCCCTTCCATTCGGTCTGGCATCAGCCCCAAGAGTTTTTACAAAGATCCTTTGTCCTTTGACAGCTCATCTCAGAGAACAAGATATCTCGATAATTCCTTACCTGGACGATTGGCTGATCATGGCGGCCTCCCGGGAGAAACTTTTGTCAGACCTTTCCGCTACTATGAAGTTCCTGGAACTCCACGGATGGTTAATCAACAAGAAAAAATCTTGCCTCATTCCCGCTTCCAGGACTCTTTTTCTGGGGTTTTTGGTGGACTCAATGTCCCTTTGCGTTTATCTTCCGCGTTCCAAGCGCCACAAGATAAAACAAGAGATCTCGTCGCTGCAAAGAGATCCAATTTGCTCTGTCAGGAAGGCTATGAGCGTTCTGGGGCTTCTCACCGCTGCCATCCCGGCGGTTCCCTGGGCAAGGTGTCAACTTCGTCCCTTGCAATGGCAGATCCTCTCGAACTGGTCCAGGCAAGGAGAAGATCTGGAAACGTCCTTCACTATAAGTGGCCAGGTTCTCTCCCAGTTGAATTGGTGGAAGCAGTCGTCCCATCTCGCCAGAGGACTCTCTTTCCGTCCCAGAAGTTGGATTATTATCACCACGGATGCCTCCGGCCGAGGATGGGGAGCCCATTTGGGCTCCCTTTTTCGAAGAGGAGATTGGGCTCCAGTAGATGCTGTCCGCTCTTCAAATTTCCTAGAGCTAAAAGCAATTCTTCAGGCTCTTCTGGCCTTCAGATCGTTTATAGAGGGTCAAGCTGTCAAGATCCAATCAGACAACGCAGCGGCCGTCGCATATATCAACAAGCAGGGCGGCACGCGGGTCCGGAGTCTTCAGATCTTGTGCGCAGTTATTATGGAGTGGGCCCAACTTCATTTGACGGACATTTCGGCGACGCACATCAGAGGCCGCTACAATTTAGTCGCGGACGATTTAAGCAGAGCAAGATGGTCACAGACAGAATGGTCTTTGACCCCTCAAACCTTCTCCACTCTGGTGTCACGCTTCGGTCTTCCGGAAGTGGATTTGATGGCGACTCGCAAGAACCGCAAGGTCCCGGTGTTCGCGTCCCTCAACCGATGGGATCTTCCGCAATTTTTGGACGGTCTTTCCATGGTGTGGAATTTCCGGTTAGCCTACATCTTCCCGCCAGTGGCACTGATTCCTCGAGTTCTGCTGAAAATCCGAAACGACAAGGCCAGGGTCTTGGCCATCCTTCCATACTGGCCCAACAGGGGTTGGTTTGTCCTCCTCCGGCAGTTGACCATCACCTTTTGGGAGCTTCCAATTTCTCCACATCTTCTCGAGAACGTCGACCTTCGCCTGGAACTTCTTCAGATGTTCCGTTTGACAGCCTGGCTGTTGCAAGGCTGATCTTGGGTGACCAGGGTTTGGACGAGGACGTTGCAGACTTTCTGTTGACTTCAGTCCGGAGTTCAACGTCCAAGATTTATTTTCGGGTATGGACCAAGTTCCTCCGGTGGTGCACCGCTAGGCACCTTCCCATTTTTCCTCCTGCCATCAATTCCGTCATTTGTTTTTTACGGGAAGGTCTGACTTTGGGCCTTAGTGTCTCGACCCTTAAAGGGCAGATCTCGGCCCTTAGTCATTTTTTTCTTTCAGATCTGGCCTCTCACGTACTTATTAGACGTTTTTTTAAGGCCGCTACTATTCGCCGTCCTCCTAGGAGGTCCTTGTTTACATCATGGGATCTTGCCATTGTACTTCGAGCCTTGTGTTCGACTCCCTTTGAACCTCTGGAGGAGGTATCCATGAAGTTTCTGTCGCTGAAAACAGTTTTTTTAGTAGCCATTACATCGGCTAGGAGAGTTGGGGAAATCCAGGCTCTTTCATCCTCTCCGGAGTTCACGATTTTTCATGAAGATAAAGTTGTTCTCCATGTTAAACCTTCTTTTCTACCTAAGGTCATTTCCCGGTCCAGTATTAGTCAGCCCTTGGTCCTTCCTACTTTTTTTCCGTGTCCTTCTTCTCCGGATGAATTGATTTGGCACACGCTAGATGTCAAGAGGGCTTTGGAAATTTATATTGCTCGTACCTCCTCCATCCGTTCTTCAGACCAGCTATTCATCAAATATTTTGGACGGTCGGCCGGGTCAGCAGTTTCTAAAGCTTCTATTTCTCGTTGGCTGGTGGAAGCCATCCGCATGGCTTACCACTCTAGTGGTCTTACTCTACAATGGCCCATCAGGGCACATTCTACTCGGGCTATGGCGGCCTCCTGGGCTGAAAAAGCTGCTGCTTCTCCTGAGGACATTTGTACGGCTGCCACCTGGTCCTCGTTTTCCACTTTCGTGCACCATTATCGGCTAGACATCTTTTCCTCCTCTGCGGCGGATTTTGGGCGTAAGGTGCTCCAGGCGGTGGTCTCTTAATATGGCCCCCCCATTTCTGGGATCTTGCTACATCCCATCGTACTGCCACTGTATGTGGGGAAAAACGGAAATTTTTACTCACCGTAAATTCCCTTTTCCTTAATACAGTGGCAGTACCAGTTTCCCTCCCTTATGTAATAAATTATATTTGGCAAGCTATCTGGTGTCTGTCTTGTTACTTACTGTCTACCTCCGGTTCGGCCCCGGTTTTTATGGGTAAGGAGGAGGGGTTCCGGGGCACTTAATTGTTTTTTGTCTTTAGATCATCTTGTCCCGAGAAAAGAACAATACCCATCGTACTGCCACTGTATTAAGGAAAAAGGAATTTACGGTGAGTAAAAATTTCCGTTTTTCTTCCATAAAAAACAGATTTCTGTAACTTTTTAAATTTGACTAGTATATTGTCTTAAGCAAACATCATGACCTCCCTTACTGTCCCTAACAAGCATTTCACAACTATACACTGTTTTCCATTAGTCCCATAAGGGGGTTATGCTACATTTACTCTTTGTCAAGCTATGTATGAATTTTAAAAAGAAGAGAATGATGCAGCGGGATGGATCTTGGAGTCGTATTTATCATGTTTTAACTCGGATCTTGCTATAGATGGATGTATTGTGGAATTAAACTCTGTGTAAAAGGATTCCAATGTTAACCTCTCTCCAAATTTCTTTTTCAGGCATCTTTTTTAACGAAGAAGTTAAATATCGGTGGCAAAAGAGTGAATCTTGCGATATGGGTATGTTTGCAATTAAGTGTCTTTAATATGTATTTTACCCTGACTGACAACCTCTTATGTATCCCTCTGTATTACATACAAATTATCTTATGAAAATGTGTCATTTATAGAATTTGACAGCAGATAAGAACCATTCGGCCCATCTAGTCTGCCATACTCGGTGCTTGATCTTGCCGTAGATTCCTGATCATTTTGTGCCTATCCCATGCATGTTTAAATTCCCTCACTGTATTAACCGGTACCACTTCTGATAGGGGGCTGGGGCTTTTATGTACCACCCTTTTGCTTACCACAAAACATCCTTGTGTTACATCTAAACCTCTAACCATCTACTCTTAGATTATGACCTCTTGTTCTAAAATTTTTCCTCCTTCGAACTAAACTTGTCTCCTGTACTTTTGGTAAATCATTTTTAAGTTACAGGTTTGCTATTACATTGTAGGAAATAGGAATCTTAGGAATTTCTTTAATGTTTAAAATATGAAATAACTTGATGTTAGACCAATCGTTCTGGGAGAAAAGTTGAAATAGCAAAATCCTTCTATTCACTAAATGGGGAGTTTGCAGGAGAGTGTAATAGTTCAATGTCTTGCTATCGCTATGCATTGTGATGGACAACAAACAGTGAGCTTCTTATCACTGTTCAAGTGAAAATTTAAGAAATAAACATTCACATAATGTAAGAGTAAACCTTTGTATATTTTCAGCAATAAAATAAAATAAAATACACAGTTAAATGTCATGTTCAAATGTTGCACAATCGAGAGCATTTCACTGTAGCTCATGACTTTGATTTTATTTTTCCCCCACACACAGGATACTGCAGGTCAAGAAAGATTCCATGCACTTGGTCCTATCTACTACAGAGACTCAAATGGTGCTATTTTAGTGTATGATATTACAGACGAGGACTCTTTTCAGAAGGTACGACTATGGTAACAGTGGAATATTATGTACATGTTTTTTTTAATGCCTTTTTGTTTTTAATGCCTTCTGCTTCCCTGTTTCTCTGGAATAAGGTTCTTATTGTGGTGAGAGGGCACTTTCCATTCTTCCACACTTTGCATTTTATCAAGCTTGAGACACTGTTGGATCACTGGTGCTCCTCTTTGGTCACTGGTTTGGCGCAGTATGTTCTGTTATAGCAGGGCTTGACAAATTTGTTGTGAATCTAGGCGCCAGGTAAAAAAGTTAGGAGCCAGGATTTTTTTTAAACTAACAGTTGGTTAGGAGTGATCGGATCATCATCATCATCAGCCCACTTACTAAACTCACAGCGTTTGACCTGGAAGCACCCTGGACTTTCAGGTCAGTGCTGTTTTTTTTTTTTTTATTAATTTTATTTTATTTTTTTAACTCTTTCGATGCTGATGTTCCATTGGAGCACAGCATTGACTGATATTTAGTCCCCACAAGCTTGTGGGGAAAAATGTTAACCCCTGCAATTCCACGAATGTATCATACACAAGTGTGGCATTGAAGGGGTTAACGCTGCACTGTCGCTCTCATGGAGCGATCAGGCAGCAGGGGGGTGTTGGGGCTGCTCTCCACACTCATGTGGAGACCAAAGAACCTTCTCCCCTGTCCCTGAAGCTGCCTCTGGCAGCTGGGACTCAATTGCTGGTCTATAGACCAGCCATTGCAGGGAGGGGAGTCTTTGATGACTGCTGTAGGCTTCCATGCCTACAGGAATCATCACAGGGCTTGTGGGGGCTCGTTTTTGCTGTTGCTGGTCTGCCTGGGCTTCCAGGCAGACCACCAGCAGCAGAGCCCCGTACAAAACGGGAATTAACCCCTAAATGCCGCGATCGCGGCATTGAAGGGGTTAACGCTGCACTGTCGCTCTCATGGAGCGATCAGGCAGCAGGGGGGTGTTGGGTCAGGTCCCCACACTTGTGTGGGGAACCAATCAACACTCAACCCCCTTTCCTGAAGCTGCCTGTGGCAGCTGAAAACACAATTGCTGGTTTTGCAGCAACCGCGGTTTCAGCCTACAGGATCACTCCGTGGGAGTGATCTCAGGCTTGGGGGCGGGCTCTGAGTGGCTGTGCTGTCTGCCCAGACTCCTGGGCAGACAGCAGCAGCAGCACCCCCGTGTGGTTACTCAGCCTCTTACATCCACATTTTTTATGGATGTAAGAGGCTGACAAAACCTAGGCGCCAGGACAAAATTCTGTCGCCATGGCGACCTGGCGCCTGGGATTTGTCGAGCCCTGTGTTATAGGTTTTTGTAAAGGTCGGTCTCCAGCAACCCCGATTGTTCGTGTTGCAGCCCTTGGTTCTCTCCTGGACAACCAGTTGGCTATGCAGCCTTGGATTAGTTTCCAGACTATGGCTTTTCAAGAGATCTCTAGAGTCTCCTGAGGCTTTTCCTCCACTTGAGCCCCTTCAAGACATTCTCACCTAGAATCCCTTTCCTTTCCTCTTAGTGGCTTTAACATCTGCCAGAAGAGTAGCTGGAATGCAGTCTCTCATTACCTATATGTTAGTCTGGTAACTTAAATAATCACACACCACTGACAATCGGGTAGTGTCAATTTAATGTTGGTTTCTGGAAAGGGCAATGTGTTAGTGAAGTTCACCGTGGGTTAAACCTCAACCATTTTGGTATTTATGTAACTTGCAAGATCAAAGTAGCCATCCGATTCCATAACTATGCCTTTAGTTGCATGATGTACTAGTCCATTGATGCTATTCTATTCTTGCAGGTTAAAAACTGGGTGAAGGAGTTAAGAAAAATGCTGGGGAATGAAATCTGTTTGTGTATAGTAGGTAGGTTTTACGAGTAAATGTCATGTATTTTGTTAGACCTTTTGCAATGTGGTCATAGAATTACGTTGTTTTCAAAAATAAGAAGTTGTGGATCTTTGGACATATATAGTCTGCAATATGTTTCCAACTTTATTGTAAAAATTGGTTCTTATGTTTTTTCTTTAAACAGGCAACAAAGTAGACTTGGAAAAAGAAAGACATGTCTCCATTCAAGAAGCAGAAGCGTAAGTAGTTCTTCAACGTGTTGCTACCTCCTTAAATATATTATGCATTTAGTCTGTAAATTGTAATGTGACCTATTTTTAAAGGTATGCCGAATCTGTGGGAGCAAAGCACTATCACACTTCAGCCAAACAGAATAAAGGAATTGAAGAACTGTTCCTGGATCTTTGTAAAAGTAGGTAAAAGTAACTGTTTTGTATATAGTCTACATCATTAAAGGAAAACACTAGAGTGCATCTAAAGAACTGTGACGTTCACATATTCAGTAGTATAACTTTTTTTTTTTCTTCTATTTCGTTTTAAAAACTTTTATTTGATAGAATCTGGCATGGCAAAGCTGGCATGAATATTTCATAACTTTGAGTCATTTTCTGTTCTCAAACTAGCCTCTCGGTGGGTAGCCTGGAGACATCGGCTGCCACTAAAGAGGGGTATTAACTTTACAAGCAAGAGAAATCGCAATGATGTGCACATAGAATGGCTGTTCTAATGCAGAGCACTGCATTCCTGATTAGTGTTATCAGCCGGCGGTAGGGGCACCTAGATGTTTGGGTGTTTCAGCATTGACATCGCTAGTTTACAACCGTAAAAGTACAGGTGCTGGGATTGAATGCCATGACCCTTAATCTGCCATTTTAGAGTTGCATACCTCAGGACACCCTTGTGATCATGTGCAGCCACATTTTCCAGGACGTAATGGTATGTCCTGAGCTTGTAAATGGGTAAATTAGCCGTTAACCTTACCAACAGATGCACCGGTGCTTTCTGCAGTATTTTTGTAAATCTATACAACAGCAAAGCTTGAAGTTGTTGAGGGCTTGAGATGGTAAAATGTTTCTAGGTTATTACTTTGATACATTGCACTGCCTCAATCTAGTAAAATAAAGATCACCGTATCACATTATACATAGTTTGTGGGGCTCATTTGCTTAGGTATATCGCTCTCCGTTGGTGACAGCATTGTTGGAAGTATTTGAATAATGTGAATGCAGGCTACAGATCATACAGGAGATTTAAATCCAGTTGTAAATACTGTCAGTGAGTGACCTCATAATTCATATTACATTAGATTCTCGGAAAGGTAATTATTTTTTTTTTTATGAGCATACATCAAAACTGTTATGCTAGAGCAGAACCTGAGAATCTGAAAATGTAATTGGAACACGAAGTGTGATGTCGCAGGTTGCCTGCAGTTCTAATTATTCTGCCACTTCACTTAAGTACTAACCTTTTTAAAACAAAATCTGTTGTACTGTATATGGGAGCTGCCATATTGTTTACATTTTTAGTGTAATGGACATATATTTAAAACTATTGTGCAGTTGAGGATTTAACCATTTGCTGTCTAAATTTCACAGGAATGATTGAAACTGCACAGGTAGATGAACGTGCTAAAGGAAATGGCCCAAGTCAGTCGGCGACTGCAAGAAGAGGAGTACAGATTGTAGATGATGAACCACAGGCACAGAGCGCCGGAGGGTGCTGTTCTGGATAACCGTATAAACTATGTGGAGATTTTCCCCATCCAGGAGATTGCCATGTTCTAAGTCACACATTCTTTTACCGGCGGAGTAATAGAATTTAACAGTATTGTAAAAGCCTTTAACAAAGCAGAGACCAAGTGCTATACTAGTGGAGTTTGTGACCAGAGAATTGGCGTTTTCTACAGCTGTTAACAGAGCAATTACCAATGGCCTTTTTACATATGTTTTTTTTTTTTCTTTCATGAGGAATAATATGCATGTAGAAAAGACCTACATAAAGCTTCATTTATATTCTTTTTAAATCTGATCTTTATTTAATAACTTATGTATGTTAGAAAGGTTTGTCTCGCAGTCCTTTTTGTGGTTTTTGTTTAAAACTAATTGTATTTTCTCTAAGATGCAAACTGTTTTATAGGCAGATACATGTCATTCTGTTTTTTGCAGGGTTTGCACATGTCCTACCTGTCCACTCTTGATTCTTCTTCATTCATTCTGTAATCAAATCTGGTAAATGTGCACTGTACATTACATATTAAATATTTTATCTGCTTTTTCATGCGCAGAAATATGTACTAGACTGTTGTGTGTGTGTGTGTGTGTGAAATCAGATGATTTTCTTTTTTCCCTTCTAATTCCTTACTGTGACTTTTTTTTTCACCCCCCTAACACTGTTTATCTTTTTCTTGAAGATTTTCCCCAAGGGCAAGAAGCACCTTTTTTTGTTTGTTTGGATTTTTTTTTTTGAGTCAGCAATTGTTTGGTTATTAAACACCTAATGTGTTTTGATGCAAAATGAGCCTGTATTGGTGTGTAAAATATCTAATCTACAGCTAGCCCTTAATTAAATGGCTATACATTACTCAAAAAGTTTAATCATGCGATATGATGCTTTCTTTACCCCAGCTTTCCTAGAGTTTGTTTTGGAAGTGGCCAAATCACTTTTATTATGATTAGAACAGTTGAAATTTTAGGTGATGGTATTAACTTTGTGGTTACTTAGGAAATGTATTTTTTTGCTTTATTTCTGTCACTTTTTTTCCCCCCTGCGTTTCTCTATTTGAAGATAAACAGTTATTTGTGGTTAAGTGGCATTCAGAAAAACTGTCTTCTGACATTTGTCATTCTTGCAAAACAGTAAAGGTGATATGACATTTGGACAACTGTGCCGTACTCTAAACATTTTATAGTGAAATATTATTTCCCTATGCAAACACCACACTAAGCTTATTCTTCATGGCATACTAATTAGGTCCTGTTTGTACAGGTAAACCCTTTCCTCCATAGGCTTTCAGGAGTGGAGGGTCCCCTTAGTGATTAATGCTTATCAGAATCTAATACTATACGTCTAATCGTCACATACCAAAGCAAATATGCAACCATCTAAGAACTTAGAATTATTCTTAAACCGGGAAAAAAAAATACAATATAAACACTTCTTTCATGCTGGTAGTAAATGAGTAGTAGTTCCTCTTTAAATGTTTGGGATAGGATGCACCAGAACTAAATGGAACTTAGTCTAGTCTGAACACTATTCAAGACAGAACTTGTTCAGGGATGCTTTCCAAAAAAGCAGCAAGAATATCGCTGCTTAAAGACCAAATAAAAACAAAAAAAACTAATATATATCACACTTCTAGTTTAGAAGGCCAGCATAATTTTGCAGACTTACCCCACTTCAAGGGCACTCACGAGTAAGGACATAGTTACTGGTAATCCCTTTTATGTACGCTCGCTTCTTGAAAATGAACACATAACAGCATGATGTCAGTTCATCTTTCAAGCAATTTGTGGCGGAAATTACCTGACAATCGCGGTGCAGAACATGCATTGATAAGCGAAAATTAAATTATCTTTTTACATACATGCTCTGGACCTCGTTGTGTATGTGGGGTATGTCTGTACATGGTCTTCTAGCATCAGCTTAAACTGCTGTTCCAGTTCTCAATGTTGAGATGTATTAAAGCAAGAAATAACAATTTTTTTTATGACTATTCTTTAGTTTTTTGTGTATAGTCGAATACTATATTCAAGGACATTTTAAAAGTTTTGATTTATATATATATATATATATATATATATATATATATATGTTGTGGCGAAAACTTGGAGATTTGTTAGGTTTCAACTTCAACTGTTCCTGTCACCTCATAAACTGATAGATTGCTTTTGATGGAGCTAATGATTTTGGGGTAGAAATGAATACTTTTTGTTTTCACCTCCAAATGATCAGGAAATACATGCTGAAAGAGCTCTTTTCATCAAAGCTCCTTTGTTTTCAGGATAGAGAGAAAAAAAGAATCCTTTATATCATTTAAAGAAAACACTTGGACTGCGTTTTGTGTTTGTGCAAGTGTAATATTCTAAAATACACATGCTTTCCAGGCAAAAATATCTAATATCACATACATACAAACATTTACCCCCCCCCTCCCTTTTATGGGGATGTTTAGAAATAGGGAGTGCTAAACAGTCCCAAATGAGACATATGCTCTGTAGAGTAACGTGTGAACATCTCATGTTTGCAAACAAACAGGCGTGTTCCGCCTTGTGCTCTGTAATGTCACATCTTAAGCAACACAGAAGTGTTGGTAAAAAAAAGCGCAGAAAATTACTTATATGGCCATCTCTGGCTGTGATTGGTGGCCAAATGCACCTGATGAAATACTCCGGGTTGTCTGCTTTAAAAAAAAAAATATACTGTAGTTCTTAGCTGCAAACCGAGCATACTAAATGTAAAAATTCAACAGTTTTGAAACAGTAGTGTACAGCTTATAAAATGTGCCCTATGACTACTGGGAAAGTATTGAAATTCTATATATATAACTAGGTATTTATAAAATCAGAATTTTGAGGGTATGCTCTGTCAATTTAACTAACTGAGGATTCAGAGAAGAAAACAAAATCTTTTTTTTACTAAATAGTCAGCTAATCGTGTACCTATGGTATCAAGTGAAAGCTCTATTTCTACTTGAAGAACAATATACAGTTTACATGGGTATACTATTCACAGGAAAGGGGAATAATAGTTGAACTAACATATGGCAAAAAAGGGCACAAAGAAAAAAAATATTTCTTCTGGTGAGACTTCCCTTTTAAATGTTTACCTAAATTATAGGTGACTTTAAAATGTATAGATCAGGTAGGTGAAATATTTCAAGACCTTGCCCTGCTGTCTTTCTCCTGGCTGTATAGTTAAAGATGGGGCCATTTCCAGACTTTTCTGGGATCAGTGGAGCAAACATCTTACTGTAAAACCAAGTGTTGTTTCACTTAATGATGGGGCATGTGCACGAATAGATATTGAAAGTGTGCTTTCTCACGTTCCCAATGCACTGTCCTACAGCAGCCATTCTGGGTTTCACCTTGTCACAACACATCTGTGCCATGTGCTAGTATGACAGATCACAACTAAAAGCATAGTCTAATATCAAGTGGCTAGCATTATAGATGACCAAACATTATCTACCTATATGCAAACCAAGGCAAGATTAGACAAAGCAGTAGATGGATTTTTTTTTCCCTATAACTATCCTGACAAGTGTTTTTCAGAGGACAGATTATGAGGCTGACATTAGTTTTTATTATACACTTTGTATCTCTAAAATACTGATAGGTGGCCTAGGAATGATTTTCTTTCACCTTTTTAGTTTAGTTACAAAACAATGTACACTCACTGGCCACTTTATTGGGTACACCTTGTGAGTACCCGGTCAGACCCCTTCATGCCTTCATTCTTCATTGCATACTTTGTACAAGGTGCTGGAAACATTCCTCAGAGATTTTGGTCCATATGGACATGATGGCATGACGCAGTTCCTGTAGATTTGTCAGCTGCACATCCATGATGCAAATTTCCCATTCCACTACATCCCAAGGTGCTCTATTTGATTGAGATCTGGTGACTGTGAAGGCCATTGGAGTACAGTGAAGTCATTGTCATGTTCAAGAAACCAGTTGGAGATGATGTGAGCTTTATGACATGGTGCATTATCCTGCTGGAATTAGCCATCAGAAGATGGGTATACTGTGGTCATAAAGGGATGGAAATGGTCAGCAACAATTCTCAGGTAGGCTGGGTTTAAACGATGCTCAAAGGGGCTCAAAGTGTGCCAAGAAAATGCCCTCCCACACCTTTACCACCAGCAGCAGCCTTAACCGTTGATACAAGGCAGGATGGATCTGTGCCTTCATATTGTTTCATGTCGCAGCTGGAATTGAGACTTATCAGAGCAGACAACATTCTTCCATTGTCCAATTTTGGAGAGCCTGTGTGAATTGTAGCCTCAGTTTCCTGTTAGCTGACAGGAGTGGCACCCAGTGTGGTCTTCTGCTTCAAGGTTTGACATGTTGTGCGTTCAGAGATGGTATTCTGCATACCTTGATTGTAACGAGTGGTTATTTGAGTTACTGTTGCCTTTCTGTCAACTTGAAACAGTCTGCCTATTCCCCTCTGACATCAACAAGGCGTTTTTGTTCACACAACTGCCGCTCACTGGATATTTCCTGGTTGTGCGTGACAATCCCAGTAGATCAGCAGTTTCTGAAAAACTCAGACCAGCACGTCTGGCACGAACAACCACGCCACGTTCAAAGTCACTTAAATCCTTTCTTCCCCATTCTGATGCTGTTTGAACTTCAGCAAGTTGTCTTAACCACGTCTACATGCCTAAATGCATTGAGTTGCTGCAATGTGATTTGCTGATTAGCTATTTGTGTTAACAAGCAATTGAACAGGTGTACCTAATAAAGTGGCCAGTGAGTGGATCTTTTACTATATTACGCAATTGCTGCTTTTTATGGAAAGTTCTTCCTGAGTTTTACGCACATAACCAGTGATGTCCACAGGCAAACAAGGAAAATCCTATTTGATAAAGCAAAAGCAGACACGACCATTACGTATTTATGTCAGCACCAGAAAAGGCTAAGCACTTTACCATAATTCGGTTTGACCACTAATTCAGTGAAAAGTAGGTGTATTCAACATTGTCATGCTCCATTTCTGCCTTGTGAGGAAAAACTCCAACTGGATGGCGTATCATAGTTAACGCGGCGAGATGGTTCAAAAACCGTACTGGAGTCATGACCTAACATGAGTTTACCATGTTTTTTCTTTTCCAAGTACCGTATTTGCTCGATTATAAGACAAGTTTTTTTTCAGAGCAAATGCTCTGAAAAAGACCCCTCGTCTTATAATTGGGGTCGTCTTACAATCCGACCTCAAATAGCGCTGCATGGGACCTGGATCCTCCTGCCTTATGCCCCCCCCCAACTTACCGGTGCTTCTGACTTCCCGGTGTGTAACCGGGGCAGCGTGTAGATGTCTACGCGATTCGGGTAGACAACTTCCACTGCAGCCGAAAGGAGGTGCGGTTAGCAGCGGGGGTTGTCTGCGTCCATCACGCAGACCTTCCCCGGCTGTCAGTAAGGAGAGTTCCGGTGCGAGGAATTCTCACTGACAGCCGGGAAAGGTCTGCGCGATGGACGCAGACAACCCACGCTGCTAACCGCACCTCCTTTCGGCTGCAGCGGAAGTTGCCTACGCGAATCGAGTAGACGTCTACACGCTGCCCCGACTAGTACACACCAGGGAATCAGCACCGGTAAGTTTGGGGGGGGTTAAATGGGGGGCATAAGGCATTTCTGTAGGCAGAGTGCTCTATGAAATGCCTTTTAACCCCCTTAATGCCACTCTGCCTCCAGAAATGCCTTTTAACCATCTATACGCCACTCTGCCTCCTGAAATGCCTTATACCTCCCTTTATGCCACACTGCCCCATAATATGTCTTTTAACCCCCTAAATGCCAGAGTGGCATATAGGGGTATAAGGCATTTCTGGAGGCAGTGGCACATAGGGGGTCAAAAGGCATATCATGGGGCACAGTGGCATATAGGGTTAAAAGGCATGGGGCACAGTGGCATATAGAGGGTTAAAAGGCATATCATGGGGCACAGTGGTATTTAGAGGGTTAAAATAGTCATATAATGGGGCACAGTGGCATATAGGGGGTATAAGGCATTTCTGGGGCAGAGTGGCAAGCCTGGGGGCAGATGTGCATAACTGGGGGGGCAGGTCGGAAAATAAAAGGAAATAAAAACAAAATATTTTTCTCAATCATAGCTCTTATTTAAAAAAATAGTTTACATAGTTTACATGAATTAACATTTACTGGTAAAACTTTTTTCCTATAGGGTCGTCTTATATTCAGGCTTTTTCTTTTTTTCCTAAATTAATATTCAGATTTTGGGGGGGTCGTCTTATAATCGAGCAAATACGGTACATCACAAGCTTATATATTTTTTTCAATATATTAAAAAGTGACCATGTTAAATCCTTATCCTCACAGTGAAATACAAGTGGTCTTGATTAAGGCAGATTTCTAATAAAATATGCCCAGCAGGGGTCACTGATGCTTAGGGTGTGAATCCACAGACAACATTCAGGACATTTGTTCCCAGCACAGACCTAGTACCTCATCCTAGTTTGTATGTCCAGAATGTTTGGCAGTATGATGTATTTTAACAATCACAAATTGCAAATGATAGGCTTGGGAAATGCTGCATACAGAAACAAGCATTTAACAATACTTCACAATGTAAAGGCTATACTTTTGGTCAATTACTATAATTATTTTCTTAGAAACAGCGTATGATGCATTCCCCTGTCTGAAAGGTAAGCATGTCTATCATATACTTCAATCCACAGCAAGTAAGGCATGATACATGTAGTTTTATAGAAATGGAGTGTGCGATAAAAAAAGAAAATAAATTTTCTAATATGTAAACCTGTTCTTAGCTAGGTGATGATGTCACGCCCCATACCTTCTCACTAAATTAAATGATTCATGGTGACAGGAGCTGGAAAGAGATTTACAACATTAATAGGCATTTATCACAGCTGCAAAATGCATAGCTACCTATTTCAATTCAATCTACTTAGTAGGACTACAATTAAATGAGGCTAGTCATGTAACAGCCCCAAATTAATAAGGTAGCGCAGAAGCAGCTGGAATCCTGGTCAGTGATTGGTCACATAAAGCGCATCTCTTTACAGCTGGTAAACAGGGCTAGGGTAAGCTTGCGAGCAGGGCTCTCTCCACCTAATGTACCAGTTTGTCTTAGTCTGTCAATTCTCGTCTTGTCATACCCCATGAACAGTGGCGACTCTAGAAACAATATATAGGGGGGGCACACAAGATACCACAGTCAAACTGGGGGGGCATTAATAATTTCCACCATTAAATCATACCACTGAAAAAACACACACACACACAATATATATATATTGCCAAAAGTAATGTGCTATGGAATGATACTTTTGTTATTGGACAATACAATACTTGATCATTCAACATGGGAAGCCTGAAGCTTAGTACGACTAATCCTTGAAATCCTTTAAACAACACAATACCTTAACTTTTCCACTAAATGATTTCAGGGCCTAATATTAGTCCCTGCTGCCGATATATATATAAATATATATATAAATATTAGACCCTGCTGCCGATAGCAGGTATAGATCAACACATTAACACACAAACCCAGCTTTGCATGTATAGATCAATTGAAATTCACTTGTGATCTCAGCACTGAATGTATATATCAAATAAACAGAATCAGACATACAAATCCTGTATTTGCAGGTATACAATAATAATATATGAAATGTAGCATTGTAGGTATAGATCAAATCAATACATGGAAACAGCATTGCAGGTATTAATCAACTGAACAAGACAAGACAAACCCTGTATTTGCAGGTATACATAAATAATGTATGGAAACATAGCATAGCAGATATGGATCTACAGAAGAACACACAAACCAAGCTTTGCAGGTACAGATCAATTGGAATTCACATAAAAACACGGCATTAAAGGTATATTTAAAACCCCCTAAATTACAGGGATAGATCACAGGCTGCACACCTCAACCACGCTGCCCACATAGAACCTGGCCAGCACCCAGATAACACACATAAGATTTGCCATCTTTGTCCCATATACACCCTGCCTGTGCCATCTTGTTCCCCAAGGCTCAAACATCCTGCTAGTGCCGTCTTTGCCCTTCCACAATTATACATCTATGATACACACAATCACATTAACTCATGCTCTCCCTCATTCAGACAATTCATCCATTTTAAGAAACTACACCCCTTGGAGCTTCAAATGAGGGGCTACATGTACCGTATTGGTTCGAATATAGGCCGCACTTTTTCCCCCCACTTTAAGTCTTTAAAGTGGGGGTGCGGCCTATATTCGGGGTCTAGCGCCTGACGCCAGGCAGCGGGGTTAGGATACAGATCCCCCGCATCGGTGCAGGGGACCTGCATCCTACTCCCCGATACGCTCAGACAGCCTCCCCTGCCAGCACTTCCCACGGTGGGGGTGCCGGCACGGGAGATTGTCTAAGCACATCGTGCGGACCGTCCGCACAATGCGTTTTACCTCTGCCCCCCCCGACTTACCGGAGCAGACTCCCGGGTGTCTTGCGGGGCCGGCAGGGGACATCTACGCAATGCGTGTATAAAACTTCCGGTGCCGGCACATCCAGTATTCATCCAGTATTGCGTAGATGTCCCCCGCCGGCCCCGCAAGACACCCGGGAGTCTGCTCCGGTAAGTCGGGGGGGGCAGAGGAGGACAGTGGTAGCATATCTCGGGGAGGGAGGACAGTGGCAGCATATCTCGGGGAGGGAGGAGGACGGTGGCAGCATATCTCGGGGGGGGGGACAGTGGTAGCATATCTCGGGGGGGGAGGACAGTGGCAGCATATCTCGGGGGGGAGGAGGAGGACAGTGGTAGCATTTCTCAGGGGGGGAGGACAGCGTGGCAGCATGTTTTTTTGGTGCTTTTTTAAAGAAAAAACTTTTTCTTTAAAAAAGCACCAAACTTTTAGGGTGCGGCCTATATCCGAGCCAATACGGTATTTCTAGGACAAAAGTTGAGTGCACAAATAATGATGGAATATGTCGCTTTGGCTTGAAAATATGTTTTTTCTAACCATAACGACATGTTCATTTGTGTCTTGCACACTCCAGGTTTGTACTAGAAACACATGCAGCCCCTCATTTGATGCCCCAAGGGATGTCGTTTTTGCAAATGTGTACTTTTTGTGCCATAATTTAACTTCCCACGTGAGCAGTAATGCCATGTCAAGGCTTTAACCCTAATTACTGATCATTCACACGCCTTTCATATCTCCATTCACTCACAGAAGCACTCGCCATTCTTTCCATACATTTACTCACAGTAGCACACACCATTCTTTCCCCTTACAATCCCAAAGAAATGATGGTAAAGAGAGAAGAAAAAATCACTTTTACAGCAAAAATAAGTTTTGCAGTAATAATGCAAGGCGCTCCAGGGATGAGATGGTTACTCACGTACCACACAGGCTAAATGGCTGATTTTAATAATATTTGCAGTTCATCAGGATTTCAAAAATTGCCTCCCTCTACCGTTGGCTAAATTTAACCCCATGATCAAAGGGATCATAGGATTAAAAATTAGTATCGGCCATTTTTAAAAAGGGAATGTGACTTTTTATAGCTATATGATCGCTGTGGTAACATTGGCTACCACAGTGATCATTTAGCTAGAATACTTAAACTTTTTTTTTAAAGTTAAAGTAGTTTATGTTTAAATAATTTAATTTGGGGGTCTCTAGGCAATTATGATCTTTTTTATCTGCCTTTAGAGACCCCCAAATCATTTTTTTTTCCATTTTTAACTTAATATTTTTTATTAACTTATTCTTTATTTTTATTCTACAATCTATATACCATTGGAAAGGTGAGGCGATTACCTTTCCAATGGTATATGTTGGGGGTATGTAGCTGCTTAGATGCATGAGATACAGGCATCTAAGCAGCATGCTCCCATACCTCTTTAACTGACAATTGTCAGTTAATAAAGTTGCGCGGTGACATCATCGCGTCATTGCGCGAGACGTCACCAGGCAGAACGGGTGGCCCCGGTGATGCCCTTCAGTGTGAGGGGCAGATCGCCGGGGTAGGTGGTGATGTTGGTCCACAGTGCCGTCGTTAGCACCTGACTGGGACTGCTAGCGATGGCACCATGCCGTCGTTAGCAGTCAAGGACTGTCCTGGGTGATTACAAATTCGGCTGGGGGGCAACAGGGGGGGCAAGGAATAACCTAGGGGGGGCAATTGCCCCCCCTTGCCCCCTGTAGCAACGCCACTGCCCTTGAATATATTTATTGTATTAAGCGCTGCGTTAAATTGTTGGCGCTATATAAATAAAAGATAATAATAATAATAATAATAGGGCTGGTCTTAGAGCTGGGTGTGTGAGGCACCTGGCCAAAGCAGGGCATGGTGGCAAGCACTACAGAATATACCTGCACGTGGAGAAGTCAGTCTGGTACCTGACAGGGGTACAATGGAATCCTTCATAGTGCATCTATTTCTACACTGACATCCCCAAATGCATAAAAAGCACTCATGTAGGGGTGACATAGGGGGCTATTTGGTCATGCTGTGCACCACAACAATTTGAACTTACACAGCCAAGAGCAGCCAAGCTCACAATTTTATAAATTGCAGATCCATTAAGAATTAAAGTGCTTGGTACTGCCCTATTAATACGCTTTAGCTGACAACAGAGAAATAATCAGGCTGACTACTAGGTGACCCGACTGGTTGTATCCGCCACACTCTCCGTTTCTATGACAGCATGGCGGGTGATTTTGGTGCGTCCTGAGGGAGCTTCTCGCATTAGAGTAGTCTCAGACCGACCGTGCCATTAGAGAGTCCAAGTTCCCGCTATCACTGCTCTGCGCAGGAAAGATGCAGCATTCGTACGGAACTCAAGTCCCATCGTGTTAAGCTCTGAGTTCTCCCTAGTCACATGCTCATATACCGCCCTGTACTTGTTTGGTGACGTCACCGCGCATGCGCATCATGTTAAGGAGGCTGTGTTTTGTTGGGGCACGTGAAGAGTGCGACGTCATCATAAACACTCGTAGGCAAGATGGCTTCTCCTGGCACCGGAAAGGTAACGGAAATGGGAAGCCATGGGATTTCCGTGAACTAGAAAGCGCGACTGTCCCGCGGCTGTCGCTAGCACTTTGTTTGACGCGCGTACAGACTGCTTACATGCGTATGCATGTATTAAGCGTGTTCATGTCATTAATATGTACTGTGAAAGTAACATGTATGTCGGTATGCTGATGTCCACAGGCATGTAGTCTATTGAATGCGCATATTTGAGCCTCCCTTCTTTTTTTAACCTGCATTAGAAGGCAATGAACCACGTATTATATGTGAATTTAAATAAAGTTTGTGTAGAAGCACCAAACACAGGTTATGACATCCATGTGGAACACTGACAGGTCATAGAAATGATTGAATTCACATGATTTACAAAAGTAATTGCTTTTTTAGACATCACAGGACAGGTGTGGACAGTATACCCTATTACACAATATTCAGACAAATATTCCTTCATGTAAAAAGTTTTCTGATCCCAGCTCTATAATTACATGCTTCTTCCCCACTGTAGCGATCCTCCTCCTTATTTATCCGTGAAGTGTCTGTGTCTGTGTCTGGTTTGTTTTATTAATGATCTTTTATTTATATAGCACCAACAATTTACACAGTGCTTCTTACCATACATATAGTCAAACGTAAAGAGGGCCCTGCTTGCAAGCTTTTCTCAACCCGCTTGCTCTGTCCATTGAAAATCATTGGTAAGGAAAGCCGTTTGGGTCTGATATCGGATCATAATGCTGTGTTTAGAAACACTAATGTTTCATTCAAACACATTGAACAGGAGCATTAGTATTTATGCATGGCAAGTATTAAAAAAAAAAAAAAAAAAGGAACTGTTAAGAATGTTTTGTTACAATAGAAGTCTGTGTTTTATTTGGTCATTTATTTATAATGGTTTTGCCCAACCACTAATTATGTTTCTGGACACATAGGTGAACTGTTCATGTCTAGTAATCGTGCCTGGATCCCCTCGGCATGCCATGCTTAAGGCACGACTTTGAGCACAGGGCCAACTGCCAAAGTCCTCTGATCGCCGTGAAAACTAGGAAACGGCTTTAAGTCTATTGTAACATTTCTTTGTGTTGTGACATTCCTCTCAAAGGTGTTGCCCTAACTGCTCACATTATGAGAAGTAATGAAAGCTCTTTTAAAGATCGACTTTAGTAGAAGTCATTGTTCTGGTCATTTAGTGCTCATAAACCTTTCTAATATACTAAACTAATGAATTTCAACATATCTGTCAAGTTGTCCCCCCCCCCAGTTTCTATGGGAACAGCCTATCATTGTTTAATAGATCATATGATTCCCAGCAATAATGTTAATGATATTTTTATTACGGTTAGTGGATTCTGTGGAGTGGGTGGTATAGCATCTTTTTTTATTTAACACATTTAATTTCTTGGGAATCTGTCTATGCTGTATTTTCATTCTGCTATCACATGGTATGTTAATGGTTAAAAACCCTTGGCTGAATACCCAAAACCTTAATATTTAAAAGACAAATGTTATTAGTATTGTTGATGTTATTAATTGCTTATAATAACATGTTCACTTTTATAAAGTACAATAAATATTTTCTTTGTAGTTATACATTAGTTTACTTATGTAAAGTAGTATAAAATCTTTCTTAAACAGTAAGGAAATTCTGCTTGTAAATGTATCTTCCAGTACAAACCTACATCTGATTGCATCTAGCAGCCTTGGCAGGAAAGGCAGTACATTTGAGATATAGTTAATTCTCTTTCTTTTTTTTATTTATTTATTTATTTTTTTGTATTTTTATATACTGACCTCTTCTGTTTTCTCTTCACTTTCCTAACAGGTAGTTTATGAACATGAGGGTGTGTTCATTCATTCATCTTATGGAAAAGACGACGCACAAGACAGCTTAATATCTGGGACATTGCGTGTGATAGAAAAGGTATCAAAATGTTTAGATTGGCAGAAAATACTTGCTACTCTTTCAAAGACATTGATAGATACTTGCGTTGCATCTGGCAGGTTTTTGGATAGCTGTCAGTCTTCGTAAAACAAATATGTGCAGTGTATTTCTATGTTATATGCTGCCTAGCCTTTCGCTGTAGTTTGAAGGCGTATTGGCTTGTTCTGCTGGCTATAGCTTGCAATGGGATGGATATGCAACAGCAAGGTTGGATCCTCGAACCCGTTTCTAAAGAAGATTGCATACTGTCTGACAGGAGACAGTTGCGGGTTCCTTTTAAAGCAAATGAGCAGTGTTTCATTGTTCATTTCAATGAAAAAAAAGACATCACCAAAGCTAACACAGATTGCGAAGGCCAAATAAAGATATAAAAATAATCTTGAAATATATTATTTTAACATTCAAAGTATAATCTAGTAAAAAAACCCTCAGTTATCACTACTATTAGATAAGAGGAAGCATACCAAACCTAAAAAACAACCATTCTATCATGTTTGTTTTCTTTTAGGATGCTGACGTTATTGTAGATTGGAGAAGACTGGAAGAAACTTTGGATTCTTCAAATATTCTTTGTGCTGTGAAGGTGGGGCTGTGTATATTATTGTTTTAATGTAACTGTCCATTCTGAGTATTTATGAAAATCAAGCTGAGTACCCATATATGCTATTTTATTCTCACTGGCTCCCAAAACATGCTTCATAGGCATGGTCATATAATTTGTTGTGCAGTAGCGAACACACAAAAAAATATAATTTTCCAAAGGGGAATCAGCATCAGAGTTTCAGTGAAAGAAATAGGAATGTGGCATAGCTCTAGGTATTTTAAAGAGATTCTCTCGCCATCTCGGTTTTACAGTAGCTACATTCATTTAAACTTAAAGCGTTTGTGTAAGGGCTTAACCCCTTATTTAGCATTTTTACATAGTTTCCTTAACCGTGATTCTCCTTTTTAATTTTTCATGTACACACAAACTATATATTGTTTTTTCAAGGACATATAGAGCTTTCTTTAGATGTATAGTCCAACATTTAATATAAGTAATACATTAAAATAATGTAAATTATTTTTTTTGGGGAAAAAAAAGTTTTTGACTCTTTTCCAATGATAATTGTCCTCAAAGCAGTTGACCAAAATACCATAAAATATATTAAATGTGTCTCAACATGTGTAGGTGTTTTGGACGTAACGGGGGGGCACAAAATGGAACATGTCCAGTCACTGTTGAACATAAAATGTTATTTTCTGAGGCTTATGTCTGTTGGACTGTTTATCTGCCTACCAGCTCAAAACGCCCACAAAGTATATATTTTTGGAGAGAAGACACGCCAGGGTGTTTCACTAGGAACATTTGGATACTTATGCAACTAATTGCCAGTCCCTGGCAAAAGGAGCGTAACATTAATTATTTTAGGATTGTTTGCTCAGATTGCATGCAACTGCAGGGAAACTCACCACATGTATTCATCTGCATCTCCAGATTACAGAAATACCAATCATTTATAGGTTTTTGTATATATTTTAAATCAACGGGGCACACTACATGACATGAATAGGGCACACAGAAAATACAACTTCGATCGCCCTTATCATCAGGGAGATGAATCTCGTTCTCGCTGTGATCATGATCTGGATAGACAAAGAGAACAGTAACATTACAATTCATTCATAAAAAATGTTTCACGTAAATGGATATGGTTTAAATAAAGCCCTACTTTTACTGAACAAATATACAGTGCTGTGCAAAAGTTAGGCAGATGTGAAAAAATGCTGTAAAGCAGGGCTCGTCAGCCTGTGATCGCGGGGGCGCTGCTGCTGCTGTCTGCCCAAGAGTCTGGGCAGACAGCACAGCCACTCGGAGCCCTGAGCCTGAGATCACGCCCACGGAGTGATTCTGTAGGCTGAAGCCGCGATTACAGGTTTTCAGCTGCCACAGGCAACTTCAGGAAAGGGGGTTGAGTGTTGATTGGGTCCCCACACAAGTGTGGGGACCTGACACAACACCCCCCTGCTGCCTGATCGTTCCATGAGAGCGAAAGTGCAGCGTTAACCCATTAACCAGCAACAGCAAAAACGAGCCCCCACAAGCCCTGTGATGACTCCTGTAGGCATGGAAGCCTACAGCAGTCATCAAAGAGACTCCCCCTTTAATGGCTGGTCTATAGACCAGCAATTGCATCCCGGCTGCCACAGGCAGCTTCAGGGACAGGGGGAGAGGGTTCTTCGGTCTCCACATGAGTGTGGAGACCAGCCCCAACACTTCCCTGCTGCCTGATCGCTCCATGATAGCGACAGTGCAGCGTTAACCCCTTCAATGCTGCAATCGCGGCATTTAGGGGTTAATTCCCGTTTTGTACGGGGCTCTGCTGCTGGTGGTCTGCCTGGAAGCCCAGGCAGGCCAGCAACAGCAAAAACGAGCC
This sequence comes from Spea hammondii, assembly GCA_029215755.1. Classification (NCBI taxonomy): domain Eukaryota; kingdom Metazoa; phylum Chordata; class Amphibia; order Anura; family Pelobatidae; genus Spea; species Spea hammondii. The sequence goes on from JARDYJ010000004.1 coordinate 49,337,081, forward strand.
CCCACAAGCCCTGTGATGACTCCTGTAGGCATGAAAGCCTACAGCAGTCATCAAAGAGACTCCCCCCTGCAATGGCTTGTCTATAGACCAGCAATTGCATCCCAGCTGCCAGAGGCAGCTTCAGGGACAGGGGGAGAGGGTTCTTCGGTCTCCACATGAGTGTGGAGGCCAGCCCCAACACCCCCCTGCTGCCTGATCGCTCCATGAGAGCGACAGTGCAGCGTTAACCCCTTCAATGCCACACTTGTGTATGACACATTTGTGGCATTGCGGGGGTTAACATTTGTCCCCACAAGCTTGTGGGGACTAAATATCAGTCAATGCTGTGCTCCAATGGAACATCAGCATTGAAAGCGTTAAAAAAACAAAAAAAAAACAGCAGTGACCTGAAAGTCCAGGGTGCTTCCAGGTCAAATGCTGTGAGTTTAGTAAGTGGGCTGATGATCATCAGATCACTCCTAACCAACTGTTAGTTTAAAAAAAAATCCTGGCTCCTAACTTTTTTAGCTGGCGCCTAGATTCACAACAAATTTGTCAAGCCCTGCTGTAAAGTAAGAAAGCTTTCAAAAATAGATGTTCATTTTATTTTCATCATAAACACGAACAGAAGAAAAATCAAGATTTTGTGTGTTCCTTCAAAACGGCATTAATTCTAGCTACACTTGCACGAAGTCAGGGATTTTGTAGGTATATAGTTAGCTGTATGGTTAAGCAAGCATACCAAATAGGTGCTAATGACCATCCATTTAAATATGAAGGTGAAACACGATCGTTAACTGAACAGCCCGTATAGGATGAATAGCCAAATTCACTAACAAAGTGAGGTTGTTGAAGATAGTTTAATGTCAAATTACATACTCCATGATGAGACTGAGAACAGCAATAAGACAGTCATACTGTATCAGCAAGGTCCTGTTCAGGCAGAAATTTCATACGTGGGTTTCCAGATGTTCTGTCCAAGCTCTTTTAAAGAAGCACAAAGAAACTGGCAATTTTGAGCACCATAGACCTAGTGGTCACCCAATGTGCAGAAGATAAAAGACACTTCATGCTTACTTCCCTTCAGAATTAGAAGATGTCCAGCATTGGCAGAAAACAGACTCTTCTAAACCCATCTGCTGTTCGGAAATGTCTGGTTAGAAATCGTCTTGTGGCCAAAAAGCCTTACCTCTGATGTGGAAACAAGGCTAGTAGACTTAGCTATTCATTCAGGTGTTGTGAACGAAATGTGAAGGCAGTTTGTTTGCCAATGGGCTGTAAAGTGGTACAAGAATGAGTCTGTGGGCAACGGTGAAGCATAGTGGAGGTTCCTTGCAAGTTAAGGGCATTTCTACAAATAGAGTTGGGGATTTGGTCAGAATGAATGGTCTCCCCAATGCTGAGAAGTACAGGCAGGTACTTTTCAATGATGGCGCTATATAAAACAATAAATGTAGATTCATACAATCATTATTTTTTTATATAACAAAGCACATTATGTATGTTTGGTGCTACAATTCTTCTTGTTATAATATGCATATTTATATACAGTATATATGCAATTGACTTCTGCTATTCATTTCAATTGAAATGCTACACAGCATTTGTAGAACTAAAAGTTTACTTCCTGCTTAGTATTTGCAGCCAGGGGGAGAAGGAAAAATAATTAGGTCACATTTTCTTACTTTAAAAACTGAGGAAGCCATGCAAGAATGAAGCAGTCAAGATACCCCCACACACACACACACACACACACTATTCTTTGGATGATATTTTCCTATAGCTTCTACCTGGGGGGGGGGGGAACTATTTTTACTAAGTATAGCACCTGCTGAATTTTAGTAATGGAAAGACATGTACTGAAATAGCATTTGGTTTCTGGTGTTATAAAATCAGTTTTCATGTCCCCGGGGGATGTTTTCACTAAGGTGTGAATGTTGGCAATTTGAGATTGAGGATAATTCACTATTGACTTACTCCTGCAAAAACACCAAGTTTAATGCTTGTCTGATACAGTGTTGGGAACTCCATGGTGACTATATTCAACTAAACAAACTCAGAGTCATATTCCTTTGTCTACTAGTGATCTAGATTTTGTAGTAGCCTGTTTCGCTTTAATTGTTAACCTTTTTGTTTTTGAATTAATTTCATAGGACTCAAGTTCGGTTGTGGAGTGGACTCCAACTCCAACAGTTGGCAGTGTCCATGGGACATCACACCAAAACAGTTATGAAGCTGAATGGGACATGGTCAATACAGTTTCTTTCAAGAAGAAGCAATTTTCAAACGGGGGTCTGTATCAAGAAATAGTTCTTACCCAAATGTATTGCTTTTGCTTTATCCTTGTTTTTTTTTTTTAACTGTGCCCCCTTAATAATCCAGATATTATTATATTTTTTTAAAGCATAGCATTTCTAAAATAAGTGGAGTAGTTAGGAAGGCGGAGAAAGCTGGGTACATATAGCACGCCCATTTACAGAACTCTCAGCATAATCCCGGTTATATTCATTAATCAAATGCCAAACCCGTTTTGTTTTTATGACCTGGAGCTGGTATCCAAAAATGTTGTATGTTAAATATTATTACAGCTCATGGTAACTACGTTAGCCACTGCGATCAATGCTATTTAGTTGTGTTACATTAGTAACACCTGGCAAACAGTCCAGGATTATTTGTTTCCTCCCTTTGACTTGATGACTTTAATAAAGATTGTTTTAATTCAGCTCTTCTGTACAACTACATAGTGTTCATTTTCTGAGGTTTTTCCATTGAAAAACGATTGCAACTGTTATGGGAGATCATCTTCATAATGTAGAAAGCTATAATGAAAGTTATGGACGCATGGCTAGTGGGCTGTCCAAATCACAAAACTGTTTTAGTGGGTTCCAATTAAGCACTTTCATAAATTGGATATGGTTTAAAACCAAAGGTTTAAAAAAAAAAAGGCTTGGGTCAAGCTTGCCATGTGACCATGAGTGGTATTGACAGTGCATTCGTATACTTTTTTTAAGATTTGAGCTGCATACTAGTGTTAGAAAATCATATTTGAATTTACGCTATAACAAGCCATTAATGTTGCCTATTTCTATCACCAAAGTATTTCACATATTGGTTAAACACCCAGTTTCAGCAAAGTTGTCTGCGAAGGTGAAAGGAGAACATTATTTTTTTATTTAGTGCTTTTATCACATTAAAATTAGTTTTTTTTAAAGGTATTGTGCTTTTCATATTGTGGTATTTTTATTTTAATCAGTTCTAGAACTATAGTAATACATAATATAATGTTTTAAACCTACTGCATTTTAGATATTTGTAAATGTTCTAGTTCTATTATGTTGGCCCAATTCTATTAGGTAAACACTCTGACTCCTTATCAATACTGCCTTGTGGTAAAGAAAAGAAAGGCTCTGTCTTTGTTACCCACACAGCGACTGAGTAATAAAGTCTTATGGAGGAAACTATTTGATTCAACAAACAGAACTTCTTTAGCGTTCCCATAAATGCGTGTTCTCTGTGTGTTGCTGCAGTAGCCTATGGTGACGGCCTCCCTGTCTGCAGACAAAGGAAGTTTATTGGAAAAAAAATGAAATAAACCCAAGTTTTCTTCAATGCTAAACTACATTACTGTATACAGTACTGTATTTAATGCTTAAAGAAAAATTATTTGTTTTCCATGAGACTTCCTCTACAAAAGTGAAAAACAGCTATCTCCATAATCAGCCAATCAACTGTGATCCTATTTGAGTCAAGTGAAATCAGATGGCATGCATGCACTTAATGCTATGGTCACATTAGCTGCTGAAATGGTTATTGGAATTACAACATATTCTTTTGTGTGAAAGGTAATATTTATCTTTTTACTGAGATGCCTGTTACTAGTTAACGCTTTGGATATAAGTGGAACAAACAATGGCTTTCCAAGGGTATTGAGTACCTTCCATTATTCCTTTCGCATATACGGTAGTTCATATTGTTGGTACTCACAACTGTTGTTCGAATCATCTTAATAGAGCATGAGAAAACAAATGATGTATTTATGTATTAATAAAGTTGTAATGACTGCATATTTTTTTTATGGTCCGCCGCACTTCCAGAAAACACATGACTTACTGCATACTAATAATTATTATAATAATACATTTCATGGTCTTTGGCCCCTTGCGCTAATTGATATTTTGTTGTTTTTTATGCTTATGTTTGTTTTCTAACTTCTTTGTCTTGCATCTCAAGATGTAATTTTGTTAGAAATTCGAAGACCTAGAAATTGTCATAACTAGAGATATAAGATCTGACAGCAATGAACCTTAAGATTCCTCCTTTTAAATTGGATTTATTAACCATTTCAGATTACCATATGATTTATTCTACTTTTGGGAAGTTTTGTGACGTATTCATTGCACGGGACTGCCGGTATTTATTGTCTCCACTTTGTTTTTAGGTGTTCAGAGTCCTTTGAACATGCAGAGCAAATGGTCATTCCTCTTCAGCCTGACTGACCTGAAGTCAATTAAACAAAACAAAGCAGGCATGGGCTGGTCTTATTTTGTTTTCTGCTTGAAGGATGATGTTGTCCTTCCAGCTCTCCACTTCCATCAAGGAGGAAGCGAACTTCTGCTTGAATGCCTTGAAAAATATGTGGTGCTGTGTGAGTAAGTATCATGAAACACCTTCGGCATTTTCTCTTCTGCTTGAATTGGTTTAACTTTGTTGTTGGAGACCTCAAAGAGTTTTTCATATAAAGGTTTCCATATCTAGCAGTCACTGTCCTCTCTCCCTTCCCCCTCTCTCTCATTCTCTTGCTCCACCAAATATTCTTCTGTTCGCTTATGTTGCGTTTTGTTAAAGGCTAAAAAGGCTAAGAGGGGCACGCAATATTTAATGGAAATCTTAATTAAAATGGATAATGTGAATCGTATTCATCGTGTATTTTGGAACATGTTCTTTGTGAAGGAAATTTGATATATTTATTAATAAATAAAATAAGGTTATTGATACACGCTCATTAAAGTATTGCCCCTGTGTGTATTTAAAAATTACAAAAAGGAAAGTAAAAATAGCGTCAAAAAGATTATACATTTTTTGGAAGGCAATCAAGACACTTAGATTGTTTGCATAATGTCCTTTTTAATATGTGTCACTTGAATATAAATTTTAACGCATATGGAAGGTCTTACCATAGTTTCAGGAGTATGTTACTTAGAGGAGTGTTGGAAGCCACCTGCAGGTGAAATTTTATTCTGATTTCAGCTTTACGTGTGGAAATCTTGTTTGATTTCCTCTCACCTCATAATGTTGTCCCATCCTGTTGTGTTGAGAAAGAAGAGATAAAACTTATTAAAGATCTTATCTTCTGTTTTAATAACACTCAAGGTAGTCACGGTACAAGGGAAATAAGAAAATTCATTCTTTGCCCCTAGCAAAACAATTGCTGATTATATCAGTGTGATTGCGGTTGGTTCAGGAGAGTAATATCTGACCGGTGGAATAGTGCTATGCTCCAGAATAAACATATTGTTTTATGCAGGCAGCCTACTGGGGCCTTCTTCTCTGCTTCTGTTATCTATCATGTCTATTTGCCTTTCTTGGATGAATAATAATAAAGCTTTGTTAGTTTAGCCATTCCAACATTGTGATGCGCTGTGAATTGAATATATTTTTGCAGGTGAGCACTAAGTAGATTATATGCAAGATGTTTAAGAACCTGGCACTTTGTGTATAGGTTGGTCTGTGTTCCTTTCTCGTCAACATTCAAATCCGCAGCAATTTTTAACGGCAAGCAACACAGATATGAAGCATAGCAACCGTGATGAAGTTGTTATTGTTTATTGCTTTGCTGGCTCCTCTGCTCAAGTCTCAGGACTCTAATTTACATTTGAGCAGTAATTCAAATGAATAATCTTTATAGTATTCTTCACTAGAGCAGACAACACATGGTTCATCTGCCTCTTTGTTTGTGTTCTCTGTCTCATTGGTGTCTCAAAACGGGTTTTTATATAGTGTGATAAACTCTTTGTTAAATTCAGTTTGGATTATTAGCCAATAAAAACTTGTAATAACTTCATACACAGAGTGTAGATTTCAATATTTGGAGTTTTAATCCTATATTTATTAGTACATTAAGTTGCAGAAAGTAGTAAATATAAAGTCATGGCTCCTTAATATAAGCACATTATAGTGTAGTTGGTTCTGTATGACTTCGAACAAATATATGGTAGTTTGTGCATATTGGTATATTAGAGCTGCATAATATGTGGTAAACAGTACTGTGCAAACGTTTTAGACAGGCATGTAAAGTAAGAATGCTTTCAAAAATAGTTTATTTTTATCAATAAACAAATTATTATTATAGATTTTCTTGTTAACCACACTTTTAATAAAAGTAAGTAACACACCGAAATCACACTCCTATCATGCCAAGTCAGCCAGTACATGCTGGAGTCTGGGTATGCCTGGGCATGATAGGAGTGTGATTGATGTTAACAATTATATATATATATATATATATATATATATATAATATATAATTTGCATTTTTGTCCAATTTTGCTGTGTTACTTTTAATAAGTGTGGTTATTTTTATTTATTTTTTTAAGGAGGGGGTTCATTTTCAGTTTCGGCCTAGTGAATCCTGAATTTTCAGTTTCGGTTCCAGAATTTGCATTTAGGTGCATCCCTAGTCTTGGTACCATTGTGGTCTTATGGAAAAAGTGGGTCGTTCTGTGCCTTCTCTCAGTTCACAGTACTAAAGCCCAAGCTTTCCCACCTTCTACTTTATTCACGATTATGTACTGTATGCTCTGCAACAAATGATCACATAGGCTTTATGTTAAATCATTTCTAGTGTCATCTAATCCTCCATCATCTTAGTCTAATTTACATTTATCATGTTTGATGGCAACTTGTAGATGCTAGAATAACGAACCTTTACGTCTTCTACTCAGAACTGAATGAGATCAAGAATTGTATTAAATTTTGTATCTGTAGTTTGAGAACCAAAATATATTTTGTTACCGCTTCTATAGATGTGGATTTCTGTGCATTTTATTTCATATGTGATTTTATTTCTTTTTTGCAATTATTGGGTTCTTGCTATTTCTAATTATCATTTTGTCAATTCATAATACTCTCTTTCAGATCTGAACAGGATGGTAGAGTTCTTCTTGTGAATAACCAAAACAAGAGCCTTTCCCAATCATTTGAAAACCTTCTTGAGGAACCAACATATAATTTACTACAAGTAAGTGCAGGGTCTGTATTTTTAAACATAACATTTGCGAGTTGCTTACTTCGATAAGAATCCTTCTGCCCTGCAAGCATTTACTGAAAGCATCCTACAGAAACTTCTTTGAGTTATTCTGGGTTCTAAGGATGCCCAATAGTTTATCAACAGTTGATGAGTTAGCTTACTACATAGTTAAAGGGGAAATGTCACCATCACAGCTTTTAGGATAACTGAACTAAGTCTACTGTATAAAAAACTAGCTATAATGTGTAATTTTTGCTTATCAATTAGCATACTTGACTTGAAGATAAATGGTATACAAGTAAAGGACTTTTTACCTTGTGGAAGCACATAGATCTGAGACAAAAGATGCTCCTTTTTATCCACATAAAGCTCAATTACCACTAGGTAATGTTTTTTGTTAATCTCTATACGCTGTAACATAAGCTCATTGCACAAATATGATACACCATAAACCTTGACAGTAACTACAAATAGGAGCTCGTTTTTGTATTAGAGACTCTCCAGCCATGATATACAGTTTCATTGCATATGGTAGCTGGTCCCCTTAATGCTAAGTCCCTTTATGCAGATGATAAAAAGGTCTGCGTAGATTTATCAGTACAGGAGGTATGTTTATTTCAGAGGCAAAATATTAAAGCACGAGGCCATGATGTAAAACTGGAGGTTCAGAGGTTTAGATGTAATGTAAAGAAGTTTTACCAGAGTGTGGTCTTCCATCAATAGTGATAGATTGTAAAGCTATCTTGAATCTAAGACCTTAATTAAGGTCTGAGTTTCAGGAAAAAATGGACAGACTATTGCGACACAATGGTTCTTATCTGTTGTCAAGTTCTATGTTATGTTTATGGTATTCTCTGGTCATGTAATGAATTCTTGCTTTATTTTGTGTGTTTATTAGTCATTATTCTAACAGCAACCAGGGAATCTGAACTTTTGTGCTTTTTAGGTTGTGCACGCCTCCATTTTTGTATATTGTTTATATTAAAGTACTTTTTGAGTACTTTAATATATATTGTTTGTGAAGGAGGCTCCCTGGGACACTAGACTACCCCTTGAACCCTTTCGCTGCCAACCACGTATCTCATGTATTTTCTGTAGCATAGCAGAGCTTTCTTACCTCCCCAAAAGATTAAATGTAAAATGTGTTGACATTCCTCTTACAGTGAAGAAGATTCTGCAGATTGTTGTGTGTGATTTAAAGTGCCAGTGTGCTGCCAGCTGATCTATTATGAGATTGTGGGGTGCAACATTTTCTACCTAGGGTTTGTGTCTTTACCATGATTATGGAATTTAACCCCTTTCTCTGTGCCTACCCTGCACTGTTTTGTGTACAGTGACCTTCATGGGCTGCATGTGCAATCTACTTGTATATGCAATCACATATATTGGTTACATTTACTAAAGAATCTTGTGGAATCTTTTAAGAAAATTATTTGAATCAGTTACCCTTGTGCCACAACCAGGTTACCTGGAAGACATTCTTATTTTAATTTTTTAAACTAAGACTTAAGGATGTAAAAAAGGTCATCTTAACACAATCATTAACTGAAACTGAAACAGCTGTGTAGGAAGAATAATACTGCTTGAGGAACAGCCAAACTCACTAGCAAGGTGAGACTAAGCACAGCAACAAGACATAAGGCAGTTTTACTGCATCAGCAAGGTCTCACAGGAAGAAATTTCAAAGCAGACATGGGTTTCCAGATGTTCTGTCCAAGCTCTTTTGAAGAAGCACAAAGAAACGGCAATGTAGAGCACCGTAAATGCAGTGGTCGGCCAGGGAAGCACATCATGCTTACTTGCCTTTGCATTCAGAAGATGTCCAACAGTGCCACCAGCTCACCATTGTCAGAAAACATCAGGACCCTGGTACACTTATCTAATGTCAGGAGAAGTTTGTTTTCTGAAAGGTCAGAAGTGGTCTTCATGGAAGGCTTGCGGCCAAAAAGCCACAACTCCAATGTAGAAACAAGTCCAAGCGACTCGACTATTAATGAAAACGCAGGTACTGGGGTGCAGAAAAATGGCCGCTGTTTCTCTGGACTGATGAGCCAAAATTTAAAATATTTGGCTGTAGCGGAAGGGAGTCTGCTTGCCGAAGGGCTGGAGAGAGGTACAAGAATGAGTGTTTGTAGGTAATAGTGAAGCATGGTGTGGAGGTACCTTGCAAGTTTGAGGCTGCATTTCTGCGAATGGAGTTGGAGATATGATCAAAATTAATGGTCTCATGAATGCTGAGAAGTACAAGCAGATACTTATCCATAATGCAATGCCACCAAGAAGGCATCTGATTGGCTCTAAATTTATTATGCAGCATGAAAAATGTTACTGTAAGTGATAGCATGACCCCAACAAAGCTCTGATCTCAAGATCATCAAACCTGTCTGGGATTACATCAAGTGAGAGAAGCAACTGAGGCTTCCTAAATCCAGAGAAGAATTGTGGTTTGTTCTCCAATGTGATTGGATCAGCCTGCCCCTTGAGTTCCTTAAAAACAGTGTGCAAGTGTACCTAGGAGAATTAATGCTGTTCTGAAAGTAAAGGGTGGTCACACTGACTTGATTTAAAGTTTTTCTCTTCACTCACTATTAACATAATATTTATGAAAGCATTCTTACCTTACAGAATTTTTTCAAACCTGTGTAAAAAATTTGCACAGTACTGTAAATACCATCTCTTTATTTTGATTATTAAGATCAAACTGATTTTGCTGGTACTCTCTAGATACTTTCAGGGTATCCTTTTTAACTTAATCTGCTTGTTCTATAAAAGCCTGTTATTGTCATTACAGTTTCTCTTGACTTTCATGAGTTTCTGAATATAATTTTTTTCCAGGGACGATAGGGCCCACCATTAAATAATACATAACTGTTGCGGTTTGATTGTGGCGTACAACGGACTGTGTTAAACGGAGCGTTGGGACGTCTGCTTGAATGTAAGCAGGTTTTTACTTCGTAATAAAATTTGTCATATTACCTCTTAATGTTCTCTTCTCCGTAACTTGTTTTGTCCCGATTTTTCAGATTGAGTGTTGAAGCAGAAATGGAAAGCTTTTTTCCCTTATGAGATTGAAGTGCCCAAAAGCATTGTGCTGTCTCTGCAGTAAAGTTGGAACCAACTTTAATTGCTCCTATAGGCGACGTTATGACATTTAAATAAGAATATTGTTGTGCTACGCTTTTTTAGTACCGTATTTGCTCGATTATAAGACGACCCCCCAAATCTGAATATTAATTTAGGGAAAAAAAGGAAAAAGCCTGAATATAAGACGACCCTATAGGAAAAAAGTTTTACCAGTAAATGTTAATTCATCTAAACAATTTTTTTTAATAAAAGCTATGATTGAGAAAAATATATATATTTTTTTTTATTTATTTCTATTTTCCAACCTGCCCCCCAGTTATGCACATCTGCCCCAGAAATGCCTTATACCCCCTATATTCTACTGTGCCCCATGATATGCCTTTTAACCCTCTAAATGCAACTGTGCTCCATGATATGCCTTTTAACCCTATATACCACTGTGCCCCATGATATGCCTTTTGACCCCCTATGTGCCACTCTGCCTCCTGAAATGCCTTATACCCCTATATGCCACTCTGGCATTTAGAGGGTTAAAAGGCATATTATGGGGAAGAGTGGCATATAGGGAGGTTTAAGGCATTCACGAGGCAGAGTGGCGTATAGAGGGTTAAAAAGGCATTTCTGGAGGCAGAGTGGCATTAAGGGGGTTAAAAGGCATTTCACAGAGCACTCTGCCTCCAGAAATGCCTTATGCCCCCCCATTTAACACTTCCCCTCCCTCCCTCCCTCCTCCAAACTTACCGGTGCTTCTGACTTCCCTGTCATGTAGCCGGGGCAGCGTGTAGATTCCACGCACTTACGCTGCAGCCGGAAGGAGGCGTGGCTAGCAGCGGGGGTTGTCTGCGTCCATCGCACAGACCTTCCTCGGCTGGGGAAGCCTGGCTTCCTCAGCCAGGGAAGGTCTGCACGATGGACGCAACCAACCCCCGCTGCTAGCTACGCCTCCTTCCTGCTGCAGCGGAAGTTGTCTACGCGAATCGCGTAGACATCTACACGCTGCCCCAGCTACACACCGGGGACTCAGAAGTACCGGTAAGTGGGGCGAGGGGAGACAGGGGGATCCAGGTCCCCTGCAGCTGCGGGGGATCTGGATCTTAGTCGTCTCATAGTCAGACCTATTTGAGGTCCGATTATAAGACGACCCCGATTATAAGACGACCCCGATTATAAGACGAAGTGTATTTTTCAGAGCATTTGCAAGCAAATACGGTATTTAGAGTTTTAAAGTACACGGGTAGAACTGTACTGTGTGTGAACAGCCGTTTTGTCACCTTTCTTATGGATCTGAATATATGTGTAGGCCTATGTGATCTATTCTGTTTATGAAGGTAGCTCTTTGCTTCTGGGATGTAGGCACAAGGGAGCTTCTTACCCGCACACTCAAAATAAATATTTTGGCGGTAATACATACTATGCTCCTCAGCAACATGTTTCCATAAACAGGTATGGTTAGTTACTAGGTTACTAGTGTAACCTGATGAGAGTTCTAATCTAATATATCCCAATACAAGTTACTCTTACTGTATAACCAACCCTATGTTTTATCTTTAATATGCAACAGTTGAAGGTTGTGCAAGTTATTTCATACATATTGTTTCTCATAGTGACCTTTAGCTTTCTAATTTAGCTCCATATATTGTCACTCTGTCTGCTGCCCTTGAGTATAGTTTTTATGAGCTTAGCAATGTATGAGTTCAGGGGCAAAACTTATTTGTGCTGATATCTATAAATTAAAGCAGATGTCTCAGGTAGACCACCTGGGTTAATAGGCGTTGTTGCTGGATTCTTCTTAACAAAAGGTGGATACAAATGGGCAGCTGCTCCAGTTCTTGCAGTCAAATTATAGCCCCTACGAATTGAGTCACACACTTTATTGGGGAAGAACTGGAGCTTTTTATTGGTAGTAAAACAATATTATCTCATGGAATACACATAGAAAAGACTGTAAATTGAACTGGGCAAAGGCATCACCGGCCACTAAGAGTTGGATACCTGGGGTGTGGGGGCTAACCAGTTCCAACTCAAAGTAGAGAAGAATAACCTACATAAAACTCAGGTGTCGCTGAAGCTACCAACCAGAAAAGGCAAGGACACTAGGGAGACAGTCATGGAAAACATGACCAGTGAAGAGGGATACATCTTCTGGCAGGCTGGCACGGTGTAAAACATATATAACATTAATTAACAAGTCCTGTTAGTCACTTTTCCCAAAATTACATGTTTACCGTTCTGTTCATGTAACAATGATCTCTATAATTATTTCCCCCCATTCTGTTATATTTCACCTCCTGTTAAGCTGCTGATCCCTGTTGATTAATTTGGGCAGCCTTCATAGTTGATAAGAGAAAATAGAAGGACTACATAATGCTGGTCCAGCCGTTGGCTGCCACCCATCTCACATTTACATAAGGTAACATTTTAAAAAAAAATCTGTAAAATTAATTAGGGGGGTTTAGCTAATGAATTTAGTAATGCTAAATCTGTGATGGTGACACACTTTTAAAGCACCCCAGATGTTTTAGAGCATGACAGGCAGCATGGAACAACATTGCTTTTTATTAATAAATGAATTACCTTTGTTGTTGATGTATCTGCTTAACAAGCCACAAAGGCTCCGGCAATAAAGTTGCAGGCTGTTTTCTGCAAGTAGTCCAGCCCTTTATATTTTATAAAATACATTTTATTCTATTATTATATATAGTGTCACTAGGTGTTTATTTGTGGCCCTAACTTTGATGTGCTTTCAGTGCCATTAGAGTGATTGTAAAGGCTGAGATGAGTAAAAATGTATATGCTTGAACAATAAATGCACTAATAATTCAAAACAACTGCATGCTATTTAACTTTACACATATGTTGTCTAACGTATATTGATGTTTGGCTTACAGAAATTAAAAAAGGATCCATACACAGCCACTATGGTAGGTTTTTCCAAAGTCACAAACTACCTATACGACACCTTAAGAGGCACAGATCTATCGACACACCGCAGACCTCCCCAGGAAATGGCGGACTTCCTTGGAGATGCGATTCCAGATTTAAAAATAAACCAGCAAGAAGAATCTGGATTTGAAGTAATAACTCGTGTATGTATTGACGTCTTTCAGCTTCTCATGCCGGAGGGTTTCTAGTACTGTGAAGGGGGGATTGTGATGCCGCTCTGAGCCATACATCAATTTTCATTTAGGCGCACACGATGATCATTCAGAATGCTGGCATGTATGAGACATGAAAGTATTTTGGCCGACATGCCAGGGGCACTCGCTGTGAAGCTGTGGTCATTGTGTTTTGATTGCCCCTGGCAATGACATATGTCCATTTGGTACCCAACAGATCCAAGTCTACTTTATTAAATCTTACTAAGGATAAGATTTTTCTGATATACAAATACATCTGTTTTATTGGGTTCCCTGAACATATTTCTCATAAGTAGAATAATAAGATCCACAACACAATATCCATTATATTTATGTATATTATCTATGTACATATGTTTGCATCATAGGTTACCATTAGGTATGTACGTACGTAATGTACATTTAGCATTTTGTATGGCAATAAACTTTTTTTTTTGGTCCATTTACCCCCCCCCATGATTTCCCAAACTGCATTTTAGCTTTGCAGGCTCACATTGAAAACCCACAGTAGTTGATTTTGGTGATCTGTTTGTGGCCAACAATATGATAGATTTAACAAACTAACATGAACCAGCCGCCATTTCACTGAGGGAAACATGCTTAGGGAACATGCTAATTTGTGGGAGTAAAAATATTTCACGTGACGCTTTAAGTAGTGTAAATCTGTTCCATGTTGTCAGGTGAAAATAGTGTATGTCTTTCATAGCTCGTCTCTTGGAGGAGGCGGTAGCACTTTTCATGTTGACTTATTACCTGCTGCTATAGTAAATCAGATGTTGGTTTTCACTTTTGTTAAGTCTTGTCTTCTGTGTAATCTCCCATTTAATGGTATCAATAAACAGAATATATAGACGTGCAGTAATGTGATTTTCAAGTGCCTGTATAATAGAAACATTAACTATTTCTCCTTTGTTGCAAAACGGGAATATATAGACTCCATTTTCACACCGATAATGGATATTTTATTTCAATAACAAAAGCATACAATGAAAATTTTTTATATTTATATAATATTAATATGTATAATATTTATACCCCAAGAATAAATGAAAAACATACCGTATTTGCTCGATTATAAGACGACCCCCCAAAATCTGAATATTAACTTAGGAAAAAAAGAAAAAGCCTGAATATAAGACGACCCTAAAGGAAAAAAGTTTTACCAGTAAATGTTAATTCATGTAAACTATTTTTTTTTAAAATAAAAGCTATGATTGAGAAAAATATTTTTTTTGTTTTTATTTTAGTTACGCACATCTGCCCCCAGGCTTGCCACACCAATATGGCACTGTGGCCCATGATATGCCTTTTAACCCTCTATATGCTACTGTGCCCCATGGTATGCCTTTTGACCCACTATGTGCCACTCTGCCTCCAGAAATGCCTTATACCCCTATATCCCATTCTGGCATTTAGGGGGTTAAAATGCATATTATGGGGCAGAGTGGCATATAGAGAGGTATAAGGCATTCCAGGAGGCAGAGTGGCATTAAGGGAGTTAAAAGGCATTGTATAGTGCACTCTGCCTCCAGAAATGCCTTATACCCCTATATTCCATTCTGGCATTTAGGGGTTAAAAGGCATATTATGGGGCATAGTGGCATATAGGGAAGTATAAGGCATTTCAGGAGGCAGAGTGCTCTATTAAATGCCCCTTTAACGCCACTCTGCCTCCTGAAATGCCTTATACCTCCCTATATGCCACTCTGCCCCATAATATGCCTTTTAACCCCCAAGTGCCAGAGTGGCATATAGGGGTATAAGGCATTCCAGAAATGCCCTATGCCCCCATTTAACACACACACACGCACACACACACCTACCGGGCTTCCAATTTCCTGCTGTATTGCCGGGGCAGCGGGTTGACGTCTCTTTCCGCTGCAGCCGGAAGGAGGTGGAGTTGGCAGCGGGGGTTTGTCTGCGTCCGTCGCGGATACCTTCCCCGGCTGTCAGAGATCAGAGTTCCCCGCACCGGTGCCGCACTGGTGTGGGGAACTCTGATCTCTGACAGTCGGGGAAGGTATCCGCGACGGACACAGACAACCCCCGCTGCTAGCCACTCCTCCTTCCGGCTGCAGCGGACGTTGTCTACGCGGATCGCAATAAAGCAGGAAGCACCGGTAAGTGTGTGTGTGTGTGGGGGGAGGGGGACAGGAGGATCCAGGTCCCCTGCAGCGTGCGGGGGATCTGGATCTTAGTCTCATTATCAGACCTCTATTTGAGGTCTGATTAGAATACTACCCTGATTAGAAGACGAGGGGTATTTTTCAGAGCATTTGCTCTGAAAAAAACCTTGTCTTATAATCGAGCAAATACGGTAATATAATATTAATATGTATAATATTTATACCCCAAGAATAAACAAAAAACATAATACTTTAATAGCCCCCCCCAAAAAAACAGTACATAAGACAGTTCAGCAGTTATAATGTAGTTTATAAGTAGTTTTTTTTTTTTTTTTTTTATAGAATTCCTTAATATTAGCAGTGCTAGGCAATTTCTAGTCGAGTATGAACATATGGTAACATTAGCTTACATGACCCCCTTTTCTGCTGTGAACACGCAACGCAAAATAACCATTATAATGCTGTGTAACAATTGATGTAATATTGATTGCGCTCTCTCGTATATCAAGCAAAAAGAGCTAAGGAGATTTTTTTTATTTTTTTTATTCCTTCCTGTAACGGTTTAATCACATAAAAGTGGAAATGTTAAAGCACCTTTTTTAGTTTCTATGGCAACAGCATATCAGTGCCTGCTTTTGCGGCACGTAACATTTAAGGGTTCTGGCAGAAATATGAATAAAACAAAATTGTAGTTTCACAAATACTATTTCTAGGAGAGGTCTGGGCTTTGGATGGTACTAGGGATGATGTTGCTAATGCTCGTTGCATTTAGTTACAACATTGTCACGTTCAGCAGGCTAGGTGGGCTAAAACATTAAATTAACAAATCACATGCAGTTTTGATGTCCCGTTGATTTTCCAGTGGTGAATATTGAGCTTTCACATGTGAAAAATACTTTTGCTTTACTTAAGATCTATACTGCCAAATGTGCATGTGCTTATTTGCTTGTTCTGCTTCAGATTGATGTGGGAACGCGCCCAGAAGTCCATAGGAGAGATCCAGTCTCAACATCTGAATGGGATATTTATATGGACCCTGAAGGAAGAATCACAAATGTGGACCACCTGAAGAATATAACATTTAAAGGGGTAATTTATTTTCTGGAAAACAGCAGTATATGTGGCCTATTTATTTTCAGTAGCTTTACTGCTTCTTTTAGTATTTTAGATTGTTTAAAGGAAATAATTATGCCATGTCTTTGTATGTAATTATGATACCAGGGCTAATATTGAAATCGTATTGTATTACAAATGTAAGTTGCTATGATGTTTTTCAACTAGATGTTCTGAGTGCTGTACTAGCGTGGAGAGGATTGTGAGGCATTAATTTATTCAAGGTTCTCGAAACCCAGGGTGCACGGAAAAAAAAAAAAACATTAGGGAAAAAGAAAAGCTGGCTCCTGATTTTTGGACTGGTTCCTAGATCCAAACTAAATTTGTGGACCCCTGCAATAATCATCTTGTTGCATTTGCATTATGTTCATATAATGGCTACCTTTTTTTATACATGGACATGTTGCAAGAACAGACCTCCACTGCAGATCCCGCATGGCCTGCCCCTCCCTCCACAGCCATGACTGCAACACACAAAATATGTAGAATTATAATATAATGCTTTTCGTCTGGTTAGGGTTATGGTAACCATTTGGTGTGGTCTGTGGTAATGTTGGGCCATTGGGCTCAATCAATCAATGCTTTCTCTGATGGATAGCATAATATTCTTATACTATGTGCAGCCATCTTTTTTGACAACTGAAATCAATTTCTTTTTTGTTTTTGAAATATCAAATGGCATACACGTAGCATCTGAGATCTGACACAACTACCAATAAGCCTCTGCTCTCGTTGACTAATATTCCAAGTGTGCTCTTTCTTATTCAATGCACTGCTGTTACATGCCTGCTGTAGTCTTTTTATTTAACGCAATGATCCTTGATAAAGAAGTCTACATTGTGACCTACTTATGACTCAAATGTAGTCATTCACATGACCTATATTTTGGAAAACTTATTTCCAACAGGGGCTCTGCCATGCACTGAGAAAGGAAGCTTGGAAATTTCTGTTGGGTTACTTTCCATGGGACAGCACGAGAGAAGAGCGGGCTAATATACAAAAAAGGAAAACGTAAGCCTTTTACATTATTTTAATAAAGAATATGTATTTGAATGTAGAGCAGAGTTATATACACGCTATGTTCACAATATAGTCATTATAGAAGCGTTCACCATCACTAATTTAACGTTTTGCATTTTCTGATCAGTCTGCACTGTGCTATACCCTTGACCTGCGTTTAGCATCAGTACCAGGTCTTCTAATTTTAGTGCATTATCAGAATCATGGTGAAAGGGAGTTGAGGGCCGTTTTCTTTATACTTTGCGCTTCTATTCGCTGCCTCATGCACACTGCATTTGTAACTTCATGATACTTGGTGTTTGTTTGAAGGCTGTGAGATGTGTAGTCTGCATGTTGTTGTGTTCATCCGTTGCCCTGACCTCTTCTGCTTATCACATCCAATTTGGTAGCCTTCAAAAGCCTGTGACTGCTTGTAGAGATATCATTATTACTGCATAAAGTCCCCACTGTTTAACAAGTCTGGATAAGCAATCGCTTGGGAGAGCTATTGATTCCTTGGGTATGGGTAGTCTTTTGTGATTATCTTCACACCTGCTGCTGTTGTACAGATGCACTTTTGTCTGTTTATATAGATGTTTTGTCTATGGCATCTGGCCACTAAAAAGTCAGCTGGTTAGTCGAGTCACATGCTAGCACTGACACAGCAACTCATATCTTCACTAACTTTGCTTGTGGGTGCATCTAAACTTACATTTGGTAAGATGAATGACAGTTTGCATACTCTTGCCTGCAACTCGCAAACTTTTGAAAGAAGAAAAAAAAATAAAAATTGGAAAATCCAGGAAAGAAAAGGATGAAAATCCTTGGACGCAGAGGACGTTAATTACTGTTTTTGGTACTTCCCCCATCAACTCCAGTTGTGTACAGTTTATATACATGTAAAACTGAAAAAAATGTGTATTTCATTTCTTACCCCATTTAAAAAAAAAAAAAGTTTAAGCATAAAGGGATTAACCATGTTTTTCTTAGAGATTCCCCCTACCAGATGGTGATTGAGGGGGGGGGCACAGATAGGCTTCATCCTCCTCAGTGGTAAATTCTTTGATTTGCCCCGTCACTGTGCACAAGATGTTGAAAAGGTGGCATTTGTTATCCTACCTCCCCAGGATTCAAAGGGTTCAAGTTGTTTTTTTTAAAAAACATATATACGGTATATTTTTTTATCTTGTTTGATCAGGGCAGCGGTGCTGGTGGATGACTCTCATTTCACCTTATATCCCCTGGAGAAATTTCTAACTAGCAATCATCTTGTTGCTTAGTGAATCTAAAAGTTACTTTTTTTATTATTATAACCCACATAGACATGCGGTCCTGGGGTCAAATGTTTTTGCACGTTGAGAATAGTGATTAGAGTTACTGCCTTGTGGCAGATTTGCATATTCATGATTAAGTTCTTAGACCTCCCCAAACACTTCTTTTCTTTGGTCTTGACATCGATATACCGCTCTGCCCTTCTTCCAAAGTGATTTCTCCGTCTAATAAAAATTTTAGTGAGCGCTAGACCCGCTAAATTGACTGGCAGTTAATGGGAGCTGAACCAGTGGTATCAAAGAGTTTCCTGTTTGCATTGATCAGACCATTAAAAGATCACAACGGAATCTGCTTATTTTGAAAGGTGTTGCAGAACATTGATTTCTCTCGATTGAAAATAAAAATATTTTCTTTTTAAAGCTAAACATGCTGTCAAATTCCCACTCAACTGTTCAATTTGTGTTTCTGTACTATATTCTCTTGCTTTCTCTATCTATGTAATATATGCGAGTATATAACTTTTCCACTCATCAGCAAGCTTATATACAGATATATTATACCACCAGATCCCCAGCTTTTTGGGAATATGCGTGCATGCATGAGTGGAGCGGTGGTCCAGATTCTCATATTTATCTTATCTTGTTAATATATTAATAGAACATACATGTGAAAAAGGCATGCTCTGGGAAATGTTTTTGTCAATATAGTGTAGCATGTAAGTATTTGTCTCGTTATTTCTTATCGTAGCCTGACAAACAATTAAAATGATACAATTAGATATATATTTAGCATCAATGTTTCTTGGGTTACAGAAGATTGCTTAAATTTGTTTAGCCGCATGTAACTGAAATTCCCCTGCCATAACAACCCAGTGGCCTGAACCAAAGCCTTAATTATATTTCAGATAACATCATAGAGTTGCCGTTCTTCACCAGTAGGAGATGCTTTATCTGAAATATCTAATCTGTTATTCTGCTACTTAAAGTACAATTAAATGATCGTGTGTACTGGTTGTGTGATTGAATCGTGCCAATCACACAACCAGTACATACAGACATACCTTTTGTATGTTAATGGCTCATTACATTAAACATTTTTACTCCACATTGGGCAGCATAATCAGATCAGGAAAGGAAGAAAGTTATTTGAAGTTGGATAAAATAGTCCCTCTCTTCCTTAATTTCCCTATCTGTTTTTTTTTTCCTCTTTTATTTTTCTCATGCACAGTACTATATAAGAAAGATGGGAAGTAATCTTTTGCTCCTGACATTTTTATTAGATCTCACTGCTGCTTCATAATTAAAGTGCCATTTTGCAGCAATGTCTATAGTCTTATTTCAGTTTGTACTGAGGAAAAGCTGGGGAAACAGATGAAAGAGCTTTCTCTACAATAAATTAACTGTGTCTAGGAAGAGCTGGCTTCCTTAATGTCATTAATGTTGAGAGTATTCTTATTTATCTGCCTTAAGTGCAGCATTTATTTCTTAATCACCACGCAATTTCCCCCCAATGATTCTTTTTTTTTTTTTTTCCCAGAGATGAATATTTCCGGATGAAACTGCAGTGGAAATCGGTTAGCGAGGAGCAAGAGAAGCGAAACTCAAGACTGAGAGATTACCGAAGTTTAATAGGTACCTTGCAAATTATTTACTTCTGAATTATTATGTATCCTAATTCTTTAATTAAAAACAGAGGGTCAGGCCTGAAAATTCCATCCCCAATTGATTTTCTTTTGCTGTCATGTTCTGAATAATTTCCCTAGAATGTTCTTCATTATTCATAATCATTGTTGGGCTTGGTGATCTTTTCTTCTGCTTTTACGTGTATCTCTGCACTGTCGCTATAAATAAAAAATCTCAATCAGAGAATTACCCTTTCATATGAACGTGGAGGTAAAATGTATTGATTATGAAATGTTAATGTGACTTATGAAAATTGGGGCCAACACACTGGAATACAACACCACGGAGAAACATTGTAGTCTTGCTCGTTTTTCAGATAAACAAACCTGTATGTGGTAACGGGATTTATGTTGAAAGAGTAAAATGGTAGTGTTCTTATTGAAAATGACAACTAGGACAGTCCTTCGTTTGCTAACTGTAAAATGGATGAGGTATGAAAGTCTTGTGTGAGCCCTACATAATGCATGGTCTTCCAAAATATACTGTCCAGTTGTAGTGCTGTGAATGGTGAGGACACTAAGACCTCTTCAGTTTAAATATAGAAACTCCTTAGAATAACATAAAATATGCTGTATGACGTAGGCCAGACGTGCATAAGATCATTAGTACAAATCTAACCGGTCAGCCAAGGATGTTTGATTTCTGTATGTTTAATGTGTGAGAGTATACTCTTGATAGTCTTGGAAACCATTTTTGGTTACACAAGCAATATGTACATTATCATATAGCAAAGTCAGCATGTAGTTATTGCCTAAACTTGGCATGAATTCACAAATAAGTAAAGAGTTAGACCCCTATTCCTTTTCAAAAATGTTTTTTTTATGAAAGTAAAAAATATGGTAATGTTCTTTAAGCAGCATTGCCCTTTTACATTTCTGAGGTGTCATGCAATATATTCCCCAGTGACATTCACTGAGACTGCTGTCATGCTAAGCTCTTCAAAGCTTGCTGCATATAGGTTTGCTAGGATTCTGCATTTGGTAGATATGGTTCTGTTGAAAATGAGCTGTTCTCTCTCTAATATTTAATGTCATTTTCTTTGTCCCTCATGTTAGAAAAAGACGTCAACCGCACAGACCGAACAAATAAATTTTACGAAGGCCAGGATAATCCAGGATTAATTTTACTTCATGACATTTTAATGACGTATTGTATGTACGATTTTGATCTTGGTAAGTAAATGTTCGTATTACTATTAAATATACACGGTTTTTGATTTCCTTAATTCTTTATCATTGGTAGAAGCATTGAAATCAGGTTTTCACCTATATTTTAGCGTGTCTGTTTCATCCTCATGCTATGTTTTTATTTTCTTTGAAATACTGTGGTCTTGTTGTGCGCGCTGGAACACACAATATAGTTATTGATAAACAACTCTGATGCTCCCAGTTCTCCTCAATAAATATCTGTTAAATCACTATAATGTACTAATGATTCATAGAAAATGAATGAATGAGAATCAGAATTATTTTATATTTTCTGTGAAAGTAAAGTTTCAGAAAGTGAACCACATGTCCATGTGATTAGGGCAGATTCTGTCAAGTCCTGAGCAATTCTCCATGAATGCTCAAAATATTTTATGGTGAAAATTTGTCGAGCACAATGGTGTCCTGGCAAACCATATTAGAATGAATTACTGTCTGATGATTAATTTGTGATATGGTATTGGAAAATAACATCTCATTGACTACTAAGGGGTGAGATGTCAAGAGAATTTGCAGAACTCTTCCACTGACCCTACATAATGATTAGTGACGTGAAGAGGTTGAAACCACAAAGATTCTCCAGCAGGAAAAGCTGAGATGGACCTACATAATTCAATGGACAGAGAGACCTTGGAGAAATCTCAATGATTTAGCTATTCATTATCCAGAGACAGCCAAGCTATTTCTGCAACAGAAGCTCTCTGAGGCTGGACCTTTGTAATTTTTAGAGAAGTCAAGAAGCTAAAACACAGCTTTGCTGACAAATCTCCCTTTTTTGATAAAAAACCCCTTCTTGATTTAGAGATGTAAGGAGATAGATTTCTCTCAAGCAGAGGCTCAGTGAAGCGAACTTCCACCAACACACATTTTGCCTAATACTCCACATCAAGGTCAATTGTCAAACTACTATATTTACCAGTTCAGCTGTCCCCGTATTTGCTCGAATATAAGATAAGGTTTTTTCCAGAGCAAATGTTGCTTACACCTAAAAATGCCATTTTGTGCATATGTTCTTTTAAATCTTTTAGTGCAAAGGATGAGCACCACTTTGCTTTATAACAGGTCACACACCTCCTCAGACAAAGAGGTTCAAAATGATATATATATATATATATATATATATATATAAATTGTTGATCATCATGAGTTATATTTTGATTCCACCGACGAAAGAAGATGAATATTAAAAACAATAGTTTTTTAACTTTAATAGTTCAATGCTGTAGCTTGCAAGATTTTCAGTATAGTCTTCCAAACATCATTCCACACTAGGCATGGGCACCTTTTGTGGTTTATAATGACATTCTTACACTTAGAACCCTGTGTGTGTTTGCTACAAGATGTAGACTTGTATCAAACATAAAACCTCTGATCCCAGTATTGTGATGCCACACTGAATACAAATAACAGGGATGTCTGTTCCCAAGAAAGAATGCCATGGCATTTGAAAGGATCACTAAAATATGTGGTTTTGAAAGCTCAGAATATGAACAAGATTTTTTTTTTTATTTTAAAGGACACACAAAAGGAACACAGTGACATTAATACTATCACACAATATTGTCTTGTAAGATAACAAATATTTTCTTATTATTTGTAGACGATTTTTTAAAGAGGCTGTTCGTATTTATTCTGGAAATATGAACAGAAATGAGAGCTGTACAAAAAGCAGTTTAAATGCAGAAGAAAATGTTTGCTTTTGTGTCCCATTAAGAAAAAAACACGTAGCACAAAACCAAATAGTTTAATAAGTAGAAGCAGTACTTATCATGTATGGGATTGTGTCTTTGTGCGTATATGTATATATGTGTATGTGTGTGTGCGTATATATATATGTGTGTGTGTGTGTGTATATATATATATATATATATATATATATATATATATATATTACACGTACACACACTTACAGTACTGTGCAGAAGTTTTAGCAGGTGTGAAAGATTGCTGTAAAGTAGTAAAAAAATGCAAAGTGAGTGAACAGAAGAAAAATATTAAATCAATATTTGGTACAGTCACACAAGTCAGGCATTTTGTAGGCATATACTTAGGTGTATGATTTAAGAATTACACAAAGTAGGTGCTAATGATCATCAATTCAATCCGTACACAATCGGTAAATTAAACAGAAACATCTGTGTAGGAAGAATAAAAATGGATGAGGAAGAGCTAAACTCACTAACAGGCTGAGGTTGCTCACAACAGTTTCATGTCATACACCATGGCAAGATTGAACATAGCAACAAAACATAAGGTAGTTGTACTGCATGAACAAGGTCTCTCACAGGGAGCAATTTCAAGGCAGACATGGTTCTCCAGATGCTCTGTCCCAGCTCTTTTAAAGAAGCATAAATACACAGGCAATGTTGAGGACCTCTACGGGTAGTTGTGCTATGAGTTTTGTTCCCCGGCCAAATAACTGGTGTGATGGCGTTATTCCATGCAAATTGATGGACTGCTGAATTAAAAACTAGGTGTAATGCTTTAAAAACAGTGTAAGTATTATGCATTTCTTAATCCAACATTGTATCTGGTAATCATTTCATTGAATGGGCTTTAATGTAAGTGTTATAATGGTGTACATGACTGATGTTTGTTTCAGCTGTGTGTGTGTTTGTTTAAATGCCACGCTGTGATGACTTATCCAGATTGCTTCTGTTGTAATGAGAAAATGATTGTTCAGATATTATCAGGATGACATTCAAATCTTCCTTTTTGTAAAAATGAATGCAAAGTACAAAAATTAAAGAATGCAATTATAAGCAAAAGCAGCAGCATTATGATTATGAATTCCAAACCTAACAAAATATTAAATGTGCAAAAAACACAAAATGTACATATAATTTGGGATCGTGGAAATGTTCCATTTTAAATGTTTTTTTGAGTTTGCACCCATTTTGTCCTTTTATTTTATCTGCACATTTTTCATTTTATGTGCGTCAAAAAGTTCACTTGTGTTGATACCATTTTTACTTCTGTCTTTGCCACAGTCTTAACAAATTAATCACTGGTATATAAATTTAATGTGTACATATGCATTATATATTATGTGAACCTTACAAAAAGATGTCTTGCGTTGTTGTGTAACATGTGATTGCAAACTTTTCCCCCCCAGGATATGTACAAGGAATGAGTGATTTGCTGTCTCCGGTTCTATATGTGATGGAAAATGAAGTAGATGCATTTTGGTGCTTTGTATCATATATGGATCAGATGGTAAGTGCGACGTTGAAATACTCATAACTGGTAAATTGTGATACTTGTTAATAAACACTTTCAAATGGCATTTGTACGTATTGGCCTCTAAATTAACGTGAAATGCTGCTAAGATGTATATTAACAATTCAGCTTAAAGGTTTCTTGTCGTCTTGGTCCTTAGTGAATGAGTCCTATTCTTCATCTTACCAAAAGAAAATGTGTGAATAAACTAATATATGCTGAATCATAAAATTGTGACGAGCTGACCACTGTATATTTTGGCATATTTGTGAAATTGTCTTTCAGATCATCAAACTCGTTTTAATATTAGGCAAATATAATCCAAGTTAGGACAAATGCATTTTTAAAATTATTACCGTATTTGCTCGATTATAAGACGAGGTTTTTTCAGAGCAAATTCTCTGAAAAATACCCCTCGCCTTATAATCAGACCTCAAATAGGTCTGACTATGAGACGACTAAGATCCAGATCCCCCGCTGCAGCAGGAAGGAGGTGTGGCTAGCGGCGGGGGTTGTCTGCGTCCATCGCGCAGACCTTCTCCGGCTGTCAGAGATCAGAGTTCAGGGGAACTCTGATCTCTGACAGTTAGGGAGGGTCTGCGTGATAGACGCAGACAACCCCCGCTGCTAGCCACGCCTCCTTTCTGCTGCAGCGTAAGTGCGTGGGATCTACACGCTGCCCCGGCTACATGACAGGGAAGTCAGAAGCACCGGTAAGTTGGGGGGGGGGGGGGGGAGTGTTAAATGGGGGGCATAAGGCATTTCTGGAGGCAGAGTGCTCTGTGAAATGCCTTTTAACCCCCTTAATGCCACTCTGCCTCCTGAATGCCTTAAACCTCCCTATATGCCACTCTTCCCCATAATATGCCTTTTAACCCTCTAAATGCCAGAGTGGCATATAGGGGTATAAGGCATTTCTGGAGGCAGAGTGGCACATAGGGGGTCAAAAGGCATATCATTGGGCACAGTGGCATATAGGGTTAAAAGGCATATCATGGGGCACAGTGGCATATAGGGGGTATAAGGCATTTCTGGGGCAGATGTGCATAACTGGGGGGCAGGTTGGAAAATAGAAGGAAATAAAACCAAAATATTTTTCTCAATCATAGCTTTTATTAAAAAAGAATAGTTTAGATGAATTAACATTTACTGGTAAAACTTTTTTCCTATAGGGTCATCTTATATTCAGGCTTTTTCTTTTTTTTCCTAAATTAATATTCAGATTTGGGGGGTCGTCTTATAATTGAGCAAATACAGTATTTCATGTATAGAAGAAAAAAGCTAGCCAACCCTACCTGGCCCTATGTGGAAAAATAATTGCCCCCTTAGTTACTAAATCAACAAATTGAATTGATAATAGCAACAAATTCACTAGACACATGCAGAAGGATTACTATCAACCCTGTTAGATCTAAACATCAGTTACTAATCAGTTATAATAAAAATATTGTTATATCTTGTTTAATATGGTCTTCCACTACTAAGGAGGAACTGTAAAAGAGAACTACTCCTTTTTAGTTATACACGAAAATGTCCTAGATAAGTGATCTATCTTTTTTTAATGGCTAAGTATAAAAACTAAATATTTTGTAGTTGATTTTATTTTCTTAATTGTACATTAATTATTAACAAAGTTTGTTCCTTGTCCAGCATCAGAATTTTGAGGAGCAGATGCAGGGAATGAAGACACAGTTAGTCCAGTTGAGTACTTTGCTCAGGTTGCTGGATAGTGGATTCTGCAGCTATCTTGGTATGTATTGCACGAAAGAGACTAAAATGTAATTAAGACTTCTTGCTAAAATACATGTGCATGCTAGTGCCTTTTTAAAATCTTTTTTTATGTGCAAGTGTTTTTTTTTTTTTTTTTTTTAAATGGCACCAAAAACCACCTTTTAATATTTAAGGTGGATTGGTCACCTTGCAAAAAAAAAATATACTACTGTCCTTCTGTGCACAGCAACAATGAATGTATGTGACCCACAGAACCGAAAAAATATACCCGTAGGCAAAGAAGAGAGGAAAAAGGGAAAGTGCTTTGTGCTGAAACTGTCATTTAAAAAAGCTAGTACAATGCTGACTGTATTGCTTGTGATCTAATTAATTATCCCAAGACATGCCTTCACAAGTGGTCACCCAGTGATCTCCAGGATGTCTGATACTTGGTCTGTTTGTTGTGGCTTATTATCTAGCACAAGATCAAGAGTTGGGCACATGACTCAGACAATCTGTATTTATTGTTATTGAAGCTTTCTTTTTTTTTTCTTTTTTTTTTTTTAGAATCTCAGGACTCTGGTTACCTCTACTTCTGCTTCCGGTGGCTTCTGATCATGTTTAAGAGGGAATTTAGCTTTCAAGATATTCTCCGGGTCTGGGAGGTAAGAATTTTTTTTTTCTGTGTGCAGTTACAGTCTAAACTATATTGGACACTCTGCAAATAAGGATTGATTGGGCAGCAAACCTGTTTTTGTTTTTATTTATTTGTTTTACATAGATCCAATAAATACAATAGATAAATCTAGAATTTCTTCACTCTCTAATTTGCTTAAAAGTTTTAAGTAGGGGTTTCTTGGTAAATGCTACTATAGTTATTAGCACCCAACTTTTTTTTAAAGGATTTTCAATTATTGCATAAAAGTGTTTATGTAGTGGTTTAAATAAGACTAACTATGTTTTAAAATTTGATAGGTAATGTGGACAGGGTTACCATGCCAAAATTTCCATCTCCTCATTTGTTGTGCTATACTGGAATCCGAAAAACAACAGATAATGGATCGAAATTATGGCTTCAATGAAATTCTTAAGGTACGTTGTTGTTTTTGTCTTTGTGCACCAGAACCAAATGTGATGGCCATTGACTCCTAAAGAAAAGTAAATGCAATAATTTTGGACTATGTCGCAAAAAGAAAAAGGATCCCAAATTTAACTTTGTTATAAAATACTATTATCCACATACCGAATTTACAGAGAAACATATACTAAACTACTTGAAGAATTTGTAATTTGAAACCTACACAGCTTTGTTATTCTATCTCTCTGTCTTGCTTTAAGTTCCTAATGATCCAGATGCTAGGATATGGTGGTACATTTGGGGTTCCTGAGTCTCGATTTGTGTCTTGTCTATTCCTTGAGAAAATATTGCATAATGGCCTACAATATTTGGAACAAGCTTAAACTATTTGTACACAATGTTGTTATGGGAGTTATTGCTTTACTTGCTAATTTCTATTGGTGATAATGAAATTAGATACATGAGCAAGATGTATTCATCTTGCTAAATTTCCTAAATATTACTTATGGAGAATTCAGTCATTTTGTGTAGAAATATAACTGTATAATCAACCTCTACCTTTCACCAGTCTCCAATACTGTTGTCATTCCAGGTTAGTGCATTTAAAATAATGAAATATACAAAACTGTTGCTTGATGGTTACTGATTTACACTTCCACAAAACTAACATACAACTTGATAAAGCTACTGTTACCGCTGAAAACCGAAGGCTAACATGTTGTTTTTTCTTAATATTACGCAGAATTTTGATGTATAATGAGATTTCTGATGAAACCGTATATATGGAGCGAACTGATACCATACTTTAAAAAAAACAAACATCTAAACTTTTACACCCAGCTGTCTCCCAATATACTTGGACAGAATTGAGACTTTATTTCATTAAAGGACACAGTTAAGTTCACATGCACTGAGTGCTTAGGAGCTGTTTTATAGGAGTAAGAAAACATTGTCGATGTGTGCGGTTTGCAATCCCCTGATATATAGGATGAAATAAAACGTGGTTTTTTTTTTGCTGGAAGACACCTTTCATTTCTAGGCTATTTGACCAGAGGTTGCAAGAATGCTATTTCAACAATGTGTTGTGCTTATGAAGAGTTGTGTCCCTCTTTGGTTATATTAGGAGCACGGCATTAATTTCATTCTTTTTTTATGATTAAAAGTCAAAACAGGTGTATCTCAAAATACAGTGCTTTATGTCAAAGATTCAAAACAATAGCCTACT
Source organism: Spea hammondii (assembly GCA_029215755.1). Classification (NCBI taxonomy): domain Eukaryota; kingdom Metazoa; phylum Chordata; class Amphibia; order Anura; family Pelobatidae; genus Spea; species Spea hammondii. Next base: position 49,366,156 of record JARDYJ010000004.1, read on the forward strand.
ATGAACAATTATGTGAGACTCTAATGTGTGTTTCCCCACCACCCAATTTCAGACATTAAATGTGTTTACATTTTAGGTATGCAATATAATTGCCAATACTCAATTTGACTCCATATGGAATCATTACTTTCTGTCTTTTTTTTTAGCACATCAATGAACTTTCCATGAAGCTAGATGTAAATGATGTTTTGAGTAAGGCTGAAGCAATTTCTTTACAGATGATGAAGTGCAAGGTATTCCAACACATTATGTTAAATCTAAGCCTATATTCTGGCTAGAACTAAAGCTCAGGCTTTGACTTCTGTATGCATGCTAACTATCATTTGGGCTAACAATCTATCCGTACAATAAAGAAACCACTTTAAATTACATGAGTGATATGCACACTTATAAGAATATAAGGATTACATATGTGAATAATGAAGATATAATGCTCTGGGCAACAGGCACCTCAAAACTAGACCTGATCAAACATGCTCCTTTCCCCTTACCCGAGTAGTGACCGTAATGAGCAAGCTGGAGCGTTCATGATTGTTGAGTGTCTGATGATCTACTAGGTATGCAGAGTCCTTAGAATTATACCTCTTTTGAGAAGAGGAAAAATGCTGATTTTGGTAAAGATCTATTGTATTTGCTGTAACTGAAGCTAGATGATCAATTTCATGAATAGTAAAGATAATAAAGTCAGTGTAACCACACTTGATGCAAACCTCTTACAGTTAAAACATTTAGTTATCTCTTCTTTTCTAGGATTTGCCTCCAGCAGTCTGTGATGTTCTTGGACTTAAGAGCAACACTACCCCTTTTGGAGAACTTTGTGATGAAAGCCTTTTGAGGAAACCTCGCCAAAGCTCATCACCTCAACACATCTCTGTGCCTACACCTTCTGCCAATGGGACAAAAAGCCAAACTCTGCCAGTCAGTGTTCACACGCCGACTTCTGCCTGAAACTGCCGTTCTTCTCAAGAGCACTTTCTGATTAAAACATTGACTTGACACTTGATTTAATATGTGACTTTACCTTTTAATCTTCAAGATTAAAAACTAATTGCTAAACAAACATTTACAAATCATTACTTTCAAAAAGAGCTCATGCAATTATTTTTGTAGTTGTCCTGAACCAAACAGCCTTCTAACATCATTCCATAACTTTTCGGTAGTGAACTAAGCAACTCTAGCAAACTGGAAAATACCTACTTTCAGTAGATGGTTATGCATTCAATAAAGCTTGCAACAATTCAGAGATATAAGGTATTTGTGTGTGTGTGTGTGTATATATATATATATATAATATATATATATAATGTATGTGTGTGTGTGTTTATATATTTCTGTTTTCATTTTTAGGCTTATCCTCGCAAATTAATATAAACAAATTGTTTTCACAAAATTGTAACTGCTGTGTGATAATATAATACAGGGTAACAACTGGATTCTAACTGTTTGGATTACTATTATTTGTACTATAACCTTAGTGTTAAATGTATCCTGATTTGACAATTGCTGAAAATGAATGATAATCTAGGTAACAAATATGAAAATATTGACTGATATGTAATCCATTGTGTAGACAAAATACAGTACCATCCGAGTACCAGAATTATACATTTTGCTAATCTAGAGTAGAATCCAGACATGAAAGGCATCATGCTTTAAATCATGCTTTGTATGCAATTTATTTGCATATCTTTTCTGTGGCCAGTCGTGTGGAGGGAGATTTCAGGCAGTAAAACGTGTACAAAAACACATTCACTGTAACAATGAGTACAAGTGAATACTATAAATCCAATCTAAACACTGATGCATTTTGTTGAACCTTATATTTGAGATAAAAGTTTATTTAAAGGGGTAATACCCTTAATTTTCCTTTTTGAAAATTGGGTCCATAATACTTTACCCTGTGTTTTATTCTGTTTTTGGATGATGCTGAATAAATTGTGATGTTTCCAGTAATTTCTTTTTTTTTTTTTTTTTTTTTTTTAAATCATCTACTTAATTAAACAAATAGTTTCATTAACTTCAACGCAAACCTTGAGATGGATTTACTGTGGTGCATGATTTGTAGTTATGTGATCTGTACATAACTAATTCAGTCTATTAATTGTATAGTGAACACTGTAAATATTAAATCTCAAATGTAATTATTTCAACTGATACTTTTAGATCCAGTTTGTTCCTTTGGCAATAAAGTTAATCTTTAAAAGTGTGCTTGTATCTGTATAAAACAATTTATTTGTTTGCTACGCTACACTACTACATTCAGCACAGGTCTGGAAAGGAAAACCAGCCCTGTGGTTCATAGTTACATTAAATCCAGGGTCCTAGCCACCCCTAGCATTTCTATAATAAATACCCCACTACCATTATCATGCTGCCAAGAGATTCATTGTCCTCACCGTTATCATAAGTTAAACAAAAAATTGACATGTTTATAAGACACACATTTGTATTATCAACTAATCAAAACCGAAACCCATTGCCACCTTCAGCTAACCTGACTGCTCGTAGATACACTGATGTCCTCTCAAGCTTACAAACCAAATGAATACACGCATTATTCTCAAGATAATGACGTGCAATCCAGCATACTCCTTTCACATTCACTCACACTAACCATCATGAATGTCCAACCCTCCCCCAGAAATAACTGGATTCTGTCAAATTTGGCTTGTTTTTTAGGGAGTGCTTAATTCTAATGTCATATAAGAGTAAGGGCTGATTTGTTTCTTAAAACATCTTCATTGTTATTTGCTTAACTTGCTAGAAAGATCAAATAAAAAATTGTCTAAATGGAATAGAACCTTCAAACACATACATGGTACAAAAATAATCAGGCTGGTAACCAGTAATGTTCATAGAATAGAATTTTCTCTATCGGCAGGATCTCGGAGACTGCATTGTGCGGCCTAAAGCTAAATGCTAAAGAATACCATACAAGATTGATATTTCTCCCATCATGACATTTTATCTCCATAAGAAGTTCAAAGCACTCTGACTGCACCTTGGTAATGATTAGTGTTAGGAGAAAGAGTCACATTTTTCATTTGAGCCTGCATACATTTAATGGAACTAAACTGAAATATTTTACACCAATTGTTTAGTATCTTGACATCTGAAAAACCTTAAAGCGAAGAAAGGTTAGATATAACATGTATCACTTCAAATAAAGTTGCTCCAAACCTGTAAATACAATCTCCTTGATGTATGATTGCAAAATGCTGAAATTTAAAATGGCTTCACAGGAAAGACTATGCATAGCTCAAGGCCAAATCAATCACAACTATGGAGGTTACAAAATAAATGAAGGAACCAAAATGTGTCGTGACTTAAAAAGCAGCTTTGTGTTTTTTCGTTTTATTTGCTTGACAGCTGTCACATAAAGAGTAAATGTATACAGAAAAGGGTATGCTACTATACCATTAAAAACAGATTAAAAACGATGCAGTGAACAAGCACTTGGAAAAAACAGCAATTATATAAACCCTCTGACCGCTTCTTCGTTGTTGGTAAACAAATTTCAAAGATTGGCGTTCAGTACCACGTCAGATTTACCTATCCTCCCCCAATTCTCTCCATCCCCTTACATTGAGTAACTAACTGTTTCAAACTTGATGTCCACATAATTCTTAAAATTTAATCTCTCCAAAATCAAACTTCTTGAATTCCCTCCCTTCAATACTAACATTCCTCTAACAGTTTGCCTCAATGTCAATGGTTTAATCATCATCCAATCTCCACGCCCTTGGTGTCACCTTCGACCTCTCGTTCATCCCTCAAATGCAGTCCATTTAAATAAACTGCCACCTACATCTTAAAAACATTGCTTGCATTTGCCTCTACTAAACGCAAAATGCAACAAAAATTATTGTTCATGTGTTTATCTCCCATCTTGACTACTGTAACTATGTCTTGGCTGGCCTCCCTCATACCTATCTTGCCTCCTTGTAATCCATCATAAATGCAGGTGCCAGACTTATCTCCCTTACCAATCGCTCAACTAAGACCCCTTCACTGTCAATCTCTTCTTTGGTTGTCTGTACACATTAGGATTCAGTTTAAAAACCTGACTCACTTTCAAAGCTTTTCATGTTGGTTTCCCTAAGGACACCTCCTCACTTTTCTCCAAATAAACTCTTTCTGGTACCTTCTCATCTGATCATCTGATGATCGTTGTCTGTCTTCAGTTCTGATTTCTACTTCTCATGCATTTATACAGTACTTCTCAAGCTAACCTTCCTTTCACCTACCTTTAGCTCACCCTTTGTAGTCTCCTGCTTTCAGTCTGCTGCAACGAGGTACACTTATGTGGCACTTTTACCTCTTGTGTATTATACCCTTACTCATTCTAGATTGTAAGCTTGTTTGAGCAGGGCCTGCATACCTTTTTTTATTGTATAGTGCAGAAGAATACGATGACACCATAGAAATCAATACAAAATAATACAGGAGTGAGACTAGAATTAGTGGTGTTTTTTCATCTCCCTCCCATTACTTACACACATACTAACATGCAAACTTGCTCTAACACCATACACTAACACACATGCCCATGCTAACCCATATACTAAGAAAATTTTACTTTTTTACTGTATGCTGATATATACTCAAGCTAACACCATACACACTTACTGGCCACTTTGATAGGTACACCTGTTCAATTGCTTGTTAAAACAAGTAGCTAATCAGCCAATCACATGGCATCAACTCAATGCATTAAGGCATGTACACGTGGTCAAGACAACTTGCTGAAGTTCAAACTGAGCATCAGAATGGGGAAGAAAGGGGATTTAAGTGACTTTGAACGTGGCATGGTTTTTGGTGCCAGACATTTATTTCAGAAACTGCTGATCTACTGGGATTTTCAAGCACAACCATCTCTAGGGTTTACAGAAAATAGTCTGAAAAAGAGAAAGTATCAAATCAGTATCAGTTGTGTGGATGAAAATGCCTTGTTGATGTCAGAGGTCAGAGAGAATGGGCAGACTGTTTCGTGATGACAGAAAGGCAACAGTAACTCAAATTGAATGTTTCCAGCACCTTGTAGAAAGTATGCCAGGAAGAATGAAGTCAGTTCTGAAAAAGACATAATCACATACTCACCCTATTCTACCTCATACCTACTTCACACTCTTACCTTGCCCAGAGCTTGCAGGATTTGGAGCAGCGAGGTAAGTGTGCTCACTTTTACCGCATTACGTGACCCTGGGGCATTCCTTTCTGCCCGGGAGGCTGGATCAAACCGTCCGTTGTAAACCGGCTCCTTGAGGAGGCAGGAACAGAGCAGGGTCACGTAATGGGAGGTTACATCAACTGGGCCCCCATCTAGCTTTCTTGGATCAACTAGTAAGATTACCTTAGTTTGCCTACTCTGAATAACTAATTCTGTGGATTTTAACATTCAGCCATATGTTTGAAAACAGTAACATACAGATAGATCTGTTTCTATAGATTTCAAAAACCATGGGGAAAAAAACAGCTCAGATACCGATCCAGTACTTGCAGGGCTGAGTTAAAGGTAAATGCAGTAAGGTACCAATGACGCAAAAACACTAGTTACAGAGAAGTCAATGTTATCATTCATCTGTTAATATTTGGTGAGATTAAGTTCCCAGGAATAGATTAAAAATGTGGTTCTTGCATATCTAATTTCCTGGTTTTCAGGAAATTAGTTTAAAAAATCCTGATATTGTTCAGGAATGACTGAATAGCTGCTAGGGCACCTTGTACCTTGGTATCTCAGATTGCCTGTGTGGATGAACTTCCAAAGTCCTGCAACCCGGCACTTTTGACTGCCACTGGGGATAAGGCTTTGGCACACCATTCAGGATCCAAGAGAACACACTTTATTGCGACTGGCCATAGTTTATATAGCCACTTTACCAGGGAAGGGCAAACACAGGAAACAGGAATGGATTAACATAATTAACACATAACACAATGGCCTCCTCATATATTCAACAATGACAAATACACAACAGAGGTGAAGGGGAAGTTACACTTAAAAGATTAGACGATGAGTCATTCTTAATACACATAGAAAGAGGGTGAACATAGAAAATATTACCACTTAACCCCTGTAATTCAATGTAAAATTGCAGTCTCAATAATTTTCATAGAATGGGGGTCCAGCATTCGTTACGCTTGCGCTTTTCACTTATACCATTGTCAGTTTCTTGTAATCTGTACAATATATCTAAATCTGATACATTATGTTGCTACCTAAAATGTGTATGCCTAAAACCAATTTCTTATACTTATTTTTTTAACAATTTTTATAATTATTTTGTATTAAAAGTAGCATCGTATAATTAGATTTTCTGGTTTGAAATGCACTGGGCAAAGAGATGTTATTCAGATGAAATATATTTTACCTACTTACGTATTTCTAGCATGTGTGTATGGGGCATACGTAAACCCATAATACCTCCTACCTGGTGATACTTGACAATGTAGCGTGGGTTTCGTGTCAGCAAGAATTAACAGTGCTTATGTATAAAAACATAGAAATACTTCTTAGGGTAAGGTTTGAAAAGCGATCTTATTATCCTTTTAACGAATTGATTGGTCTTGTGATTGGATGAACCATTCCAGTCAGTTGGTATGAAAATAAGATCTTCAAACTTTACTCCAGAATCACTTTTTTACACATAGCCCCAGGTTTTCAGTAACATTTTTATTTATCTAAATGTTTACTTAGTTCACTTGCCAATATTTACATCTAAAATCTATCCATCCAGCACAACCCTGTCATTTAATACACGTTAAACTCTTTATTTTTATTTCTACTAAGGAATGTCAATTCTGTTTTAGAGTCATACATCTAAACATAAAAGAAGGTTCCAAAGTTCATGTATGTAAATGTAAAAAAAAAATAATGGACAGATGTAGGTAGCAATTTTGAGAAAATGGTGTTTTGCAATCAGAGTGTCAAACAGAATTGTGCATATGAATTTAGATAACCTGTATTGTTGGTAGTGGTGTCATTGTGGGGGACAAGGGGCACTCCACCCCTGGTGCCACTCATCAGGGGAGTGTTCTGGAAATTCCCACTCTCTCAATATCTTCCTGTATTCTTCGCCAACCACTTCCTTGTCTCTGTCTCTTTTCCTGCAGCTCCGCTTCTACTCTTGCCGCTTCTTCTTCTGTCTTCTTTCTTTGTCCACTTCTCCTTGGTATCAGCTCTGTTGACCAGGCCTTCAGGAGTATTTCTGCAAAAGGATGGAGCCACGACACGCACCACGTGGAAAGCCTCTCCCCTGATTGGAGGAACAGGGTGTGCGCGGAGGCTCTGCCTTTTTGAGGAAACACTCTGTGAGGTATGGGAGAAGCGAGCGAATAAAGAAGAAAAAAGAGGCAAGAGAAGAAGCAAAGCTGCATGAATGGAAACAGGGATTTGGGAGCGATCAGCAGAGATGATAGAAGGACACTGAGAGAGCATGAGAGAGTGAGAGAGCGTGAGTAAGAGTGAGTGAGAGTGTGAGAGCACGTGAGGGTTTTTACACTTTAAATGAGGTGCCAAATATCTAATCTGCTCCAGGTACCAAATACAGTATTCTAGGCACGCCTCTGCTTATTGTTGAAGCCAACTATGGAAAATAAAGTAAAATTGGGATCATTCACATCAGTAACGTTAAGATTCCTCTAAGAAAGGCATAATCACTTTATACGGAGGTGTTTGTATTAAAACAAGTATACACATGTCAGTATTGCAATGTTGTGCGACACAGTGGTCACTGCTGCTTCAGAGTTTTGTTGTCAGTTTAAGTGCCAATGTACATGCTATCAGTAAAGACCTACAGCAGTAAATCAACTGGTCTAGAATTTAAATCTCATTAAAATGTATGTCGTTCAATTAACATTTATGTGTTGGAATTAATCAAAGCTTCAAAGGAGCTAAATCATCAATTATACAAAGGACATAATTTTTACAAGAGATTCAGCATATTCTTCTAGGCCACCACCAAAAAGAAAAATCCCAGGAAACCACAATTCTTCACAAAAAATGAGGAAATGTATTTATTGTTGCTGAGCCATAAAATAAATTCTGCAATTAATTGATATATAAAGAAATGTGTGTTTTAATACAGTTCCCTCACCACTTAGTTGAACATTATGAATAGGAAGTGACCAGTAATTAAAAAGCAGCTACATTGGGAAGTGATCCAGTTGTCAACATTTTTGATTTTGTATGTTTTTAATATTTATTGACAGGGAGTGATTTTTGATAAGGGTCATGGACACAATGGACCATTTTTATTTAGGTTTTTCTTCCATCCCCTTGAATTACTTTATACACAAGCCACTTATTTAATGCTCAGGTCAATAATACTGAAACTTTTATGGCTGTGTTCAGCAAACAAGGGTTAATTCATCATTAGATTCTCCACATCATCACTTGCCTCATAGCTCTATATTTACATGACAACTAGGTTTGTATAAGAAAAAAAGAGCTTGAGGGTGAAAGGCAGCCAAAACAGTAATATCCTGCTTCTCTGCATCAGCTGATGTAGCTTGTTGGAGCTTCTCATATAAAGGGCAGTGTCTAGGGAGCAAGGAGTCCTTATAACACACTTTGGTGACTTTGAGTCTAAGCGCAGCGCCCTCTGCTGTTCACGTAAGATAGCTACACCTGCCCCAATGCAACCTGCAATGATGATGTTCTCTTCCAAATACTGGGTCAGGAGGGGAATGTCATTGGATTCTGCAATCAGCCCGGATTTTCTACATACCTCAACAGTGAGTACTGAACCAACAACTTTAACAAATATATTTAAGGAATGATATCACATTTGTTTCAATAAAGACATTGCATCCATAGCTAGACAATAAACTTTGTAACATTTCAGACATCTTATGATATTCTTAACCTGTCTTATGTGTTAGTGAATATTATGTAGTCTGCACTTTAATTACATTGCATATCTTAATATCAAGTCTTGTGAATCAAGTTATTTGCAGTTTTTAACATCTACTTTTAAACGACATTCATAAATTAAGTCTACATTAGATTTATCAGCAGACATATCCCATTATCTAATGCAGGGACAAAGCTGAAGTCATTTTGCAGTGGAAGGAAAGCAGTGCAAAGCTTTGATGAATTAGTTTACTATGTGCAACTACTTGCAGTTTCTGAGATGGATTAGGATGTCCACATTGGTATGGTGGGTGTTTAGTGCACACATCCATCTTTATAAAAGATACACTAGCACAACATGTTATTCTTGCAATGAGACAATATTGTCTTTTATGAACAAATTAAAATTGGGACAACTTGCTTCTTCAGTTTATAATATAACTATATTTTCATTATCATCATCATCATAATAGTTTCCTTTTGACCTAAAACAGTGTGACCCAGACCCATAAACTATTATTCAACTCAATGACATGTCTCCTAACTAAATATTGTAGCAGTTGTTGTTTAGGGCAAATTAAAAGAATTAAAGGCTGTATAGAAATTTTACAGTTAATCAATTTTATATATTTTTTTTTACTGTAGTGTACAGTAGCTAATGAGCTAAAGTTTGCCTTTCCAAGTTCTAATCTCTAGTGCCTCCTGCTGTAGTATCAGAGAATGTTATGATCCTTCACATCATTTCTGTTTTCTGTTGGAAAAAAATACATGGGCTATTGGTGATATTGGAGAACCAATTAAACTGACTTATAATAACTAGAATAAAATCAAAGAAGTTACATTGATTGCTTTGTAAAACATTCAATTAGAAATCACTTTACACAAGCATTCTCAATCCAAATAGCACCAATCATAGTGTCCATTAACACAGCATAAAAGAAGGGATAAATTATGTGTGAGGATGGAAGGTAAATTCACTTTTTATTATACTTATTTACTCTTGAGAGGCATAATTGAGATGCATTTTGTTCATTTTTTAATAATATCTCATAACCGTTTGTAGATTGTGTTTTATAACCATTCCCAAAATTACAGTTTTCTGGACAGTTAAATACAGGCGTCTAACATTGACATTTGTACTGGCCGCTTTATTATGTGCATACTAACAAAAAGCACTGTTGCTTGTTTTACTTCTATGTGTTCTGAAATTTTTATTGCACATTGTATTTGGGTCATGGTGTCACAAAGACGATAAGGACCTGTGAAGTACTGGCCCTTGAGTTTCCTGATAATAGGCTTCCAAGAAAAGTGCTACAGAAAGTTCTGTTAGACAAACAATAAAAGCAAGATACTAAACTATCAAAGTTCTAACTGCAAACTACATGGGAATATAAATTAATTAGATATATCTCTGGGATCAGGCAGAGTGACAGAAGGGAGGAGGATAACAAGAAAGACAGACACGCAGGTGAGATTATCAAAATGAAAAGTAAACAAATCTGGCTTTGCACATTATTACGGTACATTTCTATAGCATTACCATAACTTACATTTTTGACTCAGCTTTATGTTGAGACTAGAGTTAATACAGACTATATAGTAGCCAGTCACAAATATTTTCTTAAAGTAATACCCGAATGTATCTAATTACATCTTTCTAAAAACCAGTACGTGCCAGGAGGGTAAAGATATTCTGCACTTAATCACTTAAGGACCTCCACTGAGAAAAGCACTAGCCATGGCCACTCATTGACCAACACATTATCTTTACATGGAGAATGCCATTGGAGGCACAGACCATATGCACATGCAAGGGCATCTGTTATACTGCTGATGTGCATTAGTCTTTCTTTCATACATTGGGGCCATTTTTTGGGGTAACAGCCGGGCCCTGCCTGATCCAGGTGTGGATGTCGTAGTTGCCTGCAACCAAGACTGGCCCTGGGACAAGCTAATATACTCAAATATTGTTAATCAGAATAGAACATGAAGGATTAAGCTCCAGATTGCTTGATCGTGAGAATCTGTCCATTCACCCTAAGGGTCCCTGAGATGTTTCTCTTAGTATATAATTAGCTATACATACCACAGCTTAACATACGGTCTCATACAGAGTAGACCAACAGAATGTATGTCTTGTCAATGTAAACATTATAAAAAAGGACAACATGCATAGTTTTCAGTTATCAAATCCATTGCGTTATAGCAATGCAGTAAAAGCTTTATCATAGTGGCACATAAAAGGTTAAACGTAAATAATGCAATTCTGAATGGATCATTACTGTTAGGTTCTTGTCAAAGTCTTATGTCAAGCGATTATATATATTTTTTTGAGACTAGTGCTTACTGCCACCCTTCCATCAATGTATATTTCTGCTTCTTTTTTTTTCCAGCGGGACAAATTGAGTGCTGTGAAAATTGATGAGAACAAATGTAGCAAAACTGAGCCAGCTGTTGAAATAGAAAAAACAGCAGTTGTCCTCACATTGAAAAATGAAGTCGGAGGATTATTACAAAATTTAAAAATTTTCAAGGTACATGTCCAGATCTGTTTTAGTTCAGTGTAGGTTGAAAATAAATCAAAGCTTCATCTCACAATACAGTTCTTTATCGGTTTAATGAGTAGATCCACTTCATGTCTAAATAAAGATGTTATTTTTTTGTGTAGATATAATGATTTCCTGAAATTTTACTGTTTAGATTAATTTATTTATACAATTATTGAGCTGCTTATTAAAGCCACGCTTTCTTGAAAAAAATTTCTGAATGTAAGTTCTTGGGGCACTGCCAGCACTTATTCCATCTCCATTTTAGTATTCCGTAAACCGTAAAACGCTATGTACATCTGTCAGTGCCAAATCATTAAACATGTACATACACAAGAAACTCTCTAACTGGTCTCAATTCTCTAAATTACATTGTATACACCTAGGCTATCAGATAAAATTTGCATTTTTGAAAACCCCTGCCCATTGTTAAATGACATGGGTTATTTTATATCTAATATTTAGGAGTTTGCACCCAAATTGCCACAGGAGTAGGTAAAATAAGGTGTACTTGGCAATGCATGAGAATCAATATGACACATAAAAGGTTAAATACAATAAACCATATATTATAATTCTTATTCCTTTTTTGTTCACAGTAATTGCCAAGCTGACTGTGCTTAGAACATTACCAGTGGATGTTTTTGCATTGATTCTGTTGCCTTAGGCTCATCATTTAGAAGTATGATTTTGGTATGAATAGCAGGGAATCGAGACCAGAGCTAAATACGTTCCCACAAACGTTAGAACTATACTTTTATCTGTCTAGATAAACAAATTACATTGATACCACCCATCTCTCAAATGGCATTAATTCAAAACGATTCATTACCTCTGTGGTGGTAACTAAGATTTAGTCTAATTCATAATGATATTTGCAGATCATCTAGATTTTTTTTTCTCTAAATAAAAAAAATCCTTTAATTGGAATGTGTCCTACAGCTCTCTTGGAATTTTACAAAAAAATAAATTTTTTTTGAATATCCATGAGGCTATAAAGGCCTAAACTATGAAAATGCTAAAATGTAAGCTTGTGAATTAAAAAAATCTTCATTCCATACAGTCCATACTTTTTTTCTGGGGACAGTTATAGAACATCTATAGTACAGGGCTAATGTATTATTTTTTTTTTTTATCCTATTGGGTAATGGTACTTGATGTTTTAAAAACACAGCAATCAATCAATATTTAGTGTTACTAAACTTCCCCACTCTAGACCACCAACAACCAAAATAAATATATAAGAAATAAGAGGGGCAATGCCACAAGGTGCCCCACAATCCTGGCACATGGTCCAAAACATATTTATTATGCTTTTGAGTATAGGTGGGTATAGTACATGTTGGCCTGTGAGTTAAATGGTTCTCACTGTAATTGGTCCAGGACCAGACTGTAGATGTTGGCAATGCTTTCTAGTAGTCGGGCACTTATAGCTATCAGGTTTCCATCAGAGAATTGTCACATCTCAGGTCAGGTGGGCCACACAGAGGTTTGATGTATTTGTTTTTTTGCCATCCATAGCTTAATTATGTCATACTGGGTTTAAACCCAGGCTACTGGCATTCCCGATACAGCCCAAAAATGTAATTTCTTGGTACATACTTGAATTGCCGTTTAGACAATATGACCCTGTTCATATGCATTGCTTGATACAGCAATGGTCCCTGATTCACTTGTTTTAGACAAAATCCATAAAGATACATATCTAAAAGTCTGTGTTTGTTTACTGCTTATTCAAGTATCCTTTTTGTGGCATAATAAAACACAGAGGGCCTACAGAGATACAAAACTGCAATGAAAAGTTGAGGGATGTCCTTAAAGTTATATAAACCACTATATGCACTAGAAAAACAAGCAATGTTTTTGTGATCTAGTATATTCCCATAAAATTGCTAATCCCACTTTGTGTAGCAGAAATTGACAGATTATCAGAACTATTCCATGGGAATCAATCCACTGTTCTTCTGGTAGAATAAAATAGATTAGTTTCATGTGTGAAGCCGAATTGTAATTTTTTTTCGCGTAATGCCTCCAACCTTCAAGTGCTAGGTGCCCTAGGACATGGCTAGGACCCTGCTGTGTGCAAGCGTTTCCACAAAACTAAAAAACAAAAATACAGTACAATTGCCCCAGACAGCCAATTAAAATCCAGGTGAACCCCCCCCCCCCACAATTTTCATGTAGCTTGTCACTAAAGGTTGCCTTTCCAATTAAGATAAATAATGTTGTTAAATACAGTAGACTATGACATGTTTTTTTCCTCCAACAGGAAAAATATGTAAACATTATTCACATTGAATCAAGAAAGTCCAAATCAGGAAATTCTGAAGTGGAAATATATCTAGAATTTGAATGTTCCAAGAAAAAATGCCAGGAGCTTATTCATCTGATAAAGCTTCAAAGTAACGTCCTTTCCCTAAACCCAGCTGAGAGGATATGGAAAGAAGATGAAGGCATGTGCATTTATTTCACTTTAGTCTCGGTGTATGTTACCCTGGTCTGTATTCCTTAAATGTACAGTCAGATCCATAAATATTTGGACAGTGACACAATTTCCATAATTATTGCTCGGCACCCCACCACAATGGATTTGAAATAAAGCAATCAAAATGTGATTGAAGTGCAGCTTACATTTAAGGGATTGAACAAAAATATCATATGAACCGTTAAGAAGTGCAGCAATTTGTATACATTGTTCCCCCTATTTTGAGGGGCTCAAAAGTAATTAACTAAACTAACATAATCATAAACAAAAGGATGATTCTTAATAATACTTGGTTTCAAATCCTTTACAATTAATGACTGCCGGATGTCTAGAATCCATGGCCATCGAATCCTGGGTTCCTCTCTAGTGATGCTTTGCCAGGCGTTGAATGCAGCTGTCTTAAGTTGCTGCTTGTTTATGGGTCTTTCTGCCTTCAGCCTTCAGCTTGAGGTCAGGTGAGCTGTTTTTCCTTGAAATTTCTTTGCTTTTGCATCTGTTCTGTCAAGCGCTGTCCTAACAGTTTTGCAGCATTTGGCTGAATCTGAGCTGAATCAAGACCTTTTAACTGCTTAATTGTTAATGAAGTCGTGAGGAAACAGCCCCCACCTAGCCATGAAACAGATTACTTTTGGTCGCTTGAAAAATAGGGTGCTACATAGAAAAATTGATGTAATTCCTAAACCATTCACCAAATCTGGATGCAAACACAAACAGATTAAAACGGTTAAGACTGCACTTCAATTACATCTTCATTCCAAATCCATTTGAAATGCAGTTACATAGAGACAGCATTATGAAAATTGTGTCACTGTCCAAATAAGGAACATGGAACAAAAATGATTTGGACTAATATTTGTTTAGTCTTTGGTCTAATAGTTTTTTGACAGTTTCCTGCCCTTTGGATGACATTCAGAGAGCTTTTTAATTTGGAAACAATTGTTTTTGTCACTCATGCTCACGCACCTTCTCTCATGCTCTCTCAATGTCTCCCTACCTTCTCTTCTGACCGCCTCCTTTTCTGCAGCTTCGCTACTTCTCTTGCTTCTTCTTGTTCTTCTTTCTTCATCAGCTTCTCCCTACTATCCGTTCCGTGAAGCAGGCCTCCTGGAAAGCTTCCACAAAAGGGTGGAGGCTTTCCCTGTGGTGCACGCTGTGACTCTTGTAGTACTTCTACAAAAGGGTGGAGCCACAGCACACCACCACAGGGACATCCTCTCCCCTGTTCCTCCAACTGGGGGAGAGGGTGCACACAGAGGCTCCACACTTCTGCAGAAGTGCTCCAGGAAGCGCAGGGAGAAGTGGATGAAGAAGGGAGACTGAATTAGCGGAGCTGCAGAAAATGAGACAGGGTCACAGAGGCAGTCGGCGGAGAAGGTAGGGAGACATTGACAGAGATAGTGAGAGAGAGTGATAATGTGAGAGCAACGAAAGGAATGAAATGCAGGAATTATGAGCCTTTTGCTTTGTCTTAGCTTATTTTGTTTGCGTTCCTTTGTCCTTTTCAGACATTTTATTCAAAATTAAAATTTGTACAGATCCGAATGCACAAGTCTAGTACAAATATTTATGGACCTGACTACATATGCATAAAGACAATAGAATTGCACCTCAGGCCTGTAACTTCTATGATTGGGGTGGCAACTGCCCCTGATCCCCCACATTTGAGCCACCCTGCAACAATGCTCCTGTACTTTCTTCTCCTTCTGGAAGTGGGTGTGATGTGACCTCTGGGCCTGGGTACCAATGCGAACCCAGCTTTTCAACGACAGGTCACTACTCTATTTAAAATATATTAATATGATATTCTGTTTCTCTTTGCATAGTTTTAGAGTCAATGAGTCAGTATCATCTCTTGGTATATTCTTGGAAGATAATCAGTTTTCAATGTACTAACTTGTCCAGCTATTATGTATTGCAACTAGGCAAAAATGACATTTCATAATCACCCACAAAGCATTAGCGATTTGATTTCTATTTCCAGTAGAGCTTGATGGAGTCCCATGGTTTCCAAGAAAAATCTCAGAATTGGACAAATGTTCCCACAGAGTACTAATGTATGGATCAGAACTGGACGCTGACCACCCTGTAAGTGTCAGACCCCATTGTCTGCAAATTCTTTGATGTCTGTTTGAATGGTTGAGAGTAGATACTTGGGGTATGTTTGATTAGAATGGAGATTTCCAACATTTGCTAGAATCATGCATAGCACAGCACAGCACAGCACAGCAGCATTTTACCTTAAGCCATGCTGCCCCGGTGGTGTTGGGTAGTGAATAGGGAATGCAGACATTGTGTTGAGGAGATAATACAGATAAACATATTCTGTGAAGGAATTCTACCCCAACTGTCAAATGTGGACTTTAAGCTGCTTCAAACAAATACAAAAAATATATTAATTGGGCCTCATATTATCAAAAGAAAATTCCACTTATTATTGAAATATTGTATGTTGTGGAAGTGTTGCATTTGTGACATTCTCTTAGCCCACCTTATAATAATAGTTAAACGGTAGCACTCTTTGTGACAAGCCAGCGCAGAATTAAGTACAGTGTTGCTGGTATGCATTTCTTGTTCAAATATGTCAGCATTTTAAAGTGTACAGGCTTATCAGAATTTAATTTCATCCTCAAAGTGGCAATTTCCTTTTCAACTGATATTCTGGCTGCCTGTAACATCTGGAAAATAAAGGGGGCTCAAATTAAGATTGATATCTTCCATCTTTTGTTGAATAATGAAAAACTAATTTGTATTCAGTGTATAGCACGAAATGTATGCAGAACACTGACATTTACTGCAACGCTACTTATTGTGAACATGCTTTATGACAGATTTTAAGCCCCTCTGTGTGTTTCTTTTACAACTCCACTGTATATGAGCAATAGTCTTAAATAACAAAAAACAGGCTTTTCTGGAATTTGCTGTGATATTTCCTAGTTTATAATGCAGTTAAATCATTTGACATCCTAATCCAGGCAGACATAAAATGTAAAAGATGCAAAGAATCTAGCTTTACTTAAAGTTCTGTTTAAAGTGAGTTCCTTATGTTTTGCAGATGGGTAAGCTTTAATTACAGCAGTGCTTCCAGTTTTATATAAAATACTGAGTTTAAGAACAATTATTAAATACCCAAAATACTGTACACACCACATACACACTAGATTTGTGCATTCGTATTCGGGCAAACATGAAAACAAACATCAAGGGTTCGTTTTCATTGTTCAGCCCAATACCGAACATACGAACATGGCGGCGGCAAAACGTAGACGAAGATGAAGTCACACAACACGAAGAATTTTCATGTTTGTCTTCGTCTTCTTTTACCAATCTCCCTGGTCCCTTCCCCATCTAGCCTACCTTGTCTATGCAGCATCACAGGAGTCAAAGGGAGCGGAAATCCGTAAGTTCGCCGTCAGGAGTTAAAGGGCTGTGCGAACGACTCTATTGGTCGCCTGCAGGGGCTTCCTCTGGCATCAACCAATTGGTTGATTCTAGAGGAGGCCCGTGCCAGCGACCAGGAGCCCTGTCAATACTTGTTAGTTGTCTGGGACCTGTAATCTCTATTACAACCAGTGGGAACTCATTTGAGCTTTACAAGACTAAGAGCAGCTGACAAAGTTGTATATGTAAAGTTGTATATGATAAGTTCTGCTTTGCACCCTGGCTTAGGGATGTCTTTATAACTAATAGGGCCTGGGGCAACGTTATCCACCTAGCCCGCCCTAGCCCAAATATACCTTTGTGTGACATAACTGCCCCTACAGGCCTATCCATCAATGTATTCTTTATAATCTATGTGCCACTTTCTGCTGGGTGTTGAGATATGACATCATATGCCGACACTATGCAATTGCTGGCCATGAGAAAATGTAAGGGGAAAAATTGGTACTTGCAGTTGCACAAACCTCCACCTCGAGGCTATGGTGCCTGAAGGGCCTCCTCTTTAAGTGGATATTAAAAACAACCCTGTCCAAGTTGCTATGTGTTTATGATTGCTGAGTTAAATATCTGCTCAGCGGTAAGGTAATATAGACCTTTTCTCTTTTCTATAGAAAAGAGAAGCTAATGGATGATATATTTTACCATATGAACATGTGCCCTCAATGATTGTACACACAAGCATGTGCATAGATACTCTGATCAGAAGAAGTGCAGAGCATAGGTGATAATGAGCATAGCTTCACTATGCTTCCTCAATTGTCTTCTAATATACCCCCTAAAACATGGTGTTCTAGGTATGTCTGCAGCTGTACTAGACATAAGAATTTGGAAATCGGTCTATTAAGACATGAATCAGATTTTCCTGTTTTCACTTTTCATGCCAAATGATACTGCTTATTAACAGATTATTTATTTGTTTGATAAAGGGATTTAAGGACAATGTATATCGCCAAAGAAGAAAATATTTTGTGGATGTTGCCATGGGATATAAATAGTAAGTTAGAGTTTCTTGTTTTATAATTGTTCAATTACTATATTTTTATTAGTAATAACTGTATATGTATTTATGTATAATATCATATGTAGTGGACAGCCTATTCCAAGAGTGTAATACAACCCAGAAAATATAAAGAACTGGAAAACAGTGTTTCGGCAATTTACAAAATTGTACCCAACAAAAGATCCTTGAAAACATTTTGTTAACAAAATATTGTGGATACTTGTTACCCAAGTATACAGTATATCATGGTGACATCACTTTGGTCCCATTAGTTTTTTTTTAATTTAAATTTAACATGTATTCATTTTTTGTTACTTTATTATTATTATTTATTTATTCATGTATGATCAGCAGCAGGAAGGTCATCATAGATGCCTGCGGGATTTTGATGTTGTTGTCACCACAGGAAGGGAATGACTAAATGGTACATCACTGTTAATAAACACTTTCATCAAGGGGAGATCAGCCTGCTGTTGTGAAAA
The DNA here is from genome assembly GCA_029215755.1 of Spea hammondii. NCBI lineage: Eukaryota > Metazoa > Chordata > Amphibia > Anura > Pelobatidae > Spea > Spea hammondii. The sequence continues at coordinate 49,384,961 of JARDYJ010000004.1, forward strand.
TAAGGAGAACAAAATAATACTTCCCGTGTTCTTAAGTGTCTGTGAGGATGTACTGTCACATCCTTCATCCTTAAGGGGCTAATTACGGGGTAGATCAATGTATTAACAGAAAATAAGAATTTTCAGACTTGCACATTGGTACCACACCTTCTCCTTTGCCCTTGCCTGTACAACGAAAACCGCAGGAAGGTGGAAGTGCGATGTAATAGCAACTACATGATGCTCTATGTTAACAGCTTTGTTTTGTTTGTAGCGGGCAGCCTATTCCTAGAGTGGAATACACCCCAGAAGAAATAAAGACCTGGGGAACAGTGTTTCGGGAACTTACAAAATTGTACCCAACACATGCCTGCAGAGAGTATTTAAAGAACCTTCCTCTGTTAACAAAATATTGTGGATACAGAGAAGACAATGTTCCACAACTTGAGGATGTTTCAGTGTTTCTTAAAGGTTAGTTAATATTTGTTGATATTACTATTTGATGGAGTTTATTAATCCTTAAAGGTCCTGATGATGCAAGCAAATTAAATATGTTCACTGTGTCCCAACCCCAATTTATGTTCAACAACAGCTCATGAGTATAGTAACATTCCATGTGTATATGCTTATTTCACATTTTGGAAGGCCAAAACATCCCCTTACTCACTATAATATATATTTTTTATATTTTTGGGGGTACATAGACCGTGAAGGTTTTTAGATTTACACCAGGAGGCATATGATATGTGTGGACAGTTTCTAAAATAATTTTTTAACACTTTGTTTTTATATCTGTGACATTTTTAAAACTATATTTTTTTTTCCAACTCTTGACAACAATTAATGTAACATGAATCTTTGCTGTCCTGAATGATTACCACAGTATATTATATCATGGTGACATCACTTTGGTCCCTTTCAGTTTATTTTTAAAATTTAACATGTTTTTATTTTTTGTTACATTTTATTTAATTCATTATTTATTTATTTATTACTTATTTATGTATGTATGTGTGATCAGCTGCAGGAAGGTCATCATAGACCAATTTTGATGTTGTCACCACAGGAAGGGAATGACCGAATGGTACATCACTGTTAATATAACACAGCTTTCATCAAGGCGAGATCAGCTTGCTAATGTAAAAATATGGAGAATATAATTATACTTCCTGTGTCCTTACGTGCACATCATCCTTAAGGGGCTAATTACAGAGTAGTGTTCGATGCTGATCCATGTATAAAAAGAAAAGAATGATTTTCAGACTTGCACATTGGTATTACACCTTCTCTTTGCTCTTGTCTGTACGATGAAAACAGCAGGGAGGTGGAAGATAGAATTTCACGCAATGTAATAGCAACTACATGTTGCTCTATGTTAATGGCTCTGGCAGGCTAGATGCTATCATTGATCTGATAACAGATGGAAATTCAGATCTAGTCTATGGCCTGTATTTTAGCTATGATGTCAAATGAGGTAAGCAAGAATATCAACACAGCAGCAATAGAAAGATCAGGTCTACTAAGGTGTCTGTTTTAGAGGCTTTGAGTAAGGCCTCTTTGAGTTTGCTCTCTCAGTAGGTTGGGTTTATTCTGCTACTTGGTATTCAAGAAGGTACATAATGAAGTAATTCCCTGTCTTTCTCACGATTCCAGATACCAGTGGACTATATGTGTAATTATACCAAGCCAGTTTGTGGCTAGATTTGCTACTAAGAAGTTGCTGGAAAAAGGGAGTTGTATCCTCTTTATAGCCATGCAATATTCACATTAGGGCATCCCTAAGTGAGAATCTTTTTGTGGAGCTCCCCATTTCTCAACAACCAAGTGCCCTCTAGGGACAAAAAACAATATGGTCCTTAAAGATCATATGTCCCCATGGACATCTTGGTTATTTGTTATCAGCAACTCTACAGAACACTAATTATACATATGATTTTTTTGAGTGTGTGGAAATTTGGCTTTTTATTACATTTATGCCAATCTTTTCTTTAGTATTGGCAGATTTTGTAATTTGTACAACAATGGAAGTCAAATTAAAAAACGCAAGCTGAGTTTTATAGATGTATATTGGTTCCATATCTGACAACAATGTTTGACTTAAGGTCCCCTGAAGTTCCTTATTTTTACATAATTTACTAACATTTTGTTGTAAGTGCAAAATGTATTATATCTTATGCACATTTTGGTGTCTTTCACACATTTGAGTATCAATTTGTACAGGGTTACTCTTGTATTTTGTCTTTTTTAGAGTCGATGTGAACAAATGAGAGATGTTATGTTTCTGCAAGGCTGGTCTCGTGCCATCAGGCACCCTATGCTAATATGCCCCAAAAAGATGTACATATGTTGAAACATCCGCTCACTTTAGTATGGGGAAGAATGCTGTCACAGTGACCATTTGGCACCTCCCCATCATGGAGTCCTTTACAGGCACTTCTAAAGTTTGAGTTTCTACATGGACTGTTTTTTGTAAAAGCATTAATATAGTAATTTTTTTGAATAACAATGTTCATCCAGACAACAGGCAGCCAGCATCAATGTTACCCTGAGTGAACATATAAACCCTATGGTCGCTCCCAGCCAAGTAACTGAAAAACCACATACAAAATTTGTATGTAAAGGTGCATCCCTGGCCATTGTCCAACAGGAACCTATAAGAATTGAGCCTAATTTAAACTTTGCCCAATTTCCCAACCTTTAACCCACCAGAAAATAAAATTAGGGTCCTCCTACCGGTATCAAAAACAGAACTATAGAATTAGTACTGTTTTTTTAACATGTTTTTACTTAAGATGACTGTGGATTTTGTTGCTGATGCTTAAGTGACAAAGTGATATATAATTTAAGTTCAGAACACTGAAGTCTTATGGTGCAACTTACCTTTAAACTCCTTAAAAATGTTATATTTTTTTTCTTCATTTGTTTTCTAGAAAGATCTGGATTTACAGTACGGCCTGTTGCTGGCTATCTATCTCCCAGGGACTTTTTAGCAGGCTTGGCCTATCGTGTATTTCATTGCACTCAGTATATCCGTCATGGATCAGATCCTCTCTACACACCTGAACCGTAAGTATGCCTTGTTCCTACTGTGTAGCATGATGAAATCTGACTGTGTAGATTAATATGCAGCTGAGGATGCAGCATTTAAATTATAGCACATTCAATTATGCCAAGGTTCCTCTGTGCAGAATACGGCTAATGAACAGCGTCTGTCATTTTCTATCCAAGAAAATCAATAAAGGTTGGGTTCACTTGATTATAGGAAAACGCATGCTTCCCTTTTCAAGACAACCACCTTCTTTTTCTGAAGACTGTTCCTTTGCATTATTGTTTAGGCTATCTGTACTATTGTTTCTCAAAATCAATACCGGGATATTGTAGCACAACCTAAAATAATGGTCCCGTCTCGGAATCCAGCTTTCTTGTTAACTTAATTGTCATTAATGCAGTCAATTATTGGAATATGTTTTTTTTGTGAGGTTGGGTATTAGCCAATAGACAACATTGGAAGAATGCCAGCACAATATTCTGTTATTATCTGATAATCAGGGTTCTGTTTCATAGAAATATGAAGGCATAAATGGAAAAAAACAAAACTAATTTCAACTGCAATGGATTTGCAATTTAAGTCATAAGATGCTAAATAATAAATGCCTTAGTGTAAAAAAAATAATATGTTTAATGACATTGGCTTATTTCTGGTTGACTAGATAGGTTGTTTAAAAAGCTAGAAATATATTTACATGCATATTAGAAATCTTAGGCATCTGATTTGCATTTCAATGGTATAATTACAGAAATACTACAGCAACTGCTGTATAATATTATAAATGCATTAGACATACACTCCTTGCCACTGTGTCAGAGACACCATCATACTGTGCCTGGAGAAGAATGTGGTGAAATACAGTATCAATGAAGAGTCGCATAAACTTTTGAGACTACAAGACAAAAGGTCTTGTTTTTAGTTAAGAGATCTCTAAGGTTTCAAAAGTGTATACGACTATACATTTTTTTCTATGTTGACTGAACACAACATAAATGGTGTTTTTTCCCCCCAGTACTCTTTAAAAGAAATAAAATGTAAATTAGAGGCCTCTCAAACTTTTTCTGCAGTATAAGCCACCTATGATAGACACTATATATATAATTACAGACAAAGTGTGAAAATGAGGCACTGGACTGATTTTAGAAGCATAACTCTCAGGGGAAACTCGCAGTCACCTTTACTGGAAGTTTGTCCTCTTGTCTAGAAGCTTCATGGAATTTTTTAGCTCTTTCTAGTGTCTGAGGTCATGAAAGAACATGCAAATGCCCACCCTGCCCTCTGTGAATTCAGCTCACAAAGGGAAATTTTAGCATTCTTTCATACTTTGCATGCCAACAATTTTAATCTGCTGGACAGCCTCGCCATTTTCCATTATTGTAAATGATTATCAGGACCACCAAGAGCTCAAAAAAAGGCAAAACTATTCATAGAGAGAGTGTGGTGTGACATCATTAGGGCGTTCACATATTATTGTCTGACACACAAGTAATGTTGTGTGCATTCAAGGAGCCCAAATATAGGTAGGTATTAGAATACCTAAAGAGGTCTAGGCATAGTATAAAATTATTGGAAAACTTATATACAGACCCAAAATGTTTATCAAATGCAGATATATCTTAAACAAGATTAATTGAGTTGAGTTAATCTGTTTATTATTGGTTGTTATAAAATCAGTATTTTGAAGATCATTGTTTCTACGTCAAATATATGTTTTTTTGCGATTTTAATTATGTTAAGTTCAGTTACGATTACATTTCTTTATTAAATAAAGATTACTGTCTTGGATTATTTAAATATTTATAAATAAAAAAGAGAAATAAGAGCAAGTAGATGAAAACATAATGTTTGTAATTTTGCTTGTCTACCATCCCTCTTTCTCTATTTCCCTTTCTAGGAGCTCAGAATATTTGATGGACATGATTCATTATTCATATTAGTAAGGCCTTAGAAACACCCATCCCACATGCATATAAAAAGCCTTGAAAAATCCCTGCTTCCAGACACATCTCTAACTACACTCCCTAAAAGAAAAATGGGACATAGGATACTGTAGTAGTGGTAGAAATATGAATATATATATATATATATATATATATATAAATATATATACAATCTAAGTCACAAGTCACTTAGCATCTGCTATTTGTAGCAATGTATTTAAGGAATGCAGTTTTAATTAAATAATAATAATAATAACACACATGGCCATAATGTTAATAATACTGTAATAGGAAGGCCTAATGAAAAGCTAATTATACAGTAAGTCACTATACTAACGAGGCTTGTTTTTTTTTGGTTTACATTATACAATGCTAATTTTAGCAATTAGTAAACACACACAAATATACATGAGTCATTATAGTATACTTGCAAATAGAATTAAGCTTTATTCCTTAGCAGGCCACAATTTTCTATGTTTACACTGGCTGTAAAATATGTTTGGTTAACATAAATTTTGGATTTTTAAATTGCCTTTCAAAATTGAATTTGATATTTGAAAGTTAATAATGAACATCATAGATATTTTTGGTTATACTTTTACTGCAGCATTTTCTAAAAAAATATATTATTTACACATAAAGGTATGTTATAGCATAGTGTTAGCTCAAGTGACCAGGGACCACAGTAGTGTATCTTAGTGTACCTTTCTGAATACACTGTAGATAATTATATAAAAAAGGAAGAGAAAATTACTTTTTTTTTCCATGAAGCCATAATATTCTCATTTGAAACTGCAGACAGCTGCAGTTTAATGTACCAGATACCAGGTAGGCTTCTCATAATGTAGCTGCTTCATTTGATCACAAATCTGATAAACAGCTGGGTTTCTTCATCTTTGGAATAAAATAAAAGTTTGTTGGATTTGTTGGCTTCTAATTTGTCGGAAAAAGTTAGGATTTTAGCAAAATTAAAACAAAATTAAAAACTTTCCTAAAATGATTTTATATTTATCAACAGTACATTGATTAAATAGTTATTTTATTATATGTTTTTCATTAAAACAAGTTGATATGATTTTAAGTATAATCTTAAGCACATGTTAACCTTTGATTTTTTGTGTGCTTGTTACATTTCTTTACTAAGAAGCAAAAGGTGCAGCTAACAGGGCCCAAATCTTTAGGGGTTCATACACATCTGTCTTTTTCCCCACTGATTGTCCTTGGAATAGAACTACCTCCCAGGAGAAGTATAAAAGTTTAATCAGTGAATTAATTTCAGAATGCATAGGATAGACATAAAGCTGTCCTAAATGTAAGACAAGACCAAGGACTGATTAAGGTCTGACTTCTCACATTAAGAAAAATGGACAGACTAGATGACCTGAATGGTTCTTATCTGCCATCCAATTCTGTTTCTATATCATAACTTCCTTATCTATATGATTAGTTATCCCCATTATGCTGTTACTACTCTATTGTTAAGTTACTGGTTGTTGTAGTTTAGGCGGCCTTTATAAGGTTGGGTGAAGAAATGGCAGCAGGGATTGATTAGATGATACTAGCCCTGGGACAGGCTGCTGCCAATCTCAGCTTCCATGAGGTTAAAGGGAGAAAAAAATGTTGAAGCAACATAATTGCAGTAAACGCTAAATGAAAGGATATAGGAAATACCTTTTTTCAGCTCCCACACCCCCACATATAGTATTCTGGGCACATCCATAATGCAAAAAATATCGGTTGAATCTGACTGAAGATGCGCGTCCTCGTCTGTATGTGACGGTTCGAGCATTTCGCATATGCACGAACCGACACATACAAAAGGGGAAAAACAATTAAGCTGATTGAGAAACAAAGATCACAAGCTGTAAGTAGTTTTAATTAATGAATGGTATGTAAAAATGACAGTTCCCATTTAAATTAAAGAATGAAGTTTATTTCACATTTGTGAAATATAGTGAATTGTAAAAGTGGAATCACCTTTATTGCGCATTGTATGAAATGATGTCAGTTCTCAGTCTTTCATACTAAAAACGTAATTTTATTATTCTAGAGATACATGTCATGAACTACTAGGCCATGTCCCTTTACTTGCGGATCCAAAGTTTGCCCAATTCTCACAGGAGATTGGTCTGGCATCATTGGGAGCATCTGATGAAGATGTTCAGAAACTAGCAACGGTAAGTTAAACACAAAATCCTTACGTAATAATGATATGTTTCTTAATTGTAATGTTTTTTTTGTTTTTTTTCACCCAAGACAAGAGATGGGAAGGTTTGGGAAAAAGAAGGAAAATTTGGGAAAAAACTGTGTGGAATATCTTCTTTTACAATGATAAGTAATATGTTTATAACATGGCAGCTAAACTATATTCCATGCAGACCTTTATGAAAGATGCACAAATGATGCCAGTTACTTTTTAATTTGCAATTGGTGCTAAGGCGCAATTCTGATTGGACAATTGTGATCGCTCTCCCCGTCCAATCCATAGAGGAGATTTTATTTTGTGTGTTGATGGTTGATTCATTTATTTTGTTGGATTTGAGGGCAAAAAGGGGGGGGGGTTAGCTGTTCTCAACATATACAGACATATTAACATATACAGACCTTGTTATTCCAACATTTTAAAAAGCAAATTTAGTTTATTATTTACTGAATACGCTGTACTTTTATTTTAAGCTTGATACTTTTACATACACTGCATATCATGTTCCCAGTGTAACCAAATAATGTAAAATTTGTAAAACTACTCCACTCCGCATTTTTCTTACATTTTTCTGTAAATTTCCATTTTATGCAGAAAAAAACAGTTTTTTCCTGTTTTTTTCCATGGCTTCAAAATTTCCCGAAATTTTACATCTCTACTCAAGAGTGAAATTTAAATTTTAATGACTTTTATTTTCAGTTGGTTTCAGCCTGCCCTTCATCTAGGCCTGGGGCAGTTTATTAACTACATTCGTCATTTGCAAACACATCATACAGGTATGATAAAGCGCTACCATATGTGTGTTTTCACAACTCATATAGGTCCTGGAGCATACTACAGTGAAACACTGCTGTACATGTGGCTGCTGTTGTGTTGATAGCAAACACAAGTAGTACTTTAATTAAATGTGCAGGAAAACTCTCATATACATACTGCTGGTGAATATATCCTGAGGCCTCTTTATAGGTGCAGCACTAATAAAAACCTTTGTACGTTTGTACAGACCAATCCCTCTAGATTGGAAGCCATGTCTTAGTCTGTTCATTCTAGGCTTGTCATGCCCTTTGAATATATGTATAAGTGCTGCATACATTGTTGGCACTAAATAAATAATAATAATAAATAATAATAATAAGTTAATATTCCTTTACTTACAATACAAGAACAATATGATGTAAAATGTCCAGTCAAAAAGATGCCTAGGAATGCCCTCAGAAAGATACTACGTCAAATGGGTAACTTATATATGGTGCCAGAGGTGGGGGTGTAGTTTGAAGGGGCAGAGGGAGGGGGTGTAGTTTGAATGGGCAGTGGGGGGGTGTAGTTTGAAGGGACAGAGGGGGGGTGTAGTTTGAAGGGGCAGAGGGGGGGTAGTTTGAATGGGCAGGGGGGGTAGTTTGAAGGGGCAGAGGGGAGAGGTAGTTTGAAGGGGTAGAGGGGAGGGGTAGTTTGAAAGGGCAGAGAGGGGGGGTAGTTTGAAGGGGCAGAGAGGGCAGGTAGTTTGAAGGGGCAGAGAGGGGGGGCGCCAGAGGAGTAGTCCGCACAGGGCGCCACAACGCCTAAGGCCGGCTCTGTCTGGAGCTGTCCTTGGTGCTGAAAAGCATAACAAAAAATGCGAGTCTCTATGATTTTCCTTTGCAGGTCCAGCTTGTCTGAAACCCCACTGGCTCTGTTGCATTACTTAATTTAAAAACACATATCCCCCACTAGAGGAATAGGATAACTCATGTTTAAATTTGAAGCCACTAGTCTAAAGATGACCAAGTTCTGCCAGCCCTCATAGTATATATATTGATGTAAAGGATTATGATTTTGTTACTGATTTTATTTGCTTCCCTGATCAAGGTAACTGCAAGTTGAAATAGTAGACACAGGCAATTTCATTGCTCGCTAACACGTAACACGTTAAATTTGATCTGTCACCTTTAAAAATGGATACATTAGTTAGAGTTGAAAAGTCAACTTGTATTAAAAATTTAAAACTGTTCAGACTATATTAAATAGATTTATAGTAATAGCTTCAGAACGATAGCCAACTAATAACACATTTAGATAGATATCCAATCTCCTTTCCTTGGTTGTTTGTGTGTATGTTTTTATAATTAATATATGTATAATATTCTAATTATTATAATTTTATAATTTATAAATTAATTGGACTTATGCAGTCATTTACAGAGAGGTAGATTGGCAATGATTGTTAAATTTTACACAGCTGGACAGTTAATTTTTTTTGTAAGCATCTAAAGATTTTGTGAATAGTTGTTTCATTTTTAAATAATGCAGTCTAAAGAGAAACAAATTACATATCCACATGTAATATGATTAATAATAGGCTCAGTCTCTAAAGGGCTTATTTCTAATTTAACCTTTTTTTTAGAATATGAGATCAAAATAAATACCCAGTCATGAAAATAAAACATGGAGTAATTTTTATTCGTATTAGTATGGGATCACAGATTCAACTTCCAACCTCTGTTGGATTGAAAAACCGCTGGAGAAATTTGCTAGCGGAAGATAGAACCACAGTATTTTAAATTCGATATGGAACTGAGCACTTCACTTGTAGCATGTAATCAGGAAATGAAAAAATCAAATGTGACAATACTCAAGTGTATCTGTTGCATGGGTGAATTTTTTAATTCATTTTTTTAAGATTTTTTTTTTTTTTTAAATATGCCATTTTGGTATAATGTCAATCAATCAAATATTTTACATCTAAAAGTTATTGAATTCATGTTATTATGCCGTACAATAACAATACAAAAGTCAGTATTTTTAGTGTATGCAATATCCTTGGATTTTGATAAATTACTTATGTGCCAAACCCAACATTTATCCTCAGAGGCCAAGAGCTGCGTGTGCCTTTTTTTCAAAATAAAAATGTATATTACCATCAGTTTCCATTATACTTGGATTGAGTTTTTTGATAATGTTATATATTCTTTTTTTCAGTGCTACATGTTGTTTTTCACTTTTTACAGAGATTGATGAGCTAGTCCTTCAACCCTCTATTGCTTCAGCAAAAAAATATAAAAAAATCCGAAGCTGATTGTGTGCTCTGACTGCTAAAAATAAGTTATGGAAATGTGACTCATTCTAGAGAGAAAATGGCTAGTCTTTTAGCTGTAGATGTTGGGGAATGCTATTTTACTTAAGGGATGCATTTGGCTAAGTATCACATGGCTCTTGCAATTGAAATAAGGGCACAACATGTTAATTTCAAGATTGTTTCTTGAACAATGTGCTCTGTTAGAGCTCATTTACTCGTACTGGATTAATATTCTTCTTTGAAACAAAATCCAAGATGTTATTATAGCGATAACTCCAAAATAGACAACAGATCTAAACAAAACAGTGTCTATAAGAAGCAAGTGATATTGCCTACATTCTTATAGATTGCTATTTACCTTTTTTGTTGCTTATTCTCCTTAATGCAGAAAACACAATTAAACATATTGTTGTAGGACCTCATTAATGAACAAACGATCAGAAAGCTGCTAGTATTATGCCCTATTTGAAACTCTTCTAAATGGTTTTGGGAGAAAAAAAGAAATGAACCAAGCTCAGCAACAGATTGGAGAAGCATAAGCATGTATATGAGCAACACGTTTTTATGCTATAAGGATAATAAAGCTTTTTATCAATCTGTGCTTGCCAGGCCCACAGCCAATACAACAGCACTGTTGGAATGTTCAGCAGTATAAACTGTTACTATTTACAAATCCCAAAGTGCTGTGTTGTACCATGTCAAATAGCTTTCATAATTTAACTGTTTTTCTTTCTGGAACATGATAGACCTGCTTTGGCATAGTCCTCTATAGCTGGTAGAATAAGAAGAAACTAGCTTCCCCTCAATGACCTGCAGGTAAATTGAGATAAGACTAACAAGTACTATAATTATTGGATTAGTTTATTTTGTATAAATTGGCAATACTATCAAACAGTTGAGGAAAACTGGTTGCTGGTTTTTACTTTTGCGACCAGGCCGTTTTGTTTAACCCCTTAAGGACAATGGGCGGACCCTAAACCCAATGCATTTTGAGCCCGTACATGTACAGGCTTGGCCATTAAGGGGTTAAATATAGTTTCAAGCAAATTACATACAGTGCTGCAACATATTAGGGGCCACTTTCAATTTTCCATATAATACAACTTTCAGTAGGGGTTGGTTTGCAAGAAGGGTAGAAAAGCCAATGGACATATATTACTGGGCTACATAACTGGGTTTGCCTATGGATGACAGCCATCACTGTTCTTTTGTTTGTTGCCTTTTGCTATTTACCCTTTTTGTGCAAGAAATATTGTTAGGTAAGCTTCTCTGAGTTAATCTGCTTAACTAGCATCAGTACATAGAGCTGTATTTGTTGCATTAACTTTTTTCTGTGAATTACACTATTAGTATATTTGCACAAACAAATATTTGAAACAGCTCATATATACAACTATTACATAAGTTATGGTGGGTAAAGGTGATGAAAAACCCTTCCACTTAAATTTAAGGGCTAGTAGAAGTATTATTAAACACTCATCTACAGACACCAGAAAAGCCAGGCGGCTTGTTGTTCCCTCAGAAATCTCATGGTGCTGCCACAACCACAAGGCATTCTAGGTAGGCGCATGCAAATATGGCTAACAATTATCACCTTTGCCTCTATATCCATTTTATACATGGATCCCTTGAAAGTAATTGCCCGCTGTACAAGGCAGCCTTTAGACAAAACTCGGGAAGAGGTGCAATAGCTTATGTAATCGTATTTCTTGGCTACCCCAAGCCTTAATTATTAAGTCAGTATCACAACCTCATGCTGACAAGTCCCATTAGTGGTGATCTGGCTACTGCACCTCTTACCCGAGTTTTAGATATGTACAAGGTATACAAGGTATCATCATTTAAAGTATAAGTAGGGAAATTATGCTGCAAAGTGCTAAACAGGCTGTTAAGAAGCCACACGCAAGTGCTTAAATTAAACAAAAACACTACCTTAGGGTTTTGTGATTTATGTATGCGGTTGTGAATATATATTCACACACATATATTAAATAAATAGACACTAGATATTAAATTAGATATTAGATAATAAATATGTTTACTACCTTTACTGTGTTCCTTTGTAATTATAGGACATTTACTGTTTCCATGGTTAATGCTAAAATATTAACAGGTTCCTTTTTTACATTTATTGAAATGCATGCTATGAGTTTTTTGCAGTCGGATTTGTATTTTTTTAAAGCAATCATTGGGTAATTTAATTCATACTAAGGGCACCTTTCAGATGAAGTAGTGCTGCATTGTATCGTGTAATTGAGATACACATGTTTGAAGGATTAGGACACGTCTAGAAAGGACAATGGTTTCGAGCAAATTGATTTATTAATTCTTCCATAATTTGTTGCTGTCGCATGACCTCTATGAGCTCAGCACCTGCTTTCTCTGCACAGATTTTTGATTGCTTATTCTTCTCTTATAAAAATGGCCATTTTTTTTTACTATTTCTGTGACATTTCTTTGGTAATGCAATTGATGCCCCAAGGTACCTAGATTATTTTTAATCTTCCTTACAAATATTTAACCCAAAAATGTAGCTGCCTGCAGAATAATTGCTTTTTTATGACTGTGCTAGTTGCATTATAATTTTTACAGATATCATATTTGTGTAAAATCAATATTCCTATAAAAAGCTATGCAACATGAAGGGGTCTTGGCCTTCCAAATCTCCTTTTTTGTTAAGCTTTGTCTTTTAAGCCTGGTTCATTGAAAATGGAATGGCTTCTTCTTCTTCTAATTGTATTGATTTTGGTACATGTTTTCCAAAAATCAATCTGTTTCTGTATGTTCAATACCTTTGGGGTCTCTGTTGGTGTGTATTATTGGTAGCATCAATATTAGTGTAAGACCTTTGTACAATTGTCAAAACAAGTTTACTCATGGTGGTTTGTCAATATCAAAGCTGAATTATTGCAGTTATTTTTAAGCTATATATTTTAATAAGATAAGCAGCTTTTTCTTCTACAAAAAGCCCCTTTTACTTTGATGAACAACAGGCATAGAACTAAAGTAGTTTGCCTCACATCAAATTATTTACTCAACAAACCAGGCTTTGCCTAAATAGGTAATATTTAGGCAAAGCCAGGGGAGTGCATATTGAATGAACCATCTTGGGTTAAAGAACTAGATAAACATGGAAATTTACATTTTTAACCGCTCGCCACTCTCAACAATCTGTGGCAATGCTGACCAAAAGGCAACGTCATCTAATGAAATAAAGGTGTAATATCTATTATTCAAGGTGTAGCATTTGTCCAAAACAATTTCACAATGCATCTGTATTTTGAAGTCACCTTGACAAGGTCCAGTTTATGAAAGAATACTCTTTTGCTTTTGTGCCCAAGTTGGACACATGGAAATTTTAATATCACCCTACCTGTAAGTATAATATATATATATATATATATATATATATATATATATATATATATATATATATATATATATATATATATATATATATATATATATTGATCATTTAAGCATTATCCCCTATTGCATTTTAATTTTGCAGGCACAGAATGAACAAAAGGTTTTTCTGGACAGAACACTTTTGGATGTTTGCATACCTTAAGATATTTCCATTGGGTTCATTCAATCCTTTGAGTTCTTTTTGTAACTTTGCAGAGCTAAGTATAATAATGATCACAAACAGAAGAAACTCCAAAATACCACATTTCCCACAAATTCTTTCTTGCAATTTTGTTTGCTGTACTCCAATCATTTCCTTTATCTTCACATTCATATTTAGTGCTTGCAAATACCTCTTAACTGTGTAGTTATGAAAGATGTTCATGTTTTTTTTCTTTTCTTTTCTTGAAGCAGGAGACGACAAATTATATATAAACCCAGTGCAAAACTGATATGCAGTCTTATCACTGAGAAAAGCATTAGAACCATTGTTTCACTGCCGTCCAAGCCAGAAGTAGATTAGCTTTAATGTAACTAGATGTATCAACCTTTTGTGTTTATTTCTTTTTTGGTAAACTACAAAAAAAAAGAGGAAAGAATTTAAAAAAATGGCAAAATTATATATATAAAAAAGAGTAATAGCCCGAGACAAAAGCTAGATTAAGATGCAGAGTAGGCAACTTCAGAGTAAATACTGAGATAAATGAACAGACAGATAACATGCATATTAATGAGACTGAAAGTACTTTATTTTAAATAGGAATCTATTATTTTGACTCCTTCTGAAAGCCTGCCGTAGAGCAAATATGAATGAGCCTTGAATAGAAATGTTTCCCTTAGAAGGTAGGGTAAAAAGTAAAATAAGGAAACTAAGGTTTCTTTTGTACTAGCTACGGGGCTCTGATAACTTTCTCTACAAAATAGATGCTTAGCAGGACTACACATTTTCAGATAAGACATAATATGTAACTATTGTGTTGATGTGCCTGTGGAAAGTTTGAGGCCGTATGCATATTATAGTGTAGTATATTTTATATAACTGGGTAGAACTGTGATAAACGTAGTGGTTTGTGATCATTCCTTCATGTTCACATAATTACATTATTTATTTTAAAGCTTTTTTAATAACTCTGTCCCAAGTTGCTCTTGTTCTACACTGCAAATGTATCCGTCTAAAAATATTTTTTTAGACGGTGTTCCCTGATAGTCGAAAAGATTACAAACACTTTAAATGTTGAGAAAGTGTTTTTTCAAAGTTAATCCATGTATTAGGTTTTGTCTCCTTTGCTAAATTACTATAACATACTTTATTTTGTGCAATTTGGCCAACCTTTCCATTATGCAGTCTAAATGTTTGGTCTATGTGCGATTCCTATGAAAAGAATGACACAGTATTATAATAGCAGCAGCAGCAGCATCTCGGCATTTTGAGACAAAGCTCTTGTTTGTTATTACAAGCTCACAAGCCTCTAGTTATTAAGCACTAAATAATGACTATTCATGAATATCGAGTGTAATTAGCATTCATTTACGTGGTGAAGACACCTTTCTTTTGCATGCAGAACCTGAACCACAAAAGGTAATATGAACAGTCTTATCTCAGCTCATGCATCATGCATTAAGAAAGGTTAATCCCCACATTTTTCATCTTTAAGAATGGGCAGTATTTGCCCTTCAGGATGCATTTTTATGATGAAATGAAACTCCATATCGCCACACATCCTACAGATAATAGAGTGGTGATCTCAAAGACTTTTGGAAGCTATAACTGGATGCTTCCTGAGTGAAACAATGTAGGATTACAGGACCCCCATTTGGCACATTAAGTCCCATTGCTCTCAGCACAAGGAGGGAGATAGAGGGGTGCACCAAGCAACATCTCAATTGTTAAGAGGGACCCACATTTTGATGCTAAGGTAAACTTTTTTTTATTTTTTGAAATAAGCCTTTTGTGTATATGATGAGAGCAACATCCTGTTTTAAGGATCTTCCTTGCAATTTTGTTGCTGGTTCAGTCAACCCTTGCAAGAGTTACAGAGGAGAAGGCACACAAAACTGGTATGTCATGGAGTGAACTTCTAAACCACCAATCTCCAAAAGACTTGCAGTAATTGACAAACAAGTAATAATCATTTTCAAACATAAATTTAGTTTGCAAAAGCTGTGAACATGATAATTCCTCTCTAATGATTCTAAGGTTTTTAAAAATAAATTCTGAAGTCATCTCAACCAGTTCTATTGTTACATGTTACTAATATGATTAAATTCAAATGTAAATCAATTCAACATATTATACTGTAAGTAAAGTTAACTTTAGCCTAACCTGGTGAATTTTTGAGGTGGAACTTTAACTGATGCTGCCAGGTCTCTGCTGACCAATATACAACATAAAGTCCAGTTGATTTTCCCAAATATCTCTAAATGTTTACCAACTGAATCAAGAATATAACCCAGTCAGTGTAATTTAGTCTAACTGGAGTTATGATCAAGTATAGGAAAAGAAAAACAGCCAACAAAAAGATTTTGAATGTGTTCCTATAATTATTTTTTTTCTACATCAACCTACGCATAGTTTCACATTTCTTTACTTGTATTCAAATGCATCTAACAACTTTCCATCACACTATTCCCCCCTGTGGATTCAAGCTTGACTTGAATTAAATTCCTTTTAATAGTATGGATTAACTCTATTGTCTTTACTTTATCTAAATCATTACCTCCTGCATGGATAACAATCACAGCAGGAAACATTTACCCTTACATTAGATTTGTTCTGTAAACACACTATTAAATGTGAACTCTCAAACACCATAAAACAAATTTACAATTTGATTTAGAAATGTTTCAATCGAATCAGGTAAGGTCAGTTACTGTAGTAGTCAGATGGTCAGTGATACATTTTACATGTTACAGGCATTAAAAATAGTAGCATACTAATGATCCTGTACATAATGTGCACCTGTTTATCCTAACCTACATATATTTTTTTAATGAAAATATCTCTCCTCCAGTCATACAATGCAGTTTTTTGATGGTTTACATTCTTAATTGCTGATGAGCATTTGATTAGAAAACAATCCCCTACTCATGCTTCTGCCCTATAGTCCATTACTGTTCTGTAGCTGTGACAAACCATCTGGTATAAGAATTAAAACAGTTTATGAAAATTAAACCCTATTTTGCTGTCAGCAAATGTTCCACACTCCAGGACCTGCTCTTGATGCAAATTCTCTTCTGACCTATACAGAAAATAATAGAAAACATAAATATATAATAGTTAAAATTAGACTCATTTAATCAACCCAAGGTGCAGTTGCTGGACATAATTGTCTTTGCCTGCAAATCAGCTAATAATGTCCTTGTGCTTCTTGGCACCTTGTCTTTCATATTATTGTGTGAACTAGTCAGGTGATTGTGTTAAATATTGCTCATGTAATTAATCAGGTAATACAACAGTATTTTTCTCTTCTAAGATCTTGTTTTTTCCCAAACCATTAAAAAAGAAATCCAGTTAGATAGTTTTAAAAGAACTCATCCTCTTCCAGACAAATTTTTGTCAAATAATTTGGCCAGTGATCCATGCATGGATAACAGTGCCAGTTGAAAATCAATTAGTAGTAGATTAACACAAATGGACAGACTAATCTTCCATGATATCCCCTGTAAATTGTAAATCTTTAATTCTCGACTTTTATGTTATACCTACAATCCCAACATTTTGCCCTAATTTCGTTTTTTTCATCCACATTTGTTCTATTTTTTGTTCATTTTGGCATAACAAACTGAAAGCCTAACACTTTTATGAATATCTAATATTCTTCACTACTCTTAATAGTTTGAAAAATTTTTAAAAAATTAATAATATAGTTATTTCCCATAAATTACATGGGATAATAAATGTCTTCAAGTATAATGTTAATGAAGATATTATTTATTGCCTCCTTACTTATTCATCTGTGCCAGGTTGATCGGCAGGTGAGCTACATACTATGAAAGCGGATCTGTTACTTTTCCAAATCTTACATTGGACAGTTCTATACACTGATTATTCAAGAATATCTAGGTATCTTCTTCAGGCATATTATGTCTATTAATAAGTTAGCCAATAAAGGTATCATCTTGACAACATTTGATTTCTCTCTGTTTGTATGGCTAACATGGTACAACTCTATACTTTTATACATTAATATAAACAATATATATGTATTACAAACCAACTTTATGAGTATACCAGCCTTATGTAGAGTCATCTATCTTAACATCCTTTTCTTAGGATCTCCATTATTATTTATCCTTATTAAGTTATCTCTCCCCTCTCCAGCAGGAGGGAAAGAACTTGTGGATAGGAAATTACATAATGTTGCCTCTTCCACTATTTGCCAGAAAAAAACCAGAAAGTATAGGTAGTTTTAGGAAACAAATTAGGTAAGGGTGAAAGCTTTTATGATGACCATTCCTCTTTAAATGACTTACCAGGCCAGGCTGACAAACTGTTGTGCTAATCTGCAGTAATAAATAGACTTGTGCATTTGGACTCCTATGAATTGCAAATTTCAAACATTTTGGTAAATTCTGTGATTTTTATGAAGCCTCGAAAACAAGACCTCCCACATTCACTCATACTCTCTCACACTCTTATTCTCTCACACTCACATTCTTGTTCGGCAGAAGTGGAAGTGATCAGCAGAAAAGGTAGACAAACATTGAGAAAGCGTGAGGGAGTGAACAAGAATAAGAGAGTGAGTGCTAATTTGGGCGCCGGGCAATTAATTTCATTCCCAAATAAAAAATGTTTTTGGCACATGTCTAGTAATAATACAGATTTTTAACAATGAACGTATCTGCCTGTAAAGGTTGTTGGTGCAGATTTGGGATCCTTAACTTGAAAATATACAGTCTAATGATGTTGACTAATGCCCTGTGAACAATTCCATGGGGGGATTCTATGTGTGACTCCCATGGGTGACTCCATGAGAAGAGGTCCAAACCAGCTGTCAATGGAAAGAAAATGCACAAATTATAGACTTGCAACGGACAGTGACACTGGGTTTCTTGTATGTCAAATAAGCTAGTGCTTAAAAGCAGAGAGATATAGTTCTTGGTTGGGGCACTTGTTTTGACTGTAGAGGTGCCTATATAAATATATATATATATATATATATATATATATATATATATATATATATATATGTGTGTGTGTGTGTGTGTGTGTGTGGTTTTATGTGCAAATTAAATTTTTACTATTTGCTTGCCATACTAATCAATTCTTAACTTGTTTCAGGATGTAGGTTTATTATTTAAGTAACTCACACTAAGGTGAATTACGATATTTTTAAATGGACAGATGCTGGTTAAGCATAATCATTATTATCACATCTGGAAATGCCAGTCAATGTATGCTAATGTGACACTAGAAGAGAAAATTATTGTTTTTTAATTGATCACCTAGATGTTGCACTTCTGTAAGCCATCCGCTGCTGCTAGAGAGAATTAGGATCAGAGAGGAAGAAATATTGTGGTTTATTTATCAAAGATTAAAATATGTACTTAAAACACAAACGGTCCTGTTTTACTGAGACAGTTTAACACGTTTACATTTTTAAGACTTTTGTTTTATTTCACCGAAAAGGATTCAAGTCTGTATTGTGAGTCAAGTATCACTACAAAGCATAATTAGGAATACAATTATTGTTTACAAGGTTCACTTGGCAGATTATAAATTAATTGTGAAAGATTTCATAGATTTAAAGCAGAAGATCCACATTAATTATGTCTTTCACAGTCTGCACCTCTTATGGGCAATGCTAATATATATCAATCTAGTTATTGATTTATTTTCATTGCAGTGAATACTCGTGTCACCTGCAGATAAAATTAGCGCTTTCTGATTTATAGCCCAAGCAGGTATTGCTTTTTTGTAATGTTTTTCTTTATGTTTAGTTTATCATTATCAGTCTATCCCAGTCTCCCAATGGTTTGCACAGTGAGAAGTCCCTGGTCTGTTAATGACATGTTAGTCTGATCCTCAAGATGTGTGTAATTGTGCTGGATGGGTGCCAGCAGGGTTCAATCTTAAACCCTGCATCTAGAGAATGTATTGCGAGCATACATGCAGACACAGTAGACGTAGAGGCGGTGCCATTTCTGAGTATAACACAGTTTATTTAACAAAAAAAGGGCAATAGCAATGCAAACACTCTGTTGCTCAGCTGTGCTGCAACTGAACTTATTTGGGTGATTCTTACATTTCAGGTGATATTTTACTCCCTTTACACTGGTGATTCAATTCATGAATGTGGTCAAGACTTACCTGATAGTCTGGACTAAAGCCATATTACAAAAAATCATCAGGATATAATAACCATAGAATTTATTGTCCAAAAAATCACATGACTTCCAAAAATTATGCATACAGGATAATAAAGAGCAATTTAGGTTTTGCATAGGGGTTTGCAAGAGAGCTGAACACTCTGATTTCACTATGCATTATATCATTATATCAGGCCAAAGCTAGTGAACTCCTCTTGTGAGTGGCCCTGCACAGTGCATAGTTAAAGTGTGTGTGTGTGTGTGTGTGGGGGGGGGTAATCTCACCATTTAAACAGGATTATCTCAGGCCTTCTTTACACTTTAAATTCCAGCATATTATGCTATTATAATAGGGGGATAACAGTGAAGTTGCCAGTGTACAACATTGCAAATACCATGACCATACTGTACATTAAAAACTACTGATACAGAAGGAGAAGAGGGACCTGCCCTTGCACGTTTACAGTCAGAACAAGCTCACTAGGGATCAGTCTGTCTTAATACAAAGTTATGTCTGGGAGTTTAAATATTGTCTTACAAACTCCCAGTTTAGTGAATAAGCCAAACTATGACTTCAGTCTACTTGTATCATCATTCTAGGAACTTCTGACATTTTACATGATACGGCTGTTTTATTGTATGTTTGTATGGTTAAGCATTTCACATTTCTATTATAGAGTAATACATCAAATGAACACTGATACAAAGAAATATGGCATAATATTATGGATTTGACACAATGTTAATGTGAATACGTATTTGGTATTGATAGAAATCAGAGGAGCAATGTGCAATTTTAAATCATTATCTTACAGCTCGTATCTCTATGAAATGATGAGTGTGGTAAAGAACAATAGAGACAAGGATAGTGAAAATAATCTCAAAGAAACAATACTTTCATACAGATAATGTTCTTGTCCACAATCCAGTTAATATTTATTAAGCAACTAGGGTTAGTGTTCAGGTGTCCTTGGAAGACATGAAAAATAAAACATAGGAAGTATGATACTGCTCAAATAATTTATGGAACATAATCTCAAAATCAGTGAACAAAACAAAATGCAAAATACTGTTGCTGGCCAGTGATAAACTCATGGGCACAATATTTTATGCCTGTGTGCAATCTCTAAAGACTCTCTAAGTATATTTTCTTATACTATAATTCCCTAAAAGCATAATATGTATTTACCTTACTTAGTATCTACCTAACATGCATAGCTCTAATTATGCCCAGTCTCTACAGATGTGCTCTATGAACAGTTATACTCAACGCCAACAACCGTTCCCAGGAGGTACACTCCTGGCATTATATGCACTTTAACGCATACGATGGCTGTGTGTAAAATTTAAATTAAGATTAACTTTTATTGTCTATTAGTAGATACATTCAAGCGAACACACTTCTTGCTTAGCAATGTGTACGCATGGGATACTCACGCGCTAGCCATCTCCAGTAGTGGCTGTACACACATGCGCTTAAAGCACTTTCATTGATTTCAATGAAAGCACTTTCCTCTTAGTAGTAAGAGGAGGGAGCTTAAGAAGGTTTAAGTGGCACTTTTGTTGAGTTATTTCCTTTTGTTCAAAGTAAAAATAAATACAGGAGAATCAGGGCAAGCATTTTTCCAGTTGAATGCAATGAGGACAAAAGCAATACAAAATATATCATGTAGTTTATTATCTGATAATTGTGATACAGGGATGCATACAAGATGTACTAATGGAATAATTTTGCAGTGTAACATAAAACTTGTATTGGGGACTCAAAGTGCTTTTTAGCACACGTTTGCCGGCAGATAAAACCCATTCAGCATATCTAGTCTGCCCATTTTTGAACTCTCTCACAAGTTCAACTATCACTTTTGGGGATGTTCCCCGATGGTTTTGTAGAGGGTCAGAATTTTAGAAGTAACGTAAAGTGCTCGTAGTTTAATGGAACAGCCTCTCATTAGAAGTCGTAGAGGCTAGACTTGTGCATTAAGATTTGTACAAATTGCAAATTTACAGAATTTTAGCAAATTCTGTATGAATCGATGAAAATGAGACTAGACGCCTCACTAAGAGGATGAAAACAATTTTGCTTTCACTCTCATTGTCGTTCAATCTCTCTCTCAAGTTCTCAATGTTTCTCTACCTTCTCTGCCGACTACTTCACCTTCTGCATTGTCTCATCTTCACTCTTTCATCTTCTCTCTTTTATCTTCATTTGCATCTCTATGGACATAGCCTGGAGCAAGCTTCCACCAAAATGGTGGTGCTATCCGTTACATCCTCTCCCCGATCCTCCAATCAGGGGAGAGGACGTTACTGAAAGCATCGTCATTTTGCCCTAAGGTAAACTTCTGCCCAAACCATTGTCCTTTCAGTGATCTTCTCTCCCTCGATTGGATTAATGGGGGAGATGACTTCACCGAATTGCACCAGGTTATGTCCATGGATATGCATACGAAGATAGAGAAGAGAGGATAAAAGAGAGAAAATTAAAGAGAGAAGATAGAAGAGAAAAGAACAAGAAGATATGGAAGTGGAAGCAGAAGCAAAAGTGGTTGGCAGAGAAAGTAGGTGTTACGCGCGCCGCCGCGGCTCCCTCTCCGGCTGCTAACGCCGGCTCGCCGGGCGCCGGCAACCCCACCTCCGTCCCGCACGCGGGTTGCCGACAGGTAACACGCACCGCTGCTGCACTTACCTTGGCCGCTCACGCTGGGTCCCCCGACGTCGGCGGCTCCACCTCCAGTACTGCCGCGGTCACTCGGGAGGCTTGCGGTCCTGCTTCATCGGGGGCGCGCACCCGCTCACGATCCAGGCGCGTCGCCACGCGCACACGCCGGGAAAACGCCGGAAGTGCGCCATTTGGTGGTGGTTCCAGCCAACGCACCTGAAATCAATCTAGGGCGCGACACGCTCTACGGCGCGGCTGATGACGTGAGTGGTTCCTTTTCTATTTAAACCCCGTTTGTTTGCCTTGTCTTTGCCCGTTCTAAACGTTCTCTAGCGTTGGGTGTGCTATAGTTCTCGTTCTATTTGATCTCTGCCTTGTGTACCGACCTCTTGCCTGTTTAAACGATCACGATTCTTCTCTGCCTGCCTACGAACCCGGACCTGTTTACCGTTTTGCACCTGATCTACCTGCCCTGACCTCGGATTGTTTTTGACCTTGCTGCCTGCTGTTGCCCTCGACCTCGGACTGTGTTCTGGACTTTCTTTAGCTGTGCTTTCCTGCATTGTTGGATCCCTCGTCTACCTGACCGTAACAGTAGGAACGGGCCATACATGGATCCCGCGGATATGGCACGGCTGCAAGCCCGGCAGGACCTCCAAGACCAGCGTCTTGCCGCGCAGTCTGCACAGCTCCATACGGTGGAACAAAAGGTCGACGCCATGACTGATCTCCTGCGTTCTCTGACCGCCCTTCCGTCGGTTCATAGGGAGGTCTCCCACGAGGGCATGGGGGCTGTTGCTAGGTTCCCGCTACCCGAGAAGTATTCCGGGGACCCGAAGGAATGTTGCGGTTTCCTCAACCAGTGTATGCTCCACTTCCGAAACCATCCCCAGGCGTTCCAAACATCATCCAAGAGGGTATCATTTATCATATCCCTACTAAAGGGTGATGCATTGCTGTGGGCCTCACCTCTGGTGGAGCAAGAATCCTATCTTCTTGAGGACTGTCCCGCTTTTATGGAATCCATACGAACTGTTTTTGATGCTCCGGGTCGTAAGGAGACCGCCGAGTCCTCTCTGCTTGAACTCCAGCAAGGCCGTAAAACCTTGGGCCAATACACCGTGGAGTTTCGCACCCTAGCCCATGAGACCAACTGGGAAGAAGGCGCCCTCAAGGCCGCCTACAGAAAAGGACTCAACGACAAAATCAAAGACGCCCTCGTGTACCACGACACACCTACGGATCTCGAAGAGTACATCGCCCTCTGTCTCAGGGTGGACAAACGGATCCAGGAAAGGACATCAGAACACAACAGAGGAAAACGACCTGGGTCCTACACTCCAGTACCCTCTTCCGTCCGTCTCCGCTTCGGATGAGCCCATGGAAATAGGAACCGTCCGCAAACTCTCCGAGGCCGAGAAAAGATACAGAAGAATACAAGGACTCTGTCTCTATTGTGGTCAAGCCGATCACCTGTTGCCTACCTGTCCTCTCAGACCGGTAAAAGAGAACGCTTAGGGATCACAGATGGAAGCTCCCTAAGCGCATGCCGTTTCCCTATTCCTCCCACTACACGCATGACAGTACCCATAACGCTCCGTTGGGAGAACCACTCCGTGGCCACTCGGGCCTTCCTCGATTCCGGAGCGGCTGGCGTTTTTATGGACCAGCAATGGGCACTGACACATCGCATACCACTCCGCACCAAGGAAGCACCCTCTCTGGTGGCTTCTGTCGATGGCTCTCTTTTGGGAACAGGAATCGTCACTCAAGAGACCGAACCATTGACCCTGCGAGTAGGGGTCACTCACCAGGAACGACTCACGTTTGAGTTAATCAAATCACCTCATGCCTCTCTTATCCTGGGATATCCGTGGTTCCGTCACCACAACCCGATCATAGACTGGCAAAGAGGCGAGATCCTATCTTGGAGCCACCAGTGTCACAAGCACTGCATCATACCCTGTCGACGCCTCAATCTCATACTCGAGATCGCTCCTACTGACCCCAGGTCTCTTGTCCCAAGACACTACTGGGACTATTTGGATGTGTTCTCCAAAAAAGACGCGGAGAGACTACCTCCACATCGGGCCTATGATTGCGCCATCAACCTGTTGCCAGGCTCCGATCCACCACGGGGCCGTACCTATCCGCTGTCTGAACCTGAGAACAAGGCTTTAGAACAGTACATCAAAGAAAGCCTGGAAAAAGGCTTCATTCGTCCGTCCTCATCCCCTGCTGGTGCTGGGTTTTTCTTCGTGGCCAAAAAGGAAGGTTCATTGCGACCATGCATCGATTACAGGGGATTGAATCGTATCACTATAAAGAATCGTTACCCGCTTCCCCTCATCACGGAGATCTATGACCTCCTGAAAGGAGCGAAGATCTTTACCAAGTTGGATCTCAGGGGTGCGTACAATTTAATCCGTGTCAAGTCCGAGGACGAATGGAAGACGGCGTTCAACACCAGATTCGGGCATTACGAGTACAACGTTATGCCCTTCGGGTTATGTAACGCCCCTGCTATATTTCAGGCCTTCGGCAATGACGTTTTTAGGGATATGCTCCTGTCCCACGTCATCGTGTACTTGGATGACATCCTTGTGTATTCTCCTACACTTGAATCCCATCGACATCATCTGAGGGCCGTGTTACAGAGACTACGAGAGAACGGTCTGTACGGCAAGGCTGAGAAATGCGCCTTCGAGAAAACCAGTCTGCCCTTCCTAGGATATATCGTCTCTTCCGACGGTCTCCATATGGATCCGGCTAAACTCGAGGCCATCACAGCATGGCCTCTCCCTCGCACACTCAAAGCCATCCAACGGTTCCTTGGCTTTGCCAATTACTACCGGCGCTTCATCCGGAACTACTCCGCCATAGCAGCTCCCATCACCGCCATGACAAAAAAGGGGGTTGATCCTACCCTATGGACCCAAGAAGCCAGAAAGGCGTTTGACAATCTGAAACAAGCCTTCATCTCGGCTCCTGTCCTTCTACGTCCGGATCCGACAAAACAATATCTCCTGGAGGTCGATGCCTCTGAAACTGGTGCCGGGGCTATATTGTCACAACGCAAAGAACAAACCACGAAATACCATCCCTGTGCCTTCTTCTCCAAGCGCTTTTCCGCAGCCAAACAGAACTATGACGTCGGCAACCGTGAGCTCCTGGCCATCAAAATGGCATTTGAGGAGTGGCGTCACCTACTGGAAGGTACCGAACAACCTGTGGTCGTTGTGACAGACCACAAGAACCTTACGTACATCGAAGGAGCTAAACGGTTATGTCCTTGCCAGGCACGGTGGTCGCTCTTTTTCACACGTTTTAACTACTACATCAACTACAGGCCAGGAACCAAGAACATCAAGGCTGACGCTCTATCCCGACAATTCGATTATCAAAACGATCGGCGCTGTGACGACCCCATCATACCCTCCACGCGGCTCATCGCCAGCTTGTCTACCCACACGATGAGCCGAATCCGTATGTCCCAAAGGACCATTCCGTCCAATGAACGTCCTCCTCCAGGTCGTCTCCATGTGCCTCCTAAATATCGCACAGACGTCCTTCGCTGGGGTCACGATTCCCTGCTGGCGAGTCACTCTGGCTTTCGGAAAACTATGTTCCTCATCCGTCGTTCCTTTTGGTGGCCGTCCCTGGCCAGGGATATCCGGTCCTATCTCGCTGCCTGTCATACATGTGCACGACAGAAGTCCCCCCGGACGCGTCCACAAGGTCTCCTGCATCCACTTCCCGTTCCTACAGCTCCCTGGACACACGTCTTTCTGGACTTCGTCGTGGATCTACCTAGGTCCCAAGGAAACACCATCCTGGTGGTTGTTGATCGCTTCTCCAAGCAGGCCCACTTTATCCCTTTGCCGCGCCTGCCTTCCTCTATGCAACTGGCCGACATCTTCATCAAAGACATTGTCCGCATACACGGACTTCCTCTACACATGGTGTCCGATCGAGGCACGCAGTTCATATGGACGCAGACCAATGGGCAAACGGAAAGAACGAACCAAACCCTCAAGCAATACCTGAGGATGTACAGCAATATACGTCAAGACTACTGGGCATCTCTCCTCCCGCTCGCTGAGATGACGTACAACGGGTCCCTGCACGAATCCATCGGCAGTACCCCTGACATGAGAAAACATTGGAGTTCTCTTCGCAACGTTCTCTCCAGTGCCCAGCATCGCTGTAAGCGGGCGGCTGACGCCAAACGATCGTCTCCCCCGGATTACAAAGTGGGTGACAGAGTATGGTTGTCGACTCGCAACATCCGCTTGCGCCAACCGTCCAGGTCCTTGGGCCCCCGTTACATCGGGCCCTTTCGCATCAGTAGACGTCTTAACGACGTGTCCGTGTCCCTTGACCTCCCCCCTACTATGCGGATTCCTCGGTCCTTTCACGTCTCCCTGCTCAAGCCTTACGTCTCCAACTGTCACTCCGTTCCTGTCCAGCCTCCTGCTCCGCTTGTCGTCCGGGGCCATGACGAGTACGTCGTCGATCGGATCCTCGATTCCCGTTGCGTGCGGAATGGGCTCCAGTACCTTGTTGCCTGGAAGGGGTACGGTCCTGAGGAGCGGACGTGGGTGCCTGCTCGCTTTGTTCAAGCTCCCCGTTGCTTTGCTCGCTTTCATGCACTTTGCCCTCTTCGTCCCGCTCCGTCGCGCTCAGTGCGCGCTCCTGGAGGGGGGGGGTACTGTTACGCGCGCCGCCGCGGCTCCCTCTCCGGCTGCTAACGCCGGCTCGCCGGGCGCCGGCAACCCCACCTCCGTCCCGCACGCGGGTTGCCGACGGGTAACGTGCGCCGCTGCTGCACTTACCTTGTCCGCTCACGCTGGGTCCCCCGACGTCGGCGGCTCCACCTCCAGTACTGCCGCGGTCACTCGGGAGGCTTGCGGTCCTGCTTCATCGGGCACGCACACCCGCTCACGATCCAGGCGCGTCGCCACGCGCACACGCCGGGAAAACGGCGGAAGTGCGCCATCTGGTGGTGGTTCCAGCCAACGCACCTGAAATCAATTTAGGGCGCGACACGCTCTACGGCGCGGCTGATGACGTGAGTGGTTCCTTTTCTATTTAAAACCCGTTTGTTTGCCATGTCTTTGCCCGTTCTAAACGTTCTCTAGCGTTGGGTGTGCTATAGTTCTCGTTCTATTTGATCTCTGCCTTGTGTACCGACCTCTTGCCTGTTTAAACGACCACGACTCTTCTCTGCCTGCCTACGAACCCGGACCTGTTTACCGTTTTGCACCTGATCTACCTGCCCTGACCTCGGATTGTTTTTGACCTTGCTGCCTGCTGTTGCCCTCAACCTCGGACTGTGTTCTGGACTTTCTTTAGCTGTGCTTACCTGCATTGTTGGATCCCTCGTCTACCTGACCGTAACAGTAGGAAAACATTTATAGAGCGTGAGAAAGTGAACAAAAAAGTTAGAGTGTGTGAGAGTGAGTGAAAGTGAATGTTGGCACCGGGCAATGAATTTCATTCCTGAATTAAAAATGCTCTTGATTTTCACCCAAATGGAAAACAAAAGGGCCAGAATTTTTTTTTTAGCTCATTTGCACATGTCTAGTAGAGGCTAATACAGTAAGGGGATTTAAACATTCATGGGATAGGCATAAAGCTATCCTGAATCAATGACAAGATCAAGCACTGAGTAAGATCAGAGTCTTAGCAAACATGGGCAGACTAGATGGGCTGAATGGATCAAATTCTACGTTTCAATGTTTCTCTACTCAGAAGGCTATGTATCAGAGATATCCCTTGTACCTGGTCCAATTAGTGTGATCTGCTCTTACCCCCTAGACTTTCCACTCTAAGCCTAGATGGCTGAGACTACAATATGACATTGAATATAGTATAGTATTGTGTTATGAGTATTTTTGCTGAACTGTATTTAGTGTAACTGTTGTTTTGATACACATCATTTGTAGGAACGCTGTCTGCTGCCCTCTCTTAGACCTTCATTGCTTAATTGATCCCGCAGAGGCTTAAGACCAAATAGGTCTATTTTTTTGGAATATATAACATACTAAAGAGCAGCTATACATTTTAATTGTTTCAGGGGTTAAGAGGTTGAGATAAAGTAACTAAAATAGTCGAATATGCTGTTGTTTCCAAAACTTTTTAAGACTGTAAAATGTTGTATAGTAAGTAAAAAAGTTGATAAATATAATTGTACATTTTTCAAAACTGCTTTATGATAGTACTTGTCTAGGAATTCTCTGGGTCCAAATAAAGGGCTGTGTTATTACTTTCAATGCATGTGCATTATTACACATAATCCTCAAGTTTACAAGGGCCTGATATAAGTCTAGTTATATAGATTGGTTGTCATATAAAAACACATTTTCATCCTCCCTTGTACATGATTTATGGCTGAGTATAACATGCTTCCTGTAACTCTCCACCTCGATGGGTGAAGATTGATTTCTAGGTCAGGACACACAAAACATTGCACCAGGTTGACAAGTGGCCATTTATGGTTGGCCAGTCAAAATCATGAAGGCTACATTTGTAAACCAAAGGAAGGAACAGAGCTCTATCTTCAAGAAGAACTTGCTGACATAGCTAAAATACTATTATGAGCCTGTGCTCAAGAAATTAGATTAGTGCACCTAGAACCATAGTCTGCATTCAATCACAGTCATTCTTTTTTTTTTCTTTCCCCTAGTGAATTGGAGTGTTAGCGATTAAATCACAATGACAAAATACTGCCATTAGACATTAGCAGGGTACTTTGCAGACTGTTATCAATTTTATATGGTTCATATCTTAGCTTGAACTTTTCGACCTTTATTGTATGATATTTTCATTTCAAGCTTTCAAATTGTAGAGCAAATTATTAAGTTTGGATTGCATTGGTACTTAAAAGGTCAGAGCCATTATTGATGTCCTAGTCCTGGAACTGGAGATTTAACAACGCATGCAGTTTTGGACAGTGCCTGAGCTGTGCGAGAATTAAATCATGTTGTGTCGTTTGTAGCAATCCTGCCTTATTTCTCAGTGTTTATTGTAAGAAACATTTATATGTCTGTTTATATAAAAGTATAGCTTATGGTAATTTACTTTTCCAAAACACATAGCTAAAACTGTATTCAATTTTTAAGCTGTGGTTTGTTTTGACCCTTTTATATTCTAAATATTGTAATTTAAATGTAGACAAAATCTTTTAGAAAGCGGCTCACCAATTATGTGCAGTCTTACATATATGGCATCAATAAATCAAATAAATAAACAACCCTCATAACAGTTTAGAGCAGACAGGCCACTTTTGAATATTCTTAATTTTCATGGTTATCTACACAGGAGATCAGGCTGTATAATGATCTGGCTTACATAAAATATAGTTAAAAATGAAAAATAAATAAACTATATAAGGTGCTCAGTGATGTAACTGTGACATCAATGACATAAAAAAAGATGCCCAAAAGGATCTCTGTCCAAATTGCACTGAGAACAGTGCACAAATAAAGATAAAACAAAATAATAACGTAATAAGAGTGGCCACAATTTACGCTCAAAGAAAAATAATATCTGACTTCAGTGGGCTGGTCCTGTGGTGTTATGGGCAGGTCTAGCCCCAACCGCTTTATATTTCTATGGAGGTGGGAGGGGGAAATTAGTTATGGGGGAGGGGGGCTAAACACCACTCCCTTGACTCTGAGATTTCAGACTGTGACCCAAAGACCCAGAGAAGGGACGCTTCACTAGGAGTCTCTGGGTAAAATCCAGAGAGTTCCCAAGTATGGTGATATGTGGTTGGCAAAGTGGGCCACAGGAGCCAACCCTGTATCTGAAACTGTTTCTGTAGTGTCTACCTAGAGGAAAAATGAGCCCCAGCCAATGTTAATATAAATGCTACTTAATTGATTAGGTGTGCATTTTTCAGCTCTCTTAAATCCAATTAAGGCTTAGACATGTCATTGAATCAGGTCCAAATGCATACATGCTGTATTACATATTCAAAGTATTTTTTAACAGAAGTGATTTAGAGGTCCAATGCACATCTTTTAGAAACTCTTGAAAGGTGGCGCCACTTGAGCAAAGTAAAAAATGATTTGACATTTAATTCTATAGTAAAAGGATTGGATGCCTTGAACAATATTAGCTATGGTTGGCATTCACCAATTCACACAAAATCACCCTATTGCAATAAGGTTTTAAAATCAATTAGAACACACAATCCTGTAAGGCTTTGAGTCCTAAGACTAAGCCCATGTCAAACTCTTCTTTCTGCCCAGATATGTTCTATAGATTTTGTGGAAACTGTAAGACATTTAATCAGACAGCACAGCTTTCTTGTCTGATGTGCAATTGTTCCCTGTAGAATCATATGATTTTGTCCCATACTTGTCACCGATGTAAGTAATCAAAGCTGTTGGAGAGGTATGCTCTAGCACAGATTCTACGTGGTCATTTTTTAAAACTTCATCTAATGCTATGGCCCCTCCCTGAAACCTAGAAAACAATTATTAGGGCTATCAAAAAATGCCATGTAAATCCCCCCCCCCACACACACAAATACCCTGATGGGGTTAGGTGTCAACTCAGGAGCCAGTAGTCTTAAGTTCAATGGAAATAATATTTTTCTTTGAGCATAAAATACAATGCTGCATACAGGGATATCGATTTTTAATGAAAAAAAGCTTGGTTTCATATAATTTGTTTTCAAATTAACTTTCTTCATCTGCAAACCTGGTGGCTGCCATTGTTGCCAGTTATGAGATAATGTGTGAGACATTCCATGCTCAGGCACCACACAAAGCTGTTTATAGCAAAGCTAAGGAAATACTTTCTTTCATAGACTTTCTATATTCAAAGTGTCAGGGTCTGGATGATTAGGAATAACCAATTGACTTGTTTACTTCAAGGCAATATAAAAAAGAAGTGTTTCTAACAGAGCATAGCTAGAACTCATACAAATTACCATACCTGGGAAATTCTTGTAGGCTTCCCAGATCCTTCCCTCTTCTGGGAGAATGGCTTTGATCAAGTGCATGACTAGCACAGATGTTGACTTTTTCAGGGCCAATTTGATTTTTCATTTTTACAGTGTTTGGCTACACCAGTTGAAATGCAGTGAAAATACAATTGGTTCTATAACGCAGGCTAAAAAGAAAAAATGCATTGTTCCTGATATAGCAGTAATTCAGTTGTTTATAATCACAAGAAATAGTATATTTAAACAAAATAACATGCTATTGTAATACACGTTACTGTAATGGTGGATAACCCACTTGTGACTTTAAAAAAAGATATTACTAGCAAAACAGAGTTCATGTAAATTTATATATTCATTTTAACTGTCATGTATCTGGTGACATATTCTGGCCTAGGCTGACTAAGCCCTCATATGTGATCAAGTCCCGTGGTGTGCTGCTGTTTAATGGGCCAGTTACAAAGGAGATCAATCTTCCCAATTGTCCGTTTATGCTAAATCAGATTATACTGAGCCTTTAGAGCTTTGTGGACAGCTGCCATGGTGGGGCTAGCTGGGGGTTCTGGATCACTGCATGTATCCTAGTTTAACAATAAGGAAACCTTGGGTGCTTATTATTAAAACCAAAGAGTTGATTGACATAGTGATCCATGTGATCCATACATTGCACCTTGTAATGTATGTCAGTGCTCTTGGAGGTATTTCTAAGTATCAAAAGTAAGACATCTGAAGACCAATGACAAAACAAAATTAGGTTCACAGGAGAGTGTTGCACTTTTATGTAACGGATGCCATGATTACTGTGTAGTTTACTCCTCCACTGCTGATCAGTTGCTTCTTATGTCTATGATTTCTTGAGAAGGTGGCAATTTATTTGGCTTCTAGCAAGATCTAAATATGTGACATGGACATGTTTTCTGAATACTTAATTTGCTGCTTCCCCAGTGTCTGCAGGGAGCTAATTTTAAGTCCTCTATGATCACATTAGACTATTGATGTGTTATTGAGGTATCATTTCTGTTTTGCTATTACCATTTGCTGTTACTTTCCATTTATTAGCTGCACTGCAAAACACACAAATTTGCTTTTATGGGCAGTTAGTAGCTAAAGCAATGCAAACTCTAATAATATGTATTACATTAGCAGCTAAAGTATATAAAGAGTGTTTCTGGAGCTGAACAGGTGCTACACAATGTATATATGACTTGTCTGGAGAATAACTGTTTTCAAAGATAGCTTTTCATTATACGATATTGCTCCTCTTTAAAGATCTATGAGCTAACATGTTATGACAGTTCTTAGATATCATTAGAAATATATACATGGGAAGATGCTTTTACTGAGCTCAATCTACTGTACTCTATATATAATATATGACCTTCAGGACATGGGAAGCTTGAACACAACTTCAACAATATCAACCATATAGACTCTCTACTCTAAACTGAATAACATATACACACATACACTATATGGACAAAGGTATTGGGGCACAGCCTTCAATCTTCTGGGAAGGCTTTCCACAAGATTTAATTATTTACTTAAATGGTGAGAGTTGTTTGTCACCCATTGTGGTCTATAGGCAATTAGCCCACTTTATAATTAATAGCTTGTTTGCCCCACCACTTTTAGTTAAAGTTACAATTTCTTTGCACCCAAGGACTCCTTAATTATTTTCTGTAATCCAGCCACTAAGCAGGCATTTTGATATGAAACAGCTGTCTGAAAGTCACCAACATGTGTTATGCTATACTATACAACACCAAGACTTTGTTGTTTTGCTGTGGGAGCATAGTGACAAGATTTTTTTCTCATGCCAAAAAAATATAAATAAAGCACTTACCTGACCTAGAGTGGCTGCTAGGAGCAGTCAATCAATGACAGGAAAATGCTCTCATTTAAATTAGTGGGAGAAATTTACACACATGTGGGTCTAAACAGGATTCTGAACATGGGTTCCTACACTACAAATGCAGTTGTTTGTAGACAACTATATTATAGTCTATTTAAATTAACTTTGTGAATAGGATTTAGAAAGAAAAGGAGACTTTAAAACACTCTAAAACATAACAAGGGGAAATATGTGGCTTGATTTAGAGACTGTCTGAACTTTAATTTGTGTTACTAGTCATGGAGAACGCATAGTTGCATGACTGTCTTTCTTAATTGCCTTAATTTTGTGGTTTCATGCCAAAAAAGTAAATAAGAGACCACCCTAAAGAGAAAGAAAATACTTAAAATGTATACATTTATAGCAAACAGTTTCACTCAATCCCTTTGAAGTGGTTTCACCCATTGAAAACTGATACATTTCTGGTAGAAAGCACCTAAAAGTAACTACATCAAATGGAAAACGTTGACAGATGTTTTACAATGTAAATATAGTTAGAACTAAATGCGTAATTTAACAATATATGCAACATGGGAAACATGGTACTGTGTACCGGAGGACTAAGTAGTCCTAACTACCCCTGTACCCAGCTCCCCAAAACCAGAACCCCTTCCAAGGCCAGGGCCCATAGTCTGTAGGGAGGAGGCTAGGCCCTAGGCCCGTCCAGGAGTCCAAGGCACAGAGCCCTCCGTGGCAGAGAAGATGGAACCTTTGCTAAAAGTTGATACTTTTTATTCGGCTACACAGAAAAAAAATATGTTGCATAAGCTTTCAGGACCTCAAGGTAAAATAAATGTCAATCTTTACACATTTACAGCTTATTTAACATTATTGAACATAATGTGATCCACTATGTTTTTTTAAAATATACTTTTAATTGTGTGTTTTAGAATCGAAGCCATTTGATGAAGGTTATTTTTTAACTGCATTAAGAAAAACAAACCCCCTACTACATAACTAGTTCAGGTATTAAACATCACGTAAATATAAAATGCAGGCCCCATTGTTTCAATAAGAGTACTTTAGAGTTAATGGGAAAATATTTTCTTATTACTTTTAAGCAGAGGGCAAATGGGTGATCTATCACTGCTAGCAATTACTAAAATATTGGTACACCATCATAAACTCCATTATGTGTCAGAAGAATCTGACAAGAATTAATGAATAGGAATTATGAAAATAAGGAAATATTGCAATTTTTTTTTTGCTGCTTGCGTTACCATGCAACAGGAGCAGAATCCTTGTGGTGAGACAGCTTGGTGCAGAGCACAGTGGCAGTGGAGCAGAGCAATGCAAGTTCAATTGCTCCACTGCCTGCTGCCTCTGTAAAACGAAATATATATATAAATAATTTATCCAGGGGGGCATTTCTCCATTATCCGCCCGCCCACATGATTTCCTAGGGGAAATCTACCCCCCCATCACCCCCAGTTCCTCCGCTCATGGAAGTAGGCATGACCTTGTGGGGAGCCCAGGGCTCTATTGCCATTCAAGATGGTACTAAATCTAAACTGGTCCACTGAGTTTGACACCCTTGATCTAAGCTAAGTTGTTACCCTAGAAAAAAAACCCACCCTGGTTTATTGCAAAGACTGGCTTATGGGAATTCTATTGAAAACCATCTACTTTAGAGTTCTTTTTGAAGGATGATTTATTTTAGAAAGTTATCAGTTGTATTCATCCAGGTCCCTCACTTCCTTTTTTTTCTTCTGTGAGCTTGATATAAAACCCTTAAGCCTTTTGTTTTTAACACATTCATTAAATATAAAGTTGACCCACAAATAACACTACCTCTCTTCATTTGTGGTGCATCATGTCTCCTACTATGAAATGCTACTTATTGAATTATCCAATATTATCCTTGGCTTCCATTCCTTAGCTTCTGTTTAGACATCATTGTTCTGATCATTGGAATGATTTTTGTGCTATCTTATAAACCTCTGCAATGAATTATTTGGGCTTCACTGCACTTTGCCATTACATTGTCTACATTCTGTCTTGGGATTGTAATACTTGTCTCAATTTGACCAGATTCCCATTCAAACGTGAACTCTCATTTCATCTTTGTGTAATATGAATTCATAATGCTGTAAGTGTAAGTACTCCAGTTCTCACAGCTAATATTTAAATTAAATATTTCGTCATTTCAT
Organism: Spea hammondii; assembly: GCA_029215755.1. Lineage (NCBI taxonomy): Eukaryota > Metazoa > Chordata > Amphibia > Anura > Pelobatidae > Spea > Spea hammondii. The sequence goes on from JARDYJ010000004.1 coordinate 49,420,557, forward strand.
TGGTGCTAACTTAAATCTGAAACAATTTATTATATCCAAAATATTATTTGGTTGAAACAATATTGGCTCTGCACTGATAAAAATGAGATCAGGTTTTTTTATTATTATAATTTTAAACTATAGTATTATAACAGGTTAACCCTCCATGTGTTGTCATATTTAGGACTAAATCATGTAAATATAAGAAAACATATGCGTTCTTATTCGGGCAAACATGAAAATGAACACGAAGGGTGCGTTTTCGTTGTTCAGCCCAAATACCGAAGAAACGAACATGGCGGCGGCAAAACGTACACGAAGACGAAGACACACAACACAAAGAATCTTCGTGTTCGTGTTCGTCGTCATTTACTAATCTCCCTGGTCCCTTCCCCATCTAGCCTACCTTATCTACGCAGGGGTTAACGGGAGAAGAAATCCGTAGGTTCGGGCGAGGAATTAAAGGTCCGTGCAAGCGACTCTATTGGTCGCCAGCAGGGGCCTCCTCTTGCATCAACAAATTGGTTGATGCTAGAGTAGGTGCACTTCATTGGTTGATGACAGAGGAGGCCCCTGCCGGCGACCAATAGACTTGCTCATACGGACCTTTACAATCCTGGGGCCAAAGCTGCTGCGTAGTGCATACCGCGTTAACCCTGTATTAACTCATTCTAAAAAACATCAAAAAACTAATAAAAAAACGAACATGAAGAATGTACACGAATATTCACCCGAACCGAACACAAGAATGGGCGAATATTCGTGGAATCCGAAGTTTTTTTTCCCCACAAAGACGAATACAAACACGAACACGAACACGAACAGTTGACCAGCGCCCAAGTCAAAATATAAGTAAGTAGTTAACAAGGATTGGGTAGTTCCGGGGAAAATTAAATGCTAAATTACATTTTTTACCTACTGTTAATAGGAAGATAATATTGCTGTGCTGGTTTCAGAAAAGACTGTGACTTGAATGATTTACCCGAAGAGGAGACGGCAGATCTTAGAAGTTTATGTTAGTACACATTTTGATATTTGGTTATTTGAATATATTGGTCCCCATATCATATAACCAAATAGTTATAACCATATAACCAAATAGGATGTATTTCTAAATATAGTCTGATAAAATGGTTGCTGCCTAGTCAGAGTTGCCAGAAATAGCCAGGCCAAATGTATCTATGGGGAAGGATGAAAAAAATAAAATCACAGTCTACCTTGTATGTATAAACAACCAAATAGGTATAGCTTAATTAAATATAGTTTAATTATAAATAAACCATTTGTACAATTAAAGAACATTTACTAGCTAGAAGATCTTTGCTTACAACTTAACATACTGGAAAACCTTAGAAAAATAGTTTGAAAAAATAACTAAATGACTCGTAGGAATTTATCAGTGTGCAATTAGATACAAAACAAGCAACTGAACAAGAAACGAGTCTCAATGTATGTATTAATTGTCTCAAAAAATGTAAATGAGCTAACCAGATTAGAACACACAACTTGGTCATACATTTTGCAGGCTTTCTTTCAGCCTTGGATACATGTACTTAATACAGCATTGCGTGAACTGAATTGTTAATTTGCAGAACCTTTATTGGCCTTTAGCTAAACATTCAAATGACATATGAATACATTAATACTATCACAGACATCTAGTTAGTGGTAATTGGAATGCATATTTTAATACATGCCAATCTTGGGAGATTTCTGACTTATTCTACTTTATGATATTACTTTGTTAGACCATCTGTTCCGTCAAATCAGTCTGTTTTAAATGTCCAAATCTCTGCTCTCATTTTTTTAAGGCAATTAATTATTTTTGATGAACGGTAAGGGGTGTTTAAAAAGTACTCTTTAGAATCCATGGGGAATGGTTTCATTTAATGCAGTATTCCCTCTGCAGTATATTACAGTCTATGCCAGTCAAGGACTGATCACGCTTTTTTGTTTCTACCACTAACTAATGAATCCAGTATCTCACTACTGGATTGTTTTCTCTTCCACATTTCCACTACACATTTTGTATGAAAAATAGTTACTAACACAGAATTAGTATACAGTCTTCCAAATTAATATTTGATGCTAATGCACTAATCCATGTTGTACATCAAATTTTAATGCAGTTTATTTAGGCTGGTTATTTGTAGACTGAAGTGATTTAAAAAAGATGGGGTAATGATTGCCAGAATTGCAATGATTGATGTCAAGTAGAAGGCTTTTACGATTACCGTATAAAGATTTATTTTTTAGGGCTTTTTACATTTTCAGAATTCGGTCAATCTTCATTGGGAAAACCATCTTGTTCTTAACACTGTTACATTGTATCAAGTTTTACAATAGTTTTTATGATACTTTGGATCTTTTATGATACTTTAATAGTAAATTGCTTGCAAATGTCACAGAAATCAATAGTAAGAAAGGGGGAAATATGGAAAAAAAACATTCTAACACAGTCAAAATGTTTAACTAGTAACACTAGCAAAAGCTGGTACCAATTTAATTTGTAATATTAATGAACCCATGCTATGCATGCACTACATACATTACGCTAATCTGTACTGCATTGCAATGCTGACATATATTACATTCCTGGCAATGACAGGGTTAATTTGTCTGCATTAAAGTGTCTTTAGATGTTTTTGCTGTGTGTGTTTGTATTACAACTTAACAATTAATTGTATTAGTCTAGACCTGTTTTAGGTCTTCTACGCATTATTTTTGTCTGTTTTACAGCATATTTAGTGGTCATAGTCTAGATTCTACAAATGAAAACTTCATTTCAGACAGGTCACTGAATTGCTAAACATGCATTTTCACCCCTGTTAATTCCTGTTAACATTAAGATGGGTTATTGAATCAAGACCATTATGTGTGCTTTCACTATCAATTTACTGGGAGGAAGCAATGGCATGAAACGTTGACAAAGAAGAAATAACTGGTGCTCAAATCCAAACCTTGAAATGCATAAACTTTTCAATAAACCTAAGGCTTTTTTTAATATACATTGGCCAAAGTATATAAGCTTACCTGCCATTTTCAGGGTGTTCCATGATGTCTGGGTTATAAGTTAAATACATTAATACTACACTAAGACGAAATGGTTGGGGTTCCAAACCAAGTATCTGTGGTAAGATAAGGAGTTGACTTTTTAAGACTCATTTATTCAATCCTTAGAAGAGAGCATAAATTAAGAGTGGAAGGGACTTCTCTTCTTCTATCTAAGTATGCTTGTTTTTTTAAAAGAACAAAACATTTTGTTAGTTTTGAGAGGTTGACGGCTTCTAGGCTTACACAGTTAAAAACAGGTAACCTTATGTGCTTTGGCCAAAATATACTATTGAAGCCTTGTGTTTATCGAAGATATGTTTATAACTAACTGGAAACAGTAGATGGAAAGCATCCAATCTCCATATAGCTTTTAAACCATTGGGTTTTGTTTTATTTGCCAGAAGGAAACATCATGTTCATAAGTCTGAAATTGTGAGGCTTTTGGGCTATTGCAGATAGTTGTCATGTATATAATAATTAATAAATGATGTGAATATGCAATCATCTTATCCCTGCCAAATCATCTTCTTCTGTATTTCCTTCCCTGGACCCTACCATTCTGTCAAACTACTGCCCCATCTGTCTTTCCCTTCAAGCTCTTAGAACAGATTTTATATACCCAGCTACCTAACTTCACTTTACTTCATCTTTACACTTGCTCTTGATGCTCTTTTGAGATCACCCAGACTAAAGTGGCTGGTTTACTCACTGCTAAGTTCAAGGGTTGCAATTCTTTCTGCCTCTTCTGACACTACTGATCACCCTCTTCTTCAAACCTTTCTCAATCTTGGTCTCCATGACAGTGTTCTTTTTTTCCATCCTACCACTCTTATGGCTCTTTCAGTGCATCCTTTTCTAAGAAACTCATGCCCTCTACCTCCTCTATAGCTGTACTCCAAAGCTCAGTTTTAGGATTCCTTCTTTTATCACTTTACACTGCCTTCCATGACAAACTAATTACTTCCTCTGGCTTACATTCCCACCTGTATGGTGGTGACCCTCAGATCTGCCCTTTTCCCCTGGCCTCTTCCCTTCCCTCTCTGGTTGTTTTACTAATTGTCTTACCTCTCACCTGAACGTCTCTACAATTCCAACAACTCAATATCTTTAAAAATGAAATTCTTATCTCCCCTTCCTCCAATGCTATGATATTGACAGTTTTAACTTTGACAGTCACCCTCTGTGTCTATGGTGCAACCATCACCCTACTCTATACGCTCGCTGCCCTGGTGTCACTATTGACTCTGGCCTCTCATTCTATTTCCCAAAACTACCACCTACACAAATGTATGTATTTGTTATCTCCCATCTAGTTTTAACTAGTCTCTCTTATACCAGTCTTACCACTTTCCAGTCCATCCTGAACGCTGCTGCCAGGCTTATCTTTCATTATTTTAATTCACTCAGTTGATACATATGTGTGGTAATATTATTTTCCACCTCAAACATTTGCATGTTCACCTTTTGTGTAATATACCCCCACCTCATACTAGATTGTAAGCTCATTTGAGCAGGGCCCTCTTAACCATGTGTTTCTGTAAATCCCAATTACACCACCTATTATGTTCTGTACACTTATTATGTCCTGTATAGCCACTGTGAAATACTGCAGAATATGATGGCACTATGTAACTCAATTAACAATAATCACCACATTTGTAGTTTATCAACAAATAGGTGGTGATGTCCACTGTCATTTTAGTTCACCAACATCCGTTGACTTATAATTAGCAGCTGCAGCTAAAGGGACACTATTAAAATCTGTCTAATTTATAAATTTGACTAAATTATAAAATTTCAAGTTTATGATCTGTCAAGGTTATGTGACACTAAGTTTTTCTTGCTCATTAGAACACTTCCTAAGGTCTGAATGAGGTTACTAAAAGATGGCAGGTATTTTGGGAGCTAAGTCAATTTTCTCCCCATTCTGAGCAAGAGAAATTGAATTTAAAATATCTAAACATCCTCTATGCCTGCACTTTGATCTCACAGCCAAGTGTTCCTTTTATAAAATGTTTGCACTTGTCTGCCTTTAATAAATATGGGTGACCTTTAAGTGCAAAGCACAGAGCAATTTAGCCATGTTTTCTTAGAGAGGTATGGTTGTTGCTATAGTGTGTAGATTTACATGACCTTTAATTTAAAATTGATTATAATGAGTATTTCTGTGGACTATATTTTCCTATCAAATTTCAAGTATGCTACACCAGCCGGTTTCATTATATTCTATCCACGCCAAAGAGTATATTTTCTTCCATGCCTCTCTATAAGTTCATTTCTCATTAAACTGTGTTACATGGTGTAATTTATTCTTTTCATGCTCAAGTGTTCAGGAAAGCTTATTGACTTTCATCCTTTGAGGCTGGCTAGTCTCCATATTAAATGTGCTTGTTCAACGTTTTGATTGTTTCCAGTTCAGTTTTCTTGCTTGTTTTTCCATCACGTGAAAATATTGTCCACTACAGTGGCAAACACTATCTGTTAAAAACAAACGATGAGCCTTAAAATGTGTATGTGTGTGTGTGTGTGTGTGTATATATATATATATATATATATATATACACATTTTATAGCTGCGAAGGGGGGACCAACCACATATTAATGTCTATGTACAATAAGGAATTTTATGTGGTTGGTCCCCCCTTTGCAGCTATAACAGCTTTCACTCTTCTGGAAAGGCTTTCCACAAGATTTTGGAGTGTTTCTGTGGGAATGTTTGCCCATTCATTCAGTGGAGCATTTGTGAGGTCAGGCACTGACGTTGGACCAGAAGGCCTGGGTCACAATCTCCATTCCAGTTCATCCCAAAGGTGTTCAATGGGATTAAGGTCAAGGTTCTGTGAGGCCAGTCAAGTTCTTCCACACCAAATTCATCCAACCATGACTTTATGGACTTTGCTTTGTGCCCTGGGGCACAGTCATGCTGGAATAGAAAAGGATTTTCCCCAACCCACAAAGTTGAAAGCATAGCGTTGTCCAAAATGCTTGGTATGTCCCCTTCAGCTTTGCTTTGCTTAGCCCTCAACTGCTGTCTCTGATAATTTTGCATGTGTATAATGGCAATAACCCTGAATTTAACCGGCTGACTGATCTTTTTCATTTCTTACACTGTATTCCATCCCTTCTGTATTGTTTATACAATAGATCCACATTCATATTGGTGCGGTTTGATTTGCTTGATCAATACTAAGTCACAAGTTTTGTTTATTATTATTTAGGGTCTTCTGATTGCTGAACGTAATTTCCTATTATCCATGAAGGTAATGGGTAGAGATGTCCTAACCCTACCTTAAAGTGTAATAAAAAAATATCATTGCTTAAAATGCCTTTTAGCGCTGCACATCAGTTGTGGATTTTACTCCTTTTGCATGTGATATACTGCCAAGCTTAGCAGTAACGATTCCGAATGCATTGCAAATGAGCAGTGGTTAAGAAGCGTATCAGAAGAGGAGCAATTAAGACAAGAAATGTGAATAGACCATCTAGCTCTGAAACCGTTTTGGATAAAAATTTGACTTTTAGGGCTTTTATACCTTTTTTTTTACGCAGCCAACCATAAAAATCATTATAAAAGAGGATTATATGTGAGCATTTTAAATTTTAAAATGTGTAAAACAGTAATACTATATCCATCTCCTGTCTTATTACAACAAGCTGAATGAGGAGACTAGCTCAGCATCTCAGAAACCTTTTTAGATCTGTTAATATTGCATGACGCTTTTCCACTTAAAGAAATGACAATAAATTATACTTTGTGTTAGGGATGTCTAAGTAAACAATTGTTAACAATCACCAGTACATTTAAGGAGTTCAAAACCAAAATGTGCATATTAATTCATTAGTTATCTGTGTTTTGTATGTTATCTATGTTGCTATAAATCAGGGTTTCTGAGATTGGTTTTGGCTTCTTTGGTACACTCACAGGAAGATAAATTAACATTGTCACATATCTGTATACCTATGCAATGCAGATAACATGTAAAAATAACTTAAAATGAATAGGTTACAGTGCTATGAAATCTGCTGGCGCTATATTATGTAGGTTAATACTTAAGTGGAATTAGAGTTGACAAGTATTTGGAGAATTCATAAAGAGACAGGCACTGAAAACGTCTTTGTTTACAGATCCAGAGATATTTCTTGAAATAATATGCAATAGTATGGGATTGCAAATTAAACATGTAAAATAATGAGTAATTATCAGTGTTTATTAAACTTAGAGATTATCATTTTGTGTGTCTGAGGACTGAACTTTGGAATGTGTGGAGCAAAATTCTGGTATGGAGGTGAATGGATGTACCATACAGTACTCATTTTGCTTTATTACACATTAATAATGCTACACTATAAATGCACTTCAGGTGGCAGTATTGGGTGATTTATTCAGCTTCCTACAGAATACAAAATAAATAAGTTGATTCATACAATTCTTTTTCCAAGGGTTATTTTATGCATAAGATTGCCATACATTTTAATGCAGAGGGGAATTATACATTTATACACAGTACAGTTTAATACTGGATCATCATTGTATCTTAATTGAAATTGTTTAAACACATTGAACAAAGTGTTTTCAACAAGCAGAGTAGATGAAAATGTTTTTTTCAGTATGTGTGCTTTCAAGTTTGGTAATCAGTTTTGCAGTGTCAATGTGAATACACTCTGTGCTTTGGAAACTTCCATTTATTAGGATCTACATACTTAAAATGGAGTTGTTGTGTAATGTACGTGTTCAATAATAGATGCAGCAAAAAAGAGAAAACACCAAAAAAATTTAAGACCATAGGGTTTTTCATTAATAATATGGCTTCGGCTTCTTAAAATGCACAGCAGATATTTGTCATCTTATTCATACAGAGCAGTATTTCCTTTAACATATCTAAGAGGAGGTCTTGCAGCTTCTGGCCTGGGGGCAGGTAAAGCCTAGTGTTCCCTTTGCTCTTTAGCCCCCACAATACTGCACACTTACACATACACATGTGTTTTCTCTTTATTGCTGCATCTATTATTGAACACGTACATTACGCAACAACTCAATTTTAAGAGTATAGATCCTTAATACACATTTATGGTCACACATTATTTCAAATAGACATTCATGCTCACACACACATTCATGCTTACTTACATTCATTCATGCATACATATTCTGTCCCTTACCCTCTCACTAACTCACCACTAACTGTTACAGAAAGACTTATTGGTTTTAAATGCCTCGGTGACTATATGTAGAATTTCAAGGAAACCGCTCTAAAAAGCTTTAGACGGTTGTCAAAAATATGTAAATCAAAGCAGCCCAGGGCATGATCCCCTCCCTGCTGCCCTTCCCAGCTTTCCACTGCTAGACTACTTAACTAAATTTGTATTAGCTGCCAATTGGTTAAAAACTCCTTAAATGAACAGTGTAGCATTTGTGGGGAAATGGAAATTTTTTTTTACATATAAGTGTCATACAGGGTTTAGGACTTTGACCTCATTAAGAGATAATTATAGCAGTGGTTTGCCAAATGACAAACCATTATTATTACATGTTACAAGATATTTTGCACAAAATGCACTGCACACTTTTTATCGTAGATTCAGTCAAAAGAAAAAAGTTTCATGTTTAAAGATAGTTTTAATCGTAGCTAGCATAAGGATCTGGTATTTATAGATTCCCATGAGCAGATTTCTAACAGTGTTGATCTGATGTCCGAAATAATATGACATAAACACAGTGGTAGATAGCCTCTAGCATTCCAGCTGCTGTGGAACATGGGAGCATGAGGATGATGCAGGCCATATCCTCCATAACAGCTGGAACACCAGAAGTTGCGTATTCTTGAATAGGAACAGACCTAGACAATTTAATCAGAATCAAACATAGCTACAGATTTTGAAGATGGTATTTTTTGTGGAAGTCTATTTCCTTTCATGAAGCTGCATTATGATGTGATATATACCTGCATTGATATTGTATCTAGAATTTGGTGGCTGGTAAAAGACATTTGGCCCTTCTAGTCCGCTCATGTTCCTACCTGCTGTAAGCAGTGACATAGTTAGACATAGGTCAACTAAGCCCATGCCTAGAGCGGTAGGCCCAGGAGGGCAGTAGTCCCTCCACCAAAAACCGTGGTACAGATGCTGAATGGGCTGGTTACAGGGGAGATCTCCCCAACCAGCCCATTTATGCCAAGCTTGCACTGCCTTCATAGATTGCTTTACAAGGTGTTTTGCTTTTTTGCATTATTCTGGCCTTTTCTGAGTACTTCCACAACAAGGTTGGCTCAGTGCACACCATGGGAACAACCTTTCCCTTTCTTGCAACTAAAAGTTTTTATTTTTTAAATACTTTTTATTTTCATATACAAAAACAGAAAAAACAACATCAATAAGTATACCAGAAATCTCTCTCTCTCTCTCTGGAATGTGTCAATTGGGCCTGTCAAAGTGCTTGTAATTATGCAAAATAAATAATTTTTCATCACATTTATATAACTTAAATGACTTTAATCTCCATTATTATGTATTGCTAGGGCATTTGAGTTGTGAGCCACAAATGCTAAAGTGAAATAATGGACTTGATGAAAAGCTGTAAATCCAGCAATCTTTGTTAAGTAAGCTAATCGCGGAACTTTTTTCTGCAAATCTTTTTCTTGTTCCCAAGAGTGTAGACTTTACAAAGTAAGACTTTCAAAACAGAACGCAATGATTCTCAAAGCCCAAAGTGCTAAACACAGTAATATCCTAAATAGTTATATATTACCCCTCATCAATGCATCCCACATGTACACTGACTGTGAATGCTATGGAGAAACTGTACAGTATCCTGAAACTTGTTGACATCTTAGAATAACAATTTAGGTCACGTCTTGACAATTGCAGACGAATAATAACAGAATTTTGGCCAGAGAACATTTTGTCTATAAATACATATATTTGTTCACTCTAAATAACTGTTTTTAAGTTTCTTTAATATTCATGTCTGACTTGAGCTTCCTTTTCAGCAACCATACAGTTTCTGCTTTAGGAAATGTCAATATAATATTGATAATTATGCCTTATGTCTACAGTAAGGTTTTATAAATCAGCTTCGATCTGAACGGACATGTACAGACATTCCATTAATTAACAATATTATGTGCTTCTGCCTTCAGTCACAACTACAATCAAACCTCTGCCATAGCTGATTAACTGACAGCAGGTAGAGCATTACTAATGAATCATCTTTATAATTCTACAGTCACACAATTGAAATTACACATTAGGAAATATTAAAAGCTGTTGAGAAATAATAGGTACTTTTGCAGGTTAGATTAAACTAGAACGTTTCTTTCTTGATCTGCTTTGGGCTGAAGATAAAAAATGAAAATGTTTTACTGTAAAACAAGCGTATAAATACACATTTTGGGGTGCTGCTTAAATGACCAGTATATCCATATACAACAAAACACGGAATCAGAGCACACCCAGTAGACATATACTGCAAATACTATAAATGGCATTTAAAAAACCTTTTATTAGATGTAAATATTGGGGATTCAGTCAGGCGATATGGATGTATGTTGCTTAGTCTGCCAGTACCCTATCAAATTCTAACATGACTGTATTGCTTGCCATAGGGATGTTCCTGCAATTTGTAGACCTTTGGACACCATTGATAAAGTACCCCTGTGGTGATAGGGGTGCTTACCCAGAAGTATATATATAAATATATATATATATATATATATATATATATATATATATATATATATATATATATCTAGTAGTGGGTGGGCTAAAAAATGAATAGCTGGAAGAATAAGTGGAACAGTTTAGAATAGCCTCTCCTGCCCTTGTGTGTCCCACAGAAGTATAGATTAAAATGATCAGCAGGGCTGTCTTAATGAGAGGCAAATGGGGCTACTGCCCTGGGCCCAGGCTTACCTCAGTGGCCCTTGGAAGCTGTCTCTTGGGCTCTCAACAGCCACCATAGTCTGGAAGTGGAGGTCTGGGCAACTGTGGGTAATTGCCACTCTGGTAACACTTTCCCGTGGCCTGCACATTAGCTGGTAGTGCAGTGCATTCCTCTCACATCATCAGAATATGAGTCTGCCTCTCATATCTGATACTCACTACTCCTGTTTCCCTTATGTCATGCTGCCTTCCTCCATTTGCAACCGCCCTTTCACTTTAAGATATGGTTCTAGGTAGCATGTACAATGATTTTAACAGAGTGGTCAATTGCATGGGGCAGAAAAGCCATATCGTCCTACACAGACTTGCTTTTGGTGTCATAAGTAAGTTCACTGTGGAGTCTATGTGGGTAGGTTACAAGGTAGATCTTTGATCTCTCTAACTGGCCCATGTAGCATTGGCATAACAGGAAGCCTGATCTCCCAATGGGGAAATCTGGAACCAGAGTTTTTACAGGGGGGCTGCTGGACCCTGGAATTGCCGCCCTAGGCCTTGTTGGCCTACTTCAGAATACACCACTGGCTTTAGGTTGTCCCAGGAAGTGGATCACCACAAAGTTAAGGACATTGGTAAAACGCAGCACATACGCCATGTCACCAAGCCTCAGTGCAGTGATGATGCTAGAGCTGTTATCTGCATAGATTAAGACTGCTTCCAGGGGCTACAAAACAAGGCAACTACCACCAAAAGACATAAGGGTGTTCTCACAGAAACTTGATTTCCGACATCCAAGGCACCACCTTCTTTTCAAACCATGTTCCACCATTTAGTCTTGATTGTCATAGCAGATCAGAAAATATCATTAGCCTGTGTATCAGCAGTAAAATACTTAAATATTGTTGCTTTCTTCCCTATTTATTTTGCTGTCCTACTCATGGGTCTGGAGGACATGTACTAGCAGACACACTTACACATACTTACACATACACACTCAGTCCACAATAACATACACACTCACATTAACACACATGCACTCTAATGCATAATAACACCAAAACATACTACCTATGTAACGTAACACCTTATTATTCTAGTTTACCACACACCATTACCTTATCTGGAACCTTTCTTTAATATATCTGGTCACACACTCTGCGAGCAGCCAAGCTATTTCTGCAGGGTCACATAACATTGCGTTACTGTTTGAAGAATTTAGACTGGGCCAGCGGGCAATTGCCTTCAGTCTAGCCTGCCACTGCTAATAATTTTTTTCCATTTTGACACACATTTTCACCTAGCTTTACTTAAAAGAAATTGACACTTAAAAGCTGTCTATGAGCTGAGATAGAAAGCTTATACTATTACAATTATTAGTTTGGCATTATTAATAAACCCATTAAATTGTCTAGAACAACATGATCTCCAGAAACAGAAATCAAACTGATTTACTAATGTACCTGTGCATATTAGCTTTTCTACTGTAAACACTGCTTACATTCATCCAGAACTTACTAACCTAGTATGGTCCCATTTCTTATTTTCATTTTTATAAACATCTGTGAATTTAAAATGGTACATTAGTAAAGCTTCAATGAATAAGAATGAGTATATTTTGATTTAGGTTTAGCTAACCTGATGGTTAAGTCAACAGCTTCTAGTTTCAATATTTCATATTTCACGTGTAATGGGAATTTCAGCTTAGTAAATCTAAAAATTTGGGTTGTCTGTAAAAGCCACTCAAAATTCACAACCTACTATTTTAGCTTTTAGCTGGAACTGCAGTGATAAAAAGTTATATGGACTTAAAATAGAAGTTCTACCACTTTGTGATGTGAAATATTTAATTACAATGAATCTTTTTTTATTTTATAGTGCTACTTCTTCACAATAGAATTTGGTCTTTGCAAGCAAGATGGACAGCTGCGAGCCTATGGAGCAGGACTACTGTCTTCTATTGGAGAGCTGAAGGTAAGCTTGGAGTCATGATGCTATTTTAAACTAAATTACAGAATTTATCAAATATCCTGTCAGGTACCAAGAAGAGTGGAAATGTATGGCATCTGATATACATTTGATTCCCATGTAGATTTGTTGAAACATTTTAGTATGGAGATGACACAACATGACATCAGTGATTATTACTCTGTTTAGAATGTAAGTAAATTTGATGAAAACATGAGTTGTATGAGCACAAAGACAAATATATGTAGTAGTGATGAATGCTCAGAACTAGTCAGAATGACTAATGACCCTTCCAGCCATAAAGTATAAATAGTGATAAAAAAAAATGTATTATGGATATAGAGGTCACAAAATACTATCAAGCACACAATATCAGCAAATAGTACCAGCTAAAACCATCCATGAAGTGAAATGCACCATGTGGGTTAGAAGATCCCCAATATTTTGTCACTTGTTTGCCATTTCCTCATGTACAGTACACAATACACATTGTATTATACATTGTATGGTGCTTCATAATATATTCCATGCCAATCACCATGCAACAAACATTAGTGTGAAGGCAGTGCTTATATATTGCAATATAAAGGGACTGGTAAAGCACTGATAACAAAGATGTCCAGACATTGGATGTAAAGCTTCAGATGTCAGCAGGCTGAAGATAAAGATGAGGATTTAAGCGCAATTAGTTAATAACCCTAGACGTTCCTCATATGGTCAATTATTTTTACAGTCTGTATCCTTTAGTTACCAAGGGTGTGGACAATACAATTGTCATCACTTGCTGTATCTCACCTCCTATTCCACTGGGCTGCCTGGATGATTTATTTTTTTGTTCATCTTTTATTTAATTAATGAAGTTTAAGGTGGTATCTTGGGCTTTGAATAAAACCTCCAGGTGTTTAAGTTACCATGAACTCTTTAGCCCAATTAAGTTACAGAGGGGCATCCCTGGTTAGATACACTTTATTTAACCCATCCCAGAACATGGAGTGCATGAAAGGGGTAAAGGGCAGCCCTCTGCCCAGATTGTCATAGACCCAAGAGGGTCGGTTAAATCTCCTTTCCAACTGTGATCACATTCCCTCCGGCCTTTAGAGTACTGGATTTTCCATTAGCATTTATTTTTAGAACTTACAAACATATGAAGTGTGTCGGCAAAAATAATTCCTATAGATAACTTTATAAAACCTGTATGAAAAATCCCCAGGGTTCTGCCTCATGTTCCTCACTACTAAAACATTAAGTTAATGAGTGAGACTGGTGTCAAATGCTTTCAGCGTTAAATTACCTTTAGGAAAAGTTTGAATATATATTAGATGAAGACACTTTTTAGCCTTGTGAAGCTTCGCAGCCTCAATACAAAATGTGTAACTTACACGTTAAATAACTTCTGATGGAAACAACAGACGTTGTCTTAATTAAAATGCGTATAACTTAACCGAATGTGCAGTTTTGTTACCAAATACATAACACCCGCAATAACGGGTCTTTAAATAATAAATAACTTGCCCTTAATCAACAGTTAGATCGTTTACTGCTGGAAATATCATTAAATTATCATAACTATACAGCTGTACATCTTATTACAGTTTAGTTCAGAGCATTTAAAACATTTAGTAGGCATTCTATTAGAGCCTCCATAATGCAATATAAGAGAATCTGATTTTCCCCCTAAATGCTGCATGCCATCAATCCACATTAAATTAATTTTAATATGTGTTCTTAATAAACCATTATGTAATATGTATCCTAATAAACCATTGTATGTTTGCTAAGGTGAATACACCGAATTATGGGGAGACGATCCATATGACAAAGTGATATAAAGAACCATTTTTAATACAACAAGGAGAAATCGCAGGGCAACAGTGTGAGCAGAAGGAGCACAAATATAAATTTCATTTCCTAGGAATTTATCATCACAAAGTAGACAGTATCTTCCAAGTGCCCAGTAATTTTAAAGATCTATAGTTCATAAAGAATAATCACCGTTTTACAAGGCAACATCACCCATTATCCAGGGAACACTAAAGCACATATCACTTTTTAGTGACAAAAATTTTGTTGCAGGTGCTTTGTAAGATTTTAATGTCTACAAAATATATACCACACTTCAGCTTGCCCTATATATATATATATATATATATATATATATATATAACAGTAGTGTGCTAATACTCATAACAAATATGAAATTTTTGTGATGAACTATGACCCAATTAGTGTTCATTCCCTAATTAAAGACATACCCCACATTTTGTGTATTTAAGTATACACAAAATATGTATTTTTTTAAGAACAAATAGGGCTGTACATCTTAATATTTTTTTACACTAAAAAGTAAAAACTGCTCAAACCTCTTTTGCAATTTTTCTTCTGCAGGTAACTACAATATTAGTTAAGTACTAATGTTATAACAGACACATGGGTTTTTTCTTGAGAGGGCCAAAGTTCCCTGATACTATAACAGCAATCTAGGACACATACATCATATAGTCAAGTATTTGAATACATATGCATGCATGTATGTGCTATATGTATAGTGCATTCTTCATTGGAGGGGGTTTCACCAACAAAGATTTACAAGCTTTTGGCATGAAGCCCAGGCAAATGTATTTTTCATTGAAGATTGTTACAAAATATGCTGTGCAAAAAAGAGTGGTTTGTTAATTTAATGCTTGTTACTTTTCTTGCAAACCTCCTAGAAATATATTGAGACTATATTTTAAGGGGACAGTTAGTATCCCAAGAAGCCCTACCAACAAATAATAACCTAAAAATACATTTTGTGGATATTTTAATATGCATTTTCCATCTGTTAAAACATATTAATAAAGCCTTAAGGAGAAAATGCAGCTGCAGACCTGCGGCACAACACCTACCTCCATGGTCCTTTCCTCATGCCAGTCATTAACAGGAAATTGATACCATTGAAATCAGGGAGAGCTCTTTCTGTGCATCCACAATGGGGGGAGGGGGGTCTCATTATACATCTTTGGAACTCTCATAGGAATCTGCTCTAGAAGCTGTTGGCCAAACACATCTAATGGATTCTGAGGATTCTGGAGGGTTAAGAGAAAAATCCACATGAAGAGATTCAGAAGAATCCCTCTATGCATTTGCAAGGGGGGTACATTTATATTTAAAGTGGATATGATGACTGGAGATGACTGGAGTGACCCTTTCATAATTTTCATAGTGAAAAACAGATTTAAAATTCAATCTTAGCAACACTAGCACCTATTGAGTTTTTCACAGGCTAACCTAGAACTATATAAATTATTTAAAATAAGTGAAACCAAACTACTTCCAATCTCAGTTTCAGTGCTATAAACCACTACTTGCATTGTGGATTACAATAATAAAATAAGATATTTAATGTTCGTGCCTTAATAACCACCTTTTTTTACTTATTCTAAAATAATAGAAATTACAGTTTTATATACACAATAACTTAAATATGATAGTATGTAGTTATTTAAATATATATTCAAAGGTTGTCTTGTATAAGTTTCAATTTGTATCAAAGTTAGCTATACATATTTTTATGGCTAGTTTATATTAATTCATACTTATTGATATAAATTAGCTGCCTACAGGTTTGCGTTAATCAAGAGGTGATTTTACAAAACGCTGTTCACTAAAATTTTGATTTTCACTGTTCAACTCCTTCATTACTCTATGGCAGGGGTGTCCAAGTTTTTTTTTGCAGTGGGCCACTTCATCAGAAATGTATGAGTGCGTGGGCCGCACTCATTTTTCACTTAGAAAAAATATGGCCTTTTAGCTTTATAATGCATATTAATACAGGGTTAATTTGGCAATAAGAGAAATCAGTGGACAAAGTTTTTTTTTAATCAACCTTTATATGTCATTCTATCAGTACTAAATTACAGTAAAACAAAGTCAGTCCATTTAAAACAAGTTTAGCCAAAAAAAAACGCACAAGGCTGGAGAACACTGTGAGTACAGGCTGGATTCAGGCTGGCTGACGCACACTGTGGGTATTGACTTGGGCAGGACCGATTTTGGTGGCCTATTCATGGATATAAATAAAATAGACAGAATCGGCATTGATGTGTACTGGATAAAAATTACATCAGTGTGAGGCAGATAGTATAAGATAGAATCTTATGTGATGGAATTGGGAGTCCATCAATACACTAAAAAGTCATCATACAGACAACCACTCTGAGCAACTTGGCTTGGGAGGAACGGGGATTTGGTGCTTCTTCGTGTTGTGCTTCTTCGTCTTCGCATACGTTTACCCGCCACCATATTAGTTTTTTCAGTATTAGGTTTGAACAATAAAAAAGCAACATTCGCAACATAGATGTGGCCCTCTAGAAGATAAAAAATATCTATGTGAGATGTAATCAAGGGATGTTGCTGAATTTAAATTGGGTCATTGTTCATCAGTGACACCTACTGTGTAGATGAAATTCTAAGCAAAAGTGCAAA
Source organism: Spea hammondii (assembly GCA_029215755.1). Classification (NCBI taxonomy): domain Eukaryota; kingdom Metazoa; phylum Chordata; class Amphibia; order Anura; family Pelobatidae; genus Spea; species Spea hammondii. The sequence goes on from JARDYJ010000004.1 coordinate 49,437,894, forward strand.
AGACATTTTTTTTATCTTAGTATAGGTTTTTTACTAGTACTCACAATTTATTTTTCATATTTCTATGGTTTCACCGTATTTTTTTCCCTGAAGAATAGGATGTGTACTCCATGTGTGAGTACATCAAACATGGAAAAGGTGAATCTTGATTAAACCAATATATGGTAAAAATGGCAAAAAATGTAGAGTTCTAAAAACCTTGGTAAGGAAAGGATTAAATGTGTACATAAATTTGGGAGATTGCACTTGGATATATGCTGGTTAATATGATCGTTTTTGTTTTTGAAATGTCTGATTTAAGATGGCTCATTAAATGAAGACCAATGTTTCTAACAATGTTAGAATGCAGAATGATATAGAAAGCTTAAATTGTTAGAACTGCTGGGAATACTGTGGAATAGAGTAAAGAAAAAATAAACTACAGATAATTTATATAGTGATCAAGCGCTAAAGTATACAAGAATATATAGCTCCAAAAAAATGTAAATACTACTCAAAAGAATAAGTGGATGCCGCGAGCACTAGAGGTATACCCCCTATACCCAAAAAATAAATAAATATATAAAGTGTTGCGCAAAAAGAAAAAAAAAAAAAAACAAACAAAAAAACCCCCACAATTTAAAGATATAAAATTCACCAAAGTTGTGACACACACAGTGTATAATCCACCAGAAATATAATTGAAAACAATACTTATATCCTCAATTAAGTGGAATTGGCATCCAACCGTTTTCAAATGGAGGCTTGTTGACATATGAAAATCAAAAACAAATAATAATCATAGTGCTTTCTATATTATATCAGTGAAAGACTTCCCCCCCCAGGATAATATTGCACTCACGTAAGGTTGAGCAAAACAGCTTGCTCAAACTAGACAAGCGTTGTGGGATTTCTCTCCCAAGTTGTATCTCCTCCGTTGTTTACGTTTGAACCGTTTTCTGATCCATACAAATAGCGAAATGCAGATGGGGAGACAGGATATGTATTGCAAAAAGATTTATTTGCAGCAATAAAGTGCAATGTGCTCTTGAATTAAAGTCTCAAAGTATCGGAGTCCTCTTTGTAGCTCCAACCGGCGAGAAACAGCTCCCGGGTATAACGTCAAACACCTAAACGCGTTTCGCCCTATCAGCAGGCTTCTTCAGTAGTGTGATGTTGCTCCAACTCCACCTCCCTTAAATAACTGATTCCATTTAAATTGTGTCCATTCCTGCAGCTCGTTAAGATGTATCACAGGTGTAGCCAAGTCCATATCACAGACTCTTAAGTGAAACAACAATTAGAAAGTAGTTTGTTCCAAAAAAGACACGGGAATCCGATATCAAGTACATCATATATAATATAAATATAAATATTAAAGACATAGTCATATTAATTCATATATAATGATTTTAGAAGACTGGTTTTAAAAGAGTTTAAATAAAATGTGTTCAAAGAGCATAGAGTTAAATCTAAAGTGCATATTAAATACTATCATACAGATAACAATTGTATAGCAGATAGAGTATTTCAGATTAATTTAGAGTATTATAAATATTTTAAATAATTTCAAATAATCTTAAAATGCACAAATAGATACCCATCATTGTTGCCACCAATAAAAATATATAGAAAAGTAGATAAAAACATTTTATTAACACTTTAAAAAAATATATAAAAGTATATTAAATTAAAAATAATTAGTTTTATTAAATATAATGCTAATATTAATATTTATGATGTTTAAAAATCCTAAATCAACTTAAAAAATTAAACAAATCAAAATCCTGATTCAAACCTTTTGGGGCTAGGGTTTTAAGGTTATAGACCCATTGCATTTCTATCCGGCCTATTTTCTTCTCATAATCACCCCCTCTCCAGTCCCTTCTAACTATATGAATCCCCATAAAGGTTAAGAATTTTGGATCACTACCATGGAACTCTCTAAAGTGTGACGGTACGGAGTGATTATCTTTTCCTGTTTTAATCGCCCTAACATGCTCGTCCAATCTCTTATGTAATGGACGAATAGTTCTTCCTATATATTGTAGATTGCAGGGGCACTGTAATAGATAGATGACTCCTTTTGTATGGCATGTTATCATGTGTTTAATATCATATTCTTTTCCAGTAATGTTAGATTTAAAACTACTGACTGCACCATTGCTTCTAGTACCGGTACTTTTGCAGGTTGTACAGTGGCCACATCTAAAAAAGCCTTTTTTATCATTTAAAAAATGTTGATTGTCTTTGTTGTTTTTATTCTCTGCCCGTGTGTAACTAGATGTTAATTCGCAACCTAGATTGGGTGCACCTCTAAAGGTTACTTTAGGTTTTTCTGGGAGTAGTTGTCGTAAATCCTCATCTTTTAATAAAAGGGGCCAATGTCGTCTAATTATTCTTTTAAGGTCCTGATGACATTTGGTAAAAGTAAAAAAGATACCGGAGACAACTTCGTTCCTTTTTTAGGAGTTGCACCAGAAAGAGGCCAATGGTGGAATACCACCCCGACACCACTCTCAAAAAGGGGGAGAACACCAGAGGACGAGGGTGCCGTGGGGGGAAGAAGTTATGGAGAAGGAAAAAGAGGACGCCTGTGGAACCAATAGGTTTATTTAACCTATCCACATATGTCCTCTCACAAGATGAGATCAGACTTTTGAACAGAGGTCTGAAGTTTGCCCCAAATAGGAGATTTAACCCCTTCAATGCTTATATAGACATACAGAAATTCTCAAGACGTTTAACCTTAAAAAAATACTTCTTGAACAATCCCATAGTACACCTGAATACACCAATTTATGAAGAAATTAAACATACAACATTAACTAAGAAATCTACTTTTTATCCAGTGTACTATAAATCATCAGCGATAGACATATTTGAAAAGTCGGTTATGGAGGAGATTGAGAATTTATCTAAAAAGAAATATCATTATTCCACTAACAATTTAACTCCAGGTGAAACCCTTGCGCTAAAAAATCTTAGACTAAATAGAGAATTAGTGATTAAACCGGCCGACAAAGGAGGGGGTTTGGTATTACTAGATAAAGAAAAATATGTTGCTGAATGTTACAAACAGCTAAATGACAACTCGGTTTATAAGAGACTTAATAAGAACCCCACTATCGAAATGAAAAAAAGCTTAACTCATATCTTGGACCAAGGAAAAATGCAAGGTATCTTAACGAATAAAGAATATCATTTTTTAAATGTAACATATCCTCGTATTCCAACTTTTTATGTATTACCCAAAATACATAAAGATTTAATAAATCCCCCTGGTCGACCAATAGTGTCTGGAATAGGCTCACTTTCTGCAAATTTATCCAAATATATAGACATATGCTTACAACCCACGGTGATAAAAACAAAGTCCTATTTGAAAGACACCATGAGTTTATTGAATTTATTAAGGGAGATAGAATGGAAAGACAATTATTTATTGGTCACTTGTGATGTATCTTCTCTATATACGAATATTGACCATAATAAAGGGTGTGAGGCAGTGGAATTTTTCTTGAATTTGGAAACATCTATTCCAAAAATTCAGGGAGAATTCATAATTTCAGCAATAAAATGGATACTTCATAACAATTATTTTATATTTGAAGAAGTTTTCTTTTTGCAACAACGTGGGACGGCGATGGGCACTCGCTTTGCCCCCAGTTATGCAAATTTATTTATGGCTTTTTGGGAAGAACATTTTGTTTTTTCACCACATAACTGGAAGACAAACCTGATTGCCTATCGCCGCTACATAGACGATATGTTTTTTATCTGGTCAGGGACAACTGAGGACCTAAATTTATTTTTGACTCACCTCAACAATAACGATTGGGGGATTAACCTTACTACCGAATATAGCTCCTCTGAAATCTCTTTTTTAGACCTTTCAATCTATATCCATAATCTACAACTCTACACTAAAACGCACTTTAAAAAAGTGGATGTAAATAGTTATGTGTTATACAACAGTGGACACTACAGTCCCTGGTTAACCGGTATCCCAAAAGGAGAATTTACCAGAGTTAGACGCAATTGTACAGATGAGGAAGTCTTTCAAGAGCAGGCCAATAAAATAAAAAGTGATTTTTTACAAAAAGGTTACCCAAACGATTTATTAGAAAAAACTCTGGAAGAGATATTCAAAATAGAACAAAAGGACCTATTGCAACCAAGAACAGGACAGGCGAACAATAGGGAGGATATACCTCTAGTCTTGAATTATGACAAATGTCATCAGGACCTTAAAAGAATAATTAGACGACATTGGCCCCTTTTATTAAAAGATGAGGATTTACGACAACTACTCCCAGAAAAACCTAAAGTAACCTTTAGAGGTGCACCCAATCTAGGTTGCGAATTAACATCTAGTTACACACGGGCAGAGAATAAAAACAACAAAGACAATCAACATTTTTTAAATGATAAAAAAGGCTTTTTTAGATGTGGCCACTGTTCAACCGGCAAAAGTACCGGTACTAGAAGCAATGGTGCAGTCAGTAGTTTTAAATCTAACATTACTGGAAAAGAATATGATATTAAACACATGATAACATGCCATACAAAAGGAGTCATCTATCTATTACAGTGCCCCTGCAATCTACAATATATAGGAAGAACTATTCGTCCATTACATAAGAGATTGGACGAGCATGTTAGGGCGATTAAAACAGGAAAAGATAATCACTCCGTACCGTCACACTTTAGAGAGTTCCATGGTAGTGATCCAAAATTCTTAACCTTTATGGGGATTCATATAGTTAGAAGGGACTGGAGAGGGGGTGATTATGAGAAGAAAATAGGCCGGATAGAAATGCAATGGGTCTATAACCTTAAAACCCTAGCCCCAAAAGGTTTGAATCAGGATTTTGATTTGTTTAATTTTTTAAGTTGATTTAGGATTTTTAAACATCATAAATATTAATATTAGCATTATATTTAATAAAACTAATTATTTTTAATTTAATATACTTTTATATATTTTTTTAAAGTGTTAATAAAATGTTTTTATCTACTTTTCTATATATTTTTATTGGTGGCAACAATGATGGGTATCTATTTGTGCATTTTAAGATTATTTGAAATTATTTAAAATATTTATAATACTCTAAATTAATCTGAAATACTCTATCTGCTATACAATTGTTATCTGTATGATAGTATTTAATATGCACTTTAGATTTAACTCTATGCTCTTTGAACACATTTTATTTAAACTCTTTTAAAACCAGTCTTCTAAAATCATTATATATGAATTAATATGACTATGTCTTTAATATTTATATTTATATTATATATGATGTACTTGATATCGGATTCCCGTGTCTTTTTTGGAACAAACTACTTTCTAATTGTTGTTTCACTTAAGAGTCTGTGATATGGACTTGGCTACACCTGTGATACATCTTAACGAGCTGCAGGAATGGACACAATTTAAATGGAATCAGTTATTTAAGGGAGGTGGAGTTGGAGCAACATCACACTACTGAAGAAGCCTGCTGATAGGGCGAAACGCGTTTAGGTGTTTGACGTTATACCCGGGAGCTGTTTCTCGCCGGTTGGAGCTACAAAGAGGACTCCGATACTTTGAGACTTTAATTCAAGAGCACATTGCACTTTATTGCTGCAAATAAATCTTTTTGCAATACATATCCTGTCTCCCCATCTGCATTTCGCTATTTGTATGGATCAGAAAACGGTTCAAACGTAAACAACGGAGGAGATACAACTTGGGAGAGAAATCCCACAACGCTTGTCTAGTTTGAGCAAGCTGTTTTGCTCAACCTTACGTGAGTGCAATATTATCCTGGGGGGGAAGTCTTTCACTGATATAATATAGAAAGCACTATGATTATTATTTGTTTTTGATTTTCATATGTCAACAAGCCTCCATTTGAAAACGGTTGGATGCCAATTCCACTTAATTGAGGATATAAGTATTGTTTTCAATTATATTTCTGGTGGATTATACACTGTGTGTGTCACAACTTTGGTGAATTTTATATCTTTAAATTGTGGTGTTTTTTTTTGTTTTTTTTTTCTTTTTGCGCGACACTTTATATATTTATAAAGAAAAAATAATAATACAAATATATATATATATATATATATATATATATATATATATATATGATAAAGACTAAGAAAAATCAATACTTTTTTTTGTTAAAAGTTAAATGTTTGAGATGACATATCTAAATATAATCTTACATCTTTTAAAACCTTATCAAACTTCCAAAACATCTAACTTCCAGATTTGTACTTCTTTTGAGCTCATTGTTAATACATGTATTTTCTATACAAGTGTATTTCCTTTTTTTCAGCACGCCTTGTCTGACAAAGCTACTGTGAAAACGTTTGATCCAAAGACAACTTGCATGCAAGAATGTCTTATCACTACCTTTCAGGATTCTTACTTTGTATCGGAAAGCTTTGATGAAGCCAAGGAAAAAATGAGGTACTTTTAGTTATTGTATAAACTATACAGAACACCTAATATACTGATCTGATTTTTTTTAATGGTATTCTGCCCCCCCCCCTTTATTTTTTTTCTAGGGAGTTTGCCAAATCAATCAACCGTCCATTCTCTGTACACTTCAACCCATACACAGAAAGCGTGGAAATACTTCAAAATACTAGGAGTATTGAAAATGTTGTACAAGACCTCCGGAGTGATTTAAACACAGTGTGTGATGCTTTAGCTAAAATGAATAAGTATTTGGGTATATGATTTTGGAAAGAAAATAACTGGTCTTCATGTGTTTGCAAAAATAACATCTTTTAACCTTATAATTTACACATTATTGATAACATTAACTGTTGTTATTCTGGCTGTTTGAATATAACATTTATGGGTTTTTTTCACACATGTGTGTTTTGCCACAAACTAAATAATATTAATTTAATACAACTGAACATATTTTATATATAGGGAGAGAGAGATTAGAGACTTCCCAGGCATGAACAATGACTTTTATACCCCCAACTTGAACACCTTGAAGCCAGACGTTATTCGGATATAAATAGTAAAGTGAACACCAGCAATCCCAATGAGTTAAAATTCAAACATAGAATGTGAATAAAAAATAACTTATTTGGGTCCCATAAAAGCAAAAAAGAATAAATCCAGCAAGTAAAATATAGAGATAGCCAGCCAGACAGGCTAACATAAAGAGACAGATGATGCTTAACATGTTTCGCACATATATGCTTTGTCAAGAGCTTACATAAATATGATATCTGTGTCACGGTAGATCTACTTATCCTTAATCATTAACTTTGCCATACTGAGATAGATAATCCATGCACTTCACGTGTAATTGGGAATACTATTACTTTTTGCACTCATATTTCTTTCTTTCTGACTTCTTTGGAAAGCTTTGCAAACTATGCTACTGGTATGTTGGCTTGCCAGTGTGGGTGCCACCTGACTTCATACAAGTGCAACATGTTAAACCTTTTTTAATTTTAAGTAGGCTCTTTTTCAGTGTTTTGTACAAGGTCATCTCAATTTGGAATGGCATTGTGTTTCTTGCCTGCTTAATTTTTAATTCAACAATGGGTTTTATTAAAAAAGTTTCAGTTAAATGTCATCTTAAACCATCAACTATCCACTGAAAAGGTTGACGTATGGGTTTCCTACAAAAAGGTATGTTTATTCTGTGAAATGATATTTTTGTCTTACTGCAACTAACCTACTTCTCATTGTTTAAAACTAATACAGCTTCTGTATGATGCCATGAGTACACTGAGTATGGTGAAGTTAAAGGGACACTGCAGTTCTCCATGCAGTCGCACTGATAATGAATGTATATTAAAGTACTTTGTAAGTACTTTAGCATGCATTATTTCCCTAAAAGAAAAGAAAAAAACACTTACCTGACTCCAGATTTGCACCCTTTTGGCTGATTGAAGCAAACAATAACTAACAGGAAAGCACTCCCATTGATATCAACATCATGTACACACAATTGGCTTCATTAGACCCACTAGCCTGTGTTGGGTATGGCTGAAGGTGAATATGGAGTGCATGCACAGTGGAAAGCAGTAGATGTTTTGACTAAATGCAACTCCTGCAAACCAAGTAGTTGGGGCTGGGAAAACAGGACAAATGCTGTGTTCTCTGTACATCGCATGTACATATCGGTGTTCATTTAAGAACTCTGTGTCCTTCAAGTGTTACATGTACAAACCTGTATCTGAAAAGAAGAAGGACACCACCATGATTTGAATGCGCATAGTAAATAAACTATAAACAGTCAAAAGAAACACAGAACATAAACCATAAATAGACCTTTAAAACTCATAAAAAACACATATACCATATAAGGATAAAATAACTGTTAGTTAATTGCCCAAATTTCTAAGTTGTGTGTTGTCTAAATGACATGGTCTACTATATCTGTTTTATTATATTTACATGTTTACCAATATTACTCTATTCAGTTTTATAGAAATCACATGTTCCAGTAATGTTTTACTGATTAGTATGCTTCCTGGCATTTTCTAGACTGTCAACAAACAGCTGTGTTTTTACCCTAGTCAAAACCTGATGGTATAACCATTTCTGAGATTACCTAAACTGCTTTACCATTGATAACAATAGAAACACAGCTCCGGTGCCAACATGATGGGGATATTTCCATGAGTTAACCAACTGAAGGAATATTACAATGTGCTGTAGAGTGTTCTTGTTAAGGTTTATGCTTTCGATTGACTTTTGTGAAATATGAACTACAGTTGTGTTGGCCCCAAATCTGACCTTGATAATTTCAGAGTTATGGAAAAACATTTCTCTGTACATTTACATAATCTGAGGTCACAAAATCTTATAAATTAAGTTATCATCTTTTTCTATGTGAGCCCAATAAAAAGTGTCAACTTAAGTAAAAACTATATTTTTCATTTTACTTAATAGTTTATTAAATGTAAAGAATAGCATAAATGTCCCTCAATCCATTACTGTTTGGCAATATCTATATTAGGTGTTTATAGTATTTATTATATGTATTTGCACACACAGTGTTCTGTCACAAAGCTGCTGTAAGAAGTCTTCTGGCGTTGCATTTATTTACTGCCTCCTGCTATCTCAATAACCAAATACGCTGCAGACAGTATAAAGTGAACCGGTGGGTGGTATGTTACGAAACATATGGGACATGCTTAGTATTATGTTATTGCAGTAAAGAGCCACTATGGTCGATCCTTAACAAACTGTGTAGGTCATATGTAATAACCACAGATACTGGACTCCATGCTATGTACGTACATCATTCCACATTGTGAGGCTTTGGCAATGCATGAAAATAAAATCTGCTATTAAATCCTCTCGTCCCTGATGTGATACTTTTAATACCATTCTAGTACATGCATTCCCATACCATTAAAATGTAAATGTAATCAGAATTGAAAAAATGATGTATGGAAATGAATGCAAGAATTAAAATTCTAGAATTTTGATGATTACATGTGAAAAATCACGAACAGACAAAATGTAATGTTTTCTTTTTTTCATTATGTCATCCAATGTTTATGTAAATATTGTATATTTAATTAGTATGTAGTTCTACAGTGGTAGAATCAATACATGGCATAAATTACTAAAATACTTTTCGTTTTGCTGGTACAGGAACAGACTGTCTTTCCAAGTCAACATGAGCTGTCGCCTGTCCTTGTCCCTCTTAGTTATTTATTTGTTCCCAATTTCTGTCCATTTTTTGAGTTTAAATGTTTTTTTACTGGCTTTTAAGCACTGTGGTTAAATGGATCCTAGAGCTATCCTTATTGCTTCTGAAATGTTCCAGTTGTTGCTTTATTGCAGGAATTATACTATCTGAACATTGAGTAATAAGAGATTTGGTTGACAAGTGCTTATACTTAGGAAAACTAGGCACTTTAACAAATCAGAAAAGCATAGACATGTAATCTGTTGGAGAAGAAAAAAAAAGAACCGAGAGAAAGAAACCCAACCATATTTAAAGATTTTATAGATTTTACTACTTTTGGATAACTAAACCAGTTTTGCTACCTCTGGCCTGGGCTGGTTTTCTGAAAACCAAACCATAATGGATTTTGGTTGGTTAGTCAAATTCTAGTGTTATGTCAGAAAAATAATATATAGTACATATAAACCATAATTGCTTTAAATGTGCTATTTTTGTTTTGCATATTGTATAAACAGGAGAGAATGTGTATATGTGTTATACAAAAATAATTGGAGACATTGGTTGGTATAACTTGGTTCTTGTCCCTGGTGCAAGAGTTGTTAATGTGATAGTCATGTTTAAATTTTTTGATAATAAAAACAAATTTCCGGAGCCGCCATGTGCTTGCGGAGTACTTCTGTGAGAAAGACCCAAAGCTGCTGAGCATGCTTCCTGGATGCTAGCCCTTTAATCCCATTGACATTGACAGGGTCATGGTGGGTTCTCCTTGAACTGAGTAATGCACTGGAAACACCAAGTAAGTATCCAGGCATTCTCGGTAGGGTTTTTTCATATACTTTTCTCATTCCGCCATGCTCATACACACACACACATATATATATATATATATATATATATATATATATATATATATATATATACATATCCCATTCAGTTAACACCCTCCAATGCCTTCTCTGATGCAATGTGGGTAGATTTTTTTATGAGGAGAAACAAATGTGATTTATTGTTAGTTATTTGTCTAAATAATAATATAAGAAAATTCTATAGGGACAGTTATTCTCAAATTTGGATGTACTTAGAAACTTCTTTACTAGTTATGGTGATTAATATTTATACAACCAATGTGTGGATGTATGTAAAAAAGGCAAAGCCTAACCCAAAAGAGTAGTATTTTTCTGGGGTTAGCTGTTTTTTTTCTCTGTATCCATTCTGAGAAAATTTAACCATACACTGTGGTATTGTGATGTAATAATTCCATAGGGGTTTCTCTGCCAGCAGGATGTGTGGAGGTATGTGTGACATGGTGTTAAGCGATTTGGTTTTTTACCCTTTTACTACTGAAATTTCTAAGTTTGTAATATTTGTACATGTTTATATTTGGAAACCAAATATTAAGCACTGCTTGATTTCTCTGCAAAATAAGCATGTTTTTAAGGAATGCTGATATAGACTTCTTTCTAGCAAAAGCAAAAGAACACTTTTGTTTGAGGTATGCAAAAAAAGTAAACTGTCAATCACCAGTTAACATATCCTTTTAATCATACTCTAGATAATCAGCATGTGCTACATTTACCTATGAGCTGTAATCAGGTGCAGTCCAGCTCCCTAATTAAAAAGCCTTACGTCCCAATTTCTAGTCTGTCTGCACAGTTGTATGCGCCTTTTCAGTTGCCAACTAATTCTATTGGTTTTGCAGTCAGCCGACTTATATTGTTAACCTTGACACTTTTAAGAAACAGAAAATGATTGCATTTGATTCACTGTTATGTTCCTTTCAGCAAAAAAACCCACATGTTTTATTGGATGACCATGAATTTAGTGCATGTAAGTGGGCAATAATTAATTAAATTATAACGTGGCTGACTTCAATATATATACTAAGAAAGTGATATATATTTAGAAAATTATACTTTCTTTTTTGTGTTATAGATATAGATGTAAATATAGTGAGAAAAAGGTATAACATTTAACACTTGATTGTTCATTGACAATCCTCAGCGCTTGCGAATGGAATCCATGCCCCCTTTGCATACATGCATAAGTTAGTAAAGAACCATTTGCATAAGTTATGAAATCCTGCCTAATAGAAGTGCCAAACATAACTTCACATGAAGATACTTATACCGCGTTTTTTTTATTTCACGGTTTTGTTCAAAAGAATCTCCCAAAGAAATAAGTTGTCCTAGTGACCCATGACTTCATAATAGAAGGACCCCATTTTTATTTGTACATTTTGATAACAAAAATTAGTCCCACAACAAACACCAGTTTAAGATTAGGAATCTGGTGTAAAATGTGCACTGTTTTTGTTGTATGTGTTTAATTGTTATATAAATGTAAACTACTGATATGCTCATCAGTCACTCATTAAAACCCTATGATACTGTAGACTGTATGCACAGTAACATAAACTAAATATTGACAATTTGTGATAATGATAAAATGTAACACTTCAGGGATATGAATGATACAAAGGAAAGGTATGCATTTTATAGACTCAAACTCTCTGTACTCAAGATGTGCCCCTGGTGTCATGAGAATAGAGGGTATGTGGCTGTCACTCACATTTAAAATGGTGATTTGTCATGCTAAATAAAATGTAATTTAATTGATTCCATTTTATGTGTTGTTATTTAATAGTTTTTTAGCTCTGTCTTTTAAAGTGTTTGATATATGTTTGTTATGGCTAGCATAATGCACAATGGCTTAGAGAAGAGAAATGCTCCAATCACCACACTTCATTGTCTGAGCTTACAGGTTGACCTTTGTGGCATATGGACTTTTATGATCCATGGATCTTTCTAGGTCCTTTTGCCAACAACAAAGGTAACACTACTGTTAAGTACAGATAGAAGTAGGTGCAGATCGTACAGTCAGAAACAGGCTAAGGTTTGCATAGAGGCCATGGAAGAAACAATAGATCTTGTAAAGAGGTTGGAGTTGGTTTTAGACAGGAGCAAGGGTAGACATGCTTTTCCATTTGGACAAAACATTAATTAAGATTTCTAGTATGTTAAGCAAACAAACTTTAGCAAATAATAACAACCTATCATTGTCTGCTTTTGTGTCTATTGTTATGTCAGTTAACTGTCCCTGGCAATTATGAAAGTGATACATTACAATTGTTTGGGCATTCAACAGCTCTGGTAATTATAAATCTTCATTTACTTACAAAAGTGCTAAATTCAGCACTAAATTTAGATTAGGTGGAATGAAATACATAATTATTATGGGGGGGGTGAAAAACAAGCACCAATATCTAAACTTAGTTTGCAAGTTAAGTCTTAAAGCTATGCAACAAGCAGCGACTGCATTTTTGGAAACAGAAAATTCTCCTAAAGTGTTCCATAAACCATCATAATTTTCTGACAATAAACTTTAAAGTATTTCCACACTAATCATCTTCTGAGTGAAATGAATCAATCCCAGCAATAATAGCATATATTCTGTGTGTCTTCAAAATTTATGTCACTTTTCTCAAATACTACATTTTATAGATCTGTACACTAAAACATAAAAACTGTGCTAAGATGCCTTATGATGTACTAGTATGTCCTCACTTCAGGCTGTCTATTGATCACGTGATTGGGCATTCCCTTCTGGTAGGTGTCAATGCTGACACCCACCAAAAGGTCACATCAGGGAAGGAGAGAGAGAAACATATCTCTCCTGCTTCCCAAAAAAATAAAAATAAGGAAGAAATGAAATATAAATGAACTAAATAAAGTTTATTTTGAGCCCAGTGATGTCTCCATGACATAATTGGCATCATTGGGATCCCCAAAGGCACCCTGATTCATATTGCATTGGGAATAATGCAAAAAAAAGAAGGAAAATATTTTTTTTTTAAAAAGCTCCCCAACATCTCTTAGCTTTACCACTACAAATAAAAAAAATATTTAAAAAACACTATCTCCAAACCCCTTAAACCAGTAATATGAATAAATGTATGAATATGTAATGGATGTACAGTATGTGGCCCTCTTGGACATATATAAAATATGTACGCATGGTATTCCTGTAGTCAGCTGTGGCACCTACAGTGTAGAATAAATTCTAGGCACAACTGCCATTTCCCCCCTATTTTACTATAGTTTTTTTTTTTTTAAACTATTATAACTAATATTTATGCTTAATGTATTTCTATGATTTTTAAATCTTTAACTCAAATAATCAGTTTTTATGTTTTTGTGCTGCTCTTTTGCAAGTTGAAGGGCAGTAATTATGAGTAGCATAGAGCTATTTCAATTTTTTTTTCAAAAGCTGATCATACGGCACCCATGTCCTATTTGAGGGTATTTCAAATGCTAGTACGTTTAATGGGTTAATTCTACTACCACCATTTGTCAAACTTTGTGGTAGTAATTTATTTTGTGTTTTTCACACATATTGTACTGTAGATATGCATTCCTGGTATGTGTTACTGGCAAACAACACCCCAATATGTGTTCAGCAACATTCTGTAAACACAGTGATGCCACTCTTTATACATTTGTTGGGTTGTTTGGGGGCTAAAAGGCCTCATATGGGAGGTGCACATTTTCTTGGAATTTTGACATTGGATCAGTCTATGTCCATGTCCTATTTGGGACCCGACCAGTTAAATTCACCCCATTAAACCAACTAGACAACCCATGAGTATTTAAAATGCTAGTATTTTAACTCTTTCCATGCAAGTACTTTCAGGAAGTTACAGTGCTAATATTAGGACTTGCTCATAAAAATAAACTTTTCTTTTGGACTGTTGGAACTGGTTGGTTTCCCTGATGGAAAATGAATTACCACATTTTTGTTTATTTTTTTAAATATTCTTTTGCTTATTTTTTTTTTACATTTTTTTAAATATTTTACCAGCTGGAGCCCAGCTTATGAATCATCATTGACTTGCATGTTTGAATGAAGTACGTGGGAACTTTTTTGCCATGCCCGTTGCCATCTTGCGAGAGGCAACATGTCTCTCGCTATAGTGCATCCTCGGATAGGTTTTTGGTGAAGCTTAATGTCTCGATATCAAGGCATTTCTGCAACACCCTTTGAGCTTAGAAGGTCGTTGATTGCCTCCTAAGCTCTTTTAAAGCAGACAGGGAGCGATCATATGGGGCCTCTGCAGCAGTTTTAGGTGTTGCTGAATGCCTCAATATTGAGGCTTTACAGCAACACCATTTGGGGGAAGAAAGCGATCTTTAATCATTTTCTAAACCCAGTTATCCCCATGTCGTGCCAGACATGTCAATCGTCATCAAGGGGTTAAAACACATGGTAAAAATCATAAAAAAAGATATGGTAAAAGCTGGATTTTCCTGGCAGTCCAGTCACTTAATTGGAGTCTGAATAACATATGGTGGCTTTGTAGAGTACAACTACTACATGCTAAGTGTTGTCTATTTAAGCAAACAAGATTACGTTTTAGATCTGTATGCAAACGTTTATAGCAAATAATATAACAATTGTAGATATACGTTTAAAGTACTTATATTGATCAGTGATACTTCTGCATAGGTACAATGTGTGTCTGATGCTAGAAACAACTACCTAAAATAAACTTGTAGTGTTCCTAAGGGAAAAAAAGCTAAATAGTCTGCAAAACGTAAACATGTACATACATACATATATGTAAAAAAAAAAACAACTCTCTTTTCCTTCCTCCCTGTAGTTCAGGTATAGATCAAATAAACAATACATGTAAACAACACTTGCGTGTATAGCATTGCAGATATAGTTCAACAGATTAACACACAAACCCAGCTTTGCAGGTATAGATCAACTGGGGATCACATGCAAACTCAGCACTGAAGGTATAGATCACATAAACAACACATGGAAACAGCACTGCAGGTATAGATCAACTAAATAAAATCTACAAACCCTGTATTTGCAGGTATACATAAATAATGTGTGGAAACATAGCATTGCAGATATAGATCAACAGAATAACACACAAATCCGGCTTTGCAGGTATAGATCAATTGTATTTCACATAAAAACTCAGCATTAAAGGTATAGATTAAAAAAAATTAAATTACAGGCATAGGTCACAGGTTGCACACCCCAAAGCCAGCCCTTGGGTCCACATAGAACTTGACCACCACCCAGATTACACGCACAAATTACAGCCCAGCATGAGCCATCTTTGTCCCCAAACAGCCCAGCGTGAGCCATATTTGTCCCATAAACACCCTGCTTGCGCCATCTTTGTCCCATAAACACCCTGCCCGTGCCATCTTGGTTCCCAAAGCTCAAACACCCTGCTTGTGCAATATTTGTCCCATAAACACTCTGCTTGTGCCATCTTTGTCCCATAAACACCCTGCCTGTGCCATCTTTGTCCCATAAACACCCTGCCTGTATCATCTTGGTCTCCAAAGCTCAAACACCCTGCTTGTGCCATCTTTGCCTTTCCCCAAATTACTTATACATCTATCATACACACAAAACACTCATTCAATCTGTCATTTACACAATTACCTCACACAATTATTCATTCTCTCCCTCATTCACACAAATCATTTACACATATTCATTAATGCATTCTCACCATTCATCCACACATTAGTTCTCTAATTCATTCACACAATTCATCCACACATAAATGTATTAATGCTCTCTTATTCACACAATTTAGCCACACATTAATTTATACTCTCACTCATTTATGCAATTTATCCACACATTAATTCACTCATTATCTTCCTTATTAACACAATTCATACAGGCATTAATTAATTTATTATCTCACGCTTTCACACAATTCATCCACACATTAATTCTCTTACTCATTCTCACTCTTTCTTTCAAGATTCTTACAGCCTCCCTTTCTCACGATCTCCTCCCCTTTTCACTATCTATCCCCTTCTTACTATCTACCCCCTCTCCCCCTTCTTACTATCTAACCCCTCTCCCTCCTTCTTACTATCTCCCCCTTCTTACTATCTATCCCTCTCCCCTTCTTACTATGTACCCCCTCTCTCCCCCTTCTTACTATTTACCCCCTCCTTACTATCTACCCCCTTCTTACTATCTAACCCCTCCCCCCTTGCAGTTCACATACCCTAGGGAAGTCCTGTGGTGGGAGCACGAGGCCTCAGTCTCTCTGTCCTGGCGTGGTGTGTGCAGCTTCACTGATTCATCATGAAGCTCCTCAAGCTCCCACCACCACAGTCAGGGCAGTGGTAGAGAGCTGAGGAGACAAAGGGGGCTGAGTGGTTGCTTAAAACGTTTTCATGTTTGACCAGTCGGTGCCCCTTTCTCTCCTCCTCTCCCTGCCGCCTCGGACCTGGCGTTGGTGATGGGACGGCCGCATAGCGCCCCTGCTGCCGTGGCGCCCTCGCACACACCTCGAACATTTATAGATCAAAATATGCAAATATCTTAATTTCATAAGGTAGGACTGGCTCTTAAACAAAGAGGTCAACTGAGTAACACATGCAAACCCTGCATTGTGTGCATAGATTAAATGACAACAACATGGAGACCTATAGATCAACTGAGTTACATATGCAAACCCTATAGATGCAAGCATCTATACCAGCAAATCTCAGAGACAGTGGGATATTGTTGTAGACAAGAAGAATGAGACAAGTTAAAAATATACTGTATTGCGCAGAGGCAACTTAGCCCTTTTAGAGCTTTTTGGAGCAACTCATCATAATGCATAACAAACCAAAGCAGTTGAAACTGTAACTCTCTTGCAAACTCTCCTTCAAGCTATAAGTTTAGTGAATAACTTTAGCTTCAGTAAAAAAATCTGTTCACGTTATGTGATAAAACCCCCCCCACTATGTACATAATGTTCACTTTTTTCTCACTCTGTTCCATTTTACATTTTAAATTACAAAAGTAGCATGTCTGGCCAGACAGCATTATAGAATGAAACTGTCAAAAGCTTCAAAGAATCATAATTGCTCTTCAGCCTTTAATGCTAAGGTTACTCTTTTTTACCTTTTTGTGTGACATGCTGCCTTCAGTAGAAATAAATGCATGTAAAAGCACTATAATAATCTAAGTACCCATAACTATGATGGACAAGGGATACCTGACATTCCTTTTTTAATATTGCATTTTTAGAAGAGCAATAAAATATGGTACTATATTGAACTGTCCGCAAAATTCCACTAAGACTCAGTAGATGACTTTTTGGTCATTAGAAAAAATATTACACTTGTACATTTGGATTCGTACGAACTTGTTTTTTAACGAAAATTGCCTGCATTCAAACAAATCTTGGAAAACGAGGGTGATCCTCGACACAACTGCTTAAAATGAATTGCAAAAGTGCTGAAATTTCATTAGGATCCGTTCATGTGTCATCACATATAGCCGCTGCCATAATAAGCCATTTTGATGCTATTACAAGCCGTTTTGGCACTTCCTGGTGAGGTAAAGTGGAGATGGACTGTGTATAGGAGGGTACATATCAATGACGGTAGAAGTAACATAAAAAAACAAGAGTTTATCTCATTTATGTTATGGCTGTGATGAATGGGTCCAACAACCTGTAGGAGTTTTTACTTTCTTCTTTTACTCTGGTATCCTGTGTCAACCCTCCACCCTGCACCATCACTGGGCACCCCCCTGTTGAGTGCCACCTGGGGTACACCTTTAGGTACGTCACTGACTCTGGCCAATAAGAATTTGCAAGGGCAAGGAACAAGCATTAGATATATAGGTGTGCTGATGTGATTTTAACTTGTCAGTAGCAGCTGTTGCAAACTGATTAGAGTTTGAAACTGTAACAGCTTAGCAGAGGCTAATTTATTTGGGGGCAAAACACAAAATGTTTTTGTATCTTTCTATCTTATCATATATAATTCTTTATCTTCATTGATAAATATTGGTGACAAAACTAGGCGTTCTACTGGCCTTCCGTGGTCTTTCAGTTGTTTATTACTTAAAACATGTTCCTGAGTAGTTAAGACAAGTGTCCATTTATGCTACAAGCCAAACCTCTAATTTGTGGACAAGTTATTTTTTTTGTTATTTTTCTATATCATATATTATTTTTCATGCATAAATTATCATTATAATATTTATAATATATAATGAGAAAATTCAGTCCTGCTCCAAGGGGCTGCATCTGCCAGTGTTTGACCGGGCCAAGTGCCTTACTTCTATTGCTGTTGCTGTTCCTCTTTCACTGTCCTTACTCTGGAGAACCTTTCTTAATTTCTATAATATTGGGGAAATTCAGTCCTGGCCTATGCCCTGCTCTATGCGTCAATGCTCTTCCTCACTTTGATGGATCCATTCTTGTTCTTCTAGTTAGCTCCAATTTATTTTGAGGAGCTACCAGTTTATTTTCTTATGCCCACTGCTGCCGCCGCTACTGCTCTCAGCATGAATATTTATAAGCCAGACCGCATCCTCGACTTGGCAGCATCGCTATGGAGGACACAATCACACCAATGATGCTCCAGGACCTCCCCCGGGCTGTTTAAAGCTGCAACACCATAGTGCTGGTGCTCAGTGGTACTATGGCTCCCTTGTCCTGCTTCTCAGTATACTTCTGACTCTTCCCAGCAGTTTAGTTTTTGATTATCCTGGTAACCTAACCCCTGCTATGTTATATGACTTTCCTTGACTTCTAGTACCTTGACCTTGGCTGTGTATACGTTTTCTGCGATTTCTGGTATCCTGACCCTGGGTATATTATATGATTATTCTTAATAATCTGATTTTCAAGAGGGCAAAATGACAGCACTTGTGCTAACACCTTCTCCTCCTATTGGAGGATCAGGGAGATTATATCACTGCAGTTCCACCATATTGCCCTCAGTGCACCTGGAATGCAAACTGACAGTATTTTCTGATAACATGCTGCATTTATCTTGCCATCAATTTTCACCCACATGCTTCACAGCGGGGATGGTATTCTTTTTGCTATAGGTCATGTTGACCCCTCTCCAAACATAGCGCTAATGGCTGTGACCATAAAGCTCTATTTTGGTCTTGCCACGCCAAATTACAGTGTGCCAGAAGCTGTGAGGTGTGTCAAGGTGTTGTAGGGCCTATTGTAACCGGGCTTTTTTTGGCATTGGTGCAGTAAAGGCTTCTTTCTGGCAACTCCATGCAGCTCATTTTTGTCCAAGTAGTGTGCTCCTAGAAACAACCATAAGGTCCTTTTCCAGAGCAGCCTCTATTTCTCTTTAGGTTACCTGTGGGGTTTTCTTCATATACAATTCTTCTGGCAGTTGTGGCAGAAAGCTTTCTTGGTCTAACAGACCTTGCTTGGTATCAATAGATCCAGGGGCGTAACTAGACGCCTCAGGGCCCGGGTGCGAGAATCTGTTAAGGGCCCCCCCACCCCCTCACCCCCCTAAAAAAACCATGATTTTTACCCAACAATTTTTTTTCAACAAATTCAATTTACATATTGAATCATATCTGTAAAAAAATCAAAGAAAAAGGGTCGCATGTACAAAGGGCATAATCCAGGGGTGTCCAAGTTTTTTCTGCAGTGGGCCACTTCATCAGAATTGTATACGTGCGTGGGCCGCACTCATTTTTCACTGTGACAAAAAATATGGCCTTTAATAAAATATGCAGATTAAAATAAAGTAAAATGACACAAAAACCTTTACTCTTCCTCTCACTGATTTCTGGGCCTTGAAAGTTTCAGGATTCCCTAGATTTATTCTAGGGATGAACTAAAATGAAAATTCTGGACCAAAACATTCAGGGTTCACTTAGCCAAAACCGAAAATGACCCCCACCTTTAAAAATAATAATAAAAACTCACGTTTAATAAAAGTAGGTAACACACAATTGGACAAAATTAGCAATATGACTTGGCATGATAGGAGTGTGATTGCTAACAGCAATCACACTCCTATCATACCCAGGCAACCAGTAAATGCTGGTACCTAGGCATGATGGGACTGTGCTCTCTGTGATTGCTGTTAGCAATCACACTCCTATCATGCCAAGTCAGCCAGTACATGCTGGTACAGGGTGGCTGTAAGTGATGTGCAGACCCCATACTGCTGGCAGCATCACTACACAAGGGGGGCAGCTAGCTAGGTTTCAGCATGTACTGGCTGACTTGGCATGATAGGAGTGTGATTGCTAACAGTAGTCACAGTGCCATCATGCCTAGGTTCCAGCACTTACACATCCATCCAGTAAATGCTGGAACCTAGGCATGATGGGACTGTGATTGCTGTTAGCAATCACACTCCTATCATGCCAAGTCAGCCAATACACGCTGGTACAGGGTGGCTGTAAGTGATGTGCAGACCCCATACTGCTGGCAGCATCAATACACAAGGGGGGCAGCTAGCCAGGTTTCATCATGTACTGGCTGACTTGGCATGATAGGAGTGTGATTGCTAACAGCAATCACAGTCCCATCATGCCTAGGTTCCAGCACTTACACATCCATCCAGTAAATGCTGGAACCTAGGCATTATGGGACTGTGATTGCTGTTAGCAATCACACTCCTATCATGCCAAGTCAGCCAGTACATGCTGGTACAGGGTGGCTGTAAGTGCAGACCCCATACTGCTGGCAGCATCACTACACAAGGGGGGCAGCTGGCCAGGTTTCAGCATGTACTGGCTGACTTGGCATGATAGGAGTGTGATTGCTAACAGCAATCACAGTCCCATCATGCCTAGGTTCCAGCACTTACACATCCATGCTATCACACACACACACACACTCATTTATTCATATAATCATTCATTCACAGATTCATTCCCTCAATCACACACACTCATTCAAACACCCTCCCCACCCCCTTACCTGCACTACAGCTCCTCGATGCCGCTCACAGACTTCAGCAGGGGGCACGGCCTCCCTCTGCCTTCTCTGCTAAAGCACAGAGGAAGTAGGATGTCACGTGAACTCCGCTTCCTCTGTGCAGTCCAGAAGACCCTCCCACAAGTAAGTAGCAGGGCTTGAGGTGCGGCTCGTGTAAGATCGTTTGCCCTGGCTGCCGATCTTACGCAGGCCGCACCTCGAGGTCTCGCGGGCCGCATTTGGCCCGCGGGCCGCATGTTGGACACCCCTGCCTTATTTAAAAAAAAAAAAAAAGGAAAAAAGATTTCGGGCGGCCCCTTGGCTTGGGCCCCCCTGCCGCCGGGGCCCGGTCGCAGTCGCGACCCCTGCGACCCCGGTAGTTCCGCCACTGAATAGATCCCAACATGTTCCACTTCTTAATAAATGATTAAATCGTACTGACTGACATTTCAAGGCTTTGGATATCTTTTTATATCCTTACCCATCTTTATAATGGTCCATTACTTTGTTACACAGGACTTTTGACAGTTCTTTTCTTCTCCCACAGCTCAGTATCTAGTCTGCTCAGTGCATCCACGTAAGAGATAATAAACTCATTTAAACACAGACACTAATTACAATTTAAAAAGCCACAGGTGTTGGAAACATGTAATTGCCATTTTAACCTGTGTGTGTTATCTTGTGTGTCTGTGACGATGCCAAACATGCAAGGGTATGTAAACTTTTGTTCAAGACTACGTGGGTACCAGGTATGCCATGCCCAAGAGGGCTCATTGGTTCTGTGACATACCTGGTAGTCATGCAAAAAATCATGGTGATTGCGGGGGCACTGCTGTTGATGTCTTTCCAGGTGTCTGGGCAGACCAGCACAGCCCCCCCAAGCCCCCAAACCTTTGATCACTCCCACTGGAGTGATTCTGCAGGCTCATATTGCGTTCCCCAGTAAAACGGCAATCAGCTGCCATGAGAACGACAGTACAGCGTTAACCACTTCAATGCCAGGTAAAGAATAACATAAAATAGCCTGTCATAAAATAATCACTTGGTGGTTACTCAGTAACCAGTCAAAAAACACTAAAATAAATAGTGAAAATAATATCTGGTGCCGTTCCTGTATAAGTATATAACTGATATACATACACTACTACAGTACACTACAGCTTCTGCAATGCACCTCAACAGTACATTTTCTGCACTAAAATAAAATATTAATTAACTTGCAGTATGGTAGATGAGCAAAAACAATCAATCAATCTCAGTCGCTGCTAAGCTAACTGTCACTGTCACTGACTGCTAGGGATGGACGGGAAATTAAAACCAGCGCTGGAAATAATTGAATACCAGCCTCATATTTCATGATGCCATTTTTTAGCATATTGCACATGTTGGTTCTGACCCCATATTTATTGTTTAGAATAGAGACAAACCCTGCATTTTAAAGTAGAATTTAAAATAAAAAAAAAACCAGTTCCTAGTATCACTGCAGCCCATTACATATTTAATGGGCTTGGAACAACTGTGAGAGCAGTGATATAGTTTGTATAATGCAAAAAAAAATAAAAAAATCTTACGTATGACATTAACCGGTGTTTAAATATATTTTACTGAAAACAAACAAAATTCTTTTTTAAATTCTATGGTTTTACATATCAAGACATAATAGCAATCATCTAAAAATTAGGTCTAAAAATTCAGATGAACAACAACACATTAGATATATTACATACAGTGTCATGATTTATTTAACAAAAATAAAAAAGCCAAAATGAAGAAGCCATGTGCGTAAAACTAAGTACACCTTTTGATTCAATAGCTTGCAGAACCAACTTTAGCAGCAATAACTTAAAGTAATCATTTTCTCTAGAATAATTTTGCATACAGAGGAGTTCATGGTCGACTCAATGACTGCAAGGTTCAAAACAAGTCCAAATAATCACCCCTCTGCTACTGTGCTTGGCAGTTGGTATGAGGTGTTTTTGCTGATATGCTGTGTTTGGTTTTTGATAAACGTGGCACTGTGCATTATGGCCAAACATCTCACCATTCCAGAAGTCTTATGGTTTGTTCAGATGCAACTTTGCAAAGCAAAGCCATGCTGCCATGTTCTTTTGAGAGAGGAGGGGTTTTCTCCTGGCAACCCTTCCAAACAAACCATACTTGTTCAGGCTTTTTTCACATTGTACTGTTATGAACTTTAACATTTAACATGCTAACTGAGGCCTGTAGAGTCTGAGATATAACTCTTGGGATTTTTGCAAACCACTGTAGAATGATGAGCTATAAATTGTTTGGAAATGGCCTTATAACCCTCCCCAGGTTTATGGGCAGCAACAATTGCGGTTGTTTTTCCTACTTCGCATTGTGTTAACATGTACCTGAATGCTCAAGACCAGCAAAACAAACTGCTAAAACAAAACTGCTAAGTGATCACACTTACTGATGATCAATTAATCATGGGCATTTGATTAGCAGCACATGTCTGCTGCATAGCATATTCATTTCTATTGTTAAGTTTTCTTTTGAGGGAACTAGGGAATTGTGTTATTGAAATATCAATCAGATGGATTAATGCTTTATCTACAGCATACCATCTAAAAGACTTATGAATGTGTTATGTGCTTAAGATTACAACTGATCCAACAACAGATACATCCAAACACATATCAATGAAATCCCAATATGTATTCGGATATATCTCCTGAAGGCTAATGTGTTTTCTAGCTACAATAACTACACTTATCCAGGTGAATGGGTATATGGATACACTTATGAAATATGCACCGATAAACCCACCCACTGGCTTATTAAGTTAAACAATCCCTGTTCTATCTCTTCTAACTTTTAAGGTTTGAACTGAAAACTTTCGCTTCTTCCAGAATGCAACAGAATATTTTGAAACAACAACAGGATATCCAAGAATCCACAATGCGGCTATGATATAACAATACAAACTTTTACTAGAACGTTCCAAATATAAAACAATACAAATAACAGTACAATAACAATAATCCCCACATTAATTGACACACTTACAACAAATACATATATATAAGTTCCTATTTACAATATTCAGACATGCATGTTCATAGTTACCTTCCCTGAGAGCTCCAGGTTAGTGATGTTCCTTTGTCTCTTTACTTTCTCTCCTCTTTCCTTTTTTCACTACCTGTCCCTTGATATACTAGAGGGTCCCAATTGAGTCTACTGGGAGATCCCTGATAGGACCCTGTGGTTGCCGTAGTTACCCTTTGAAGTTATTCCCTTTGGCCAACACCACACCCTGGGGTCTTTACAATCATGGGGCAGTAAAACCCAAAGATCTCCTGACCTGATTCAATCTATTTCATGAGAAAACCTGTCTTTTTTCCACACACCCTTCATCACGCATATCAGTGTTATCTAAACTAAGATAAAAGGTTTCCCAAATATTTATCATTCCCGGCCACCTCCCATGCATCTTGATTTAACTAATATTAACAGAAACCATGATTATATATATATATATACACACATACACATACATACCTACATATGCATATCTACACACATGTACATCCATACACCCGCATACACGTGTCCATATACATATTTATTCACACAACTGCTTATAGTGTAACACTATGGAAGCAGTAAGGGTGTATTTAGTTTTATACGGTGTAATATGTCATATGTTGTTGCCTAAGGTTGTATTTACTTGATTTTTAGACCTGCTAAGGAACAGATGATTGTTACCAAAGAATTCACACAATAAAGTAACATATGTAAGATGTGTGTATGTGTAATGTACCTTGGAGGTATGAGGACCCCGCAATGCAGAAATAAATAAAGTGCTGCAACTCTGGGAAACAGGAGTGTACCAGTCAAATCCAAAATGCTAACCTGAAGCAGGACACAGGAATCAGGGTCAAAAAACAAGCCGGGTCAGGTATGTGTATAAATAGACTCAGGAACAATTCAGGGATGCCACCCAAACAAAGGACAGTGTGAAAATGAAGTCCAGGTGCTAATATAGTCCAAACAGTAAATTAGGTATCTGAGGACATAAAGGGTCATCTTGGGTTATATGAGGTCACACGCACATGTTACGTGATTGTGCATTGCTGGTCGGGGATAGTTGCGGGCTATTGAAGGTAACGGGTAGGCATTGGTGCTCCCTGTTACCTTGGAAGATCCGATGGAGCAAGGGGGGGTGACCCGAAGCAGGTCGCATGTCCCCAGACCAAGGAGGATCAGCTTGGAGGGAAGCACATCGTGGAACCCCCCAGATCCCAATTTATTCCAATACTCAACCACAATAATTATCGCCCCAACCACAATATTCATATTTCCCTACTATCATTTCCATCCGGTACCATTATCGCCCCATATTGTATCACAATAATCCTCCTCCATTTTCATGCTCCCTAACATAACATTCATCATCTCTATACCCATCATTTCTTTCCCCATTATCTTAATATCTTTACCTTAGCATGCCCCTTCATATTCATACAATATTCAACAATACTTTTCAGCCAATTTGACAGGAGCATAACTACAAATCACAGGGCTCCAGTATGAATATTGCCCCTGCCCCCTGACTTTACAAGCAACACGTCCCACAGTGTCACCTTTGCCCCAAAACAGCTTGCTTGTGCCATCGTTGCCCCTCAAGCAGCCTGTTTTTGCCATTTATGTAACCAGACTACCTTTGACATATTTGCCTACATGTCTGTGCCATATTTGCCAGCGAACAGTTTGTCATTGCCCCCAAAGAGCCGGCTTATGTCATCTTTGCCTCCAAACATCTTGTCAGGGTTCCCAAACAGATTGTCTGTGCCATCTTTGCCACCAAACAGCTTCTTAGTGTCCCCAAGCAGCCTGCCTGATCTATCTTTGTCCCCACTTACACATCCATGCTAACACACAAACGCTTACATATCCATGCTCACATACACACTCATGCTCACACACACTTAGACATTCAAGTTAACACACAAACCTATGGATGCATTCTCGTTCTAACACACTTTCCCTCGCACCCCTTTACTTTACCCGCAGCTTCTTCTTTATCTGCCCTTTAAAACGGCTCTCCCTTTACGCTATGGGTCCATAAGTAAGGAAACCATCCACAGGTTGTTGGACTCATCAATCACAGCAATAACTATTAATGAGCCCACCTTCATTTCAGGGGCTTCTATCTATCAGTCATTGATATGTACCCTCCTAAAAACAGTCCATTCCTACTTTACCTCATCAAGGAGCACCAAAACAGCTTGTAATGGCACCAAAGCGGCTTGTAATGGCGGCTATATATGGCAACGAATAACGAATTCTACCAAAATGTCAAAACTTCTTCACTTTGTTTTCTGCAGTTTTGTTAGTGACCCATACTTCTTATCGGGAATTCACACAGGAAACAGGTGATTTTCATGAAAAAATAAGTTTGTATGAATCCACATGCACAAGTCTAGATATAATAGTACATTATGATTTACAAAACCTTTATCAATGGCATGTGATGCATCCCCTTTTGCGATAGGAACAGGTGTGTCCCACATTATGGTTAATGGCCGGGAACAGCCAATTGTCCCCACATTCATTAACCTACACAGAATGCAATTATTCACAAATAGACAAAGAGGCACTGGCTATAATTTGGGCAGTAACAAAATATTTATACTTATATGGCAGAAATTTTAACCCTACGGAAGGAATTTTACCAACAACCTCAGCAAGATTGCAGAGATATACTTTGTTTTTAGGTGCATACTTTCATGATATCAAATATAGGAACATGGGAATTATACAAATCCTGCTTCAGCAACTGAATTTCACCAATATTATATATTACACATATTATATAGTCACCAATATTTATTTATCAATGAAAATTGATAAATGGGCAGCTGTCTTAACCAAAAAACTCTACTCAGGAACAGGGGAAAAAATGTCTGATACCGTCCCTGTAAGGAGTATATAAATTATCTACTCTACAAAAGTAAATGTGCTGCAAAAAAAATAAACTTGCAGTCAAGTAGGTGAACAATGAGTACCTGATAAAGCCCACCTATAGGGTGAAACGCGTAGTGTCTATTTCTGGCCAAACAGGAACGGACGTCTCTGCATGAGAACCTCGTGAGAACCTGTCTCGTGGCTTCCGGTTTGACCGGTTTCTGTAAAGTCCACACTACACTACTCGGAGTGAGCTGAGCACTTCTCGTCCCACCTTATGGAGCAAGTTTTTTACTACTGTATATGTAAGCAATGGATATTTTTTGATGCAATAAATTGTGATTTTGTTTAACTTCCTGCTCCTCCATTTTCTCCTATATCTGCCATATTGCGACCTGGAGATTATAACAAAGTATCATACCAACGTTTTGAAACTGCTAAGTTTTTCATCTGTTGGTCCTACGTGGGTCTCCTTGTGCCTACACTGGTGAGCAGCTACACTACTCAACCATATGTGAATCAATATTTGCTGTGTTGGCCCTTCTTTTTCAAGACCTCTGCAATCAGCCCAGACATGCTGTCAATTAACTTCTAGGCCAAATCCTGATTGATGGCAGCCCATTCTTGCATATCAATGCTTGGAGTTTGTCAGAATTTGTTGGTTTTTGTTTGTCCACCTCCTCTTGAGGATTGACCACAAGTTCTCAATGGGATTAAGGTTCTAAAGAATTTACTTTAGAAGGATCCATATTAGCAAATGGCTAAACCTTTAAAAAAGTAGCATTAGCAATGAAAGTATCCCCCCCCCCCAAAAAAAACAATTGTCCTGATATTATCCTCAAGCCTATTAGAATAGAGTGGAACATGTTTTGTGCCCCGTGAAGAAGGTGTTGGAATAGAACGGATGTCCAAGCAGCCAATACGTATCTATAGAAGAAGTATACTTTTTGGCAATATAGTTTGGTTTGTTATTTGTGAGAAATACATACTTTACCCTACTGAGTTTATGATGATCTACTACCTTATTGTTTATATCTCTCCAGTTATTAAAGGGGAATAATATGCACTGAAATTGCTGTGTAGGCTTTCTTTCCAACATCATACACAGCGGTTCAGGGAAATGTAGCATTCATTAAGAAGCAGGATACATATGTACTGTGAACTCCACTTAAAGGACTGGCATTAAATAACAAAAAATATTATTGCAGTCAGTGTGAACTCTGTACTTAAAATACAAATGCTGTGAGAATGAATAAATTGAATTTAGAAAAATTCAGGTTTTCTGTTCTCTGTGTTGTGGTAATGCTGGCTGGTTGGTGGTAGGAAATTGGAATATTATGCATTGGTAAAGAAAAGTTATTTTCATCGTTGTACCTAATGGAGTGAACAAAAAGTGAGCAATTTGATTCATATCATGATTCACCAACACTTTAACTGACAATATTCTTATTTTCCAGCCTTGTTTTTTATTCAAGTTCAAAGTTCCAAGCGATAAGGATTGAACAAATCCAACTAAAAAATACTTCTAGTCTCTCATGTAAACAATACAGGGTCAAAGATTAATTTAACATTATGCCATCTAATTAGAGGTTGGCCAGCTGACAGTAGTGACCTATGACATAAAAACCCATGCATGAGCTGACCTGACTAAACCTCAAGATTCTCAAGAGCTTCTTTCTATACGTACCAGAACTGCCTTCTGGTTTAGCTACCTTGGGACTTAGTCTGACCTGAACCCATATCATTTAGACTACTTTACAATAGTGTGACCACTTGCACAGTGTGCAAACAGAAAAAGTTCCTAGCAAGGAAAGGTAAGGGTGCAATGATGTGTAAATGTGTGATAGAGGAGTGTGATAGAGGACTGAGGTGCGATAGAGAGAATGTTTTAATGTGAGTGGATATGTGAGTGTTAGTGTGTGCTATAGTGAGTGTGTATATGTGTTAAAGTGAATGTGATGTACTACTCTTATCCACTCTATAACCACACAGGCTGTACTTTTCCTTCTTCCCCTCTCAGTTCTAAGATATGGCAGGAGAAAGGGTACATTTTGGATATTAAACATAACACTGCAACATACAACATGAGCATACCTGGGAACTTCTCGGCTCCGGCTACCCGGAGCTTTCACTTGCAGGACGCGGCCAGGACTGCACACTGCACATGGGCGGTCCCGCTGATGTTGGGGGAGTTCCCGCTGATGTCGGGGGAGTTCCCGCTGATGTCGGGGGAGTTCCCACTGACGGCAGCGGGAAACACCCCCATTTAAAAGGAAAAATGGGCGGGGAGCGGAGCGTGTCAAGACCCCGCTCCCGCGACCCGGAGACCTGGAGGAGCAGCGCTTACCCGGCATGTTCCCAGGAGTTCCCAGGTCATGACGAAAGCCTGGTGACTGGATATGAGACATTGATGTCTGAATAACAGGATTTAGGGAACATTGGCTGCATGGAGTTGAGTGTAACATAAATTTGTCTAAGGAGTGAGCCTTGGTTAGGTCTAGGGTAGCAGAATAATTATAAATACATTTCTGCTGCTTAGTCAGGGCACTGTTTAGATTAAAATGGCCCCGGGCAAGCTTCCCTCCATGGTTTTCCCTCCACACCTGAGTGTGAGGTAGAGCTCTGTGTATACACTAGCACAGATCTCTCCACAAACATTTCCTCATTTGAGGTCAGCATGGTGTATCCTGCTGAGTTTCAGTATATGACATTATATACCAGTGCTCTGGACTAGCAGATGATGTGGTCACAAATCAATGTACCTTTGTTTAGTTTGACAAACCACCAAGCAATAGTGGCTGCCATGAGTCCATAAGGGCCTATTTTGCCCTACATAAAAGACAGTCCTGTGCTTAAATCAATTGCAAGCTATAACAGCACACTTCACATTTAAGCAGGTTAAAGTAGTATTACAACACCACATTATACAAAGATAGAGTTTTACAATATTCAATTAATATTTGGGTGCATTATGTCTCTCCTTTTTATAGACAATAACCCCCTTTTCCATGCTTATTACCACTGTCTGACAGGTAAAAGGGAACTGTTAAAAATGCCATTGCTGCAGGTATCTGCAACTAATTAACATAAAATAATATCCATGCTTCTGGTACCAGAAAGGTTAATGGTAATGTACATATCAAGCCTTTTCCTTATACAAAAATAATTCAGGATGCTACAAACATATTGGTGGCTTGCAGCAAAAGTTGCTTAATTTTGTGTCAAATTGTACAGTGCAATGATACCAGTTTCTGGTCACTGCATATACCGTGGATAGGAAGTGCTGCAAGGCATTCTCTTCAGCTGCAATAAGGATTATATATTTTCCCATTTTCATGGATTTGTTTACCAGCCTTCAATTATAATTTGTTGGCGTTACAGTTTAAGTTACATTACAATTAGTAGGTACAATTTGTAGGTAGAGAATAGGAAACCACTGCTCGTTCAACTTAAGCTTGCAATGTAAAGAATAATTATGCATCCATTCACTCACTATTTTTTAAACCAGCTATTTTTTTCTTCTTCTCCGGATCGCTTGTACAGTTTTCCAGTGGTTTAATTAAGGGATTACTGGACGTACAACTGTGACTGGTTCCGCCTTTCAACTGCTTGTAGCATCTAGTGGGAGTGAGCATGAAGACCAGTGTCTCCAATAGTACAGTGTAAAGGCTGATGGTCTTTGTGAATAGGAGTAGCTTTAGGCATAAACAAAGGGAGCTGGGAAGAGTTATCTCTGTGATACAAAAACTGGCAGTGGCAATAGCTGACAGCTGTATCATTCTCCCAAACATATTATAAATTAATTTGTCAGTTCTTTCCTGATTTTGTAGTGTATTCTTCCAAACATGCTAGATTATGATAATTAGCTAACCATGCAAGTCACAATGGGCGTTATTCATTATTAACCCATAGGATTACACTTTACTAGTCGCAAGGGATACTTCACATTATATGATTACTTACTTCATCATAAGACAGAGTTTTGTTAGCTAAAAGTTTTTACTCTTTTGTCTTCAAGCTGTATAACTTGACCTAGTTTAAAGCCTAAATGGGATATATGTAGGTATTGAAAGGGCTGTGGCCCACTTAGAAAGCACTAAAAGGTATTGTTTATGACATAATTAGAAAGCCCTATGTATAAAACCAAATCCATATGAGTTTTAGAAAAGCAAGCGATTCCTCAAAGAGCTTTTCCAAAAATAAATCTCTCATTTTGTATTAGTTTATATATTGTCAGTAAAAATTGTTATTTATTGTAGAATTATTTTATAGACAAAAAAAGAAAACATTTAGCAGAACAGAACAGTTTTAATGCTCTGCTGAATAATGAAATGCATTTAGGTGGCAAGTACACTGTAAAATCCTATTGCACACAGGGCATCTGGCAGCTGATTATACCAAAATCAGTCTTTGAAGTTAAGCATAATTAAAACCATTTGCACATGCTGCTATCGAGTGGGAGCTTTCTCCATCTTTCGCTTTATTGTTACACATTGAACCTTAGAAGACAGTAATTCTATACACCAAAAAATACTAAATTATTGAGCAAAACTATTTGCACAAAAGATCTTCCCATCAGATGAAAGATGTTATAGGTGAACTGAAATCCCAAAGACAAAATCCAAGTTTATATTATTGCCAACTCAAAGTCTATGTACACCAAGTCTGTATTAATCATCGTTATAAAGCCCAATGATCATTACTAAACCTCAGATACTCAAAAATTATGTTACAGTGCAGTCACTTTTTAATGGATGTATTCTCCCTTGGTCATTGTTTCACTGCTATTGACTTAGGGTTCTTAGGGTCAACACATGGCAGCTGCCTCCTAGAGTTGGGTGAATCAGCTGTTGTTGTGTAGTCTGAATTGACCAGTACCAGGTACTCCAAAAACAGAAGAGAAGAGGGGTTTTACAAGGCAGAACTTGGCATGCGTACAGCTCAAGCCAAAGCTCCCCCACCCAGTGATACTGCCTCCTGATGTTACGCAACAACCCCAAGTATGCAGATGCAAAGGCATTGTACAAATAAAATGTACAATATAAGATTAAGAAATAGTTCAATGAACCCACATCTTGGAACTTTCGAAGAAGGTTGCAAGGTGACTTGAGAGACCCCTTTCCACTTAACAAACATCCAAAAATGATAATATTAAAGATAATAACAATTAAAGTGATGACCCACCCACCTCCACATGAGAGGGGTTGGGGATTATGTAGTAAAATCAACTGTAGGGGTTTAGTCCCCAACTTGATATCTCTCTTACCTAAATTCACTACTCAGGAAGATAAGCATTAATGAATAATAATATATCCATCATGTGCCTCGCCCTGACCCCATCCCACCTCTCTAAGTTTTCAAGATAGAGTGGATAGAGTTCATCCAAGCAGCATTTGGGTGCCAGAAAGGTGGACAGTGAATATCACAGCCATAGACAGTCAATAGTGCCTATTCAAGTCCATAGTCAATGCAATGCATCTTCGATCATTTTAGGCCACTGGTACACAAGAGTATATATACATGCTCTCGAACAACCCACAGGCATTTAAAAACTTCTTGCTTCTGGGCATAAATGAGGCTCCTGCTGTGCATCAGTCTTCCATTTCAGCCATGGTACTTCCGACCAGTGGTCACCCCCAAAAGTACACTCCTGCTGCTGAAAATCCCATTTGCCTGAGGACTTTGTACCCCACAAAGTGTAGAATCCCACAGGGCAGGTGTGGAGGGAAGGAGAGAGGCAAGATATTAAGTTTATGCCTCTCCCCACCAAGGTTTTTGGCAGATTTCCCCCCTTACCCCATGAGCAAGAGGGTTTTACTTTTAACTTCTCCTTCTAATCAGAAATTGGATGTGTGGTGAAGCGGAACAGAGTTTGTGCCTCTCAGTATTTTTATGTATTTTATCCCCCTATTCTTCTGAGCAGGAAAGGATGTATATCTGGGAAAATTATCCCACCTCACCAAGCATGACATAGGGGATGAGATGACCTCCCTGTTTCTTAAAAAAATATTTATATACTTAATAATAAGATATGTGGAGGGCAGACTGGAATTCCCCAAAATTGGCCATGAAAGCTGTCCTTTTTGCTCCACATTAAAGTCCCATTATTTGCATGTACACAAAGGATGCCGAATTCTGCAAGAGGCTGATTTCATTCTTTTCCTTTCTAAGGGGTGAGGAGCACACATTGTCTAGTTTATACGACTATAGGTACGTATTCAAGGTCTAATACCCATGCAGTTTTAATTTGAATAACTGTTGAAGGAAAGATAAAGTAATAACTGGGATGGATTATTCTTGTGGTGAACAATGCATTCCCAATTATACAGCAGTAATAATAGAGTGTTTTAGTTTTAAAAGCTAAAAATGTAGCATCATCCTATAATTATGTGATTCTGTGAGAAACTGTCTTTTTTGAGCATAACCATTTATATAATGGCATTGCCATTTACCAGTAGCTTCTAACTAGAATTAATTCTGTGTGTGCAAAAAGAAATATAATGTTACTTCTATATAAAATCAAAGCATATTGTGTAAAGATTGTTTTATAGTTGGTTATCTACATTTTAGAGAAGTTGTTCTCTTTGGTGTTTGCATATTTTCCCTTGGGAATTGCTTGAGGTTTTCTCCATGTGTAAAGGTTAGACTAGACGTGGACCTTCTTGCTCAGATACTGACTGCACCTTACTGATGAGGCCAAGGAAAGTCTCAATGTATCTAATTTATATTTACTCTCTGCTAAGCTAGTCTTATTTTATCCTCTATTTTAGGATCATGATTTGGCTTTACATCCGTAGAAAGCATAATATCTTTGGGACACACTCAGCCATCCTCAATTTCCTACTAATGGGAATGTGATGTCAGATCTGTCATTCCATCACAGAATGCTTTCCTGCCTATTTCCCTTACAAGCTTTATAGGCTTTTGGCTTATTTTAACATGTGACTAACATGATCCATTATTCTCCCTTTGGACCTGTATAATTTGGTAAATGCGGTTTTGTAGAAGGTTATCACGTGGTTATCTCTCAAAGTTACCTCTCAAATCTGGTTGACCTTGAACCTTAGTTTTAGAATATAACCCTTGGCAGAGGACCCTCATTTTAATGTTTTTTGCCCATACTGTCTCCATACCTGCAAAAGACAAGTGGTAATGTTATGAGAATTCATTTGTTAGCATACCTGAACACTCTCTTGATTTTGCTAAAAAAAAAAACTGATCACTAGGCTTCCAGGTCAATGTTTTTTTTCTCTGGGTGGGTACCATACCTGGAAACTTCTTCACTCCTTTCCTTGCGGGACATGGCCAGGACTGCCCACTGACATAATGGGCGGTCCCGTGACATCGGTGGGCGGTCCTGTGACGTCGATGGGCAGTCCCGCAAACATCAGAGGGAAACACCCCCATTTAAAGGAAAAATGAGCGTGTCAAGACCCCGCTCCCACGACCCAGAGGATTCGGGTCTTGAACCGGAGAAACGATGTTTCACCCGGAGATCTCTGGGTCAAACCCGAAGCATTCCCAGGTATGGTGGGTAGTGGTATGGTGTATTTACCTTCAGCGTTGCTGGGCATCGAGATCTGATGTCATATCCTAGTGATCAACCTTTTAAGGACGTGTGACACTGGGCAGAATGAAACTATGGAATACTGTGCTGACTTGGCACAATCTTGCATAGTGTTAATGGGCCAATTGGAGAGATCAGTGATCTGCATTTTAACTGGCCCTTTGAGCAGTGAGGTGAGAGAGAGCCTATCCACCCACCTTACTTACTGACCAACTGTAAGTTCCAGTAAAAGGGGAAACTGCAAATAAAAGAAGATACTGAAGAAGCAATGTCCCAGGTGCAGTAGAAATTCCAGACTAAGAAACATTGATTGTCAGATGCATTGTCAGATGCATCTAGTATGCTTTTTTATAAGTTTGTATTTTATAGATATTTTTTGATATTATGAGTATTTAAAACATACTATATAGTTTAAAATTAATATATCCTTTATGATATCTACATTTGTTTAAGTGCACATGGATAGGCTGTTGTTCAGTATCTTAAAAAAAAAGTGGGTACAGTGAAATGATTTGCTAATAATGAGATTTTAAGTGTGTTAATCTCTTTAATGTTAGTGATCTTTGCCTACAAAGTGCATTTCCTAAGCTTGACCAGATGATTAAATAAATGCGTAGGATGAAATAGCAGAAGCTGCCCACATTTGAAAATGCAATTGTTAATGGTTTATTATGCAAAGACATTTCTATAGCTGGCACTCAGTGAAAATCATTGGCGTTTCACTATATCTAGATTTAGCTATTGGTAGTTAAATGCAGGCCACTTCTTGAAAATCCCTTTATTAAATCTGGCAGTGAATAAAATCTCAGTTCCCTTCATAAATATAAGTAAGCCAAAAATGTATTCCACTGTTGAAAGAACTATTAATTATATAAGCAATTAGCAATAAAACATTACCTTACAGATATGGATCCTCTATTATCAATTTACCATTCACGAATATAGTCATAGCCAACATCTCAAGCTACTTAATATGCACCCTGAGAGTCATAACCAATTAATTTAGTTTGCAAAAAAGGTGATTTTATAGTGCTTGGAAATCAATGCAAAGAGTGTTTGACCTGCCATGAATTAGGCAGTTTATTTCTATACATGTTCATTAATGGCCTATATAACTGCTCTTCCTTCTGCTATGCCAACTACCACAACTAATGAATCCTAAGGAAATCAAATGACTTCCTGAATCGTGTATATATGTTTTCTATCATTTTGTGCTTTTTTATATTTTCTTTTTCATCAAAGATAACTATTAGTGATTCACAGGCACTGGTTATTTCAAGTAAATATAAACATTGTTCAAAATAATCTTAAACAGCAGTTGTGACCATCTGCCCAATAGTATGCATCTAGCAGAGTGTACCATACAGCATCCAGGGCATTCTCATTCCAGAAAAGCATAGAGTCCAGAAATAAAAACTCAGTGTCTTATAACAGGCTGTTCTTCACAGAAACATGAGCATAAAAGAACCCCTCTCAATAAGCTTTTTATGATTCTGCAGCAACACCCTATTAATGTGTACTTTTATATCACATGACAATTAAATGTTTCCAGAAAAAAATATGAATAAGGAACATTTTTAAATGATTACAGATTTCTTTCTTGGAAAGGTGTCAGCATTTGACAGTACTAGCAATGATGTTTCTAACACTGCAGTTAAGTCTGTGTAAATCCCAGCAGAGTAGGTGGAACAGTACCTTTGAATAGACCTGATTCACTCGCTGCAGATGGTTATTGAGTCTTTCTACACTTGCCTTATAATTACAATTAATATTGCAGTATTTATTAATGTCTTGATTTTTATGTATGAAATGACATTTTTGGCAAAAGTTAGTGCCATTCCACATTTTCCCTACAAACATATCTGAATTGCAGATGGTATCTTGTCCATTCGATAAACTCTTACTCAGATCTGCAGTGTCCCTGTAGTGTCTTGCTGCATATAGTGATAATAACAATTTAAAAAGCTTTTCTCCTATAGAAACCCAGCAGTGTTTTACAATTCTACATAAAAGTAACAATTATATATTAGGCAAAGAAAATGGTGCTATGAAAGTCTAGTATACATAGTCAAAACTCAACAAGTAAATTTTTTTTATAAATTACATATGACAGAGCCTCATTATCTGAACAGGGAAGAACTCTATTGAGTTAAAACATCACCTTTATGAGCAGCAAATGTTGAAATGGGTGTCTGATGATATCAGAGGATGTCTTTCTACCATTTGGTCCATGGTCTGACTGGAAAGGTTGATACTGACTACTGAGAAGACTGAAGAAATGACAGCCTGTACATGGAGAGGGAATATGGAATCAAGAAAACTGTCTAACACTATGTATCCTACTGACTACACAGCTATACCCCCCAAAAAACATGCAACTTCTCCTTTAAGCTTGTCTATATACGTGTTGATGTGAATGAGATACCACATTTAGGCTCATCAAAATTATCCTCCATTGAACAATTTTCATTCACAATAAATGCCTCAGTATCTTAAATTCATTAACCAAATTACGTGATATAATATTTAATAATATGTCTTCATATGTCCATTGCATGAACTGTTGTGAGATATGATTTAGAGTGATATCAGATATTACAAAATTTGACTAAAACGCATAGGCCCAATAGAAAAAATCCTATGGCATCTATGATGTTTGTCAATATTTTATCAATGTGGAGTCCCCCTGTTCTCACAGATCTTTTTCCTCTGTTTACTGTGTGTTATCTGGGAAATGAGACATGGAACATGCCTGACTGTGCCTCTGCTTAGTCTTTTACAATAAGGAAAATGTTTTATGCATGCAATCTTACGGTAAAATAAGTAAACTGCACTGTGACACACTTGGATTTTGTGCAAATGTGTTGAACACATAATTTATATGACTCTCTGGGATTGAATAATTTTGGGAGCAGGGTGGACCAATGGAATGGACATTTAAACTCCTTCAA
The DNA here is from genome assembly GCA_029215755.1 of Spea hammondii. Taxonomy (NCBI): domain Eukaryota; kingdom Metazoa; phylum Chordata; class Amphibia; order Anura; family Pelobatidae; genus Spea; species Spea hammondii. Next base: position 49,475,736 of record JARDYJ010000004.1, read on the forward strand.
GCCTCACACTCAGGTAAACTGTTAATGGGAGAAGCAGCTGCATAAGACAGAGTGATTTGCCATATTGGGTGGTCAGGATCCCTATAGCACCACTGCTATAAAAGAGAAATCCCTGATCTCCCCAACCTGCCTATTAACACTACCGAGGATTGTGCTGAGTCGAGTTGGATAGTGACTGGCGCATATTGTCTTTAAAAGGTCGAGTGCCAAGATATGACATCACTCAGAAGAAGAATGGCGTACAGAAGGGGTCGACCGATGGTGCTGCTTTGAGTTTGGTCTAGGACAGACCCTAATATTAATACAGCACTGGGTAGAGAAGCTTCCCTGTGCTCCCAGGACAAGGAAAGGCCTGATATTTGGACTCTGAGCCTACCTAGACCTATATTTAATGTCTAGAGGACTTTTCCCAGAGCCTGGGGTAGCTGGATCTGGCAAGGAGGATAGCATTAGTAGACGTTTAGGTTCCCCTAAAGTGCTTGTTACAGTACCTTATAATGATCGTGTTTGATTTTTAATGACATAATGACTATTGTCAGTGAAGGTGTTATCTAAAGACAAACAATAATACTGTGCATGATTAAAATCCTAGATCAAATAAATCAATATATTTGTGTGTCAACAAAGTCTTTATGTGTTTTAGTCAATATTCCATCCCACCACGGTCTTATGATTGAAAATAACATTTCATATTTACCTGTTCCAGAATATAATTAGCTCAGCATAGAAAAATTAGTATTTGTGTGCAAAACAGTAATTAATAATCAATGCATAATGATATATGTATTTCTAACATTAAGTGAATTCTGAAACATTATCATTAATAGATTATTTCCTGTAGGCTACAAGGTGGTTATAGTGCCACTGCTTTGTAGAGTGTGACATGTTCAAGAACATTCTCATCTCCTCGGTTGAATATTGGTATTGTGTCGCATTCCAGCTTCAGAGTGTGATCTTGTCTCTGAGACCTAAATCTGCCAAATAATGAGTTACAGCAATCAAAAATATCTGACAGGTACCCTTTTTTAAGACATTATTCTGTGTAAAGTATTGTAATTCTACTCATAAAAAACAATATGCCTGCAAACCATCTAAAAAAACTTTCACAATCTGCTGTAGGCTATTTTTGACACTTTTAAAGAGCTATGTTCAAACTGAAGTACTTCATATTGACATTCTACATCTTGGTGACATCTGTTAAATTATAATCATTGACATATAGTGGCCTAGGCTAACAAGGCCTAAGCCTCAAGTCAAAGGGCAGATAAGGTAGTCAGGCTCCTCTGATGCACTGCTACTTCATAGCCTCCATATCAATCTTATTTGTGGATGCACATCCTTAAGAAATGAAGTACTGAACTATGTGAGATCACATAACACTGTGGGAGTTCAATGGTGTCACATAATGTGACGTTACATGACTTCACGGCAATAGAGCAGCTGCTCGCAGTTTGTAAGCAGCTATAGTGAAAAGCTCCAGGCAATATAAGAATGTGATGTTTGTTGAGGTGTGATGTGTGAGGTGAAAGGTTTGCCACCCATACCAGTTTGACCTGGACAATCTTGGAATAAAGAGATCAGTCAGGACTAAGTCAGGACTTAGTAGTTCCGGACTTACCACTTTATGTTCCAGAAACCGACGGGCTAGTGGCAGTTTCCAAACAGAGACAGGGTTCAGCTGTGTCATGCAACGGCACATTTTTTGAGGGAGTGTGTGTATCTCCCTTTTGTCATTCTCTCTTCCCTTCTCTCTTTCTCATCCTACCTCTTTCTTCTTTTTTTCTTCTCCTCCCTTTAATCCTTTCACCTTTCTCTTATTTGTCTCTTTCATTTCTTTTCATTCCTCCTTTCTCTTATTCCCTTCTTCTTTTCTCTTCTCTCCTTTGGTTTTACATATTCAATTATTTTCTCTATTCATCTCTTCTCTTTTTTTGCATCTCTCCAGTCACTCATCTTTTATGTATTTTTCTGTTTTATTTTTTTCTCTCTAATGAACAAAATCGGAAAGCATTTTTGTTCTAAAGCATAAAACCATCCCCTTGGTCACACCCAACCACGCCCAGTCACATCCACAGGAGCAACCCTCGATTAATTGTCCAGGAATGGCTCAGTAAAAGGTGGCAACCCTAGTGAGATGTGATTAATACAGTGAAGTGTGATGAAGTGAGCATTTTAATGTAAGTGTAGTTTAGAAGAAGGGTGTGTTAGTGTGTGTTAATGTGAGCGTGCGTGAGTTAGTATTTGTGTACTTGAATTTGTATATGTGTTTGTTAGTGTAAGTGTGTGCAGGTGTTAATATGAATGTATGTATAAGCATGTGCGTGGATGTTACTGTGTGTGCAAGGGTCTTGCCCCTCGGGTCAAAATGTGCAAGCCTTCTCCTGTTTAGTGACATGAATCATCAGACCACGGAGGAGGAGGGGAGCTGCAGTTTCAAGTTAAGGTAAAGGAAGCTTTGTTTTTAAGTTGGTATAAATTTAAATTTAAAAATGCAAATATCATGATACAAACTAAAATGATAAAGCACACAGTCAATTTATTATTTTTATGAAGTCAACATTAAAACTAATAATAGGATTGCTAGGAATTATTCAAAAAGTTATAAATGTTGCATAAATATGGAATAATTGGCAGCCATATCCCCTCTATGATCAAACATCAAATATGTATATTTTTAAAAGGAGATTTCTCATAAAAAATGCACTATCCAGGAATTCATTCAGAATGTACATCCAATAAACAAGCATTAAGTCTTGTTTTTCTATTAGAAATCAATTATTAATGATTTCATTGCTTGACTTCTCACCTTAACTGGAACACTACTTGTAAATGAGCTATGAAAGCAGTAGACCTGAAAGTATAAGATGAAAAATAAAATGAAATACTCATATTTAAAAATGAGGTCAGAAAATATTCCACAGCTTGACATGGATTTTAAATATTAAATTTTTAGTTGATATTCTTTTAACCGACAATGCCTCAAGCACTCTTAAAAATGCAGATTCAGTATCTTCCTTACTTCTGTTTCTTTTTTTAAACTTGTTAACCTTTTCCCAGGTGAACTGTTTCATTGCAATCTGCATGGCCTTGTATGTATTTTTGGTTGACTGCATAAACTTCTGTATCATTATGGAGCACATGATGTTACACAGAAATCTCACTCTGAGGAATCCTCTAAACTCTCTGAGAAAAAAACTGCTTATTCAGGCATGAGACAATTTCATATAATTTTTCTGTAACACGTATAACAGTTGTTTTTTAAATGACTGAACATGTGAAATGTTTTCAGTTTCAAACTATAAATTCTTATCCATTTACCGAAGTGAAGGCTACTTAAAACTCAGTGTTTTATGTCTTCGATAAACTATGCAGCGCATTAGTAAAATACTTCCAATACTGTCTCCTTAGCTATAATTCAGTGCTAAAAATAGGATAAGAAAGGTTTTACTCACCAGTGCACAGAAAACAAGCTATGCTTACTATACTGTTTAAACTAGACTTGTGCATTCGTCTTCGGGCGAACATGAAAACTAACACGAAGAGTACGTTTTCGTGTTCGTTCCGAAGACACGAAGAAGAGAAGACAGCGGCGGTAAAACATAGACGAAGACAAAGACACACACCACGAAGATCTTCGTGATCATCTTCGTCTACTAATCTCCCCGGTCCCTTCCCCATCTAGCCTACCTTCTCTTCGTGGCATCGCGGGAGTTGACGGAAGCTGAAATCCGTTGATGCCAGAGGAAGACCCTGCAGGTGACCAATAGGCTCACTCGCACGGCCTTTGTAACCCCTGACAGCGAACCTACGGATTTCCGCTCCCGTTAACCCCTGCGATGCTGCATTAGATAACGGGAGCGGAAATCCGTAGGTTGAAGGGCCGTGCAAGCGACCAATAGGCTCACTCGCACGGCCCCTTTACCCCTTAAGGTGCAACAAGTTACGGCACCAGGATTTTAAAAGTCTGTACGAGCGACCACAGCGATTGCAGTGAACGACAGTTTCTCTCAAAGTATTTTTTCATATTCTTCGTGTCGTGTGTCTTCGTATACGTTTTGCCGCCATGTTCGTATGTTTGGTATTCGGGCTGAACAACGAAAACGCACCCTTCGTGTTCGTTTTCAAGTTCGCCCGAATACGAATGAACAAGTCTACAAATTATTGAGTTTAGGTGCTTTAGCCACACTGATTGCTACAAGGTGTATAAAATCATGTGCATAGGCAGCCATCTCCATAGACAAACACTGGCAGTAGAATGGGTCATACTGAACAGCGCACTGACTTTAAACATGGAACTGTTATAGGATGCCACCTTTGTCACAAGTTAGTTGATTAAATTTATGCCCTGCTAGAACTGTAGGCATCTAGGAATAACAACAACTCAATCAAGGAAGCGGTATGCCATGCGCACTCACATAGTGGTACTGCTGAAGGTTGAAGCTTGTAGCGTGTAAAAATCTCATGTTCTCTGTTGCATTACTCACTACTACAAACTGCATCTAGAACCAACATCAGCACAAGCACTGAGTTCATGAAATGGGCCCAAATTTCCACAAACACACACTCTAAAGTCTTGTAGAAAGCCTTCTCAGAAGTGTGGAGTCTATTATAGCTACAAAGGAATTGGTGACTCCATATTAATGCCCACGGTTTTGAAAGTGGATGTCCAACAAACTCATATAGGTGTGATGGTCAGGTGTCCCCCTTTTTGTCATATACTGTATATTTAACCCAAAGAAGGAAACGACAAATGGTGTACATGATAAGTACTTTCAATGCAGATTGCTAGCTACATATGCTATACTCTATAGGTTACACTTCTGATTTGGTATGTATAGGTAAATACCTATTTGTAGGTTGAAAGTGCTACAAAAGTAATTTGCTCTTTAATATAATTTTATAGCTGCTCTATTAAGTCACATTTTGCTCTTTATACAGTATAGACTAGCAGAATAACCAAATTTCAGGTCAAGCAGCAGCCTCAGGTATCTTCACACTAACATCCAAAATTAGACATATTTAAGGTTCATGTCTGCATCTGTCAGGGTCATTCCTGCCTCTTAGCAGAGTGGGAACACATCATCCCATCAATAAAATTGACATTAAATTTGGATTTCAGATAACTACAACATGCTATCTTTTTAAATCACTTCTTCCACAATCATGCTGCAAGAGCTCAGAAAGTATTTGCCTTTAGGGAAAGCATGTGGTAAATTTATTAGACTTTTAAAAAAAATATTTAATGCAGATTTACCAGGAGTTGCAAAAATCTATATAGCAAAGATAAATCACCTTTAAAATGTGTGTTTTTAAGGCAATTGTATAATCATGTTAAAAAGGAACATGGGCTTAAAATGTTATGTCACAACAGACACTATTTAATTATACTAATATGAGATGAACATATTTGTCATTGCCCATTTGAATAATTTCAGTCATTTACAATGATGATTTGTCACAATACAAACTGCTATTGCATTAGAGAATGAATTATGTAAATGCATATGCAAACAAAAATGTAATGTTATACGCTCATGTCACAAATATGCATATGTAATTTGAATTTTATTGCAGAGTGAGAAATAATGAGTAAATTTGCTTAGTTTGTTCTATTTAAGTTTTTTGTCTCAATGTTTTTGGGGATATATTTAGTACAAACTTAAGGGAAGGTGGTAAAAGGGAAGATACTTACCACTTGGGCAATGGTGAAATATAATGTATTTGCAAGTAGGTAATATCAATAATCAAGCATTTAGGAAAATATTATGTGGTTAGTAATATCAGCTATTTATGGAAGCTATATACTAAAGACTATTACTTTTTTACAGCCCCATAAAAATAATTGTCATGTAATCTTAACTACTAGTATATTTAGAAATATAATGGAACATGTGTGATTTAGCCTTAATCTTCAATGGTTTCTAAATGCAAAATGATTTTTGTTCATATCTCCAAACACTCTCATAACTACCCTCTATGCTTTTCCCGCGAATTGCGGCTCTCTCTTCAACTGTTATTTCTTCCCACTTGTGTATCCAGGATGTTACCTATGTTTTACTTATTCACAAGAATTCCCTGTCTTGTTTTGTTACAGTCTCTTATTCTTACTTTTAATGTTCTATTCATAGACACACACTATTTATTCAATTAATACCCTTAACCTGGATCCTAAAATAATCTGATCTCCACTCCACGGTCTTTTCTACATCACCCTTGCTACAGCCAACTCATCCTTATCCAACCAGTACCTCTGCTTCTATCTCATTTCCAACTCCAATTAGATCATAAGCTCATATGAAAAGGGCCCTAATCTTCTTCTGTACCAATATTTTTAAATGTGTGTTAACCTTATTGTCAGTTTGCATATTAACATTTTTTATGCTGGTGTTATTTTTTTAATTTTCACCCCTATTGTTATTACTATGTTGTTATTACTATGTTATTACTATGTTGTGCTATGGAATCTGCTGGCACTTAGTGCTCCCATTATTTCACATATTAAATTTTGATAGCTATTAAATATGTTGTGACTGGCCTACCTTAGCATATGCCAACAGATGTATGCTAAAAATAACAGACCAAAGTAACACACGGCGTGTAACGCTTCCATACTTTTTGGAGACTTAAACAGATCATTGAAACAACACATGTCAGAAGTTATAACAATCATATTGTTGAGCCCATCTGCTCTGACCTCAGATGAAGACCTGCAACATTTGGTTGAGTAGCACTGTTGGTTCTGACTGGGACCAAATTCTGCAGGAATCAACTAAAAATATTTTCAATTAATGTGGATATTTATATCCAATAAACTAATGAAGGGATGTACAAAGCAATGGTAATGTTTTGGAGAGGCACGCATTGGAAACTAATAATAATCAAAAGTATTTGAGCAACCGCTCAAGAGGTGTTTTTTTGTCAAGATCATGTGATTGTCTTTTGAGACCCATTTTTACAACATTTACAACCCATATACAAACCCTATTGCTTTACAAGACACATTAGAAGTGTATATTACATCAGCTCAATACAGTTAATGTAGTGCCTACATGGAAACGATAAGCAAGGTAAGGGTCTATCTTGCCCTTACTATCCATAACATAATTCACCAAACACTAAGGAAGATGTGGCCTCCCCCTACAAGTATTGGGCTGTGTGAAGTAAGGGATTAGCAAAAGAAACAAAGGAAGGAGTGATTGACAAAGGAAGCAAGGATCCACAGTTTTTTCTAATAGCCTGTTGGAAAGGCAATGTTTACCTCCCTGATCAGCATAGGAAGCACCTAGATTTGCACAGATTTTGCAGGTAAATATACCAAGAGATTTGTGAAGGAGTTGATAGAGTTAAGTCGTAAGAAACTCTGCAGAATGTGCAGCCTCTTCCTTCCCACCCAGGCAGAAGCCTTGGATGGGCCAGATCTTCTAGGATCTCCTGAGGGGAGATCCGCTGAAGTATTGAGGTCCTCCCGTACAAAAAGTATTCAAAAGGGGAGTGGGGGCCAAAAGGGACACACCACTCCCCTCACCAAAACTGGACTGAGTCTTCAGGGGCATCAGGCGACCCAATGGAGCTTAACTCGCTCCGAAACATGAAATCAAATGTGCACTGAAATCCAAAAAAACTGAAAGGTATCGGTGCAAAATAAGTGCCAGTTAGAGAATCACAGGCCACAGCCAATGGCTGGGAAGATAAAAAATCCCCCCTCCACCACCAGCCATAGGCCGGGCCAATTTGAGGGTGTGTATAAAAAAAAAGCATCAAGAAAGGATCCAAGGTGAATATATAAACCTGTGCAAGGTGAGAAAAAAAGTGCACCGCACCCCCATACACCCCTCATAGTGCCGAGTCCCCCCAGCAGATCCATGCTAGGGGACACTATAATAGCCTTGGGCTCTCTGACGCTATTCCCAACCTTAAGGCCAGAGGATCAATCTTTCCCTCTCTCACAGGTACTCACTTGACCTTAACCAAAAGGCTGAGAAGCGATTGGTGAGGTATTCTCACATATATAATTGGACAATAAGAATTACTAATGCAACTGATCAGTGCTTCATCTTACTGTCAATTTACAGTTGTTGAGTTTATACATGTCATTAAAAATACAGTCATGTGAAAAAGAATTCTACGGTTTTACATATCAGAATATATTAACAATCATCTGACCTTTTGCAGGTCTAAAATTTAGATAAATACAACCACAGATGAAAAACAACTCATGACATATTACACCGTGTTATGATTTTGTATTATTTCCTTAGGAATTTCCGCCCATTCATACAATAGAACATTTTGATGTTTGATGTTGGACAAGAAAACCTGGCTGTACACAGGGGCACAGTCATTCTGGAATAGTAAAGTACCTTCCCAAACTGTCTCCACAAAGTTGGAAGCATATAATTGTTAAAAATGTCTTTGTATGCTGTAGCATTAACGTTACCTTTTAATGTAACTACATTAAGCTAATATACTTTTTTGTGCCTGTAAAGCGCTTTGAGTCCCACTGGGAGAAAAGTACTATCTAAAGGCCTGTTGTTGAAGCTTAATTAATTACTCCAGCGTACGCATTTCCACTGCTCCAGAGTCTAGTGGCAGTGTGCTTTATATACCACTCCTGAAGACGCTTGGTATTGTGCATGGTGATCTTCGGCTTGTGTGCAGCTGCTCACCCAAGGAAACCCATTTTATGAAACTCCTGACACACAGTGCTTGTGCTGATGTTGCTTTCAGAGGCAGTTTAAAACTCTTTAGTAAGTGATGCTACAGAGCACAGATTATTTTTACACAATACGCTAGAGCTGCAACTAACGATTATTTTCATAATCGATTAGTTGGCTGATTATTTTTTCGATTAATCGGATAAAAAAATTGTATGTATATTTTTCATTTATTTAAAAAAATGTAATAAACTAACAGGATGTTAAAATCAAACAGCAGAATAAAAAACTTTGATAAAAATGCATTTCTTGTTTTTATTTCCCAACCTGCCCCCCCCCAGTTATGCACATTTGAGGCCAGGCTTCCCACACTGCCTCCCAGATATGCCACTCTGCCCTCCCCACATATGCCTTATACCCCCTGATATGCCACTGTGCCCCCTGATATGCCTTATGCCCCAGTATGCCTTATACCCCCAGATATGCCACTCCGTCCTCCCCATATATGCCGTATACCCCCAGATATGCCATAGTGCACACTGACACAATGCTTTTATAAATAAATACAGGATTAATCCTAGATTTCCCTTAGTTTGCCCCCCTTTACCTCTAACTGCACCTTAAGTTAACTTTATGAATTCATTAAATTAACCTCAGTCCTCAGCATTAAATTAACCCTAAAGACCCCATCAACCACAACTGCCCCTAAATTAACCCTAAAGACCCCATCAACCACAACTGCCCCTAAATTAACTGTACAGACCCCATCAACCATAACTGCCCCTAAATTAACCCTAAACACCCCATTAACCATAATCGCCCCTAATCAACCCTAAAGACCCCATCAACCATAGCTGCCTCTAGATTAACCCTAATGACCCCATCAACCATAACTGCCCCTAAATTGAATTAATGCAAGTTATACAACTTTCTAAAACTCTTTTGTTCAAGGGGACTTGCTGGTTTCTGATCCTGGTGAGTTTCCCCTGGGAAAATATCCTTAGAAGGAACAAAGCCCACCCTTAATGTTACTTGCGTGCAAATGGCCCCAAACAAACAAGTAACATTGAAATATAATGCTTATTTATCCTCATTAAAACAAAAATAACAAAATTCCAACAAACAAAACAAACTACTTTTGTCTAAAAGGGAGAAAACATGAAAAACAAATGAAGCCTATAGTTCAATATATAGACCACATTTTCTACATTCAATAATGCATTTTGATTAGGTTTTCTGTAGTAAAAAATATCTACACTAGATAATTAGATTAATCTCATCATTATTGAGCACAATTCTAAAAATGTATATAGTGGCTTTCAGTGCTACATCTTTAAAATACGGTGTCCCTAGTCTCGTATGTATTTCACCTATAGTGAAACATAATCTAGACTTAAAAATGAGTGCATGTTATAATATTCACACTTTCTATATTTATATTTTTGGTACTTCTACATTTTTGGGGCATCTGTTTCAGTAACACCGATGTATGTCTAAAGCCTGTTTTACTATACACAGTAGCTCATTAGATTGCAATAGTTTGTGTGTCCAACATTCATCCGTTTCATTGGAGTCTAGCACAGAGTTAATATAAGCTGCATTCACTCGGGTATTAATTATATCACTACAGCATTTTAATTGACAGTTGCCATGTCTTATCAAAGAGATTATACTCAAGTTCACATTCCCTGCAATTCAGGAAATCAACCTTTTGGTTTGGTGATTTTAAATATTTTTTAGTTGATGTTTATCAGATTACTGTTTTGTGGTTAATACTAATGGGCTTTATTTTTTTTTTCCACGATAATACCTCTTGCTCTCCAAAAAGCTGTTTTATTTGAAGTAATGAAATAGTCTGTAACTCAATGCATCATATGGCTTTTTTGATTTACATATTTCTAATTATAACATGTTGCCGAAATGAGTCTGTACTTTTAAATCTATAATTAAAATTAGACAAATGTACAGATGTTTAATAAGATGCTTACTAATCCTAAAAAACAAGGAATAATTTATATTATGAATCAAGAAAAAACAGTGCAGTTTAGCATTTGTTACCAAGGAAGCTGTGCTATCTCACAGTACTCCTTCCTTCCACAGTAAATATCTTCCAAAATAAGAAGAAAAAAGAGTGAGTATGTAATTGATGTCACAGTGTTCCAACTTTGGCCTTATTAACCTCTTTAAGACCCCTTGGATGGATGTACTATTATGTCCCCCAAAACAGGGTTAATATGACCCTTTGGAGCTAATAGTACTTTCAGCCTTTTTTAAAAATAGGCTGTCTGAAGTCCCAGGGATCTTTGTGCAGTTCATAAATAATAGTCATAATAATAGGAAAAACTAAGGGGAAAAAAAATCTGTCAAAAATGTGACCCAATAATTTGTACCCATTACCATTAGAAGTCCTAACGTACAAACTTACAAAAATCCTTTGCTAAACCCTAAATCCACAAGTATTAAAAAAAAACACAAAATAATTTACAATGTACAAGAGATGCACCCCTCTAAAACATAAAAACCAAACTGTACAATTGGGGTATTAGTGTTATCTAATACTACGCAAAAGCGCAAAGTTGTTTTTTAATTTACATATTATTTTTTACATATTAGCACCACTTATGATTATGTTAAATGTCTATGGTTTCATAAGAAAGCTCCTGCTTGCCCTGAAAAAAAATATTTTGTGTAGTACATCAAGTATTAAAAAGAGCACTAGAGGCTTAAACATATAGTAAAAATAGCAAAAAAGCTTGGGAAGAAAAACCTTTGGTCATAAAAAAAAGGTTAACTAGGCTGAATTTGAGTCCTTTTTTAAAATAAAACATCTTGTGCATAACTACAATTATTAGTCTAAAACCCCCCACTATTTCTAAAAATAAATAACTTACTGCTAGTGTGATATGCAAGTTTCTACCCCAACAGACTCACTTAGAGATAAAGACTGCAACCTTGTTCAAATGTTTATTTGTCTCCCTTTGTACTGTTGATTATGTGTACTGCAGATAAAGATTTCCCAATCTAAACCAAGAATGTGAATGCTATCTCTATGTGAGTTCATAATCCTACAGCTTGCACATTGTTATTATTGATCCACAGTAACATTTTTATGAACTCACGGGTTAAAGGTTAGGCTACTTGGCAAGACTATGTACTCCTGGGTTGACACTTAACGAGGGACTTAAGTTTTAAATTCATAATTTGCTATACAAATCCATCCCTGTTACTAAAAACTCATTCAGTATAAATAGCACCTATGTAAAGATGTGATAAAATAATGGATCTATTATAGGTATTACTGAAAAGCACTAAGACATTCTAATATTAAACTACACTGTAAAACCCCTATAACAGCAGGTTTTCCCATTGCCTGACTTTTTGTTCATCTTGCTTCTTTTCGACCCTTTAATTTATTATGAATAGTAATATTCCTAAAAAAAACATGGAAAATGAAAGTCTAAGCATGAGTTTATCCCCAAAATGGTAAGTGATATTCAAAGTCAGAAGCATGTTTTAGATTGAGGGCATTCGTCATTATGGAATTTGTGGCCTTAATTCTGGTATCCAGATAACAATATATGATTCATTATGTGATACTTTCACTCTATAAACATTGCTTTGACTTGTTGTCAGAATACAGTTTATGTACTAGCCAACATCCCTAGGCTGGCTTACTTGTGAAACACAAAGCAATTGACCAGTGGAATTAATAATTGATAGTGCCTCTGCTATTTGCTTTAGGGACAACTTTCTTGTATTATAAATTGAAATTGAAGAAATTTCAGACAATTTAAAGTGCTGAACTATGCCTGGAAAAAAATTTCTTCATATAAGAGGGAATAATACGAAATGTAGTAAAATATATGTTGAGGGTTTGTCGGATATAGTTGCAATGGTATATTTACTACCCCAGGATGCAAAGAAATGCTATTGAACTATGTTTATTCACCCATAAGTGTCTTACTCTAGATGAGTTGTTCTAGAGCTATTTGGTCCAGGCACATGAACAAAGGAGGCTTGTTCATCTTTCAGGGTGATGGCCCTAATGGGGTGCCCATCAAAATAAAAAATTAAACCCTTCTGTTAGTAGTTGTATTTTTAATGTGTTTTTTTTTTATGTATATATATTTTATCTCACTCATCAAAGAGGAAGCAGGGGCGTACCTAGAGTATTTGGCACCCAGGACAGATCCTGTATGTGACACCCCCACTTTAAAATGTAAAGACACCAACAAAAAAAAATTATGTTGGCAAAATGTGGTAAACTGTAAAAAAAAACCAAGAAATAAACAGAAATAAATTAAATAAGTTTAAATAAAAAACATGTACTGAACAGATGTGATACAGCATAATTCCAATCACTATACACTGAGCCAGACATTGATGGTAGTGAAACATAACCCCTATTAGACTTGTGCATTCGTATTCGGGCGAACATGAAAACGAACACGAAGGGTGCGTTTTTGTTGTTCGGCCCGAATACCTAACATACAAACATGGCGGTGGCTAAACATATAAGAAGACGAAGACACACAACACAAAGAATCTTCGTGTTCGTCTTTGTCTTCGTTAATCTCCCTGGTCCCTTCCCCATCTAGCTTACCTTATAAATGCAGCGACGCAGGGGTTAACGGGAGCGGAAATCAGTAGGTTCGCCATCAAGAGTCTCTCCCAGCCAAGTTGCGGCACCAGGATTTTAAAAGTATGTTCGAGCGACTCTATTGGTCGCCAGCAAGGGAGGGAGGCCCCTGCCAGTGACCAATAGAGTTGCTTGTATGGATATTTAAAATCCTGTCGCCAAAGCTGCTGCGTAGTGCGTATCGCGTTAACCCCGTATTAACCCCTTCTACAAAAAATGGCAAAAAATGAAGAAAATCCTCACAAAGATGAACACGAACACGAAGAGTAGGCCGGCGCCCAAGTCTAACCTTCATCACTATATATACTAAGCCAGAGATAGGACTATGCCCCTAAAACAGTCTGCCTTTGCCACCTTTGCCCCTGAAACAGTCTGCCTGTGCCCCTTTAGCAGCCTTCAGTGTCACCTCTGCCCCTTTAGCAGCCTGCCCGTGCCGCCACTGCCCCCTAAAAGCCTGCCTATGCTACCTCTGCCCCTAAACAGTTTGCCTTTGCCACCTCTGCCCCCTAAACAGCCTGCCTATGCCACCTCTGCCTGGGTAAACACACTGCCTCTGCCACCTCTGCCCCCCTTAACAGCCGGCCTGTGCCACCTCTGCCCATAAAAAGCCTGTCTATGCCATTTCTGCCTCAAAACACTCTCTCACACATTCATCCACCCATTTAGACTACCTCTCCTGCAGTTTTCCCGCCTAGGGAAGCAGAAACCTGGATCGGGAAAAGAGATCGCCCGCACAGTGTGCATTCTCCACAGCATTAAGCTGCAGGTCTGTGTTAGGTGTATACGTTTTTTTGTCACAAGACAATTTAGTGCTCCTGGCAAAATTTTAAATAAAGATAATATTTTACTGGCCATTCAACGGTACAAGACATTATATTTCAAATGATGCATTAGGTTGCAAAGGTTTTACAAGTCTTCTTGGGATTGAAGATCACTTAAACAGGTTCATTTGTGTACAGCAAGGAGCTGGTTAATTTATAAAGAGCACAAGTTGGCTCAAAAGTAAATTGCAGTCAGCATAGTTTTTATAATTCTATGTTTACATAAGACTAAGCAATTATCCAATAATATATTCATAAGAAGGAGTATTGATTAAGGTTTACCAATCAATAGCGGGTTTGCCAAACCTTGCAGTTTAGTGAATAGACCCATAAAGGCTATTAGCAGAAAAAGTGCAATATATTCATTCCGAGCCTGCCACACATTGTAATTATGTTTCCCGTTGTAGAACTTTTAAAACAGTTTGTTGCATTGAAATATTTTTTTTCTTAACACAAAAAGTAGAATTCTTAACAACATTATTCTTTAAAACAACTATAGCACATCCATTCTCAAAGATTAGAGCAAAAGAAGAAGAAATAACCTGTTTTCTAATGTCTCGTAGTCTTATCAACATTTCACGCTGTCAAACAATTGTTTACTGTTTGCACTGGTGGAAAATGATCTGCTTTTTAACCCCTTAAGGACAATGGGTTTTCCTTAAATGCACTGTGACTTGTACATGTACGGGCTTTGTCATGGAGGGGTCAAACACTGAAATAAATAAAAAAGAAAGTCATTTTGGAGGAAATTTTACATATTACTCACATATTCAAATGAACTAGGGATATAGTCCTAATCTCAGTTTAGGACCATTATTGGACACTTCAGATATATTTTATAAGGTAACATAAAACATGATATTGGCCATTTTGTTTCATATAATGCAACTGCATATACAACTTTTCTTTGAAGACTGTTGAGCCTTTGAGTGCCAGTTCAGAGGCAATATTTTTCCACACCATTTTAGGCTTACTTAAATTATGTACTGCTTTAACTCTTAGTCATATCTCTCTTTCCCATCTTGTAGCTTCCTGAAAGCCACCATCCTGAGCTAGGCTCCTTGCAAGATTAGAAAAACCTTCCTGAAACACCACAAGCAAAATGCAAAAAAAGCTTTCCCTAAATACCACAAGCCACTGAGCCAGGATCTGTGCACGATTAAAAAAAAGTATTCATCCTCATTCAGACTACTTTGGCAGATATGCATGCACATTTATTAAGCCCTTAAGGCCATAACTGGTTTTTAATTTTTGTACTCTTCGTGATGATAGCTGTTTTAACATTTCTGCAGTGTTTAGCTATAATTTTCTTTTATCTCATTTATTGTACCCATACATATATATTGTTTTTTTTCAGGACAAGATTTTTTTAAACTTTACCCATCTACCTATCAATAAATACTGCCAAATAGATTCTAATATTTGTCCTGAGTTTATAAATACACACTGTTTGTTTATGGTTTTTTTTGTGTTTGCTTTTTATTGCACGTTATAGGGCAATAGGTACAAGTAGCATTTTGCTATTTCAAAACCATTTTCTTTTAAAATCCTGCACCCATGTCCTATTTGGGACATCTTTGAAGCCATATATTTTTGAAAACTAGACACCTCAGGCTACTTTAAATGCTGGTATTTTAACTCTTTTCATGCATTAACTCCACCACTAGCCTTTGTCAATGTTTGTGGTAGTACTTTTACAGCTCCTGGTAAATGTCACTGCTGCACATCACCCCAATATGTGTTCAGAAACATCTCCTGAGTACAGTGATAACATCCATGCAAGGTTTTTGTGATGTTTTGGGGTTTTTGTGACTATTCAATTTTCCATGTTTTGTCATCTGGCATCCTGTGCCCATATCTTATCTGGGACATCTTTGAAGCCAGCCAATTTAGTTCACCCCAGGATATTTTAAATACTGGTATTAACACTTGCACTTCCATGCACAGATTTCTGTGTCAAAGTTTGTGGTAGTATTTTTTCTCTCTCACATATTCTACTTCAGGTATGAATTTACAGCTCCTAGTATATGTCACTGCCAAACAACAGCCCAATATGTGTTCAGCAACATTACCTGAGTACATTAATACCATCCATAAATTTGTCATTTGGGCTTTGTCCTATTTGGGATATCTTTAAAGTCTGCCATTTCAACTTTCCTTTATACTGTAGGTATGTATACAATGCAGAATAATGTCCTCTACAAAACAAACTAGATA
Organism: Spea hammondii; assembly: GCA_029215755.1. Taxonomy (NCBI): domain Eukaryota; kingdom Metazoa; phylum Chordata; class Amphibia; order Anura; family Pelobatidae; genus Spea; species Spea hammondii. Next base: position 49,492,067 of record JARDYJ010000004.1, read on the forward strand.
AGCATTCAAAGTTGGTTTCTATAACAACTGAGCAACAAATAACAAGGGGTTTTATGAATATGCTGGGTGACAGCAAAACAAACAAACAATAGCCACACACAACTAAGTAGTCAATGTGTTATTTTTGAATCCTTACTGAATGCAGGGAACCAATCAGGGCAGGTGGACTTAACCTTTACTAGAGAAGGCTGCCCTGTATTGATTCACCTTTTAATTCCCAATATCTACTCACAGGGTCTAAATATGTATAGTTTGAAGGAGAGGAGAGAGAGGAAATGTGATAGAAACTGTTAAATACACAAAGAGATTTAACAATGTACAGGAGGGAAGTTTATTTCAAAGGAGAAGAAATGTTAGCACAATAGTTCATAATCTAATCAGATAGTACTGGGCTGCGGAGTCAGCTGGAAAGCAAAGGTAAAATACTATCCCCTCAGTAGGAAGCCAGTGTGTGCACTGTGTTGTAAACCTATTTCTTTATTTAGGTCATAATCTAAAATGAGATGGTAAGAGGTTTAGATGTAATTTAGTGGTGCCACTACCCTAGACTCACCCCTGGCTGCAAAAGCCCTGAAGAGTTGATTATTAGAGAAGGGGATGCAAGAAGGGGTGTCATTGCTCCCTGTACTGTTGTAATTAAGAGGACTGGATATTTTTTTGTGTTCCTTCTGTGTGTTCTGTGAATGTAAAGTGGATGGTTTTGGATAATCTAAAATTAAACATTTAGTGATATAACTTGGATAGCCATGGTTTTCTTTCCCCCTATAGATATATAAATGCAGACATAGATAGTGATGGCAGAAAATAATTAGTGGGCCCATTTAATTTTTCTTTTTTGAATCATGTTTTATTTATCAATTCTCTGGAGAATTACTGGCAAGTAATTGAGACTAACTCAATTGTTACCTGAGTTAGTCTTCTATAAAATGTTCATATTAGTATTGCCAGACATCTTGCAGTACTGCCTTCAGTAATTTCGGTAACATTGAATAAATGCAGTTTATGTAATTATTCATATTTATACTTTTCACCTGCACGTTTTCCATTTTCTACGTAGCAAAAGTACAGCAATCAATGCTAATGAGTCTTTAAACTAGCAGGCCATCTGTTAGTATATTACCTGCTATACAAATTATACTGTTGTTAAAGTAATTCTACAAAATCTGTTTGTACATTTGTAAAGAAAAATGAATTATGTGCAAACAATTGATGCCTTAGAAGTGGGGATGCCTTGGAAGTACCATTTTTTAAGTTGGCCAATATTATATTGTCTAATTATGAGACAGGTTGAGTTGTAGTAGGTTACGGCTTTTTTGTTGTTTGAAATTGTTTTAACATTTTTCAAAAGCATAATATAGCATGCTTTTAATAAGAGTTCAGTTTAAATGCATAATATATATTTTAGTGCAGATTTTTTTAGTGATGCTGAATTGAAAGTACTCATTTCTTGTTAACACATTGTGGCATATTTTGCTGCCTAAGTTCAAAGTTAAAGGTAGTATAGTTTTCACATTTTTAAAACAACTTTTAAGTCACACTAAACTTATTATGTACTAACATGCAAATCTAAGGGTTAGCTACAAATTAAGTAGTCCAATCACATAAGCACAGTAAAATAAATACTTCATAGGAAACAGTGCAGGATTAACCACTCAGAATGCTCCACAGAAATAATCAGAAGGACTTGCTGCTTGAGAAGTTTTTTTTTACCAAGTTTGGTGTAAAATCTCTAAACTCTAAACCAAATCTCTCATAAAAGACATGCATGATTAAAAAGTAATCTTAGCTCCCCCGCTAAATTTCCTACAGTTTGTAGTATAATATGTTATGTACTTTAAGTGGCAACTTTATTTTAAGTGGGTGATTCTCTTTGCCAGGGACTTGATGCATTATTAATATTCAGCAATGAATAATTCTAGTAGCACAGTCTTCAGATAGTCTTTCTTCTAATTTCTAAAATGGAGTATATACATTTATTAAAATACTTGGCTGCAGAGACCTAAATTAATATTTTTGTATGTTTTTATGATCACAAGTACCAATCATTACTTAGTAAGGCTTATAATATCTTGTATTATTATTTTGTGTACTTTAAGAGATTTTACTTTGTATTTTGCGGCATGTATATATTAACAAATTCTCTAAAATGTCACAGTAAAAAAAACATATATATCATTTTGATGAGAATATACAATAAAAAGAAAAAATAACCCCTAAGTGTCACTTTTCAGTATTTTTCCAACAATGTTGCTTACACTTTCAAACAAAACATATATTGTTCTAACAACAAAGGAGAGGTTTTAGGTCGTTTTGACAAATTAATTTTGTCATGGTAAAAGTTCTGGTTATGACAGGTTCCCCTTTAGATTATTATTAGATTACATTATTTTGTAACACTCCTAATATTCTTATCGAAACTATACTTTGTACCCTGGAGACTCTTAGTAAGCTTTAGACAAGTAGGCTTTGATGTTGATTAAGGACTATAATGGACCTATTTTTTCTACTTGAGCCTAAAGCCCCATTTATAATAAGCCATTTGTCTTTATGTTCTTTTATTATAGAATGTCACACTGAAAATGACCATGCATATTTTATTTTCAAATGATGAAGCTGTATGATAAAGTATTTTCCACTGTCCAATAGATTTGATTCCTACCGAGATAGCAGAAGGAACAAAATGACACCAAATACAACATTATAAAACCGAGTGTTGAAAAGTAACCATACCTACTGTAATCTGAAACATATGGTATTAAATATACTCCTTCACATCACATAAATGTGGATTGCTGTTAATACCAAAGCCTAAGTGTTAGGATTACTAGGAGACAGCATGTGAACAGATAAGCGTACATAGTAACTGCTTTTGTGAACGCATTTTCTCTTCCAGTTTATTAGCTGTGTGTCAGCTATAATACACTGTACCATAGACTTATCAGCTTGTTTAATTAATACAGTGCACCCGAGGCTAAAAAAAATGCTCCACCTAATAGAGAGATCTCTTGGCTAATAAGAAGGGTCAGGGCTTTTTGTTACATATATCTTCGCCATAATCTTACAGCAATTCCAATTTACCTTGCATAGCTTCAAATTATCCAATTTTTATAGCTAATCCCTTTAACACTACTGAAATGTCAATGCTAATGAAACCCAGAATGTGGCACTTCAGATATACAAGATAAAATACCTCTGTGAAGTAGACCCTATTAATTTATCAATATCAAGACTTTTCTTGAAATTGAAAACCTTCTTTTTGGCTGGAAGCTGATAAGAGATGCTTTTTATTACATTTTATTTTATTTGGGTTGCAAAATGCACCTTACAGTAATATATGTCCACTCACTAGTAACTGTCATTTTAGGAGTAATAAATGACAAATTTGTTCACTGATGGAAGACTGCATTGTGCCAGAATGTCAGAAAGGCCATTCATAATATAACGATGGCTTAGAACACTTTTTTTAAAACTTTTTTTGTCACAAAATATGTGTTTGCTGTCTTCATGCTAAAATGCTATATTTTGATTTGTTTGATTATGTTGTTATCATTGATTTGCACAACACTATCACATCCCACCTCACTGTACAATGGTTATAACAGGGCATAACAACACACGTGGCAGCTTCTTTGAGAGGTTGGCACATTGTGCCAAATTCCCATTTCCCATGGACTCCTATACTATAGAGCTACAATGAGTGGTAATTGTTTTACACTATTGGCGTATATATATGTGGAAGGCATCACTAGGATAATATAAGGATTATATAACATGTTACAGCACACAATATGACTGTGTGCGAGCAGGCTTAAGGTGCAAGGAAAGTCTTGCTGTATGTTACATTGAGTATTTTGTTAGGCCAAGTATGTGTCTATGTGTTTGTGTGTTCATGTTAACTATGGAGGGGCCCAAGGCCAGAAGATGC